>OY747708.1:8590000-9790000 GCA_963556495.2 Valencia hispanica | reverse complement strand
GTTTAATACCCTTTGATATATTCCCCATTTTGTATTGTTACAACCACAAACGTCATCATATGTATTTTATTTGTATGTGTTTGAGCAACTCAGAGTATTGCATAATATCCATCCATCCATCCATTTTCTTCCACTTATCCAGGGTCGGGTCGCAGGGGCAGCAGCTTAAGCAAAGAGACCCAGACTTCCCTCTCCCAAGCCACTTGTTCCAGCTCCTTGGGAGGAATCCCAAGGCGCTCCCAGGCCAGCCAAAAAAACATAGTCCCTCCAGTGTGTCCTGGGTCTTCCCCTGGGCCTCCTCCCGGTGGGACGTGCCAGAAACATCTCACCAGGGAGGAGTCCAGGAGGCATCCTGACCAGATGCCCGTGCCACCTCAACTGACTCCTCTTGATGTGGAGAAGCAGCGGCTCTACTCTGAGCCCCCTCTGGATGACTGAGCTTCTCACCCTATCTCTAAGGGAGAGCCTAGACACTCTACGGAGGAAACTCATTTCAGCTGTTTGTATCTGTGATCTCGTTCTTTCGGTCACCACCCAGAGTTCGTGACCATAGATGAGGGTAAGAACGTAGATCGACCGGTAAATCGAGAGCTTCACCTTTCGACTCAGCTCTCTCTTCACCACGACAGACCGGTACAGCGCCCGCATAACTGCAGATGCCCTACCAATCCATCCATCAATCTCCCGCTCCATTTTTTCCTCATTCATGAACAAGAATTGCATAATAGTAAAGTGAAAATGAAAAAGATAAAGTAAAGTAAAAAATCTGAAAAAATGGCATGCTTGGCAATGCATTAAGCCAACCCAGAATATTGTCATATCCACCTTATGAAAATGGAAAGAGTATGCCACAGCTTCAAGTCTACTAAAATATAGCCATCCACCGAAACAGACCAGTTAGACAAAGACAGCATTAATTGGAGAAGCAGATTAGAAGCCCAAGATAACTCTGGAGGAGATGCAGAGATCTACAACTCAGCTGAAAAAGCTATTGGCAATGGACTTCAGGAATGTGAATTAGGAAAAGCCATAAGAAGTCCAGCTGCAATTTGCCAGGTGGATTACACAGCAAACATGTGGAAGAATGCGCTCCGGACAGGTAAGTCAAAGTTAAACTTTATTCAACTTCATGTAAATACAAAAAAATAAAACTATACATCACACCATCTTCATAATGAAACATAGCCATGAGAGTATCATAATTTGGGGATGCCATTTTTTCCAGCAGGGGCAGGGAAGTTGGTCAGAGTTGATGGAAAGATAAATAGAGTTGAATGCAGGGCGATTCTAGAAGAAAACATGTCAAAGACTGATAAAAACTTGTGAGTGGGGTCGAAGTTTACCTTCCAACAGCACAATCATCCCGAACATGAAGCTAGAGCTACGGTAGAATAGTTTCAATACAATCCAAGAAAACATGTAAAGACAATCTAAGCTGGTCAAAACATAACCCAAAAGACTGTAAATGCCACTACTATTGACTCAGTGGGACTCAAATTATGCACTATGTTGTGTTTGCCTATCAGATAAAACCCAAGTTAAATATTTCAACATTTGTTATTGTAATGAAACAAAATGGGATTTCAGGGGTGTGAATACTTTTGCAAGAGAATGAATGTTGATTATAGACAGACCTCTTAAATTCTCCTCCAAACAAACACGATATAGCCGCTAACTGTATTTAGCCTTTCGCCTGGCATCCGTTGCTGTTTTTGCTGTGTGTTAGTGAGTGGGTGTACTGGGTTCTTTCTCAGGAGGACTCCAAATTAAATACACTGTGGGCGGCCTGACACAAGATCTGGGAGTGAGAACAACCATTTCTCCATAGGGAGCATCACTGGAGACCAAACTATTATTCCATCATTATACCTGGAAAATCATCAGGATTTTCTTTTCTTTTTTTTCTTCTTTTTTTTTAGAATGATTGCGTCCAGTCTCATCATGTGTTTAACTGTCCCTTTTTTTCTCTTTTAAAGCAACTTGAATCTGGGCAGCAAGATACTGAAGCATTTGCTTCTGGATGGAATTTACTGTCCAGACAACACAGCAACAAAATTACGCCCTGTTTACTTTAGACTGTCAACACAAGCGATTGTTTAGATCCTGTCATTGCTACATCTTCCTGTCCATAAATGTGCATCCATAAAAAACATCAAAGCAAAGATGCAGAAATTGTTAGTTAGGATATTTCCATCCTTCAATTATGACGTGAATGTCTCAAAGAGAGGACATACGGTAACGATACAGGGATCATAATATTTAGCTTTACAAACAGTCCACTATTGTCTTTTAGACTGTATTTTGGCAAGATGCTATATAGTAGCAGTAATCTAGTTTTGTTCCTAAATAACATTTAAAAACTTGTGTATTTGTTAAGAAACAAGCAATCTTCAGTAAAATGGCTTCTGCTGTTTAGACTTCATCCTAAACAAAAAGCCACAGAAGAAAACTGTAATTTTATCCAAAAGTAAAAAAAAAAAAAATTAACATATTTTAACTTTTACTCCTGCTGTTGAACAGAAAAATGTTTCCAAATATATTTTTTTAAATATTTGAATTCTTAAATGAATTAAAATGCTTAAAAGCCATATTTGAAATTTAATCCATGTAGGTAAATTCTATACACTTTAAAAGTAGCTCCTATCAATATAACAATCTACTTCAAAAACTTAGAAATTTCTTCCCTTTTTTCATTTATGAATAACATATTTTTTCAGTTGTTAGAAATAGTTAACCACAAAGATGGTGTAAAGGGACATCAAAATGCTGAATAGATTCTATAGCTCTGTTGTGGAGAGTGCATACTCTTATGACGCCATATATTGGAACAGCAACATTAGAGGCAGTGACCAAAAAAAGATGAAGGTGCTGATAAAGAACGTTGGCTCTGTTCTAGAGACTGCTCTGGAGTTTGCGCAAAAAGGGAGACTTCATATAAAGAACATAATAGACAACCCTGAATATCCTCTTTATGAGACTAAGAGAAAAACTGATTGTCCTAATTTAGGGGGTTCTTCAGAACCACTGTGATACAGACTGCTAAAGAGATCATTACTACACCCACAGCCATCAGCATCTACAATGACTATGAATAAAGCTGGATAGTTTGAGTTACAAAAGCATTCATGAATTGAATAGAATTTGATGTGTTAATTATGACATCATTAAAGATACTGAGGGTTCAAATTTAAAAAAAATCTCCAAAGGGTGTCTTGCATTGTCATTTAGAATAAGCATAGGGCCTCTGGAGACAAGAAATTAAGGAGGTCGGATCCGGCCAAAATTGAAAACAAATAAATAAATAAATCTGGAAATAATTACATTAATGAATACAATTGAAAATACAATTGAAAAAAGTAAATAAATGTGGAAATAAATAAATATACATATATATTGAAACAAATAAATGTAGAAGTAAATAAATAAATAAATGTGGAAAATTAAAAAATATATATATAATTAAGAATGTCCACATTTATTTATTTCCTATTTTCTTTTTATTTCCAAATGTATTTATTTATTACCATATTTATTTATCAATATTGCATTTATTTTTAATTTTCCAAACACTTTTTTCCCTCAAGTGTATGGTAATGAGGTGGGCATTTCTACCACTGGCCTAAACCATGATTGGTCAGTGTCAACCAATCAGCTCCCCAGATATTCAACGCTTCTGGCTCTGGCCATCGTGGGCCTTCTTCCTGACGAGTGTAGAGCTGCTGAAACTCTGAACTGCTTTAAATCGAGACTAAAAACCCATCTGTTTAGAATTGCCTTTGAGTAAATGCTTGATGTTATATGTATGAAATGTGTTCATGCTCTCTTGCTTTTTTTATTTTTCTCTTGCTTTATTGTGTATCATGTATAATGTGTGTTTCTTTTATGTGTTTCTTTTAAATCACCAAATCATGTAAAGCACCATGAATTGCCCTGCTGTTGAAAGTGTGCTATACAAATAAAATTGCCTTGCCTTGCCTTGCCTTGCCTTCTCACAGGAATGAGAAAATGGGTTCCCTGCAGGATTAGCCGGTGAAATAATGCAAATTTCCAACATCATTCAAATAGTTCAATCAGTGATGTCTATATCCTAATTTGAGTAGATACCTATTTTCATTTATTCATTTACTTGTATACAATGTTTATTTATTCACTTCCAATTTTACTTATACATTTATTTATTTACACATTTATTTACTTATTACCAATTGTATTTCCATATGTATTTATTTTCTAATTTGGCCAGAACAGTTCTCCATATAAACTGGCTTTATCACTGCAGTTTTTGCACACCAAGCCATTTTACAGGTTGTGTAAATGCATGCATTTATGCACAAGCGGTAACAGCATCATTTCATATGACGTAGCAGAAAAGGTTTGAGCACAAAAGCAAGAGGATGTGAGTTACAATATCTGACCTTTTTGCTGTGAGGTAACAGTGCCAATCACTTGACCCCCAACCTGCCCTAACAAATGCTTGGTTAGCAAGACATTTCTATAAAATAAAATCACAGTAATTTAAACACGTTTTTCACCATCGCTTGTTTCAGGTTTGATCCACAGCAGCCGCCATCATTGCTTGATGATTGATGAAGAGAAACACTGGATCAAGCAGTTAAAGCTCAACTTTGTCCAATTTAAACTTGTATCTACCTGATATTCATCATATTCCTCATCATCTGAGTTCTCCGGGGACATGTCAGACTGACCAGAATAGTTTCAGAATCTCATAACTTGCTCCTCTGCCATGGTGTTCAATAATGTCAGCTAATCTGCTGTCCATTTTCTGAATTTACATTAAGCTGAGTTCAATTTACATTAAGTAAAAATTTTAACTTTTAAGAGTCATGATATTTGGACTGTTGAAGGAAGCAGGAGTTCCCTGAATGAGCCTACACATGGCTTGAAATAAAGCAAAAAATAAAAGTTTTGCTTCAGATGGCTACTTTCCATCATCAGATTAAAGATATGGGACTTTTCAAACATATTATGGTTCAGTATTATCTCCCTAAAATTTAGGGCCTTGAGTTAAGACAAAGGAAGCTTCATCCAGGATATCAGTTGTAGACGAATGACCATAGTAACGTAAGGAGCAGCATGTCATTTGAAGCCCAGACTTCAGATAAAGTCACCTGTAACTTCCTTTCATCTTTGAATGACAGCCAGCCGTGGTGGATCAGGTTACCTCAGCGAGTCTGTGACTTTTACCACATGAATGAAAGCCACCCTTTTTTTTCATGTACTAAATTATTCCTGAACTTGATTATATGCCAACCCAGGCTGTTTGTCAGTCAACTCAGCCAGGGTTCATTAAACCAACTCCATTAGAGCTAATGTGTTGTGGGTCGGCAGTTATGGGTCGCCTGTCCATTCAGGGGTAACAGACCAAATAACTGATGGGCATTTTGATTTAGATTATTTGCATTGTAAAGGGAATACAAGCAAGTTACTATCCAAGAACCAAGATATTATAAGTCTTATTTGCTGGCGCTGGTGTCTATCTGCAGCAGTCATTGGGCAAGAGGCAGAGGACACCCTGGACCTAACACTCATGTTTTTGAAATGCGGTAGGAAGCAGGAGTACCCAGAGGGAGCCCACGCACGCACAGGGAGAACATGCTAACTCAATGCAGAAATAACATTCAATTTTCATGAAAAAATGGTACTTCTCTTATTTTTACAAAAGCTCAGTTTCATGTGTTTACTATCTTGCTTCAAGTTCTTGGGTCTGTTCTTAAGTTTTTGGATGTTTTTTTTCTACTTCGATTGTCTCTGTTATGTTTACTTGTTTTGTTTCCACTTACCTGACCATTTCTTCTTATATACAATTTTGGTTTTCCCACTATCAAGCCAGGGTAATAATTAAAAATAATTATCTTTATATTATGAGGTCAGGTCTTTTCCCTATTACTTGTACACATTAATAAAATTTATACACATCTGAGTCTAAGCATCTCAAGGGCCACTTAAAAGAGGTTTTGTACGATTCAGGGTAACAGAGCTGTCTGAAAATGTATCTCAAGCATATATATCATGGCATACATTGCTGCTGAGAGTATTAGCAGAACAATGATTTTTCCATTGTATTTAAGGCATTTGTTAATAAAACCACTTAACATTTGTAACCATCAAACACAAAAATATTGTAAAGGAATTAGCCATTGTTGCAGTTTAATGTTCACCAATTTAAATGTCATCACATCCAGAGACCACCTTTGTTTAATTATTGAACACTTCCAGAGTTGACGTGAATTCTGTACACCAGCCATTCAGATTAACAGCCCATTCACTTCTGTTTACATGTAGCTTCCATTCCATTCATTTTTTAAGTGTGCCACTTGCTTCATAAGCCACTCCTAACGGCAATGATTTGAAAAAACAACCATGCTTTAAGATAGACGGTTTTCATGGATTGTGTCATAGATGTTACAATTTCTTTGTGAAAGCTTTTGCTGATTAATAGTGGATAGTGGATAGTAACTACCCTTGTGACATTGTCACGTATCTTTCTTTTTAATGTGATAGGAAAATAGTGTTCTACTATCACCTTCCTACACATAATGCACTGTAGCATGCCAAATTTGTCCACCACATAGGAAGCCACCGAGCACCTCAGCTATTACACTATATATAATGCATAAATGTGTCATGCAGCAGGACTCAAAAATATCACAGCAATGACCCAATATTAACATTTCTCAATGTTATAATACACTACACTTTACAGGCACTTCACTCATCTCAACATGCTAGAGGCTTGAAATGTAAAGTGAAAGTGACAGCATGTTTCACTTTCTGAAAAATTTGAGTAATTATCTGACCAGTTGTGGCACTCATAAAGCATTGACATTTCATTTCCAGAGAGCCAGTTCCCCCTTAAAATAAAAAAAATAGACAAATAAAGATAGGTGGTGATCCAGTTAAGCACTGTGAATACCACATTCTTGATCACAGTACGTATACATTATTCAGAACATTAGTCATATATTCAGAATTTTAATGACATATTTTCCATGAAATCCACTCACTTTGCTCACATTAAGATCAGTGGTTGGCATTTTCAGACACCTCACAATTCAGTTTGATTATAATTCACAAGGCCATGATTTGATTATAAGTTGATTATTGGTGCAACATGGTATCTTGGTCTGTACCATAAGATCTTGAAACAAAAAGCTTTTGAACCTTTCACAACCTGTTTTACCCTTTGATAGCTATGCCATTCATAGCTAGCAAACAGATGTCCTTTTTTACAAGTAAATAATGAGTCCGAGATTTCCCCCTTCATTAGTAACTGACTTATTCATATTTGCACCCTTGTGACTTTCATTTGTTGTTTTCCTTTGGAGTATACAACATGCTAGCTGTCGTGCATCAGAATATGTTAAGTTAGGTGAACTAGAATTGCACAGTAACTGTTGACATTCAGAAATCCTTAGCAGTAAAAGGAGGTTTAAATATTTTAATTTTCTTAGCCTATCTTTGGTTAGGAAGGAATATTGACATTGCTTGCATCATATTCGTCTGGGTGATGGTGGCAGGAATAATAAGCTGTTTTTCTACTTCCTGCAGGTGGAACACTGTAAAATGGTTCTTCATGTTTGTTGTTTTTAAATTATTTCTGCTTAGTTTCACACAACCTGCATATTGTGGCTGTTGTACAACATTTCTTTTTTCTTTAGAGCAGAGTGTGCTAACCTTTTTCATGTCACTTTGTCATTTATTCACTGTAAACGTTCCACTTGTCACACGTATCTACTTCCGACCACCTTTTGCATTCCTTAAAATTAGCTTATCAATTAACATT
This sequence comes from Valencia hispanica, assembly GCA_963556495.2. Taxonomy (NCBI): domain Eukaryota; kingdom Metazoa; phylum Chordata; class Actinopteri; order Cyprinodontiformes; family Valenciidae; genus Valencia; species Valencia hispanica. The sequence goes on along the minus strand of OY747708.1, from coordinate 9,782,196 downwards.
TAGACGATTGGATTTTGATATTGTTAATCAATTAACAGTCATCCAAGAAGGGTCCCATGGGTAGGGTCTGGGGTGGGCCTGGGGATTCGGGGCTCTGGGGCGCCGCACTCCCTGGCTGTGGTCCTGGCCGGGGGTCGGCTGGCGCGGGGTCTCTGTTGCCTGTGGGGGTCGGGACCGGCCGGCATGCGCGGCCGCCTCTCTCTTTTTCTCTGGGCCGATTGTTATCGCCGGTCCCTGTATGGCGTCTCGCCTTGTTTGCTGGTTGGGGTGCCTGGCTGGTGGTCGCGGCGGCTGGGTGGCATTTCTGGGCCTGATCAGTCCTTTTTCGCACTGGACTTAGCTCCTGGGTCTTGGTCTTTATGCGTTGCGGGGCTCTGGGGTCGGGCGTTTGCCCGGGTTTGGTCGGACCTGCGGGTGGACTGGCCGGGTAGTGGGCGTGCAGGGCAGGTGGGTGGGGCGCTGGGTTTGGTTGCCTGCCGGGCCATTGAGCAGCATTGGTCGCTCCACTAGGGAATGGGGCTGGTGGATGTCAGCCTGGTGGGTCGGCCGCCCGGTTCATCGGTTTGCTCCTGGTCCGGGCGGGTACGTCGCCAGGGTTTGGGCTGCGGGGACCGCCGATGCACAGGTGGCGCTGGGGGCTTCCTTTGTTGGCGCGGAGGCTATTGCTAACTAGCGACAGGTGCTCTCCCCCTACGAGGGCACATGGACGGGGGGGAGGGGTGTGCTGGAGGGGGGGCGAACTCAACCTGGGTGTCTAGTGTCATTTGTGTTCTGATAGTAGAGCGAATGTCAGGGTGGGTTTAGTTCTCCTTCTGGGATGGGGCTGGAGGGACTGCCTTGGGGTCCGTGGGGCTTGGTGGTGCTGTGGCCGTGGGCCCCGGGTTGAACGTGCCATGGCCTCCCTCCCCTGGTGGATCCCGGTGAACAGCGGTGCCTATTGGGGTCAGTGGGGGAGCTGGCTCCCTGGGAAGATATTTTGTCTCCCAGTCTTTCCCTCCCCATCCCCGAACACCTCTGTCCACCCGCTCCATCACTTTACCACTCATATAGGGTCTTGGGGCATGGGCACATCACTGGGGTGCGAGGAGGGGTTCCCCTCCTCGCTATCCCGTGGCGTCCTGGGTCCCAATTTTAATATACAACTCAGACACTGCCACTTATAACATTTTCATGCGAGACACATGTAGGGACTTTGGGGTGGGCACACTTTTCGGCATCCAGAGGGGGAGCAGTTTAATCAGATTCACCTCTGGTGCTGGTGCCCACTGTTAAACCACATATAGACACTGAGGGCTCGGGGTGAGGGTTGGGGGATGTGTGGCTGCCTTCCCCACATCCCACCCCTCTGTTTTAAATGCACATTATAACAACATGCATCAACACCATACTCGAGCGGGAGGACAGAGGCTAGGGGTCTTCTCACACCCCTGTTCGCTACGGCCCATCAGGGGTTGGGGTCCAGAGGAGGAACAGGTGGTCTGGTCGGGGTCCTGGGCTGTCGGGCTGCTTCGCCACTGTGGACCCCTTGGCGGTCTGCTTGTCTCCGTCTTAGAAGGTAGGGGGTCCATCTCCCGGGTTTGGAGGCTGGTGGCTCTACTGGGGCATCGGTACCTGGACCTGGGAGCCTAAAGTGTGTATGGGGTGTGTGAGTGAGGGTATAGCGTCATTTCTTGGGTGTCTTGGTGAGTTAGTGAGAATGTATGTGTTTAAGAGGGAGGGAACGTATGACTGTGTCTGTATGTCTTTGTCTGCCAGTCAGGTTGGGTCTTGGGCTGCCCTCTCGCCTGGCGCACCTCAGGCCTTACATTTAATGGGGGGCCTATTTCCCCTCCGTCACTCCCCGCCAGTGACAGATGCCCCTGCCTACTGGTGCGTTGGTGGTCAATCCGGTTCGGACCTGGTGCGTGCCTGGCCGGGCCTGGGGGGGCCTGTGTGTCGGTCGGCCGATGCGCTGGGCCGATATCTTCCTTTGGTTGGTTGGGGCACCTCTTTCGGGGGTGCCAGGTTTGGGATTGTTGGGTGGTGCCTGCTCGGTGGCTCGGCGGGATACGGATCCAGCGTCTCTGCTCGTTCAATCACCTGTTCTGTGTGCACCATGCGTGGTCGGTTCATTGGCGGGTTGGACCAGCCCTGGCCTTTGTTGGATGCCTGGTATCGGCGCTCTGCGTTGCGTGGGATCAGGACTCGGGAACTGGTACAACTTGGTGTCCAGGTCCTGGCTGAGCTCGGCCTGGGGATGCCATCCATCCACTGCAGCTATCGGTGGGGCGCCCTGATGTGGGGCAGGGGTGGGGCGCTGGAATGTTGGCGGTGGGGATTGGCCTGGGGTGGTGGTGGCGCGTGGCGGCCTGCCGCAGCCCCTGCAGTGCCGGGGGGCCCTCGTCGGCCGGCCCCTTGTCGGATCCCTGCTGGGGGGTGGGGCGCCCCTGGGCCCCGACTCTCCCGGTCCATGGACCGGCCCGCCCTGGCGCGGCTGGATGCCGGCGGGGCCCGTGAGCTCGTCACTGCTGCCCCCCGGGCGCCTGCATAGTAGCCGCTGGACGTTCCCCTGAGGTTCTCCTTTGCTCCTCTCTTGGGGGATGCAGTCGGCCCCGTCCGGGTCCGCCTGGGGCTCTGGGGGTCCTTTGGACGTCTTGGCTCCGATCTCCTTCATGTCTGCATCGATTCCTGCGAGACGGATTGATGCCCACTCACACCAGCTATCGAACACTCTTATGGAGAAACCTTATATGCACCAGCCTGCTCACACATACACATAGATGTGGGGTCTCTGGTGTTTACAGATATATTCTTGGGCTGAGGTTATCATTACTAGAGTTTGATTAATCGGTACCATGAGTTTTTCTTTGACATTGTTGTTGTATTTTTATATCCATTTTTGTGTGATGTGGTTGTTTAGTTCTTAGTTCATGATGTTTGGTTTGTTTTGTCGATGTTCCTTTTTCCTTTTTTGTTTTGTTTTGTTTTTTCCCCTCTCTCTGCCGTCCTTTGGGTATGGAGGCAGACTTCAATGTTTTCCTGTGTTTTCTTTTTTCCCATTCCTCTCTTGTATTTTCAACTCACCCTCTCTCATGACTTTTTGTTTCCTACCTCTCTTCTTCATCTTCTTTCTTTCTTCCCCTTAATGTTCCGTCTCCGGGTCCATAACATCAGGAAAGAAAACCACCAGCAATTCATAATAAAGATTTTTCACACATATATCAAGTGGAGTACTATAGCAAAAGCTGTACTGCTCCGCTTGTGAAAGTAAATCTGTTGGGCTTCTACTTGGTACTCGGACACAAATTCTGAGCTCCACACTGGCAAACAGGACAAAAAAAAAAAAAAAAAAAGAGTCATCCATGTCCACATCTTGATGCATTGAAAATAGATTCTATCCCCCACCCCTGGTAAAGAGCCTCATAACACGTGTCTGCCAACACGCTGGCCACACAGAAAAAAAACAGACAAATTATAAATTATTTTACTAAAGATGTATCAACAACAATATTATGACACTATACCAATAATAAAATGTAATCTAAAGCAATACCTGAACTTAAATGTAGGAATCTTCAGATCTAAGACAATTTCACAGTAAATCCATTCCCCTTTAAACCACTAGTTGTGTAAATATTTAACCATGCAAACTAAATACAAAATCCCAAAATTATCAGTTTCCACTCTTATCTTATAAAGCTTTTAATGGGTTTTGTCATGTATTTGTCATTGAGAGCACATGAGTTTTGAAGTTCAGACATACCTGTCAAAGTTCATGTGTCCAACAATCTTCAATAGAATTAAAGTTAAACAATGTACTACATAATATGTTTTTGTTGTACGGAATCTACGTCATACAGGTCATTATTTCGGTATGTTCAGCCTGTGATGAGCAACTTCCTTTTTCGTATTGGTCTTGCAAAGAATGTGTTTACAGTGAGTTTTATGAGGTGACTGAGACACTTTCTCGACTTGTCTCTCAACAGGACTAAAGAGCTGAGGTATAAAAGGACAGAGGTGTGCTGCATGTGGGTCACATCCAGGCCTTATGGCAGGAGGCACCCAAATCTCACTGAGCTATAATTACATCCTATAGGAGCCTCTGAGGTGAAACAGTTCACACGGAGACACTGAAAGGTAAGGCATGGAAAGTCGGTAATATGTTCTCATGGTTTGTACACTAATATAACTCAGTAAATGGCATATCTTGCCAGTCACTTTTATCCACTTTATAGGTAGGATTTTTTTGTGATTGAAACTACAATTATCTAAGCTCACACAGATGATGTTTGTAAAAGCATATCTTTCCTTAACAAGGGGTTAATCTGAAACAGGTATTAACAAACAGAGTATGTCTGCTGCTTTGCTCTTAAAGTTAAACTTCTTGTACTCCTGCAATTTAACACCATATGGAGTGTGGACCAGGCATGTTTTCTTTGTGCCTACAGGGATTTTCTCAGAATACTCCATCTTTCCCTGGGCCTCCAAAGAGTTACAGGTTAATAAGTGATTATAAATCTTAAAAGTATAAATGAGTGTACATGGTTGTTCATCTTTGGCTTGGTCTTTTAAAGAGCTGGCAACACGTCCAGAGTGTCACCCATGGTGAGTGGCCCACCCCTTGTCCCATTTTATCTGGGATAGACTATAAGTTATAAAGGATATACCAGACAGCTACAAAAATGAAAACATGGATTAATTAATTAACGTTTTATTTAGCAATGTTCAGAGTATAATCTCTTAATTATTTAACACTAGGCAATTGTTGAAGGTGTTTTTCAGTCAAATACTTATCTTAAGTTGATAAATTATTGCCATGTATATGCTTGAAAACTCTATAGTTTAAAGTGTAATAAAATAGCACAATGGCGTTCGTCAGCTATACACTTAATTTACCAGTGGTGTTTCATTTTGACAGTGCTACTTGGCCAAACCTGAGTTTATGTGGTTCCATGTGGATAGCCTGGTTAAGAAATTTATTATTCAGAAAACACAACACCTAAAAAGGCATAATTTTTTTCTAGAGATATCTCTAACTAGAAACACCTACAGTATTCAAAAGACTCACGTCTTGCTCCTCCCAAAGGGGCTTTTGTTAGTTTTTTGGTGAAATGCAAGGCCGATGTTAATGTGTTTACTGTTTGTTTTGACAGGACTTGTTGATAATTCAGACCTTAACATATTAAGCAAGGTTCCAATTTCTTGTGCGCAGATTGAACCTACAAGCAAAAGTTGTTTAACTGCTTCATACACTGAGCAATTTGCTTCAAACCCAATTTTTACTTATCATCAAAATTGTGGCACGTTTTTGGATGAAAAACTACTTTTTATTGGAGAGATTATAAAGAATGTTTAAGCTATTACACATACAGTACTAAAGCAGGCTAGGTAGCCACCTAGGGAGCCACAAGCTGGAGAGGGCGCCATTGCAAGCCCATGTTTTACATAATGAAAATAATCCTCAAGCAATCCTGCCTAAGGCACCAAAACTGCTAGAGAAATCTTTATTACTTTTCAATATATATATATATATATATATATATATATATATATATTAAGTTGTCTGTTTTTCAGTCAAGTGTTGCTTGGGGAATCCGTGCCATGGGTTATTCTGGAAGAAATAATTGACAACTTTCAGAAAATTGCTAAACGTTTACCTCTACGACAATTGCCTCCAATGATTTTTTTTTTATTTGGCTACTGTTTCTATTGACATAAAAAAGCCTTAAAAGCCTTAACGATATATACTTATTAGTAGTATATACTTATATACTTATTAGTATTTACTTATTAATATTTACCATTTTCACCCATCGTCTATTACATGCTTTACTTTGCATTGTTTTGCAGACTGGGGCTTATCTCCAGTAGTCATTAGGTGAGGGGCAGGGTACACCCTGGACAAGTCCCACTCCACAACAACACAGAGACAGGAGAGAGAACCATGCACACTCACACCTAAGAACCGTTTACAAAGAAGAATTACCTAACAGTCAAGGAAGCTGGAGTACCTAAAGAGAACCCACACACGTATGGGGAGAACATGCAAACTCCATGCAGAATTATCCCAGAGATTTTTTATTTTTTTGCTGCAAGAGGGGTACCGACTGTTCCACTGTGCAGCCCTAGAGTTCTCATATTTATTGAAATTAATAACAATACATATGATTTTGTTATAAAACACAAACTTAGTATAGTTAAAAATTTCTTTTTTGATTCATCTAAAGGTTTCTTTGAGTTCTGTCATCATCCTTTCACCTTCTTTTGTTGTTAAAAGAAAATAACACATCAACAAAAAGGGCAGAGAAAACCCCAAACCATTCTAGATCTAATTTGCTAACAACTTGTGTACTATTCTACACGCTATGAATTTTCCCTTTCGTTTGTTGTGCCAACAACATTTATCCACAAGCCCTCACCCTGACACCCGAGGCAAACATAGCATATAATAGGCAGGTTAGCTGACAGAGCCTGGCTGCAGCAGAGCCACCACAGGTTTTAACAAGCCTATGATCAGTGCTGAGCAGCTTTAAATACAGCACACTGCCTGTCAATTTATTCAAAACAGAAAGTACAGAGGTTCTGTTATGAACTGGGTCATGACATGCTGGCAAAACAGCAGAATATATCACAAGTCAGTTTATGCAAATGTAATGAGATACCTGCTGTATTTTTGTTAATCAAGATATGTATATGAAAAAATGGAATGATGCAATGATTTTCTTCATAAAGATTATGATTTTTACTGTAACCCCATAGGTGTTACTATACTTTCCACTGCTTTCTCAGACCAGACAGCCACTGGAACCAAATCATATTTTTTGCTGCTTGTGCTTTGTTCCTGAACAAGAACCCTTCTTATCTAAACAAAATGTCCATATCTATTTAGTTTGTTTATAAAACCATCATGGTTAAATGCTAATTAGAAATGTTGCTGCCATATTGAAACAACAACACATAGTGGGACATTTGTGATATAACAAATCGGTTAATGATGATGACTGGATTAACGCTTGATCCAATGCTTTACAGCTCCACCAAGAACCTCTCTGTCTCAGAGGAGATGCTTCACAGAAAATTATTTGTAATGTTTGTATTAACCTGCCTTTCTTGTGGTTTCCTTCTGCTACCCAAACAACCCTAATCTGTAGGCCTAAAAAATCTTTAAAATTGTGTGAAAGGAACCCTGGTTAGAACTGTTTGTCCAGTTGATCATGCAGATATACTTAAGGATAATTTGAAGGCCATTAGGGTAACTTCAACAATGCGTTTCCCATGCTTTTCTTAACTATTTCTGCCATTTACCAAGCACTTTCCTGCTAATAAAAGCCACTGCCAAGAATAAATAATATTTTTTGTGTAATGTATACTTGGCCACACAGATTATTGGTAAGCTAACTAAGCAAAGCCCTGTCAAAAGCAAAAGCATACTGCCCTTTGCCTTGATAATTCTTTCTGATTTTGATGTATGTCGTCATGTAAATCATAGACATTAAGCCAACTGCCCACAAGCTTGCGACCACAGACTGGATGACTCTTTGCCAAGCACATGGAGAGGACATCAATGCCATGACTGAGTGTGTGACTAACTATATAAACTTCTGTGTGGACAACATCATCCCCACCAGAACAGTGAGATGCTTCCCTAATAACAAACCCTGGGTCACCAGTCACCTGAAGGAACTGCTAAACAAGAAAAAAAGAGCCTTCAGGGAGCGAGACATGGAATTATTGAGGAGTATACAGAAGCAATTTAAGGTCAAGATCAGAGACAGCAAGGATGCATACAGGAAGAAGCTGGAGAACAAACTACAGTGGAACAATATCAGAGATGTCTGGTCAGGAATGAGAAAGATCACAGGAAGGATTGGATAGATGGAAGTCTGGACAGAGCCAATAAACTGAACACATTCTTCAACATGTTCAGTTCAGGAACTAGCTCAGCATCCCCCTCTCCTGTTCCCAGCCAAACAGACATTCCACTCTCCTCTGACCAACAGCTTTCCTGTTACACCTCGGATGTTTTATCCTTCACCTAAGCCATGGACTCTTCTGATTCCACAAGTCTGACTTCAACCAAGTCAGGAAATGCTGCTACCCCCTTTGCCTCCCCCTCCCACTTGTCTGTCTCCAAAAGTCAGGTGAAGAGACAGCTGGAAAAACTGAACCGGGACAAGGCTGCAGGTCCAGATGGTGTCAGCCCCAGAGTCCTGAAGGCCTGTGCAGAGCAGCTCTGTGGGATTCTGCAGCGCCTCTTCAACCTTAGCCTAACTCAGGAGAAGGTTCCAGTGTTGTGGAAGACATCCTGCCTTGTTCCAGTAGCAAAGAGAACTCACCCATCAGTCATCAATGACTGTAGACCTGTTGCCCTCACATCCCACATCATGAAGGTCCTGGAGAGACTCCTGTTGGCACCCCTGAGTAAGCAAACAAGAACGTATCAGGACCCGCTTGCTGTTTGCTTATCGCTGTGGAGTTGGGGTTGAAGATGCCATCATCCACCTGCTTCAACCAACCCACTGTCATCTGGACAAAGCAGCCAGCACTGTGAGGATCATGTTCTTTGATTTCTCCAGTGCATTTAACACAATTCAGCCTGATTTGCTTTGTCAAAAATTTCTGAAGACAGGAAGAACCCTCAACAATCGGCTGGATCAATGACTGGCTGACAAACAGACCACAATTTGTGAGACTGAAGAATTGTGTGTCAAACCAGGTGGTCAGCAGCACAGGAGCACCACAGGGGACCATACTCTCACCATTCCTTTTCACTCTGTACACCTCAGACTTCCAGTACAAATCAGAGACCTGTCATCTGCAGAAATGCTCAGATGACTCAATTGTCGGGTGCATCAGAGATGGACAAGAAGCTGAATACAGAGAGCTGGTGGATCGCTTTGTGACATGGTACGGAAACAATCATCTTACCTTGAATGTGAACAAAGCAAAGGAGATGATTGTAGATTTCAGAAGAAACAGGGATAAGTCAAACACTTTTTCCATCATAGGAGAAGAAGTGGAGGTGGTTGAGGAGTATAAATACCTCTGAGTTCACCTTGACAACAGACTGGACCGGAGACTGAACAGTGAAACCATCTACAAGAAGGGACAGACCAGACTGTACTTCTTGAGGAAGCTTAGGTCCTTCAAGGTTTGCAGCAAGATGCTGCAGATCTTCTACAAGTCTGTTGTGGAGAATGTAATCTCTTCAACCGTCATCTGTTGGGGTAGCAGCATCAGAGCCAGGAATTTAAAAAGGCTAAACAACCTGATAAAGAAGGCTGGCTCTGTTCTGGGGACAACTGTGGAACTACTGGAGATGATGATGCAAAGAGGGATTCTTCATAAAATCCAAAACATTATGGACGACCTTGAGAATCCTCTTCATGAGACTGTCATACAACAACAGAGCGTCTTCAGTCAGAGGCTTCTTCAGGTTTGCTGCAATACAGACCGCTTACAGGAGATCCTTCCTGCCCACAGCCATCATCATCTACAACAACTTAAATAATTAATTAGTATGAGCTATACCAACACTTAATTTCCCACTGGGATCAATAAAGTATTTCTGAATTTAATTGAATTAAATCAGGTCAAGATTTCATCTCTCAATGCTCTAATGCCCATTGTAAGTGTGACTGCTTTTTATTGGAGAGAGCATTGACTTTTTAATGCTACCTCACCTACATCAGCTGTTGAAATTGGAGACAATTGGACAGTCTTTCCTCACCATGGGAATTTAGTTTGACCATTTATACTTTCATTTTTTACCTAGTAGTGGGCGATGTAAAAAGTAGAGGTAGAAATTATGTAAATTTAGCCAAAGGTAGAGATTTTGACTATACCGGCCTATGCGATTGCACATTTTAATGATGTCATCAAGGTGTCATCAAGGAAGATAAATACTGATATTCAGTGTCTTTACACCACATATTGCAAGTTTAAAATATGTTGTTTTCCATTTAACTGAAAAAACCTGTTCAACTTGAAGCATTTTTAAATAAAATATGAGCATCTTTATTTTTGTGCGATATTACATTTATAAAAAAGTAACCAGGAAAGCAGACAACTTTGTGTTTTTTAAATAACATTTAGCTTTTAATTTATTTAAAATATCTTCTTCTTTATGTTGTGAGAATTTTTGTATTGCATTTTCTGAAAAAAAAAGATTTAATATTTTTAAATGCATTTTGCACAATACATTTTCTTTAAATGGCATTCTAATCTGATGTTGTTCTGCTGCAATGTATCTGGGAAGTGAGAATCTTCATAAACTTCATTTTGACATGCATAAAGAAAGGAAAAGAATATATCGCAATATAGATTTGAGCCTATATCGCCCATCCCTAATTTGACCTCTATTTTGGGTCTTGATTACTGCAAACCAGTAGCTGTAAAAAGGCTATAAGGCCCTGGCTAAACATCTTAAACTGACAGTTCTGATGGTGGGTTGAACATCTTGCCTGACATATTTGCTGTGGTCCTTGGTTCTCAAAATGCTGTGTTTTCACTAATGCTCTGTAAGAAACTTCTGAAGCCTCCACGGGTGTATCTTTACTGAGAATAATTAGGGTGCACACATGAGAACCCTAATTATTAGTAGACATCTGAAGGCAGCAGGCTACAGTGGATAAAGAAATGTACTATGAGAGGACATATTGTGCTATCAGCAAATCCATTCTAATGATCCGATGTGTCCCAATTTTTCTAGCTTAGAATTTTTTTTATATTGCTGTTCCATAAAACTGAGCCATATAGTGAACATACTCATTTTCAGTAAACTTATTAAGAATTGTTTACGGTTGGAATTTTCAAAGCTGATCTTTGTGTAATACTATATCTGATAAAGCTGTTTTTAAAAAAAATATATCTTTGCTCCAAATACCTTTGGAATTAGAATAAATTAAATAGTTGCCTCTGTAGTAAAAAGCTTTATCTTGGTGTGTTTGTTGGGACACCAAATGCTTTTGACTTCAGAGTTTATTTCAATACTGTCAGGGGCTTTAAGGGATTACTTTTACTCCCTCTGGATGAGATTATCAGAAATATTATTAAATTAGATATTAGAATGCTTCCTGTTTACATGAACTAACCCATTCAAACATTTTACTGCCCTCCAGGCTTCTAAAGTAGTGTTTTATTACCTCTGCCAAGGAGGTTATGTTTTCGGCAGAGTCTGTCTGTCTGTTAAATGTTAAATGTTAAACTAAAACATCCTAACACAAAAATGTATATAAGCATTAGAGTTTTAGAGATCTTGGTAGCTTCTTACAAGTTAAGTCTCCTGCTTCCAGCAGCCTGATGGATTCCTTCACTTCCTGGAGTTGTATTATTAAGAGTCCTCTACCTCAGCCAATTTTTTACATTTTAAAAGTTTTGGTTTTGGTGTCTGAGTACAAAGTAGAAGCCCAACAGATTTACTTTCACAAGTGGAGTGCTATGGCTTTCGCTATACATGTAGTACTCCGCTTGGTTTATATGTGTAAGAAATCTTTATTAAAAATTGATGTGGGTTTTTTTCTGATATTGTGGACACGGAGATGAAAAATAAAGTGGAAGAAATAAAGAAGATGAAAGAAAGTTAAGAGGGAGAGGGTAAGTTGAAGATACAAGAGAGGAAGGAGAACAAAGACAAGAAAACATCCCAGTCCACCTCCACACCCGCAGGACAGTAGGGAGAGGGGATAAAAATAACAACAAACAAATCAAACAATGCCAACCAAGAACTACACAACCCACAAATATATATATATATATATATATATATATATATATATATATATATATATATATATATATATATATATATATATATATATATATATATATATATATATATACAATAACACCATCACTGAAAACCTCATATTACCTCACAAGATTTAGTAAAAATAACCTAAGCCCAAGATTGGATCTGTAAACATTGGAATCCTCCCACCTGTGTGTGTGTGTGTGTAGGTGTGTGTGTGTGTGTGTGTGTGTGTGCGTGTGGGTGTGTGCGTGCGTGCGTGTGTGTGTGTGTATGAGCAAGCTGGTGTATATAAGGTTTCTCCATACGAGTGTTCAATAGCTGGTGTGAGGAGCCATCAATCCGCCTCCTAGGAATCGACGCAGACATGATGGAGATCAGAGCCATAGACATCCAAAACCCCCAGAGCACAGGATCCCCAGGCAGACCAATGCAGGGCTGACCGCACTCCCAAGAGAGGAGCAGAGGAAAACCCCGGGGGAACATCAAGCAGCTACAATGCAGGGGCCCAGCGGGTCGGAGCGACAAGCCCATGGGCTCCGCCTTTAACAGGGGGGGCCATGGGCAGCCGATGGCTGACATGCTCCGCCGCCACCCCAGGCCAATCCCCACTTCCGACATCCCAATAACCGGTCCCATGTCAGAGCACCACAACAATAGCCCCAGTGGACAGACAGCAACTCCAGGCCAAGACCAGCCAACACCCGGACAACGATCTCAAACAGTTCCCGAATCTCAGTCCCACACACCGTAGAGCACCAAGACCAAGCATCGAACCAAGGTCAATCAAACCCACCAATGAACCATCCAAGCACCGGACCCAAACTCCACCAAGCCACCCAACAGCTGTCACCAAACAATACCCAATCCAGTTCCTCCCAAAGAGGGGTCCCGGCCAACGGCCCCAAAGGGAGAGCATCGGCCCGGCCCACCGATACACCAGTCCACCCAGGCCCAACCAGGCAGGCACCAGGAATGAACCAGCATGCCCCCTGAGCACCCAGCCCTGGACACCGAGAGCCACCAACGCACCGGCTGGTAGAGGCATTAGTCACCAGTAGGGACTGGACGGGAGTGACAGAGGGGAAATAGGCTCCTCATTTGGTGGGGGCCTGAGATGGGGCAGGCGAGAGGGCAGCCCAAGACCCAATCTGACCGATACATAGGAATACACAGACAGTCACACGTTCCCTCTTACACACATACACTCTCACCTGCACACCAAGACACACAAGAAAGGACGCTGTACACTCACTCAAACTACCCAAACACACTCTATACTCCCAGGTTCAGGTACCAATGCCCCAGCAGAGGAATCAGCTCCCAGACTCAGGAGCTGTTCCCCCTACCCTCTAGGATGGAGACAAACAGATTGCCAAAGCCAACACAGTGGCAAAGTGGCCCAGCAACCCAGGCCCCACCCAGACTGCCTGTTCCTCCTTCCGGACCCTAACCCCTGATGGCCAATAGCAAACAGGAGTGTGAAAAGACCCCTAGCCTCCCTCCTCCCGCTCAAGTATGGTGTTGATGCATGTTGTCATAATGTGCATACTAAAACAGAGGGGTGGGATGTGGGGAAGGTAGCCACCCCATCCTCTACCCCGAGCCCTCAGTGTCTATATGCAGTTTAGCAGTGGGCACCGGCGCCAGAGGTGAAGCTTATTGAACAGCTTCTCCTCTGGATGCCGAAAAGTCTGCCCACCCCAAAGTCCCTACATGTGTGTCTCATGAAAAAGTTATAAGTAAGAGTGTCTAAGTTGTAGAGTAAAATTGGGACCCAGGCTGCCACAGGGTAGCGGAGAGCCAGTTCTTTCCAGAAACTGTTGGCTTCTTTAAATCTGGACTGAAAACATTTCTGGTTACTGTAACTTAAACATAAATATCAGATTTTACTTTAATGGGGTATTGTAATGATACATATAATTCTTGTTATCTTTCCTTTTTTATGTGATGCTTACATTTTACTATTATTGTTTTTATGTATGTTGTGTTATCTTAATCTGTGTTCCTTTTAATTTTCTGCAAACCAGCTTGAGTAATCTTAGTATGAATATTGCTAAACAGATGAAGATGCCTTGCTACACAGAAAGGTATTAAATCAGTTAGAGAGCTGGCAAAAAACAGGCACAAAACAGAGCTAAAGGATACACGATTGATTGAAGATGAATACTGATGTTTCTGTAGAGTAGTTAAAAGAAACTTATTTTTTCACATGAATATGCAAGCAGCTGGCTTTTTCTCCAATTTGGATGTTCTTCATTTTTTGTTATAACTGTTGTATTCTCTCTTCCCAATGGTTATCTCAGATCGTGTGCCCATGAGGTCATCCATGCTGGTCCTGTTTCTCGTCTTCAGTGCCCAGGCTGTGGCCACCATCAGAGGGGTCTTGTGCAGCGCCACAACAGCACAACAGAACAACCCCACCTCCATCCCCACTGTGGACCCTAAGCTCTTCAATAAGCGCCACCACCTCTCACCCAGGGTGCTTTTCAGCTCACAGCCCCCCGATGCGGAGCCAGCAGAGGAACAGGGTATCAGCAGGAGGACTCGAAGGCGAGCGGGGCAGCCTCAGCACCGGGGGATGTACTCAGTGTGTGAGAGTGTTAGTGTCTGGGTGGGCAACAAGACCAAAGCCACAGACATCTCAGGCAATGAGGTGACAGTGCTCCCAGATGTGAACATAAACAATGTTAACAAGAAGCAATATTTCTTTGAGACGACATGTCACAGCCCTCGTTCCGGAGGCTCGGGCTGTTTAGGAATTGATGCGAGGCACTGGAACTCCTACTGCACCAACTCGCATACTTTTGTACGAGCGCTGACTTCATTCAAGAACCTGGTGGCTTGGAGGCTCATACGCATCAATGTGGCATGTGTGTGTGTGCTCAGCCGCAAGTCATGGAAGCAGTGAAACCTCACCCACATCCTGGCACACAGAACAAAACATAGATGGACACACTTAAATGCAGACAGGTGTGTTTCTGCATATAACTTATCACCAAAGACTTCTCACCCTCTGCACAAAGTAAATTATTATAGTATGTGTCAAAGTATCAGGACTGCATGTATACACACCAGGCCTAGGTCAAAAAGTATCTGCAAATAGTTTGTAGTTATTGAAGTATTAACAAGATTGTGACAGTGTTTTATTCAGCTGTGGTTTACAAAACAGCTAGTCGGCTGAGGTACAATTGTTCTTTCGCAATTTTGAAGTGTTAAACTAAGTATTTTCTACAAAAAAATGTGGAAGTTAAACTTTTTCAGTAAAAAACATAACCTGTGCTCTTTACAAGACTCAGTCTACTACAGTCTACTACTCAGTCTACTACATTTGTATCACTGTGTGGTGGAAAATGACAGTAAAATACATTGCTGTGAACGAAAATAAACTTCAATGTTTAGGATCACCAAGCGACTTTTAATATTAGATAAAAGCGGTAACTAGAATAAATACACATAAAATAGTTTTTAAAAAAAACTTCTTGAAATAGGATTTCATTTACCAATGGAAAAAGGTCACAAAAGAACCCAGAACCCAGGCCGGTTTATACTTCTGCGTCGTGTCCCTCGCGTAGGGTACGCCGTAACCGCCCTAGCCTCTGCGTAGGTCCGCAGAGGCTTGACGGGCACCTGCTCGGACCTGACGTGCAGCCCGGCAACGCGACGCAGAGACGCGGAAGTATTCCCTTGTGATTGGTCAGTAAGATTACGTACGCACGTACCATCTTCTGTGTCTCCATCTTCTCATTTGCTTGCGTTGCAAAGTGTTCAAAAGAAGGATAATTTGTTCGTCTGCTTCCACAATCTCGTTGAGATGGTTGAGACACTGCACCAAGTCGACCGCCAACAGGAAATACTTGCCGGAACTGAAGCAAACATAAGCAAACCATCAGAAAAACTCCGCCCTGTGGAGTTTCCTGACCGGTACCAGCCTACTGCCACCTGCAGGTCTGGAAATGAAACAGCAACACGACGCTTTCAGCCCTACACAGAAGTATAAACACAGCAGTGGGTACGGCGGTTACGGCGTAACCTACGCGACTGACGCGACGCAGAAGTGTAAACCAAGCTTAAAGCTCTGAAAGTCTCTCTAGGTCAGGCGTGGCCAAACCTGGTCCTCGAGATCTACCATACTACAAATTTAGATGTATCCCAGCTCCAACACACCTGAAGCAAATTTTTCAATTCTCTCATCGGCAGTCTGCGCATTTGCACCAAGTGGTCAGAGGTGTGGATACTAATCTGTCAAAATGAAAGATAGCCCTCAGAATTTTACATCACCATTCTAAAAAAACTGTCAAATACGGAAAATATTTGGTTAACCCGACCCATGACCTAGAGCAGGGGTGCCCAATCCTGGTCCTCGAGATCTACTATCCAGCAACGTTTAGGTGCATCCCTTCTCATCACAGTTGAATCAAATGAAGGCCTCATTACCAGGCCTCTGCAGAGCTGAGAGTACAGGTAACTAAATCAATTAAAGAAAATATTTCCATGAGAGCATCTGACCATCATTTCAGACCAGACACCATTTTCAATGCATCTCGCTAACCGGGAGCTGACTGCATGTTGAAAAGCTACTGAGGCTTTGGAGCGTGCCTGTGGCCGGTCTGGCTGGTTAGAGGCGCTCCAATGAGCCCGATGTGTGCCAAACACTGGCGCATGCTGTTGGCTTTCCCCCTTGGCTTTCCTCTTGGTGAAGCAACAGTTTACGGGTCAGGAAATAGTTCGTTCAGAGAGTCTTTAAGACTTCTGATCACATTCATTTGAGAAATGTTCCCTGATTTCAAAACTTTGTCTGAAGTGCATGGCTCTTTTAATCCTGGTCTCCGTTTGGGCAGTGGCGCGCAGATTGAGCTTCCTGAACAACATCAGAACACCCATGAGAAGTCATCTGTCCGAGCAAAAGTCCAAAATGTGAATGTGCATTTCACATTTAATTTCATTATTTATATCTAGCCACTGGGGCCCCAGTCTGTGGTTTTTGTCACTGTGGAGGGAAAAGAAATACATGTATTCATCTACTTAAACTAAAATGGCACGATGTGGATTGCTCAGCTTGTTCGGTTGATTATTAATTAAAATGAATAAAAATTAAATACTATAGAATATGTCGTTATTATTTTAAGAATTAATGGGCAAAGATTGATTATGACCAGATTTTTTTGATAGAGAAAGAAAAAGCACAATATATATTATGTGTAGGCCTATATTTTAAATAGCCTACTCTCCATGTTTAGCTGTATTTTCTAGCTGTAACACTACCTTTCTCAGTCATCCAGAGAACATCCGGCACTTTATTTACGTTATTTTTATGATTATAATCCAAGCATTTTTTATATTCTTCCCATGTAACCACTATATTGTTACCATTCATGTTCTTTGTACCAAAACTTTACTGATAGTAAACGGACATTTAGCAAACCAGCACTTTTAAAATAAGATTCACAAGCCTAAATCCTGATTTGCTTCATCAGTGCTGTTGCTGTCAATCTGTACTTTTTGTCAAAAAGAAAAAAAATACTAATATACATATCAGCAACCGTATACTTTTTTACATCATTCAGTTTATATAAATTACATTAGTTCCTTATCTTGAATCTTGAATCTTTTTCATCAACCAATTAAAAAACATATTGATGGTCGGGAATTTTTTTAAAGACTTATGAAAAGAGAACAGTACCAAAACCAGAATCCACCCACTCTTAAGCTAAGCAGTAATTTAGGATTGTGTGGCTCTACAAATTTTAACATTCAAAGAAAATGGACCACAGACAGAACAGTGTTCTTTCTTTTATAATGGATGATTTTTTGTTTCACTCTATTGAAGAAGCTGCATAATTGTTATATGTTTAGAAAGAGAGGTGAACTATATTCAGTTGGTAGCACTTTACCACTAGATATAACTAAGTCTAAGAAAAGATTGTATGCAATTTGAAAACTACATGTATACTTTCTCACTAGTTTAACAACACTCTAAGGGCATTTTTAATCTCCAGATTCCAAAAGGTCACTT
The DNA here is from genome assembly GCA_963556495.2 of Valencia hispanica. Lineage (NCBI taxonomy): Eukaryota > Metazoa > Chordata > Actinopteri > Cyprinodontiformes > Valenciidae > Valencia > Valencia hispanica. The sequence goes on along the minus strand of OY747708.1, from coordinate 9,764,452 downwards.
AAACAAAATAAAAAGAAACAAAAACAAGCTAAGACTAACAGGAACATTTATTATTTTCTTGTTGTCATTAAGTACTAACTGCTCAGAAAATAAATGGGACATACTGCTAAATGCACACATAACTTTAATCCAGTAAATTCACACTGGATTCAGCCTTCCAAAAACATTTTGTACGATGCAGATCCTAATAAAACTGTAAAACAGCTATAAAATTAGCCCCATACCACGTTTGCCCTGCTGCAATTTACAATTTTTACTACCAACAGGATTTTATACCAGAGAAATGAATTACACTGTGGTAACTTCCAGACTTGGACAGAGAACCGGGCTTGTGGACCAAACCACATCTGTACTGTAAACTGCAGCTTCTGAAAACACAGCGTTTCGGTTTACAAGTCCATTACTGTAGCTTTCAGAAAGCAGAGGCTAGAATCTGTGCTGGTAATAGCAGCTGAGTCAGTAACAGTAAAAGGCCTGTAAAAGTTTTGGCACAGCAACACATCAAACCTCTTGTAATCATTTCAGAAATCCTGCCTAGCTTAGAAAGACTAATGAAAACTATTCTGCAGATACAATTTAACCCAGGTCTGTTATAAATAATTTGTTATATTTTTTATTATAAACAATTATGTTTATATTGTTATTTATTAAACATATACAAACATGAACTGTGTGTGTCATGAAGTAGTTCCTGGGTCAAACAAAAAAACATTACAAAATAATGTATGCGGTTGTGCAGCTCTTTGTGAAAAAAGACAGATAAATCTACATGATTTGACAGATAATTTAATTTATTGCTTTGGCTGGTGCTTACGTTAGTCTTCTCATCACCACTTTACAATTGATATGAAACAACTGGTTTAAGAAAGAACCATTAAAAAGAAAGACTGCGAATGATTCATGAGGCCTATACTCACTGATTATATCATGGCTTAGCATATTCTTTGTTTTGGCAGAGACATTTCGCTTTTGTCAGCACACAACAAATTGAACTACTGGCATTCACTCAGTATCAGTTATGATTTTTTGGGGGTTCCCAGCCATCACAACGTTTGTTCATGAGCTTATCTTATGTGACTCGAGCTTGGAGGCACAAGTTAAACTGAAGTGAGCTGATGAAGCTGGAAAGGAAGTGTTTTACAATAAGTTATTTCATTTTTTTATATAGTTCCTATTTGTCAGTTGTAAATGTAGTTTTTCAAACAGAGCTCTTGAAGCTTAACAAAGACATCTTCTCCTCCAAAGCAAAATGAAACACTTCCCTCTAGTGGACAAAAACTAGAAGTAAAACTTTAATTTCAATTCAGTTAATTATATAGCACTGATTAACAAGAGATGACAACTAAAGGCCCTTCACAAGAAAAGTCATTTCAATAAAATCATAGAAACATTCCAATCAGTTTTAAAGTTTTCTATTTAAGGAATCCCAGCAGATTGCATCGAGTCATTGACTTGGAGTTGTGCCTCATTGATGCAGACTCGAACCCCTGTAATTCCTCCTACTGAGTAAGCATTTAGCGACAATGGAGAGGATAAACTCCCCTTTAACAGGAAGAAACCTCCAGCAGAACCTGGCTTAGTACAAGCGGCCATCTGCCACGACCCTCTGGGGGTATGAGAAGACAGAGCAGAGACAGAAAAAAAACTGATGTAAGAGTACTTTCTATATTAAAGAAAGCAAAAAGTTGATAACAGAACACGGGGAATGCTCAGTTACTGGGAACATCATCCCAGTCAATGCCCCCCGTCCAACAGGGCATTGTAGCTGAGCGGGATACCAGACCAGGTGTACCTTCTATGGAGAGAAAAACACTGAGAAAAAACAAAGTTTCCAGTTGAAATAACAGCATATAATGCAACTGGAGAGTAGTAGAAGAGAAAAGTAGCAGAGTGAAGAAAAGTGGTCAGTCTGTCTTCCAGCAGTCTAAAGGCCGGTTTATACTTCTGCGTCGTGTCCCTCGCGTAGGGTACGCCGTAACTGCCGTATCCTCTGCATAGGTCAGCAGAGGCTTGACGTGCACCTCCTCGGACCTGACGTGCAGCCCGGCGACGCGACGCAGAGACGCAGAAGTACTCCCTTGTGATTGGTCAGTGAGATTACGTATGCACGTACCATCTTCTACGTCTCCGTCTTCTCATTTGCTTGCGTTGCAAAGTGTTCAAAAGAAGGATAATTTGTTTGTCTGCTTCCACAATCTCGTTGAGACACTGCACCAAGTCGGCTGCCATTGTTGTTCTAAAACAGGAAATACTTGCCCTAATTGAAGCAAACATAAGCAAACCATCAGAAAAACTCCGCCCTGTGGAGTTTGCCGACCGATACCAGCCTACTGCCACCTGCAGGTCTGGAAATGAAACAGCAACAAGACGCTTTCAGCCCTAAGCAGAAGTATAAACACAGCAGTGGGTACGGCAGTTACGGCGTAACCTACGCGACTGACGCGACGCAGAAGTATAAACCAAGCTTAAGCCTATAGCAGCATAACTACAGAGACAGCTCAGGATAGCCTAAGCCATTCTATCTATAAGCTTTATCAAAAAAGAAAGTTTTAAGCCTGGGCACCAGTCTTGCTATGTAAAGGTTAGTGAACATAGCATTTGGAAATGTATTCTACTATCTTTAGCATAAGCAGTTTTAGCTGAAATTACAATCTGGTGGTCAAATAAGACCAAAGTCCATATTTACAAAAACAACTCGAGGAAATAGAAGAAAGCTTGAGCTGATTGAATTTTCTCCTCTATGCTTCACATTCATTAGTTATATGCCAAAAACTGTTATAATCATAATTAAATTCTTACATAGTTAAACTTCATTTAAGTTTGCCATTTTACATGTAACTTAAGAGTTTGAGAAATGTGACACAATGTCAATTATAAGCGTTGATTTAAGAGGGTTGTCTGTTCCATGTTCAGAAATATTTATGAAAACAGCGTTACGTTTTGTTATGTTATGTATTTCTTTATTTCGATCATGAAACAATATAAAATATAAAAACAAAAATTAACAAAACACACAAATTTAACTAACAATTCATAATAAATACAATAAGTACAATACATAGTTGTTATAATTCCTTCATGTCAAAAAGGAGTGAGAAGAAGCATACACTTATTTAATCCCACCCCTTCACTGCACACTTTCTGTTTCCTTTTGTTCGTGGCCTTTAAGAAAATAACATAAAAAATATTATGCAAATAAAAATAATATTTTACATAAGGAGTCAAACTATTTTATGATATTATCTGCTCAGGGCAAGCCAAACTCCCCAGCTTCAGCGGCAGTCTTGACAATCAAAGGTATATTCATTTTCTCTTGCTATATATCTCATAAACATAATGTCATTATAATTCTTTTTTAAAGCCGCGTTCACACCGGTCAGCGCGTCCAGGCAGCAGGGCAGCTAGATTACATGCAAGTCTATGGTATCTACGCATCTAGTGGGCGTCAAACTGCCAAGCAGCAAGTCACGCGCGTCGGCGCGGCTGATGCCCGGACGCCCCGACGGACCGTCGGGGCGTCTGCTGCTCAAGTTGGGAAAATTGAACTTTCGGGCAGCAGACGCGCGGCGTCAACCAATCAGAGCGACTCGTTGTACTGACGTAGTAACTCCTTCCATGGGGGAATCGGCAAATTTTTTATTCAAGATGGAGGACAAACTGATCGTCGCTGTATGTAATGTCCGTGAACTGTATGACCCGTCTTCGTCTTCTTACAAAGACAGGAAGAGATCGGATCTGATTTGGAGGAAGATATCGGAGGATATTGGAGTGCCAGGTAAGCAGTTAAACATAGAAAAAATATTTTTTCTTTTAACTTTCTTGTTATGTTAGCTAACGCTACGCTAGCTAACGCACACTTCTCCACAACTTCAGGGTTGACTTCCAGTCTCCGGTGAAACATTCTCCACTGTGCAGACCAGATCCCGAATGCATCTTCCACCACCAGCCGGGCCCCCGAGAGCCGGTAGTTGAAGACGCGCTGCTGATCCGACAAGATCCGCCATGTTGTAAACAACTAGCAACAGACAAATCCACGCCCGCACGCTGACGTAATGACGTGACGCGCTGATGCCCCGACGCGCCGACGCAGACCACAAGTGTGCAAGCAGCTGGGTTTTAATTTTAAAGCGTCGACTTTCGTCTGTTTGAGCGATTTGACGCCTGGACGCGCTGACCGGTGTGAACGCGGCTTAACATTAACTATTGAATTATTGATACTTGTGAACCTGCAAAATTATTATTGTCCCTTGATTATTTTATTTATTTACATTTTGTCTCCTTATGACCACAAATCATCTACACTTTCCAGCTGCTCCATTCCTGCTGAAGAAATGTACTTCAGAGCATGATGCTGCCACCATCGTGTGTCACTGTGGAGATGTCAAGTTTATGTGTTGCGTTACCCTTCATCTGGCCAGAGCTTCTTTCACGTGTACTGTGTTCCTTACATAACTTTTGGGAAATAACATGACTTCTTATGGCTTTCTTACAACAGTGTGTTTTTCTCTTGCCATTCTTTCATTAAGATGTTTGTGGGGTCTAAAACCAATAATTATCTTGTCAGCAGATTCTCCCACCTAAACTGTGGATCTATGCAGCTCCTCCACTGTTACCATGGGCACCTTGGTAGTTTTGCAGTTGTAATAACTCTATATTTTATGAAAGAGCTGTCATTCGTGGGAGTTTTATGACATTCTGAATTTGTCCGCTAGATGGTGACAAAGACATTTTAGAATACTACTCTTTTTTTTGTTTGTTTTGTAACCACAATTTATGGAAGATGTCATGCTAATGTATCCATTAGAAAATAATGCTCTCTGACACTACAAAAGATTTAGTAAATGATGGACCTGTAACTCGTGATAGTCCTATAGCGATAGGTCACTGGTTTCCTCTGATACGGGTTGCCTTTCGACACCTTGACTGTAAATCACCAATTATGTCAGATAACTGAATTAGACAATGCTGATGCATTCTCAAAGGCAGTAATTATTTTGCCATAATCAGACTTCTGATTCTTGATGCTTCTTGAATCATGAGGATGACTCACAGTTGCACCATATGGCGATCAAATTACACCACAGTGTCCAATTTGCATGTGAAGCACAGCAAAGACGGTTGAGGAGTATGGAGAGAGGGTGACTGTGAAGGGATAATGGGATTTTCACTCCATTAAACCCAGAGGATATGCTATAGACTTGGGTATATTTTCTCAGAGATAATTACATGACAGGATAGGATGATCAGATTGATATTAGGTTAACACTGAAGCAGCTGAATGATTTTACACATTGAAACCGTTAGTTTCTCAGCAGTGTCATATAGTATCTATCTATCTATCTATCTATCTATCTATCTATCTATCTATCTATCTATCTATCTATCTATCTATCTATCTATCTATCTATCTATCTATCTATCTATCTATCTATCTATCTATCTATCTATCTATCTATCTATCTATCTATCTATCTATCTATCTATCTATCTATCTATCTATCTATCTATCTCAATAAAATCAGTAGGCTGTGATGTGATGTGATTTGTCCCGTGATTCACCCAAACTGATCCTTAAACAGTGGGGTCGCTGTTTCCCTCCCACATCATGGCAGAAAACAAAGGCAGCATAAACATGAGAAGCTTGGATTTTAGACTGGTATGAACCCGTGTTGACTCCCTCCAGCCTGCAGAGACGACAAAGAGCTTTAACAGGGGAATGACTTGGGTTCAGAAACAAACCGTTTCAAAGATTTTCTGCAGACCTAAGCACATATTTATTTATTTTTTCTAAAAAGATAAATAAATAGAAAAAAATTCTTTATTTAAAAAAAAAAAAAAAACTTTGTGTAGGCCTGCTCTATACTAACTTAAAAGCAATAGCAACAGCTTTGGCTCAGCACTGCTTGTGTAAAAAAAACAGAAAATCATATTTTTTTATGTTAAGTACCTTGAGGAAGATTATAGTTGACAGATTTTTTTTTCCATTAAAATCCAATTGTGTTTGATATGTTTACACATAGACAACATGAAATGAAGCAAACATTTCTGGGAAGCCATTCAACATAAAATGGAAAGCCAAGGAGAATGTGTTTGTGTTTGATGTATCTCTTTTTTCAACTTTGTAAAAAATGATATGCAAACAAAAATTTTTTTTTTTAATTTCTACATTTGTGATTCTTAAACAAAGATTCCTCACAAGGAAATGATGATACAGCATCATTGAGGGTGTTGTGTCAAAACTTAAAAGGGGGGAGCACCTCAACATGACCTCAATATGAAGGTTCGGTGTGGATTTTGAACGTTCTTGACATTTTTCCCTGACTCCAGTTCATCCTAGAAACAAAGCAGACGGTTTTCTCAAGATATTTTAAACCGAATCAAACATTCTCCCAATCAGGATACCCTCTATACTATCTACAGACAAAACAAGTTTCTTCAGTTGTTTCTGCAGGAAAGTCAATTAGCAGAAATTGAAACTTTCCTCAATTGAATTTAATTCTTCAAGTAAATATTACAAATTACAGCAATAAGAGCTGCTTGGATGTAGACTTGGTGTAATATCTGTGTTAGTTTGTGTTTAAACTAGACACAAGACTATATTTTCATAATAAACATTGTTATCAATGACCCTTGAAGGACAGTGCAGTCCCACAGTAATAAACCTTTGCTTCATTTCAAATGATATGGCTATGACATGGCTTCACATTTTTACCAGGTACAACCAAAAACGTTCATGTAATTAATATAGATCATATAAGATTAACCAATACAAACTAGTGCATAATTGTGAAGTGTAGGGACAATGCTATATGATTTTAATTTTTACCGCCAAGGAGGTTATCTCTTCGCTGGTTTGGTTTTGTTTTGTTTGTCTGTCTGTTAGTTAGCAACATAACTCAAAAAGTTGTTGGTAGATTTTGATTTGATTTTTAGGAAATGTCTGCAGTGGAACCAGGAACAACTGACTAGATTTTGTTTGGGGGTGATCCAGATCACCGTCTGGGGGGGGGGGGGGTTGACAATGTTGCTTTGGCTTGGAGGTCTGCGCTCTCTGAGTGCTTTCCTAGTTTTTCAGTGTGGAGGGCATTTATGCTCACCCCCCTTAACCGTGATGTTCCTAAGTAAAATCAAATGCAACCTAATGCTTTAAGATGTCTCCTAATTACTAAACAGAGTCCACCTGCGTGTAATATAATCTCAATAGTAGGCACGTGACTTATTTACTTACCAGACAGTATGTAAGAGAATATTAGCGAACATATCAGGCATGACAGGTATAAAGTTGTGGAGAAGTATGGAAAATGGCCTGAACTTGTTTAGCTCTTTATCTAGTCCAGAGGACCCCAAAGTGCTTCACTTTACATTCAGTCATTCACCCATTCACGCGCACTGTAAACACTGTAAACCTAGGTTTCTCAAGATAAGACATACCCATCAGTCTAAACACACAGGCCAGGCAAAAGTAACATCGCACATCACTGTGAACCTAAGATCTCCATGGTTAAACATGGTAGTGGGAGCATTATGCCATGGGAAAATATCACAGTGAAACTAGTCAGGGTTGATGGGAAGATCGATGGAGCTAAACAGGACAATACTGGAGGAAAACCGGTTAGAGGCTGACAGAGGTTTGAGACTAGAGCAGGGTGTCACTTTTTTAGCACCAGTCTGGGTGTCATCCTTGACAACTCATTATAATTTCAATCGCATATCAGAAATCTTACCCAGACTGCATATTTCCATCTATGCAACATAAATCGCCTTCGTCCCTCCCTCTCCCCTCATTCTACATCCATTCTGGTTGACAGTCTTGTTACCTCGCGCATTGATTACTGTAATTCTCTCCTCTTTGGTCTCCCTCAAAAACCCCTCCATAAGCTTCAACTGGTCCAGAACACAGCTGCCCGCATCATAACAAGAACCCCCTCCTTTCATCATATCACCTGAAAGGTGCTTATAAATAAAATGTCAGATTATGTCAGTATTATTATTATTATTATTATTATTATTATTAGTAGTAGTAGTAGTAGTAGTAGTAGTAGTAGTAGTAGTAGTATTACAACAACAAAAACAATCTTAAACATATAGACAGAGCTTCTGTGAATGGGTCAGATCAAAGCACATACCTGTGGCCTACTTGAAAGATCCAGCATAAGTCCATGCCTTCATTCAAATAAGAATCTGTGGCTATACTGAAAACTGACCGGTACCAACTCTCTTCTCCAAGTCTGACTGTCACTTGCAGCTGGAACTTCATTTGCAATCCATTTCGCAATTATGCATTGTTCATTAGAAAAATGTATGGTTGTATATAGGAAAAAGTTGAAAATTGATAAAAATTCAAGAAGTGTATATATATATATATATATATATATATATAATATATATATATATATATATATATATATATAATACGAGCTAATGGCTTTTGTGGTCTGTTTAAAGAAGTCGCACAAGAGTACTAATGAAAATAGGATTGGTCAAATATAGAATAAAAATAACAGATGCCACTTCTGTTACACCCCCTGATTCACTTAAATTGTTATATAGTTTGTTGATTTAGTCATGACTGCAAATTAATTTCCTTCACAAATGAGGCTTGCCTGGAAAAATATATATATATGACGGTATAGTCTGTCATTGGCCAGGTCAATAAAGCCATCGTCAAACACTGAAGTAACCCATGTGTATGATCTTTTTGATCTTTTTGTCGGGGTCCCTAATGGACCCTGATGGCCCCCTCCTCGGGAACACTCGCATCACCATTGGGTGGTGCAAGACGGCGCGCAGCTTTCCAGGCTGCCTGAGCAGCTTGTGCGCATGTTTTCATGTAGTAGCGGGGCAGGTCTTCATCATTGCATGGGCTGATGTTCAGCGGGAAGACGCGACGGTTCGCAAAATAAAATAAAAACAAGGGACAGGGCTTCAGATCGGACAAATCGACAAATCAGGCGACATCATGAGCAAAGTGCAAGGCGGGATGAAATGCGTGAAATATCTGCTCTTCGGCTTCAACTTCATCTTCTGGGTGAGTCCGCGCTGAAAATGGGTTTGCGTGGGGACGTTGTTGTTGATATTAAACGCTCAGATGCGTGGGCATATTCTAATCATTTTTTGTTTAATATATTATATAAATAATTCTAATCATATTTTCGGGGGGGCGGGGGGGACTGTTGGTGCGATTGTGATCTACTTCTCCTGGCAGTGATGTTTACATTTTCAATATTTATGGCACGCCAAAATATGCGTACAGTTTGTCCATAGCCTACTGTTCTTTTTGTAGTTATCATTGGGAGAATAGTTTAGGAATTTTAAAGCGAATACATTTCTACAGATCGCTTTTGTGCACCTGTTCAGTCCACACAGTCCCTCCCTGCCAACTTCAACCAATCTTAAAACACAAATATTGATCTACTTTTCATTCTATCCATTTAACAGTGCTGAAGTAATACAACAGCCTTTTTATGAATTATTTATTAAGAGCCCTTAATTGTTCATTTTGCAGAGAGGATGTCAGGTTTTGTAGTCCACTCAGAATGATTTATGTTGAATGTCTATTCTGCAGCACATACAGTACATCAGAGCTGCACTGTGAGGCTGTTTGTCCAACACAGATTCCTTCTCCTGATATGGCACTTTGCTGTGAGTTTCCTGTTATAAGTCTATGTACAGCATAGAGCATTTACAGCAGGCATTTCTGCATCAGTTTGTTTTAGTTTGATGACCAAATAAGGTTAATATGCACTTCTGGCTACATTGTGCTCTCGCTTTTAGTTCACTGAATCAGCTGCTATAGCCAAGCCCATGCGAAAAGTAATCAATCTTTTGTCAGATCCTCAATTAACTGTGGTTAACAACATTTTTCTTTTAAAGTTGGCCTCATATCACAAGCCACACCCACTGCTCTGTATAATCAATACACCCCTTAAAATAGAATCTGCTTGACAACATGAAGTAGGGTAAAATATTCCAAAAATGCTCCAATAAGAAAAACTCTAGAACAGATAAGAAAAAAAGTTATTGACATCCATTAGTCTTGAAAGGGATACAAAGAATTCTCTTATGCTTCTGGACTCCTCTGAACCACGATAAGAGCCATTATTCACAAATGGATAGAAGAACGTTGGTGAATGTTCAGAGGAACGACAACCACCGACAACTCATTCAGAAGTTCACAAAAGATCTTAATAGACAGAACTGGAATTTGCTGGAGAGTTAAAAAGAACACAAAGGCCTATCTCAAAATGGTTTGGGAGTGGGCTAGTCAAAGTCTGGAGTTAAATCCAATACATCGAAGAGTGCAGCAAAATTCTTCCACAGCGATGTAAAAGACTTGTAACTTGCTGCTGCCAAGGGTGGCACAGCCAGTTATTAGGTTTAGGAGACTTATGTTTTTCACTTATGGCCCTGTTGCTTTGTGTTGTTTTCTTCCCTCAATAAATGAAAGCATATTTTTAAAACCCATTTTGTGTTTATTCAGATGATCTTTGGCTGATATTAAAATGTCAGACAATCTAACATTTACTGTTGGTGTAACAAAAAAGGGAAATCAAAAAAAGATCTGCACTGTACTGAATATTTAAATATTGCTTCAAAAAACCTTGAAAACAGGAAAATAAATGTTGCATATTAAGGCTTGTAAATAGAAATGGGCTGTTCTTATGTTTTCCTCTTCCATTCTTCAGTCTTGTGTCACAACCTCAGTTTTTTCTGGAATCAGTTTCATCTTCATTTGATTATTCTCATGTTTTAAATTGGCTTAATCTACCATTAGTTGTAAATTCAGAACTAGAGAGGGAAATCAATACAGATACAAAAGCAATGCATGTTTCGGTTGTCAGCTGTGGGTAACTGGTGTTTTACTGTTAAATGATACACTATATATGAGTTTGAGAGGCAGCATTGATTCTGTGCTCTGTAAGATGATCTCTTGTCTCTCCCCAAAACTGACAGCAGCCTCGTTGTTTTCGCTGTTTTGAGGCAGAAAGGAGAGCTCTTGTGGTTGGAGCCAAAAGAGGCGTACAGTCCGTTGTCATTTTGGGGTGCACAGCCAGCAAGCTGCCAATGCCAACGTGAGTTACATCACCAAGGCACTGTGAGGCTGGCACAACCAGTGGCTGAAGTACACCCTGGGAGATTGCCACCCTGATGTTCTTGTTCAGATATAATAGTCCATGTAAAACATATGAGATGCTGCATTAAGAAGTATAATCTTCTTTTAATGATATTGTTCATAAAGCATTTAGGTGATGCTTTCTTCTTAGGATTCAAAAGGTTAAGAAAAAAGAGAAGAAGGCACAAACTAAAAAAGAAAATATTTAAATGTACATTTTATGTCTCTAAAAAAAAATCTATTTTTCTCCATGATCAATGATGATCACACATTTATTATCTGTTCTTCAGATCACTTTTCGCTGTACAAACAAATTATTATATTTAGGTTCAAGTGAAGGTTGAGTAAAAATAATTTTCTCAGGGTTTATTGCAAGTCTAGCTTACCCAAACAGGACTGCGATTCACAGCGAACATACTCGAACTTTTTCTTTTCAGTTTCTTTTAACACAGCCAGAGACACTGAAGAGATGAACGATTAACATTCCTGGCACAAGCCTGTTTTGAATAAACAGAAAGAAAAACAAGCAGTGAGTGTCACAGGCCACCTCACTGGTGAGACAAGAGCAACAGCGCCACCTGCAGAGCTTTAAAAAACAGATGATATAGTAGAAAGGAGGTAGAGTTTAGTTCAATTATAGCATCTTTTTCATCTATCGATGATCAAGTGATATATTTTTTGTATTTCAGTCTAACGTTAAAGCTGCACTCCGTAGAATATATTTATATATCAGAATTTTATAAATCTTTAAAATAATAGAGTGGTTCAATACTATGATATACTGCTGGTGCTCCACAACATTTGTTATCCTTCTTAAAGTGTAACTGAACCCCCTGAAAAATCATAACCCCGCCCCCAGACAACATTAAAAAAATTCTACAAAGTGGGCGGTGCCAGGAAGAACGGAGGGGTATGGCCAAGTGTTGAGGAAAAGCGGAGGGGGGAACGTGGAGGTGTGTTCAGGAGGACAGTGACAGCTCTTAATGTGACACTGAAACATGGAGAGTGACCAAAGCGATGTTGGCAGTTTTGCGACTGATCGATCTGATCAACATTCATCTGTTTTGAACGTTAGCCTATGTTAGCATTACCACTCAGAGACTGGACTCCTCCTGTCTACCTCTGCCTCAGCAGCACCGAGCTCGGGCGGCGATGGCTCGGCGCCCTGAACCAGCGGATCTCCTCCGTCGTCACCAGAGATAGAGGAGTAGAGGGAGGCTTTATGGAGCCCAGCGGCCGCTAGCCATATCAATTCAAGCCGCTGGCTTGGGGCGCTGAGTCAGCGCTGCCTGAGGCTGCCGCTGCTTCTGAGGGAGAGAGGAGGAGGAGTCCAGTCTCTGAATGGGAATGCTAGCATAGGCTAACGTTCAAAACAGTATGTTAGCTATGCTAACTAAGTGCTAATGTGATAATAATGGTAACCTGAAAAACGCAATCCAACTCCAAACTCGCCACGGGGGGGGGGGTATGTCTGATAGTTTTATACCCAAACCCACGGGGCGTGTCTGTGAGACTATGACTGCTGTGACACAGTCGATGCCTGTGACGTAGAGATGTACCACTCTCCACCAGTCACAAAATTCAAATGCAGTAGCCACCGTTCAACCCTAAGAGGGCAGCACTAAGACGTTTTCAGACCAAAAAGTGTAGAATTAAACCAGTTTACACCAAAACATAAAAAAATCCCCAGAACCTGAAAGACTGCATTGGTAAAGACCCATTTATACAGTTTAGAAGCAAAAAAAAGTTGTTTGGGGGTTTAGTTACTCTTCAAGTCCTGCCTTCCTTCCATAGACCCCTATGCATTTCTTTTTTTTTTTTTTTTTGCATTTCACACTGAGCGCCAAATATTTTTAGTCAATGGAATTCGAGTTTCCGCCTTGTCGGCTGTCAATCAACTTGCATGCGCCTGTGATGATGGGCCCGCACACACAGGCCGCTCCTGTTTATTGTCGCCATATTGGAAGAGAGCGTCAGTCATGGAGAAGCTTCTCACCTCTGAAATGTCCATAACAAAAATTCAGTCGGGTTGTGATCGATAGCACTTGCTGCTTCCCTCTTTGACCCGCGGTGACACCACAGGTGATGCACAATGTTGAGGTGGGGCTAGAGAGGTGGGGAAGGGACGTTTTGGGAGGGGCCTTGGAATGTTGGATTCAAAGAAATCTCTCTCTCCCTTAAATACTCCGGACAGCAGCTTTAAGTGTCCATACTCACACTCCATAGATTGAAACCACACGTAAAATCATTAGATACATTCAAAATACCCTCGACTTTTAACTGTTATGTCAAAGGTTGAATATTGGGTTTTTTCATGATTGTAAATAAAAGAAAAGGACAATAAAGCCTAGCAGTGGACCTTTTAACAAATGTATAAAGCAATGATGTTAAAACAAAAACAAAAAATATATATATATTTGCTTTATTCATCTTTATTGTTATTTACCTTTAATTTGAGTTATGAGTAATAAACAATTATTAATTTTGAAATGTAATCAATTTGCAGTTGTCGGGCTTGTTGGTGCTGGCCGTGGGACTGTGGTTAAGGTTTGACCCGGACACAGTTACTCTCCTGACAGGCGATGGCGCTCCTGATACCTTCTTCATCGGTATGTCACAGTTTTTCGGCTAGGATTTGTTTAGCTAGGATTTGTAACCATTGTTGCTGAAGTTATACAATATTCCATTGTTCCAAGTTCAGTGCATTTGAAGTCAAAATGAAAGAATTTTCTACACCAGCACCCCCGCATAGGAGAGACAGCATAGTGGATGGATAGAAATATATATATATATATATATATATATATATATATATATATATATATATATATATATATATATATATAGGGTCATAACGGTTTAACGGTACAGCTGTGTTCTACCTGAACACATGCAAGAGGAGATGGGGCTGTAATTTTCAACATATGTATACTTCAACTGTGAGAGAAAGAATGAAAAAGAAATCTAGGACCAGGTTTGCAGAGACTGTAGCTGGTATTTTGGCCCATTCTTCCCTACAGATCTTCTCTAGAGCTGTGATGTTTTGGGGCTGTCGCTGGGTAACACAGACTTTCAACTTTCTTGACAGACTCTCTATTGGATTGAGGTCTGTAGACTGGGTAGAACAATCCAGGACCTTGCAATGCTTTTTACATATAGCCACCCCTTTAATGCCAAGCCAATGTGTTTGGAATCATTGTCATGCTGGAAGATCCAGCCACATTTCACCTTCAATGTTCTCACTGATGGAAATAGGTTTTAGCCCAAAATCTCACAGTACATGGCCCCTTTCATCCTTTCCTTAATACGGACCATTCGTCCTTTCCTCTTTGCAGAAAAGCATCCCCAAAGCATTATGTTTCCACAGTGTTGTCACAGTGGGTATGGTGTTTTTGTGATGCAACTCTGCATTCTTCCCCCTCCAAAGACAGTGAGTGATTGGAGGGGGAAGAGTTCTCTATTGGTCTCATCTGACCACGTGACATTCTCCCAATCCTCCTCTGGATCATCCAGATGGTTTCTGGCAAACTTAGACAGGCCTGGACATGTGCAGGATTTTAATTAATGATGACATAGTGTGTTACTAATAGTAACCTTTGTTAATGTGGTCCTAGCTCTCTTCAAGTCATTGACCAGTCCCCCCCTGTGTAGTTCTGGGCTGTTTCCCCATCGTTCTCAAGATCAAGTATACCCCACGAGGTGAGATCTTGCATGGAGCCCCAAATCGAGGGAGATTGTCAGTGATCCATTTTCTTCTCACCAAGCTGCTTGTCTGTTGTAGATTGGCTCATCCCAATCTTGTGCAGGTGTATAATTTTGTCCCTGGTTTCCTTAGATAGCTCTCTGGTCTTGGCCATGGTGGAGGTTGGAGTCTAACTGTTTGAAACGGTGGACAAGAGTATTTTATACAGATAACAAGTTCAAACAGGTTCCATTAATACAGGTAACTAGTGGAAGATAGACGAGCTTCTTAAAGAAGAAGCAACAGGTCTGTGAGGCCAGAATTCTTGCCTGTCTATAGGTGCAAAATAATTATTTTCTGCACCATTATATAAATAAATTCTTAGTAAAATCATACAATGTGATTTTCTGATTTTTTTTCATCAGTTTCTTTTCTCACAGTTGAAGTGTACCTATGATGAAAACTACAGACCTTTCTCATCTTTTTAAGTGGGACAACTTGTACAAACAGTGGCTGCTAAATACCTTTTTACCTCACTATATATATATATATATATATATATATATATATATATATATATATATTTATAGCTCTTATGTGGTAGGCCAACACAAAGTGGTACACATCGAACAAAAGGTCTACAAGCTGTTGTTTATAGATCTCAGCATCAGCTGCAAGCATTGATCAAATTATGTTGCAGTCAAACACTTCAGATGGAAGATGTGTGTGGTTATGCATGTGCTCCATTAAGCACTTACCATATATCCTGTTAGCTGTTGCATTTGAGGCTGCTGTTATGTTGCCTTAATGTGGAAGAACACTCCTGAACACTCTAGATGTTGGTTACTCATCATGTCTTTATCTAGTAAACATATATTTTTCAGATGCAATATCTATATTTTATCTTGAAGGAAACCATGACCATGTGGATCATGAACTTCCCTAAATTAGTGTGGAGCATTTATTTTTAAAGGTTTTTATGGCACTAGTGGCTTTTATTCAGCCGTAGCAGGTCAGGAAGAAGGGCGGTTCGGCCCAGGGTTCAAACAACTACATTGACAGCCTCTGTTTGTGGTGCACCTGCTCTACCACTGAGCCATTTTTTATCCCCAAAGCTTTTCTTCTTATCCTGAAACGAACAAAAAGGTACAACTCAAAGCTATAATTTGTTCAATAAGGTTTTTACTTGGGTCCAGAAGGATCTAAAGGGAAAAATAGCATCAAAATATGTTTATGGTTGCAGCTCAGAGTTTGTTCTGTTTAGAAGAGTGTGAATTCTGGAAATTGTAAAATCCACATAGTCTAGTCAGAAAGTTGTAAAATAATTTGCCTTGCACTGTCTAACAATGGTTTGGATTGTTAGAATGAATGAATGAATAAATGAACCGCTCAATCAGATCTTTGGAAATAGTGAAGAAATGAGCATCTAAATGTTAAAAATGCAATCCTGTTTCGATTCTGTTATCACATTAACATTGTGGCACTTTGTAGTCAGGTGGCTTTTTGAATACTGAATGAACGTTTCTTTTGCATAACTCCCACTAAACACACAGCAGATTATTAAGACATACAGTAGAGAAAACAAGCGGCCCTCAGTGTTCAGTCTTCGGCACAACAGCCTCTCTATTTCTTGTTCTGTGTAGGAGTGCACGCTTTGAAAGAAGCCTGTTCTTGTTGCTCCCGTTTAGAACATGACCTAAAATGGTGACTTCACTCCATCAACTCACTGCTGTGCTGTCATGGAACTGGTTCCTCCCTCAGGAACAGTGGAGCAGGTGGGGTGTGTCAGATGGAAACTCTCATGTAGTCTCTTTTTTTGACCATCCATCATGATATGTTGCTGCACAGAATTAAAAAACTGTTTCATACAGAAATCTGTGGAAATTTATAACCGTAAAGGTACACAGCCTTGCAATGCCGATTGATACTTTATTGGCTTTTTTGTTTTTCAGGAATCATTCTTCGCAAGACATATAAGTGCAGCTTTGAAGCATGAACAGAGACCAAATGACAAAAAAAAAACACTATCTCACACACTGGTCAAAGTCAGTTTATGCAAAGTCAGAGAAGAGATAATGGTTTTACTGTTTGGTTACATGCAAATATCTGAACACATCATTCAAATGTATTTGCACTCCGGTAGTTTATTTTACAGGTGAAACTCAAAAAATAAGAATATCATGCAAAGATTCATTTATTTAAGTAATTCAACTTAAAAGTTGACACTAATATATGAGATAAAATAATTACATGCAAAGTGAGATATTTCAAGCCTTTATTTGTAACAATTTTGATGATTATGGCTTACAGTTTATGAAAACCCCAAATTCAAAATCTCAGATAATTAGAATATTGTAAAAAGGTTCAATATTTTCGGCTCAAAGTGTCACAGTCCAATCAGCTAACTAATCCAAAACACCTACAAAGGGTTCCTGAGCCTTTAAATTGTCTCTCAGTCTGGTTCAGTAGGAATCACAATCATGTGCAGAAAACCATTACTGACACCCTCCATAGTGAGGGAAAGCCTCAAAAGGTAATTCCAAAAGAAGTTGGATGTTCTCAAAGTGCTTTATCAAAGCACATTAATAGAAAATTATGTGGAAGGGAAATGTGTGGAAGAAAAAATGCACAAGCAGCAGGGATGACCGCAGCCTGGAGAGGATTGTCAGAAAAAGGCCATTCAAAAGTGTTGGTGACCTTCTACCAGGACAGTTTGGAGCACTTTATTTTCATGCTTACTTTTGCAGACGAGCTTTATGGATATGCTGACTTCATTTTCCAGCAGGACTTGGCACCTGCCCACACTGCCACAAGTACCAAAAGCTGGTTCAGTGATCATGGGATTACTGTACTTGATTGGCCAGCAAACTCACCCGACCTGAACCCCATAGAAAATCAATGGAGCATTGCCAAAAGAATGATGAGAGACATGAGACCAAACAATGCAGAAGAACTGAAGGTTGCTATCAAAGCATCCTGGTCTTAACACCTCAGCAGTGCCACAGGCTGATAGCATCCATGCCACGCCTCATTGAGGCAGAAATGGATGCAAAAGGGGCCTAAACCAATTCTGAGTACATATGCATGATTATACTTTTCAGATGTCTGACATCTATATTTAAAATCCTTGTTTTATTGATTTCATGTAATATTCTAATTTTCTAAGATTTTGAATTTTGGGTTTTCAAAAACTGTAAACCACAATAATCCAAATTTAAAGCAAATAAAGGCTTGAAATATCTTATTTTGCATGTAATGAGTCTATATCATATATTGGTTTCACTTTTTAAGTTGAATTACTGAAAGAAATTAACATTTTCATGATATTCTAATTTTTCATGTGTCACCTTTATTTAATTTTGTTTATAAGCTCTGCAGCTGCATCAGATTGTTTTAAAGAAAAAATAACAAAACTGCCTGCTAAATCTGCATGTTTCACCTGTGACAATGAAAAAGCCCCCCTATCAGTGCAAACAAAGTAACTTTTGCTAAGTTTTTTCTAACTATTGGCCTGATGGGTTGCTCATCAGGTTTGGCCCAACAAGCATCTCTTAACGGATAGAATCAAAGAACTTTGCAACCATATTAGAGCAAAAATATACTAATGACATTGGTTGCAAATATTTTTTCTCCAACATTGAGGTAGCTTTGACCAGGTGCTCCTGACAAAAGGGTCAGAACAATAATCAGATGAGTTAGCCAAGAGGAGGGTTTCAGAAAGACAAAGCATGTTGAAGTACGTTTAGCATTTTAACTCCAGAACAAGCTAATGAAATACAGAGAGAATGTAATGTGGCCTGACGTAGGGCTGGGTGACATGGAAAAAAATTCTGTCTGTTCTATAATATTTTTCATATCAGTTGATACATCAGAATAAAAATCAAATCACTATTTTTGTCAATATTTAACATTCCCTGGTACTATTTGAAGACATCTGATTTAAAGATTTATTTTCAAAAGTTGAACATGTCATCTGACACTATACAACAGTTTCGGAAAAATTAAAGGAGGTTAATGCTGGGCGATATCGATTAAAAATAAATAATCTTTTGGGGTTTTTTTAATGCCAAATTTTTGAAATGATTCACATTTTTTCCCTCCCTATATATTCTTAAAAAGAAATTACAAATGTCAGAAAATATTTTTTAAACTTACTTCTATTTCAATCATTGGACATCCTTCCCTTATTGGACATGACCTGAATTCAAAGTCCAAATACATAAAACAAGCTTGTAAAACTCGATGGAAGGCCTCGGATGGGCTGACATCACTTTGAACTATGAAAACCCAAGAGATACATTGGTGATTTTTTTTTTCTCGATATTCCAAAAATTTGATCTTCATAAACAGAAAATCTGATAAATCGATATGATGAGGTGAGATACGATAGGTGAGAACATCAGGGTTTGGGTAGAGAAAGAAAACGCTGACGTGTTCATTACTTATTTTCCTTGTTGGAAGAGTGATAGATCTGCTCTGTGCCACATCAAGCTTTACAAAAATATCCCAATATTATTAAGTTAACTTTATAGACTATAGACAGGAATCAAAAACCTTGTGCTGATGGTTGATGTATAAAAAATATCCCTCTTTTTGTATACCTGGAAGAAAAACAGGGGGATGAATTGTCGTGTCAACAAGCTGTTACAGCTCTATGGAAAAATTCCTCTTGGTGGGATAATATTAGCAACAGCTCATGTTTCACCTACGTATGTTGATTTAAAGCTTTAAAAATCTGAAGCAGCCTCAGTGAATGAGTAGGAGCATAATTACAGGAGGCAGCTCAGCATCTCCAGTGATTTAGCGTGGTGCAGCGTAAATCTTATTTACTGTTCTCATTTTATGAAATTAGATTCAAGATGAATGACACCTGAAGCAGTTTGAATACCTTTTTATTTGCAACATGATGCAGAGGCTCAGTTGCAACAAAATAAGCACCATCGTATAGCTATTCAAAAAAACTATAGAAAGGGATCATTACCCACAATTCACTGCAGGCTAGGACAGAAAACACAGTGCTACCTTAATAAGACAAAGGGACAGCATTCCCTGTGGATGATTCACTTGCCATTGTGACACCTCTGCACTTTCCACTGTGTACAGAACCATTGCATGTGTATATAAGATAGCGACAGAGTTTAACAAGGAGATAATGTAGATGTTTACACTTACTAATGCGTGTTTTTATCCGATACCTGCTTTAAAAGCCACCAGGGCTGCTTGGTTGGTGTCTGCAAGATGTCACCGGATTCACTAACAGGAAGTTCTATAAAAGAACAAGTGTTAAAATGGCTGACTGATGGAAAATGCGTCGACACCTTGAATATACAATGGAAGCTTTCTTAGCGCATCATATTTTTGTTGCAAAACCAGAAAATTTGCCTTGAAGCCGGTAATGCCATGCTTCAGCTCCCTGCAGGTCAGCAGTCTACTTGCTTGCCTTTTATCTCCCATTTTGTTCAACAACAGGAAAACAACAGCTTGCATTGGGGCCCATGTGGATTAATTATATTGCTGCAGTGATTAGGCTCTAACCATGGACCTCAGGGAGCAGCCTGGTGTATAGTTGCAGCATAGAGGACTCACTAGCGAAAGCTGGGAGCAGGGGAGCAGATAGAGGCGGTGACGTCAACCAGACCGGAGACAAGCAGAGGCGGTCGTGGTTTCCAGCATTTAAGCAGCCCAAAATTTGATTTACAGTTTTTACGGGATAGATTGTGTCTGTTTCACTGCTTCGGTTTCCAAGAAAATGAAAGAACAAAGTCTACAACTGAGAACATCACCACTACATCAAAACAATACACTCATTTCAGTTTTGCTTTTTATTTAACTGTAATTCGGCAAAGAGTGATCAAGCCTCAGATTTGTATCTAACAGTGAAGATCTTCGTCTTCGAATCTGAAATATCTATTTTACTTTTGACTTTAGATACATTATTTACTCTCTATGAGCAGTATGGCCAAACAGTTTACAAACACCCATATCCTAAAAATAATCTCTTTTAAAGGCACAATCAACCTGGCAGCTAGCACTTATCTCCATAGAAAGCTGTGAAAGTCTGAGTGAAGGAGTAGGCTGACAATCAAACTGTGAGAGGTGGGAGGCAGCTCTGAAGTTTTGAGCTTGTAAATAAGTCTCCACCTACACATTTCTGCTGTTACTCAAACACAACAAATGGTCTTTTAATAAAACCTCCCCAAAGACATGAAGGCACATTGGATAATGCTGCCACCATCAGGTGAAATTGATAACTGCAGGAATATAATCATCGTTCTCTTCATTTTTATCTTTTAATTCGTTTTCTGAGCAAATCTGACAAACACTGAATAATCAGTCTTTCTGTGTCTTTCTGCAGCTGTTTACATCCTTCTTGGTGCAGGAGGCCTGATGATGGTCGTCGGGTTTTTCGGTTGTTTTGGAGCCATACGAGAGTCTCAATGTCTTCTTGCGTCGGTGGGTTCAAGCATGTTTTTCCATATTACAGACTTGGGTGGCTTTAAATATCTATAGAGGTGAATGCAAGTCTATAGTTTCTTGTCTTATGTATTAGCGGGGACATATAATTTGTTTTACTTTTAGTAATTTGAAATTGTTTAAATTTTTTTATTTCACAAATAAACCTAAAAGAAAAAATCAATGGACTAATTTAACAGATTTATATGCTTCATTTGAAAAAAGACGCAGAGGCTTTTTGGAAAGCTGTTGTCCCCCAAATTTACATCTTAGGCTATAAAGGATAACTGAGACCAGCTGACATAAAAATACAAAAACAAAACTCTTTGCAACAATAAGCCTTCTTCCCCATTTCTGCAGTTCTTTTCCTGCCTTCTGATAATCTTTGGAGCAGAGATCACTGCTGGTGTGTTTGGATTCTTGAACAGGGAACAGGTAAAATAATGGATTTATGTTTAAAGAATAAATTAGCCAGTCACCTCAGTTTTTAAAAAGATGAGAGCTAATCACCCGTTATGTCCTCTTTTGTTCTTTTACAACAGATTGCTGAGGAAATCAAGAAGTTTTATAGCGAATCCTTGGCTGATAACATCGATAATGGCACTGCCATTGCAAAGATTTACCACGAAACTGTGAGTACAGCTTAGCTTTTGTCCCGTTGATTCCTTACAACCTGAAGCACTGGCGTAGTCATATTTCTTTGCTTTCTACATGTACAGCTGAATTGCTGTGGAGGTTCCTCTTTGGAGACTCATCAAATCTTGTGCTCAGACTCACCAGACACAGAGGTATGCTGACTTAAAAGCCACAAGGTGGCAGTATAGAACTGATTCTCAGTGACCACTTTGGATCTGATTGTGTATCTTTTTTGAGTTTTTAGAACTGTCTTACCGCAATAGCGAACTTCTTTAAAGACAAGCTGTTCATCATTGGATATATAGGGATTGGCATCGCTGGAGTAATGGTGAGAATTTGGAAAACTTGCACCTTTTACTCAAACCTTTTAAAATGTTTTAATATTTATCTAAGGATTCTGGCTTGTGATTGTTAAATAATAATTAATTACGAGTTTTATTTTGTTACCTAATTGTGTCTGTTTTCAGATCATTGGAATGATCTTCAGCATGGTCCTGTGTTGTGCTATCAGGAACAGCAGAGAAGTTATATAGGTGGGGGGGGTGACCCACTGAACCACCCACACCCACTCACACAACAACAAAACCCAGACCCATACAGCACAACCCTTTATAATCAATGTATCCGTATGGGTAGAGCAGCACCACAGTTGCATGTCTGTGACAGTCCTTTTAGATCAGACTGCAGAGATGGGGAGGTTAACAGTACAGACTGCATTCAACACAACACGCTGGATCATTTCAAACCTTTCCCAATGACTTTACCAGCCCAGAAACACTGATTTATAACTCTGTTCTTTTCCATTTTTAATGCTTTGCTTCGTAGCACAACGTTGTGACTTTCCCTGCTATTAACATGTTTTTGTTATACGGCTGGTGCTCTGCACAGTTTGTCATACTCCACTGTAGCTATATACATAATATACAAGGCCTTCTATGACACAGGAATGTTGTGATGGAGGAGTATTGCTGTAAATATGGACTATTTTACACGTTTGCAGTTTCTACCATTTATCCTGTTAATTTTGCGTTTTCGGGCCTAATTCTCGTCAAAGTTTGTGTGGTTAAGAGTTTTGAGGGCTAGCCTACCTTTGCAGAGTGAATTTCCATGATGTGCCTATTTGAACCTTTGAAGTCAAAGTCAAAGCTCCAACTTACAGAATAATGTGTGCATTTTTTTGTGTATTTAATATGTACATGATAACTGTGCTTGCTCTCTGCCTCCACTTTCAAGTATTTCTACTGTAAAGCACGAATAACAACTCAAATAGCTCGGGAGGTCTGATGAAGAACTGCCCCTTTTGTACAGTGGCTTGCAAAAGTATTCGGCCCCCTTGAACTTTTCCACATTTTCTCACATTACAGCCACAAACATGAATCTATTTTATTGGAATTCCACATGAAAGACCAATACAAAGTGGTGTACACGTGAGAAGTGGAACGAAAATCAGACATGATTCCAAACATTTTTTACAAATAAATGACTGAAAAGTGGGGTGTGCGTAATTATTCAGCCCCCTGACTCAATACTTTGTAGAACCACCTTTTGCTGCAATTACAGCTGCCAGTCTTTTAGGGTATGTCTCTATGTCACCTGTGTGTAATCTAATGTCAGTACATATCAGCTGCCCTGTGACGGCCTCAGAGGTTGTCTAAGAGAATGTTGGGAACAACAACACCATGAAGTCCAAAGAACACGCCAGACAGGTCAGGGATAAAGTTATTGAGAAATTTAAAGCAGGCTTAGGCTACAAAAAGATTTCCCAAGCCTTGAACATCCCACGGAGCACTGTTCAAGCGATCATTCAGAAATGGAAGGAGTATGGCACAACTGTAAACCTACCAAGACAAGGCTGTCCACCTAAACTCACAGGCCGAACAAGGAGAGCGCTGATCAGAAATGCAGCCAAGAGGCCCATGGTGACTCTGGACGAGCTGTGGAGATCTACAGCTCAGGTGGGGGAATCTGTCCATAGGACAACTATTAGTCGTGCACTGCACAAAGTTGGCCTTTATGGAAGAGTGGCAAGAAGAAAGCCATTGTTAAAAGAAAACCATAAGAAGTCCCGTTTGCAGTTTGACAAAAGCCATGTGGGGGACACAGCAAACATGTGGAAGAAGGTGCTCTGGTCAGATGAGACCAAAATGGAACTTTTTGCCCAAAATGCAAAACGCTATGTGTGGCGGAAAACTAACACTGCACATCACTCTGAACACACCATCCCCACTGTCAAATATGGTGGTGGCAGCATCATGCTCTGGGGGTGCTTATCATCAGCAGGGACAGGGAAGCTGGTCAGAGTTGATGGGAAGATGGATGGAGCCAAATACAGGGCAATCTTGGAAGAAAACCTCTTGGAGTCTGCAAAAGACTTGAGACTGTGGCGGAGGTTCACCTTCCAGCAGGACAACGACCCTAAACATAAAGCCAGGGTAACAATGGAATGGTTTAAAACAAAACATATCCATCTGTTAAAATGGCCCAGTCAAAGTCCAGATCTAAATCCAGTCGAGAATCTGTGGCAAGATCTGAAAGCTGCTGTTCACAAATGCTGTCCATCTAATCTGACTGAGCTGGAGCTGTTTTGCAATTAAGAATGGGCAAGAATTTCAGTCTCTAGATGTGCAAAGCTGGTAGAGACATACCCTAAAAGACTGGCAGCTGGAATTGCAGCAAAAGGTGGTTCTACAAAGTATTGACTCAGGAGGCTGAATAATTACGCACACCCCACTTTTCAGTTATTTATTTGTAAAAAATGTTTGGAATCATGTCTGATTTTCGTTCCACTTCTCACGTGTACACCACTTTGTATTGGTCTTTCACGTGGAATTCCAATAAAATTGATTCATGTTTGTGGCTGTAATGTGAGAAAATGTGGAAAAGTTCAAGGGGGCCGAATACTTTTGCAAGCCACTGTACATCTACAAGTTTTTTCCTGCTGTTCTGAGAGGTCAGTAATATGTAGTGCTGAGCTCTTCTTGAGCATGTTTGAACTGTAACAGCAAGCTAGTTTGCGTTTTATGTGAATTTCTGTGGATGTAAATTTTGTTGGGTGTGCCAATAAGATGTGAAATAGAAAATAATATTGTTTGTTGCTCTGTTAATCATAATAAAACACACTGGGTGCTTTTACTGAGTGGTTTCTTGTGGTTTTTTTATCTGAGCTGTTCTGGATTCAAAAGCTTGTATCCTGTTCTGTTTGGCTGAAGAACAACAGCGAGTCATGCTGTTCTGAACATTTTCTGAACATGCTTGCATTCTCCCCGTTCACTGAAAAGAAGAAAAAAACACCACAAATGATAATGAACCATCTAATCTGCATTTTGTGACATTACAACCAACTTACAAATATATTTTGTCGGGTTTAATGACGTGACACCAACATAAGCTTGCACATAATTGTAACATCAATCAAAGCACATGGATTCAAGATATTCTAATTTGGGGGAATTGACTTATGGGAACAGGCTGCATGGTGGCAGAGTTGGTAGTCGTGTTGTCTTGCAGCAAGAAGGTCCTGTATTTTAAAGCCCCGCCTGGGGTCTTTCTGCATGGAGTTTGATATATATGGACACACTTTCTGTTCTGCATATACGTTCTATATGCGTAGGTTCGCTCCAGGTACTCTGAGTTCCTCACACATTCCAAAAACATGACTGTTGGGTTAATTTGGTTTCTCCAAATTGTCTTTAGGTACGAGTGTTTACATGCAGTAAGAGAAAACCGAATTACTGCCTTAGTCTGACTGAATTCTGACTTTTGAAATGCATGTATACACTTTAGCACGGCTTAAGTCGAACCGAACTGGCTTAGTATTAATCAAGCTAAAGCACCCAGATAATGTGGTTAAAAAAACAAATTACTCTGCATGTAAACCCAACCTGGGCATACCCCCTTTGAGAAGTGACAAGACTGCGGAAGCGGGAATAACAACACCAGAATGAGCAGCAACAACCATCGAAACCTAATCAGACAGTACAGGACTTACAAAATAATAATAATAATACATTTTATTTGAAGCACCTTTCAAAACTCCTAAGGACACTGCACAACAATAGCATCACAACATATTATAACAGCATTAAAACAAGAGAGATTAAAATTAAATACAAGTACTATAAATTAAACAGTATGCCAGTTGAAACAGGTGAGTTTTAAGACAAGATTTAAAAGCAGGAAGAGAATCCATGTTTCTGATATCGGGGGGGGGGGGGGGTGAGTTCCATAATTGTACTGTACTGCAGCATTGTTGTTTTATCCATTTCTTCCCTCATTGTGGATATCCTGGCTTTCAAATCAAATCGAACTTTATAAAGCATTTTTCATTCAAACCTTGCAACTCAAAGGGCTTTACAGATTAAGATGACCCCACATGAACCACATTCCCATTGCTCCCCCACAGATTTCAAAGCATGATCACATTTATGGGATAAAGGCTCCCATTCTGGTTAAGCTATTAACACAATTTTTGCCATAACCTTGATTTAGATGTGCATGTAAACGTACCTGTGTGCATGCAAGGATGTTTATCTTGTGTCTCAATTTAGATGTGCATGTAAACGCGCTGTGTCAGTGTGCTTACATGCACATCTAAATCGAGCAATGGCAATAATCAAGCGAATACCTTAACCAGAATGGGAGCCTTTATCCAAGTTTACGTGTCACTCAGAAATTGGAATTATTGAATGAAGTGTGTTCAACTCTGCGTTGGTAGGTGGCGACATGGACCCTTTCATATTGGCATTCTTCCTGATGGCTTACAGTCTCACACAGAAATTAAACAAATGCTGCCAGCAGTGAAGCAGACGGAGTAAAACCAGGATATACACAACAAGCAAAGAAATTGACGAGAACAGCGCTGCAGCATAGTACATTTCGAACATACTGTACGGTTTGATTGTGTTACATATATTGCTGCTTTGTTGTTGTCAAACCGGTGTTGTTATTCCCGCTTCCGCAGTTGCCTCTCTACTAGAAGAGTGAGCTCCCAGGCCAGTAATAGCTCGACTAATCTGGGATGTTGTATACATGCAGAGAAATTAGGCTTTCTAACAGCATTATCTGGGTGTCTTAGGTCAATTAAGAGTGGCCCAGTTCGGTTTGACTTCAGCCGGACTAAGGTGTTTACAGGTGAAACTCTAAAAATTAGAATATCGTTCAAAAGTTAATTTATTTCAGTAAATTCAACTTAAAAGGTGAAACTAAAATATGATATAGACTCATTACATGCAAGGCGAGATATTTCAGACCATTATTTATTAGAATTTTGATTATGGCTTACAGCTTAAGAAAACCCCAAATTCAAAATCTCAGAAAATTTTAATATTACAAGAAATTAAAAAAACAAGGATTTTAAATAGAGAAACGTCAGACCCCAGAAAAGTACATTCATGCATATGTACTCAAGCATTAGAGTGCACCAAAATGTCCTGGTAGATGGCTGTGTTGACTCTGGACTTAATAAAGCTCAGTGGACCAACACCAGCAGATGACATGGCTCCCCAAATCAACACAGACTGTGGAAACTTCAGACTGGACTTCTAGCATCTTGGATTGTGTGCTCCTCCATGCTTCCTCCAGACTCTGGGAAATGGCCTTTTCCTGACAATACTCTCCAGGCTCCGGTCATCCCTGCTGCTTGTGCACCTTTTTCTTCCACATAACTTTCTATCAATGTGCTTTGATACAGCACTTTGGGAACATCCAACTCCTTTTGCAATTACCTTATGAGGCTTTCCCTCCTTATGGAAAGTGTGAATGATGGTTTTCTGCACAACTTTCAGGTCAGCAGTCTTCCACATGATTGTGATCCAATTGAACCAGACTGAGAGACCATTTAAAGGCTCAGGAACCCTTTGTATGTGTTTTTTGGATTAATTAGTTGAATAGAGTGTGATACTTTAAGAGTAAGCTATAATCATCAAACAAAAAAAAAAAAAGGCTTCAAATATCTCGCTTTGCATGTAATGAGTCTAGATCAGTGTTTCTCAAACTATGGGGCGAGCCCCACTAGTGGGGCGCAGAGGTATTGCAGGTGGGGCGTGACATCAATGGGATTTAAATCGTTTTCCCCCCCTAGATTCTGTCATTGTGAATGTTTCACTGCACTGTAAATTAAATCAACCAGCTCCCCCCTCTCACAAAATTAAACACTCAAATAAATTAGCAATTGTGATCATCATTGTAAACAAACCGGGACCTGGAACATCGGGCTGGGAGTTTGATGTTGGAATATATCGCAGCAGAACAAAACAAGCTGAAGTAGCCGCATTATCAGAGATTCCATCTAAAAAGATCAGGGAACGTTTCAGAGTAAGAGAAGTCACACGGTCAACCACGGAGGAAATACAGGGATGAGTATCTTGCTCTTTATTTTATTTTGTACTTTTGAAAGCTTTGTAAATTTGATAAAACTACAACTTTTATTTTCTCCAACTAAGAGCTGAAGTTCTACATGTAGCAACTACTGACATATTTCTGAGCTGGTTTTATACCAGTGCACAACCCCTTTTTCCAACTAATTTATACCCTTAAAAACTTGTAGACTAACTCAGCTATTTAAATAAATAAAACACTTTAAAAATCAGGCGTGGTCACCATTCTGTTGGGGTGATAAAAGCATGGGGGGCTTGTGTATGCTCCTTTGTCCAAAGTAATCTGATTTGTTTCTCAGAGGTATAGATTTGATGCGACAGTCACCCGTTTCTCTTTGCAACGGAAAAGATAAGCGAGCATTCCATCCAAATGAAGCAGATGTGTGTTGATGTTCATGAATCTGGAAATGACAAGAAAATATCTACGGTACTCGACTAAATTTACCCACATCTACAATCAAAGCAATAACTAAACTGTTTAGAACGGAAAATGTAACAAACCAAGTTAATATTGTTGTCATTAAGAGCCTTGGGTGGGATATTAGGTGATACTATGTCTCCATAACAATTCGACACCATCTACATACCAATGTATTGTGTTTGCCATTAAAAGGTCTTTCAGTCCTACCAATAATTAATAGTCTGATAAATGCTGGCGAGGCTTAAACTATAATAGTATGCTCTGGCATAGTATGCTAATTTTAGCTTTTCAACAACAAACACTCCAGGTAGGTTTGGTGTAAAATAAAAGTTCCAGTGTGTGAGAACAGCACCTCATGCTCATTGCTACGTACGTTGGAGGATCTGTTATGCTGTGGGGCTCTTTTCAAAAGGTCCCATTTTAAATGAAATCTTTAAAAAAAAAAAAAAAAAAAAAAAAAAAAACTATACCAGCACCTTCTAAATATTACCTGAAGATCTTTGTCTTGCAGTAAAATTACCCAAATGTACCAAATTTTACAGGACAAAACCCCAATAAATGCACATGAAAGGTAGTTTTTAAATCTAACTCATTTGTAAAAATGTGCTGCTGCTGTAGATCATTTCACCTTATTTTTAAAAACACTGGGGGAGCTATAAGGATACTTCTATACCAAAGCAAAAAAATTGTTTGCATATAAAGAAACAGTACACAATGCAACCAAAGTAAATGGAAAAAAACATTTTTTATGGATGTGTACAAAAAGCTATTATAGTGACAGTATGTAACAGTCATCTCTCACAGTATTAATGTTCAATTCAAGTAAGTAATGCTCCCTCCAAGAACCCAATTACTACAATAGATACCCAAGATTATATTTGGAGTAAAAGTTTAGGTCTGTATATGAAAAAAGATCTGAAGTGAGATTATGTAGACAAACATAATATGCATACATAATGTCAAGCTTTGTAAAAGGAAATACAAATGGTAACAACATGATTATCAAGAGTATATGAGGACGCTTTAATGTTTGGTAACCTGCATGGTCCCATACCAGTAAGAAGATCAGTCCAATGAAACGGATAAACTAAATGTTAAAAGAAACAGCAGAATACCAAAACTGGTATAAAAAAAAAACAAAAAAAAAAAAAAAAAAAAAAAAAAAAAAAAAAAAGTGTAAACCAGGCACCATATATTTCGCTGTCACAAATCTTATTTTTAAGTTGAAAGTTCTGCGAAGAAATATTAACAGAAACTGGGGGGGGGAGGAAAAAAATAAAACTAAGATTAACTATTCATAATTATAGCAAAGATACAATTTGAAACATTAAAAAACACAAAAATAGGTTTGAGTAAGTTCCACTCCCTCATAGAGGGAATCTGGGCATGAATGCTTTGGGACTAGGACAGATGTAACACTGTAATTCTGAGTCCACAACCTTAAAAAAAAGGCCAACAGATTCAAGTGCAAAAAATGAGCTCAGTCGGTTTTATAGTCACAAAAGTGTGCAAGTGCAACACAGCTGTCAAAACTACAAAGAGGATTTTTTTTTATGAACTCCTGAGTTAGGAGCTGTCTTTTTGATGTTGTAAACTGATTGTACTAATATACATGTAGCTGCCAGTTTTTCCACCAGGCCCTGTGTGTAGGTAGTCGGCTGATTTGGCTCAGACAGACAGGAAACTTGGAGAAAAGTTGTCCAGGATGTATTCACCAACACCGACAAAGTACATGACTTGTGCAATTCCAAAGAGAGGTGCTATGACCAGAGCCCGGCAGCCTGCCCCCTTCATGAAGGCAGAGGGCCCCTCCTTCCGCATGATTTTACTGTTTAGAAGAACAGAAGGATGGGTACATTTAGAGACATGCATGATGGAGTAAGTATGCGTCAGTAAATGGTCTCTCTTACCTCACACAGTCCATAACTCCATTGTAACTCTCCTCACTTGCTGCTTTGTTGAGGGACTGTAGTCTGGTCTTCACCACTGCAAAGAGAAAGAACACATTTCTTAAGACATGTTGCTACTGGTACTTCAGGCCTCATGCTGAACAGAAAAAAAAAACCTACCGTCACAAGGGTTAACAGCAACCGCAGCAGTAGATCCTGCAACACACCCAGAGAGGAAGGCCCAGTAGAAGGGTGATGACTCTTGAGGACTGGGTTTGCCCAGGCGGTTCAGATTGGCAAACAACGGGAAGTAAACAATAGAAAAGGGAACATCCCTGAGGGACATAAAACAAACACTCGCTTTATTGGTGAAGACTAAATGGACAAGTTTGCCTTCTCGTATGGCGAGAGAGAAAAAAAAGAAAGCCGTTTTAAAATAAAAGTGAGCTTTACCTCATGATTGTTGCCCCCAGACCCCTGTAGAGGCCCTGGATGCCCTGGGTTTGCAGGAGCTCCTTGGCGATCTGCGTGGCCGACACGGCTCTCGGCACAGATGCCAAGGGGCCGGAGTTGTACGAGCGGCTGAGCAGCGGGTTTGTTACCACCAGCTTTGTGGGAGACATCATGACTGGTTTCTGCTGTTGGGCCGCTTTGGAGAATGAAGAAACAGAAACGTTAAAAATGTATAAATCAGATTCTAGGACCAACTACCTTCGCCAATACTCAGTTGTGTTCTTACCGAGCCTTCCTGCGTCCTGTAGCTGGATCTTGAGCATTTCCATGGGGGTGGTAACAATAACCTGGGACATACCTGCGCCACACCCTGCCAGCATTTCTTTGAACACAGTCAAGCCTTTTCTGTTAACAGAACACAGAGAGTCAGACAGTGAAACAGATGTGACAGATGCTGAATTTGTACGACTTATTGTAGAGAAGCAGGTGCTCACCCATCCTTGGAAAGATGATGGCGGAAGAGGTCGTTAGCTGCCAGCTTGATGGCCTTCTCAGGGGTGACCAAAGTCAAATTTACAGCCGCACCTGAGAAAGAAACAAATATACTATTAGCATTGATGAGAACATCTAGTTTCCAATGACACATTACCTGCCACTATTATTAAATTATAATAATAATAATGTAGAACTCAACTTAAAACTTCTTCAATAACTGACAAATAATTATTTCATGACCGTTACACTTAAATATTGCTTTAAAAAAAAGGAAAAAAAAAGGAGGTAATGACAAAGACAGAAAGGGAATTGGGGGGGGCAAATTATAAAAAAATGAAATGCAAATCAGAAAATGAAAGCGCATTACAGAGAGAAAGCTTTTTTTAAACTGTCATCAACTTAAAAAGATAAGTAAACACGTTAACTACAACACAGAGAATGAATCGAATGTTAGTGACAAGACAGGCTGACTTGAACACTATATACAGTGTGCAGACTTTGATTAAACTTACAAAGTTATCTGTTGCATTAACAAAATTAAAGAAAGCTTTAGATTAATTTGACAGCTCAAACAAAGTCTGTAAGAACACATGTTATAGTACAGAAAAGAACAAGCCAGGACAGGACAGTGAAGAGACAACCAGGTAGTTACTGAGAGGAAGTCAAATAACAGGAACAGATGGTAAAACATAAACTTTAGCCTATAGTTTTAAGTAGAGCAATATTATAAGAACCATGTAATATTTGCCTCCAGCGTGGCTGCGCCTTATCGGCTAGCCTTCAATATCCCAGGGGGACCCAAGTCTGTAATATGGAAAAACACAGATGCAAACAACAGCATTCCTCACAAGAGCAGACGCCAAACCTAAGTGGTCTCCTGTTTCTGTGCAGATTTAAATAAAAACAGCACTTGTACGGTATTTAACAGTATCAATAAAGTTCAGTTGGTTTTGAGAGATTTACTTTGATTTTAACTGCAAAACCCAAGTGTCTCATGCAATAAAAATACAGGAATGACAAGAATAAAACTATTGTAACAACAACCACAGAACTGTTTTGACACGTTGAGTTTACCATTTTCCTACTATTTATCAAATAAAACAGAACTTCCATACTTGCTAACCTATAGCTCCTTAATAAACAGGTGTATTATCTTACCTCTGTACATTCCAAAGTATCCCTCTGATCGAATAGTTTTGACAAGGCAGTCCATCCTACACGGAAACAAAAGCCAGGAAACATTACATCAACTCACTGCACAAGGTACCAGAAGATTCCAGACTACCAGACTGGGCTGTAAAACTCCACCCAAAACTTTAGAATGACTTCCTCAACAAAGAGGAGAGACAACAATGCACAGCTGTCACAGTCCATCAGATCAGGACACGGTGATTGTGATTCCGCAAATGCGTCATTGTGGATGGCCACCAGATTAAACACAGACGTAGTAGGTATAATCCTCCAGAGACCACGCATCCCTGTGGCTGTAAATACTTACATGCTCTTGTAGACTTGCTGCCCACTTCTCTGGTTCTGCAACCTGGTCTTTGCCAAGTCAATGGGGAAGACACACGTAACCCCAACAATGCCGGCAATACCGCCATTAATGAGTTTGGCTGGGAGGCTGAAATGTAACAGAAAAGTTTTTTTAAACTAACCAATCCATTATGAACACGTGACTTAAATGTATGCAAGTAGGCTCCAGGTAAAATAATGAAATTAAACTCTAAGGTTACTTTTATAGATAATTCTGTAGGAGTTCAATATTACGCGGAGCAGAAAAATGACTGAATGAGACTTACCTGATCTGCTGCTGAGACATTTTGACTCTTTGATGTCACAAGTGAAGACAGGAGATGTGAAAAATACAAAAATGAAGCGATGGAGGTTCAAGCGTTTGCTGTTAAGCTGATAAAATGTCCTAAAGAGAGAAAACCCACAGAAAGTCACCAAAAAAACTCTTAACAGGCTCTTCAGCAGCCAGAGACGTCTGAACATTCAACGTATCCCACCCAGAACTGCACGTTTGTTTAAACTTATCTATAAAGTCATGTGACCGTGATGCGCGCGCGCTATACCATTTGAGTGCACCCAGTGGGCGTGATCTAGTTTACATTCCGGAATACCTTACATGGGCATTCCCGCCTTCCATAGAAATTTGATACAAACCGGGTGGTTTAAGTTAGATAACTCTTTGTAAAACATGTTACAGTGGATAACACATGTTTTAATTAGCAGTGTCTAATTCATAATTTCATTAGCTGGCATTTAATTTTGATACAAATTTTTCTTGCTACTACAGGACAAATAAAAACGTCGAGGGGGTTGCAAGTTGCAACTATACTAACTTATATCAAGACTTCCCCTCGTTTGCCGTTTTATACACACACAAAAAAACAGCAGTCTACATCACCCTAGGAAGCAAAGTATACCGTTCATTCAATCCATCGCAGGTCCACAAAACTACATAAGATGGCGAACAACTCCAATTCTCTTTCATTTTTTTAATCGCTCCCCTTTCTACTAACACGTGAATATGGCGTATTACTTACCAAAGATTGTCTTAAATAGCTTTAAGAAGTCTTGAGCCGGTAAAGTGTGAGTCGTTTCCTCCCGTTGTTCACCTCCGCTAATATAGCAATGAATAGACCGACTGGAAATTTCCACTACTCTTATCAGGGGCAAAGACCGCACGCCTCAATGACAACCAATCAGAGTTCAGAGGTTAATCCTTTGGTAGCCACATTTCGTTCCCATTGGCCGATAGAGCTGTCAGTTAAAATGTTCAGCCAATCACAGTCCTGCAAGTGGAGAAAGTGAGTGACAGGCCTGAACTACGAGGGGCGGAGGGTAAATGAAGAAAGAAACTATTGTTTCTTTTAATCAAAGCTCAAAAATAAATTTAGAGCTAAGATGCATTAATAAAACAACTGAGGCAAGACTGTTAAAGTAGATTTTTTTTTTTTTAAACATAATTCTGGTCTTGGCTACAAGCACGGTTTAGATTATATTAGATTATGTTCCGGAATTGCGCCGCTCAAGGTGGCAGCATGTTGGAGTAGCTCTGTTACTTTGGTTCATATTTTTTTCTTTTTTTAAACTTTAATTCTTCAATTTCTGGTAGAAACATTGTTTTTGTGGACAACTGTTCTCTCTGGTTTTGAATGATGTACAGCTGGAAGGATTTTTGCTGATACTTTTCATTTTTGGACATTTGTTATGATGCATAACCATGGCAACAAGGTGGTTTACAACTGGCAGCAGCTGATTAACATCACAAAAGCTCAAATAATACCTCAACTACAGCCACAAAACCCTGATGAGTTGAAAAGAAGACGCCATAGATCCAGAGCATCCTCTACATCAGACTGTCATACAACTACAGAGCGTCTTCAGTCAGAGGCTTCTTCAGATCTGCAGACTGCTACAGGAGATCATCCCTACCCACAGCCATCAGCATCTACAACAAATCTTTGAAGGAACTTGCATAATGAGTTACAACAACGTTTAATTTCCCTTTGGGATTAATAAAGTAATTTTGAATTGAATTGAATTTGATTAAGATTGACATCATCCTATTAAAATGGCCATGGCTTTTAGAACCGTGAGGTGTGGGTGCTGGATTCATAAAAGAGAACTAGATCTTTCTATTCTCTTCGTTGCTGTTCTATTCTACTCAAGATCAGGGTATAGTTTTACAAATGTGCTTCTATTAAGCAAAAAAAAAAAAAAGAAAGAAAAAGGTTTATTTGAAGAGCTCAAATTTTACATTTGCTAGAGAGTAAAGCTTAGCAGCACCTTTTTTGTTTTCAGACAAATCAATATTGACTCCAAACATTAGGTATTTTTGGACTATTTGCACCCTAAATAAGCTGCCATGGGTTGGAAAATCATAGTCAGATCTGGGAGCTGGCTAATTTGAACAACTACATATACTCTTGGCCAGTTTCCTTTTCACTTTTTAACTTTCTATACAGATGATAATGAATGCAGGCAATACAGTTCCTAATGTTTTAATGGATCTGGGGTATTTCTATTTTTCCATCTTAAAATACTTGGGTATGATTTTGATAGGATTACTTTAATTTAGGAATTCTAGTACTCATTATTTTAACCTAATGCACCATAACATTTCCTTCCCCTGTATTGTAGGCTGCCAGAATGAATAATGAGGGTAAGAAAGTTTAGAAATGAAATGAATACCACACACGCCGCCTCTCGCCCAATGACTACTAGGATAGACGGTATAGATATTGGATGGATGAATACTACACATCCTGCAGATGTATTTAATGTTTTAAAATCTGATACATTCTTCAAGAAAGCTTTCTGTTGTAGGTAACTGAATGCAGTTTGGAATATTACAAGCTGAATTCCAAAAACAGCAAGGATTATGTGGAAAGCTGGTTTTAAAGGTTTAAACACATTCCGAGGCATTATTAAGAACCGGTTCTGTGTATGACCAGGGGCTGAAACCTTGAGTAACACTGGGCTGTGCACACTATTTGCAAGTCAAGCATGTACTTTTTGCAAAGCTGGCATCGATTTCAATCATTATTTTTTTGCCTTTGCCTCAGTTTATGTTACACTGCCAAGTACACCGTGATGGGCATTCTTTAAAACATTTTGAGCTCAGTCAGGAATTTCATAAGCATAAACTATACCAGCATTATTAAACAACCAGTTGACACATGTGGGAAAACCATAAAAAAAAAACATCAAAATTGAGGCTTTAGGGTTTGGAGATTAAAAAGATATTGCGGTGCAGGTAAAGCAGTATGACTTTATTCTTTTGCTAAAGCTTTGTCCCTTTTAACAAGCACAGGATTACACAGATTTGTATTTGTTTTTACCTCTTTTTAACATTTCAATGAAATTGAATGCTGATAGTTCCCATAAACTGAAAAATATAGAATGTGCCTCAAAAGCTAATATATCAATCTCTTCAGCTATTACAGCAACTTAACAATTTTTTGAAAAGGAGCTGACTGAGGAAAGGAAGCACAGTCTGTCATATATTGGCTTACATCTGTCACATAGCAAATACTGGGGGAAATCACACAGGAAGAAAAAATGTAAAATATATATTCCTGCTATAGTGTTAATCTAGAGATACAACATGAGGTGTCGGGACTTGTTTCAACATGTCACTGCTTTGTCCAGTGGAATAAACCAAACACCGGCAAAACCATATGATGTTTGACTGAAAAAGTGATCGGTATGTTCACCACATAGCTTGGTCTCCATGCAGCGCTGATGTAGGCAAATTCCTCTGGAATCTCTGTTTCATCCTTTAGGTTACTAGGGTTTACAAAACACAACTGCAGCCAGGCAGTCCAATGCCACAGTGACCTATCACGTGTTAGGTTTTGTAATTAGCTCCCAAACAACTTTGTTGTACGTGTTCAGTTCAAGTTCCACAGATTGGCTTTGTTTTATTGACAACTTCCTTTCAGCAGAATTAGATTCAGGATG
Source organism: Valencia hispanica (assembly GCA_963556495.2). Classification (NCBI taxonomy): domain Eukaryota; kingdom Metazoa; phylum Chordata; class Actinopteri; order Cyprinodontiformes; family Valenciidae; genus Valencia; species Valencia hispanica. The sequence goes on along the minus strand of OY747708.1, from coordinate 9,727,461 downwards.
AGCGAGATGATCTACCTTAACATGTTGGAACTTGAAGTAAAGACATATTCATAAATACATACAGGTCTTTATGCCCTTGTGGAGTTTATTACAAAAGCACACTTAGTCATGTGTACAAACAACCAAACAAACCCAAAGATGACTGCAGCAGTAGTTATTCAGTAGTATTCAGTATGAGATATTTCCCAGGACTCGGGATTAAAAACACTTCTCTGTTTAGTTTTTTTTGTAAAACTCTTTGGTCAAAGTGCCATATGGTTTAAGTTGAGCTGAGCTGGCAGCTGAGAGCTGTCTTCCTTTCCACTTTTAGATACTGTGGGAATCTCCACTAAACCTGCACTCTGAGAAGCACACACTCTTTTGGACTTACAAGCACCAAATCATTTATACATCTGCCACATTTAGATTTGAAACACTTTTAATTTTAGCAGCATTGTTCTTGTGATTGGAAGCGTTATTAACATTTTAGAGAGGGCAAGCAAGAGTCCCAACTTGAATCTGATAGGGAATCTCTGGAGGGAGGTGAAGTTTAATGTGACGACAAGCAATCCTTCCAAGCACAAAGACGAAACTGTCAAAACACCAGTGGAAATATCCACAACACAGGTCGCATTATTCTGATGCCGGTGAAGACTTTTCCAATGAAGAGTACACAATTTATTTATGCTCTAATAAAAAAATCTACATGTATTTATTCATAAAATACGACTGGCCTGTAGAGTAAAGCTGGAGATAAATAGAAGGTTTTCATCTGGGATATGCTGATATAAAAAATTACAATAGCCTTTTACACTACAGTATATTGCTTTCTGTGAGGACTCATTCTAAAATATACAAGGGTATGACCAGTAAGCAAAAAAACATGTTCTCTCCTGAGTCAGAGCGTTTAAATGTAGGGCTCATTTATGTCAGCTGACTGAGAAGCCAAACAGGCGATCAGGTTTTCAGAGAATATCATGAACATATTGTAGACCATATTTTACTTACTTAAGATAAACTGCATTTCCTTTTTAACTCTAACATACATACTCTTGGCAACACCTTTTAACAACTGCAGGAAAGATCTGGAAATCTAACAGAGGATAGGTTGCAATCCTTCAGTTAAATGCTTTTGTTATTTTATATTTCAAAATACTTGCGAGAATCTCTCTGAGCTGTAGAACCAACGAAAAGGAATGTAACACCTCACTGTTATCATTCAAGGAAAAGATATGTAAAGGATTCATACAAAGCGTGATTATGAAAGAGCAACGTCACATCACCCCAGAGGATGACTTTATCAAACATTGTCTCACTCTGAAATTCTGAGCTATTAATACTCTCCAGCTGTCTTTGAAGCTCCCTGTGAGGACCATCTACTTGTATAAACCCTGTTCAGGCTGAGATATGGACACAGCTAACAAACCGACTCATTAAATTAGCTTTAAGTTAATAGCCTGTAAACAGTGAGCCAAATCTTCAGATTTAATATCCGCCGTCTGTTTAATCCTATGGAAAAGAAAAGTTGTGTCAACAATCATGTACTTCTCTGAATTAATTCTCAGGTAAATATAGAATCAAGAGGTGACCTTTCTGATGTAAATAGCTTTGGGTTTGTTATGTAGTAAACAGACAGCTACTGTAAAAAACAGAATGTGATTAACTGAGGTTTACCTGATTCAGAAACCATTTAGATGATTAAGCTTGATGGCTGGCTTGTATTCAGATAAACTAGGAGTAAATATTAAAAGTTTGGAAGAAAGAATATGGAAATGATGCTGACAAAAACACGTGGAAACAACCTGATTGTAAACTGAGAAGTCAAATTGCAACAGATTTATTAGACAACAACCAGATTTAATCAGGATGCGGTAGGAAACAGTGCAAACACCATATGGTCTAATATAAGCTAAGGTAAAAACCTTTTCTTACATAAACAGAGAAATGGGATCAAAATGGGATCATGTAGTTGCTCTGACCAGGATAACGATAAAGCCGTCTGACTGGTTTAGCACAGCTAGCGTCGTAGCTGTTGCCTCTGCGTGTGCACTCATCCCTGTCAGTCCTGCAGGCACCACAGTGGCAGCTGAGAGCTACTGGGAAGGTATATACAGGGTTAGAGTGGATAGCACAGCCAGGCAGAATGACTGCGCGATACTCCACCCTGTCATAGGTACAGCTTCTCTGGACAACGAAGCGTGGGCGGAAGATATCCCTCATGTTGCTGTCCTGGGTGATCCACAAACACATGGGAAACAGCTGATGAGTGATCACCTGACAAATTCATTTGACTGGGAGAGACACAGATACACACAAAGAGTGTGTATCTTTGTCTGAGTCCCCAATGAATATACTACCAGTAATAATCTCGAGCTAATCTTCACAAATGTATGATTTAATAGAAAACTGGGTAGCAAGAGTTTTGTCAGAATGACTAATCAAAAACTACACAAGTACTATGAATGAGATGTAAACTAACTGACTAAGGACATTAATCAGTCTGATTTTTCTCATCAGCACAGTTAGCAAATAAATGTTTAATGTTATCACATCATCTTGATCAAAAATGTATTTTTATCTTATAAAGAATTCATTGAAATCTGACAGTTCTAAGTAATTTACCTCATCTTGGATATTACTTTATATGACTTCTGCGCAACAAAACAAAATTAATAGCATTTATTTCTGTTTTTACCTATGAATACATACCCTTGTAAAGCAAACTCCCATGCAGATAGTAGTGTTGATCGCCACACAATAGTCACATTCTGGTTTTTCCACGAACAATGTGAACTCCGTGGGAAGACACATGGGAACAGCTGGGTAAAACAGCAGAAAAAAAACCCAGCAGCTGAACGCAGATGTCTCCATTTTTTAGCAAGGCGGCTTTTCTTTAATCGGGTTCCTGCAAAGTAATGAAAGATAGAGAAACAGAGCACAGGATTACATCAAACTGCTTTTTGTTCTTTGTTCAATGTTAGAATAACATGTTTGAGAGATGCAGTCACTTACAGATCTACTATTACACCGACTCTGAACATCCTTGCTGAAATCTCTCTCTCTCTATATATATACAGTATATACAAACATATTCTAATCCACCCTAATCCAAGCTGTTATCTTCTATCTGTGACGAAAGGGGTGCGCTGAAGTTTTAGCCCATTTTGTAGATGATATGAACATATTGATGTTCTTGATGAATAAAGTTATTAAAACAACATAATTCTATCCAAAAGCAGTCTCCAACCCAGTGTCCGGTAGATGTCACAAGATGCCAAAGGACTTGTGCTAGAAACAATGTATATGTTATGAGGGGTTACATAAGTTAAAGAGTGAGTTTAACCACCTTCTCCAAAACAAATCAACCTCTTTTGGTTTAAAAATTAACAGAAGTTAGGATCCAATAATGTCTGTGTATGTGTTACCGTGTGTTTAAAGGATGTTTTTGGGTGTTGTGGGTTAAAAACTGACGTCAGCAAAGATGCAAGCTGGTAAAAACGAATTGGCAGAGCACACACTCTTCATGGACGTTGATCTAATCTGCTTTCACAGCAGGTATACCACAAAGCAGTGTAGCTTTTGGTAAAATATTTTTTTTAAACTACTGACAAACATAAACTAGAAAAAAATCACCCAATAAAAGGTATAAGCATGGATTTCTTATCTGTAATTTTGATTAATGATTGGCCAGACTAGTCAAAGTGTAATGGAAACATTAAGTGATTATGAAGCAGAATGCAGCTGTTTTGAACGCACTGATGATTTAGTGCTTATCTGCTGTTTGTTTTTATTTCACTTGGATTCATTCTAACATGGAGTATATGTGCATTGATGTAAAACAGAGAAATGCCTTTTTAAAAAGGCTAGACTCATTTCCCTCTCTTAGGTTAGAATCTTTTACACAATATTGCCAATATCTAATAATATTTATCTTCGCAGCAGATTAGATTTATTCTTTGTTAGTGACAGGGAATAATGCTTACCAGAATATGAATCAGCGTTAGCGTAACTAGGCAACTCATCGCTTCTCCCCTGCTGTTATAAATCTGAAAAAACTATTGGTACCAGTCATTTTTATTAAACACCTAATTTATTGTTGCTTATTCTATAAAGAACTGTTACAACACATAATAACATAATAATATCTCTTGGTTGCAAATACTTATTAAACCTTAAATGTTTATAAATTAAATATATATATTTTTTCTGTTAAGCCCAATATTTCTTTTAAAATGTAGTCATTTTTTTGAAATAATATGAGTAAAACGTAGTAAAAGATAACAACAGTAAGTAAGGAAATAGTAATCACAAGTGACAATATGATTTAGCAGAAGGAGTGAAAACCAAACCCTGAAGATTCGACTCTCCCTCGCCCTGGAATTCTTTATTTAACCAAAAGGTACTGTGTAACCAGGAGACACAAAGAGACCTACCATCAATGTGTCACTGCATCCCTTCATTTCAGGCAGAAAATAGATTTACTGTCAGGAAAGAGTCGTTTAATTGTCACCAGAGTGCAACTGGAGACACACCAAAGGATCATTTTATTTTATAATCTCTGAAATTATGGCAGGCTTCACTGCCTTGTGTCCTTGATGGATCATTAACCTAAGTGAACTAATCTTTATTGTCTGCTGAATGCATTAGAGCTGACCAAACTACTTCCAGTTGCACCAGAGGTGGTGGAACTATCAATGAACTACTGATCACTGAAGTGACAAAGTTAAAGGTAAGGTAGGTTTGAAAGTCTTAGAGTTTTTGGAAACATCAACACTTTGTGAAGGTTTGAGAAAAGACTTTTAAGAAAATAGAGAATTTAAACAAGATTGTTATTTTTTTAATGAAATCAATGTTTTGCTATCTTCAATATACATTTTTCTTAGAATGCTTCTGATATTTTACCTTCAGCAAAGGCAAGGGAAATAAACCTTAGCAGGACTGTATATCTCGAATTTTACATTTTTCTTTTGTGATTTTAGGTTCAAGGAAGCCAATCTACTTCTTTCTTAGACCAACAATGGTTGGAACAGGTGGTCCAGTGTCCACTTTCTCCGTTTGGGATTATGTTGTGTTTGCTGGAACGATTCTGGGAGCGGCCGGCATTGGCCTTTTCCAAGCCATCCGAGGACGGAAGGAGACCAGCAGCGCAGAGTTTTTGCTAGGTGGACGACAAATGACAGCTGTGCCGGTGGCCATGTCCCTGACAGCCAGCTTCATGTCTGGCATCACAGTCATTGGCACACCTGCAGAGGCATACCGGTTTGGTGCTGCCTTCTGGCTCTTTGGTTTCTCTTATGCCTTCATGTCTGGCATCACCGCTGAATTATTTGTACCGCTTTTCTACCGACTGGGGATCACCAGTGCCTATGAGGTAGGAACATGCTTTGCATTCTGAATTATTGTATACTAGGAGAAAGATGAAGCAGGAAAAAGCTAAAAGAAAAAGGATTCCTTTACAAGTGGTTTTGAGACTCATACTTCGTTTTAGTCATGGAGAGCACCACATTTAAGAATAATAGGTAACAATTTCATAAATTTTTCTTTAAGTTTAGCAGCATCTGACCATTTTCTTTGGTAAACCATCCTATGACTTTTTTATGCCCAAAATGCCCCTTAGTCACAGACTAAACCAGTTTTTTACACATTGTTTGTAGGTCCCATGCTAGTAATAGCCTGCCACAAGATTGTGTAATGTCTTCAGAATTTATTTTGTTGAATCAAAAAAAGTCTAAGATAGCACAATTTGACAGAGACTAAATATCATTTCAAGTTTAGGAAAAAAAAAGATTCACTGAAAATGAAAGCCATGACTTTCAGAAATAAAAACAAAAGTCTAGAAAATACTTTTTTGAAGAATGCCTCATCCCTGCCTCAGCTGATTTATTTATTTTTTACAAACATTATCCTTAAGATAATGAATACATAATTTTTAAAATGTATGTTTTTTGTAGATGTAAAAGCAAAATTAGGAGCAGATGTTTAGGTTCTGGGGATTTAGATGCAGTTTGAAATAAGCCCTTTTACTATTTATGAGTAAGAAACCCCTGAGTTACCACACAAGTAAAGTGCTGTTTTTATGCTTAAATAATTTATGACCCACTATTGATTGGGTTTACAAAAAAAAGAAAAAAAAATCTGGTACAACATATAAGTTAAATGTTAAAAAAGCATCTGAAAAATACTAGAAAGTCCCTAAAAATTCTCAAGATATATAATTATATAATTCTTATATAATAAGATATATAAGAATAAAACACAAATATGGTTAATTAGAAGAAAAAAAAAAAGAGAAAAAAAATGTTAAAAATTGAAATGATGTCATAATCATTTGAGTGATGTCTAATCCTTTCCTTTTCTTTTTATTTCTAGTACCTGGAGCTGCGCTTCAACCGGATAATCCGGCTGATTGGAACATCCATGTACATTGTGCAGACGGTAACCCATGCTCCCTTAATTAAAACAAGATAATCAATCAGAGCAATCATAAATATTAAGCTTATTTTTGCAATATGAAAATCAAAAGGAAAAAAAATGTAACTAACTTTGCGCATTGAAAATATTAAACAGCATCTGTTCTTTTCTCTTTCTGACTTCATGCAATACTGATTGTAGATACCTGTGCCATGACAATATGAATATGGTAATGCAACCATGCTGTGTTTGGAACTAATTCATTAATGGTGCTGTTTTTCAGGCTCTCTACACAGGGTTAGTTATCTATGCTCCAGCTCTTGCACTAAATCAAAGTAAGTCTCAACACAAAAAAGGTTCAGTCTGATCATCTCGCACTGTTTCATCTGTTATAAATCTATATGCAAAAAGTTAAATAACTAAAAAAAATCCACCAAAAAAAGATGGCTGAAAGTTACATAAAATGTATATTTATTTATAATGGAGCATTTTCTTGACTGGATAGTCACTGGGCTGGATCTCTGGGGAGTGCTGGTGGCAACAGGGGCAGTATGCATCATCTATTGCACTTTGGTTGGTATTTTCCTATTATTATTATTTCAAAAACAAAGTATCTATTGTACGTAATTAATTTAGTTCAAGTTTGAAATTCATTAAATGGATAATTAAATCTTTAACTCAAAGTATACACGTTACATCTAACAGTAGTCGTAGTCATTAAGCAAAATAAAGACCACAGTTGAGCTTTGATGTTATCATATCACATTGGAGTTTGTAACACAACCGAAATCAAATATTAAAGCTATAGTTTTCAAGCTCAGTGTAATTTAATGTTGATTAAGCGCTAAAATGTCAAGAAAGACCTAAATTAACCTGCCTTATAATATGAAATCTGCACCAGGGTGGCCTGAAAGCGGTTATCTGGACAGACGTGCTGCAGATGGTGATCATGCTGGCAGGTTTTGTAGCTGTTATAGCAAGAGGAGCCGTCCTACAAGGAGGTCTGTCGAGAATTTGGGAAGATGCTGGAAAAGGAGGCCGACTGGAGGCCTTCGAGTAAGTGCACAACGTTTGTTCTAAATAATGTTTGAGACTTTACAAATCAGAGGAATTTCAGATACTTTGTCTTGAATATCATGAATATAACGTCTGCTCAGTTGGCAAAATCTTAAAGAACAACTGAGAGAAAACAAAAAGCCATGGACGTGTTCTGAGCTGTCTCTCATTCTGTTGATCTTTTTTCACAGCTTTGACCCAGATCCTCTCAAGCGGCATACTTTCTGGACCATAGTGGTTGGTGGCAGCATAATGTGGGTGTCCATCTACTCAATAAACCAGTCCCAGGTGCAGCGCTACATTTCTTGCAAAACCTTGGGACAAGCCAAGTTGTGAGTATAAATCAAATAAAAATGCAACTAATCCTCTGGCAGCAAGCAGAAATTCCTGTGCTAACAAGTCTTGTTTCATCCTTCAGGTCTCTGTATATCAACATGGTTGGTTTGTGGGTAACAGTGACTCTTGCAATGTTCTCTGGTCTTACTATGTACTCCATTTACAAGAACTGTGACCCACTTTCAAATGGAGATATAAATACTCCTGACCAGGTGACTAATTGTACTTTTACCTTGCTGACCATCACATGAACAATATGCTTTCAAGTTTGGTAACAAAGAACTGGTTGACTGTAAAATTGGTTTGCATTTGTGTACCAGATGCTGCCATACCTCGTTATGGACATTCTGGCAGTCTTTCCTGGAATCCCTGGCCTGTTTGTGGCTGCAGCTTACAGCGGTACGCTCAGGTAAAGCTTGAAACAAAGACAGGAAAAAAAAGAAGAAGAAATTACTTCCAGAAATTCTGCCCTGAAAAGGAAATGTTTCCTCCTTCAACTGAAACTACGAAAGACATGGCTTTGCGTCACCAACAAATAAGAGCGTGTACCTAGAAACTTGCATGCCATGAATGTAGTCATTATCTGTATCTATTTCTAATTTATGTTTGTAAAATCTTACTTTTGCACATCTTTTTAGCACGGTGTCCTCCAGTATTAACGCTTTGGTTGCTGTCACTGTGGAAGATTTCATTTTTCCATTCTGCAAAGATTTCACACAGAAACAAGTGACCTGGATGAACATGGGCCTGAGTGAGTTTTAAATACCTACCTACCTACCTACCTACCTACCTACCTACCTACCTACCTACCTACCTACCTACCTACCTACCTACCTACCTACCTACCTACCTACCTACCTACCTACCTACCTACTCTATTCTCATTTCGAATAACACTCCTGCTGCTATTTGTCTCTTTTTAACTTGTAACTTGTAAATGATCTGTTGTTGTTTTTATGCACAAACACACGTGCGATTTTTTTAAGAATATCCCTCTCAGTTGCGCATTTCTTTGAATTATAGTATGCTATTCCTAAATTTGCCCTTACTGTACAGTATCTCATTCTTTTATCTGTGTTTATATTTCTATTTTTGTGTAAATCTACGTGTCTGTCACTTTGCTGCTGATACATCTGAATTTCCCCACTAACGGACCGTTAAGGTTATTTCTACTCTATTCTATTTACAACCACAAAGTAGAATATCAGCTACTGACTCCTTAACGTCGAGACCAAGAAAAGCCACAATTCCAATAATCTAATCTCTGTGGTTGTTTTTCTTGGTAGATAACAAGTGTCTGTACTTACAGTACAATGTGTGATTACAAGTGAGTCACAAATACATGACTGCTGCCTAACAACTGTGAAGAGAGCATTCACTGCAATGTATTTGTCAAGCGCTTCCACAAGCTAAAGTGGAGCAGGCAGGTTAATCTTTCAGCAACTTGCAAAGTTTCATTTGACACATTTACTGAGAAATACACAGATGAGTAATTTTGGTTCTCAGAAATCCTTTTAAAATCCAAATAAAGGGAGCGGCTCTTTTTGTGAGGGGAATGCCACATACCTGACCTAATTCACTACAAACATTTCTTAGAAAAGCCCTGTTGCACTCTAAAAAACACCCATTTCCATATTTGCTTGTTAAGTGCTTCAATATTTAGTGTTCATCAGAAATATAAAAAACATAAAAACTGTTGCTGATTTTTATCTTAAGGTACAACGTTGACTATTTCAATGGAATTAATTTTTATTATTTTATTTTCTCAACACACAGGTGTGTTCTTTGGAGGCCTGTGTATTGGAATGGCTGGAGTTGCATCAGCAATGGGAAGCGTCCTGCAGGTAAAATTCTGTTATCATGAACCAAACTGCAGTCATTTACAGCTCTACAGCACCACCAAGTGCTACTTCTTAAGAACTACAAGTTCATTTTTTTTCTTTTTTCAGGCAGCTCTGTCTATATTTGGTATGATCAGTGGACCTCTTCTTGGCCTCTATCTATTAGGCATGCTGTTCCGAACAACAAACTCAACGGTGAGTATTCCATGCAACCAGAACGTTTCTTGCACAACAGAACCTCAAGACAACAGAAAGCATGCTGTCTAAAAACAGGAATGTGACGTTGACTGAGGTCATATTTACCTTTCAGGGAGGACTGGCAGGATTGATCATTGGTCTGGTGTTAACTTTGTGGGTGGGGATTGGAGCTCAGCTTTACCCTCCAACCGCTGACAAGACAAATCCCCTTCCCCTCACCACTGCAGGCTGCAACAAAACAGTGGACCTGAACAGCACAACAGTAACTCCATGGACCAGTCCATCAACTCTGACTCCACAACCAGAGTTAGTCATTTAACACAAAACAGAGACTTGATTTTTTTATTTTTTTATTTATCAACCATGTTTTTCTTTTGGAAAATGAAAGTCAGGCAGAAAACCGTTCAAACCCATACACTGGATATACAAGATTTGATGAGAATTAGGTAATTCATCATTAAAAAGTACGCTTTTGAGACACGTAATAACAGCTACAATATATCTTTCCCGTTTTGTTTATGCTTTGATCTTTTAGCATATGTTATTATGCACATATCAGGCATAACATTATGACCCTAAACGGTTATGCAGCTGCATACTCAACAGACTACAATCCACTGTTAACTCTGAAATCTTTCTATCAGAAGCAGCACAAAGTTATTCAGCAGTTTGAACTATAGTAGCTCAGCTGTTGAATCAGACCAAATGAGCCAGCAGAGAATCCATGAGCTTTGACCACTTCACTCTGGTTATCTTGTACCACCTTTAACAGATGCTGACCATTGGGCCCTTGTCAAATCTTATTAAATCCTTGCATTTGTCCATGTTTCCTGCTTTCATTACATTAACTTCGAGGCTACGATATTAGCTTGTTCCCTAACATTTCAGTGTTATTCATTAACCCTGTGAGTGATCTTAATGTCATGCCTGATCAGTGTATGTGGAGGGGACACACAATACCATATTTGCCCCCTAAGAATGGCATAACTCCTTCCAAGTTTCTCTAAAACAATCTGTGGAAAGATGGATGTTTTCTTCTACAAATTAGTCTGATCTTTCGTTCAGACAAGCCTGCATTATTTTCTGTAAGCAACTGAGGATATTCAAATTCAGTTTATGTTTTATATCATTGTAAACTAAATTCAAAGTTTGCTCATTATAACCAAAGCTTTTAGACATGTTACTCCAAAATAATTTAAGTGGTACTATGGGTTAGCCTTTCAGTCTGAATAAGTAGGAGTGATATTAATAATCAGTAGTTGTTTTAAGTGCATTTTGCTGACAGGCAATACACTAAATACATTCATTTTTTGTGGCAGTGTCAGGCCTCCTTTAGCAGACTCCTGGTACTCTCTGTCCTACGTCTACTTTTCTCTTTTTGGCATGCTGACCACAATGGTGTCTGGCCTGCTACTGAGCATAATCACAGGTAAGGGTTCACTTCTAAATCTCTACTTTCAACAGAGTAAAAAGTTTTGAATATATGTTTAATTTAAAGGCTTGAACAAAAATGTGGTTCTGTGTTTTATAGGCGGATGCAAGCAAAAGAAGATGAACTCTGATCTCTTTGTGAGGAAGAGTGATTTGATGTGCTTTAGTAGCTGCAGTAATTCAAAGGTAAATTGCTGACCTTGTCATGTTGTTAGATAATTAGTAACACACTCTACCAGGTGTGCCTTTTCAATGTTCTTACCCTGACACTATGGTTAACCTTCTGCAGGCATCTGATGAGACGGAAAAGGCTCCAGCAGACCTACATATGGGAATTGACAACAAAGCATTTACAGCGACGGATGTAATGAAAGAACTTGAACACGCCACCAAACTATAATGCTGTTGCTGTCTATACATTTACTATATTAAACACATCTAAAATAATTTATGGGTTTTTTGTAAAAAAAAAAAAAAAAGGAGCAACAATGCATACGTTGCTCTGTTATTAATCATATTTAAAACCTAATACTTTTTATTTACTATTTACACACAAGAGAGTAAAAAGATCAAAGTCAAAAACCATTATGTTCAATATCAAGTACCTGAATGCCAAGGCATTCGAACAGCGCCAGGTTGTCATATATTTGTGTTTGCATTGATGAAAATACCTTCCACTTCATGTTTTAGTGGTGTTGTTAGAGTATTGTTATGTAACCTTTGTCGTTTGTTTTGTTTTTAGTGGTAATTTAAAAAATAATAATTAATTTACTACCTGACATTTATTGTTTTTATCATACTGTAGCAGAAACACACTATTTTTTTTAAATATGTTGAATACCACAACTTTTTTAAATGTACTCTGACTTCTGTGTTTATTTTTGTCTATGAAAACTGTGCACTCTTTATGTAGAATCAGAAAAATATTTCTACTTATCAACAGACATTTTGTGCTGTTTAAATCCACGACGACTTAAAATGCTCACATACATTCACATAGGCTTACGTAGAAGGACGGTTTTACGATGCAGTTAATTTTTTGATGGTAATGTTTGTTTATTAATGGTTAGAAAACATATTTTAGCTGAGGGGTAGAGCTTGAGCTTTGGACTTGCCGTAACCACCCCCTTGTCTCCTTGGAAACAAACAAACGAGGAAGCTTACCAAGAACTGGCCTGCCCACTTTTACTTGACCCTGTGCCAGATAATCCGTCTTTTAGCTCTTCCAGGAAGAGTTAAGTGTCCGTCTCGTAGAAGCAGACTCGGAGCAAAGGAATTGAATAAATTTACAATTTTCACTCGTTCCTACAAAACAAGGTGAGGAACTATTATTTGATTCTGTAGCTAGAAACATTATCATTATTTATATAGGATGTAGTCTTAGTTATTACCGTAAATGAGAGCATAAAAGAACAACTTAAGATATCATAAAAGCTAAAGAGTTTGCTAAGGCTGTTTAAATCAGTTTTCTTCTGGCCATATTCCTATCTAAACCTTAAAACGTGTAAAGAACTTTACCTTATTACAAAAACACAATCGCTGCAAAACATTGCTGAGGTATGAAAAAATACAGCTTCAAAGCTGAAAGGAAATATTGCGGACAAGAAAGAAAGGATTGATGATTTGATCTGCCAAGTATTTCTAGTGTTTTTTTTAAGCATCCATGTTTTGCTTTCCAAACCAGGATCTAAGAGCTATGGAAACTATTTTGCCACCAGCGGTTTGCTTCGTCCTGGTGCTTTTTTTTCAAGCGGCACATGCGGGAAACCGAACTGTAAACATCACGACTCCTCCAAACCCTGGCTTAAACCTGAAAGAATTCACTACGGCATCAACTTCATTCAACATTACTGGAACTCCAACTACTCTCTCAAACTCTACCGAGGTCACAGCCGTGTACAGCAGCACAAAACAGGACAATAAAACCTTCACTACAGCGGCGGCTGCAACGGAAAACACGAGTCAACATCAAACTTCTCAGTCAGCTGCCATCTTGACCTCGCCAACAGACAGTGGATCACTAAACGCCTCTACAACTGTACAATCATCAACGCTTACAGTAACGACACAAACCATCCAGACTACAACACATTTCAATAGTACATCTGATACACCAGGAAGTTCAACTGCACATTCATCTCCCAGCATCACCACAGATTCAGTGAACGCCACAGAAGGTAAGCATCTGTGTCCTTGTTCATAGTTTTAACATGATTTGTTTCTGTTTGTTATATGAAAGATTTTGACACCTTGCCTTTCTGTGCTGTTAGGTTTGAGGCTTAACATATCAGAGAGGAATATGACAATAATCTTCAGCGGTATGCTTGGACTATTTGCTTTGGCATTAGTTCTGATCGTGTTTCACAAATGCAAACACAAGTATCAGTACTTGCATCAACCACTTACCAACACAGACAACACAGGTAAACAATTCTTAATCATGTTGTATATCAAATCCATTACAGTTAACATCACCGTGTAAAAGCAATTGTTCAACTTTCAACAGATGGATTTGTAGCCGATGAAGACACCCTTGTTATTTCTGGAGGACTTTACGATGGCCATCCGATCTACGATAATGTACCACCCACTCCTGCAGAGCAGTCACAATTTCGCCTCCAATTACTTAATTAAAGAGACACCTCTACGCTAAATCAAAGTGCCATCCTTGATATCTTTGATCTTTGAACCATATTTCTCATGAATGGATCAGTGTTCTTTCAGGACTGAATCTGGAACTGTGAAGTTGAATTATTTACCAAAAGGAAATCTTAATAAAAATAGTTAATGAATAACAATGGCTGATGTAACTGTAACGAACCAAATACCTTTATTAGCTTATGACAGTCACAATACAAATATGCTTTACTATAAGATGCTCACATATCTACACTTTTATTAAATTAACAACAGAGCTTTATGTAGAAGGAAGTAAATAAATAGCTAATAGTTCTAAGCGTAACTTCATTCTAGCAAGAGCGTTATAACAGTTTAGAACTTTTCAAATGAACTTCAAAGCAAAGAAGATAACTTTGCAGTCACAAAAAGTGAACTTCTAAAGTGTTTTTCACAAAATGAACTTTATAATTCTAAAACAAACTAGTAAGCAAATATTAAGACTAAACATGTCCAAAAAGAGCTTCTAATTTAGAACGGATATTTCTTTGATTAGAACAATTTATGTTACCACATTAACACAACAAACTTCTGCAAAGCTAAATAAATTCATAACAAACATACATAAAGGTAACCTAGTTTTAGCAAACGTGCTACAACATTTTATTTCATAGATCTTTAAAGCAAAGATGACTTTGTAGTGATATAAGGTGAACGTCCAAAGCAAATCAACAGTATGAACTATAAATTCCAAGCATGCACAACTGAATAACATTAAGCCTAAGCTAAGAGCTTTTAGTTTAGATATTAGAATAATCTATTTCATTAGAACCATCAACGTCTAAAGGCAGAAAACAGCAACATCTGTCTAAAATGGTCTTGGAAATACTCATGCAAATATTTTCTCATTGCTCTTCTTCTTTTTCTTGTCACAGGAGGTCACAGCGGTCCAACCAGCATCTCTCATTCTTTTCATTGCAGCCAGCTTTAGGTCATTTTCAGGTGATTTAGGAGTAACTGGGCTCTGAATCTGGCAAACAGAAACATAACCAAACAGGCAAAACAGGAATAAATGGCTGAATTATTCCCTATTGTCATGTCAACCATGTGAGCTTAAATAGTATCACATTGTGGCACACTATGGTGGTCACATTACCTTTCTGAAAATGTCACGTTTGTGCTGCAGAACAGAATCACTTGGTGCGGGTGCATTTCTATAGGTCTACAAGAACAAGAAGCAGGCATCATCTTTGGAAGGTTTCAGAGATTGTCGAATAAACTTTGCTGAACCAAGCAGGTTCATGACGAATACTAAAAAGTAAAAGCAGCACTCACAAACAAATCACTATGATCAGAGCTGTCAGACTTGAAGTCAAGTTCAATAGCGTTCCTCCCCCACCGTCCTGTCTTTTCACTAGAGGGGGGTGTTCTTACTCTGTACGACTGTAAGAGAATTCAGAGTAAATGTCAGGAAAAAGGTACACTTGTTTTCGTTCCTTATGGAAAATGTCAAAAAGACATAGTGTATTACTTTTATCTTTGATGTTCCACCAGTCCTGTTTTCATTCCTTCCTGGAGTTTTAGTATCTTTTGTGAGAACAGGCTTTAAAGCAAAGACAGTGCAAATCTGATTTATTAAAAATGTTTCAGAAAACTGTTTACTGTCTTGATAAAATGATCATGAACTTTCACTAAAACCAGATGATAATGTTAATAAATAAACTGAAACGCTGTCCACCTTTTTCTTTGCTGCTGTTCCACATGGTGTCTTGGGTATTTTAGAGGCTGATACCTTACCAACAAAAAATGTAGTGTCAATTTCTATACAATATTATTAGTTTCTCTATGTACACATAATAACAGCTTACAGCAGCTTGCTCACATTAAAGTTATCTGAAGTTGGTGTACTGAGGCAAACCATATTTTTAATTTTATTTTGGGAACCTGAATATGTAAATTATCATGCAATAATCTGCATTAGAATCTGAATCGTTGACTTTATCAAATTAATTTCCTGCCCAAGTCAACAACTGAGACCAGTTTAAAGTAAAAATGTGTTGAAAGCTAAAACTTACAACTTTCCTAAGAACTGCAGGACTCTTGCTGGAGGGGGTTTTCTTGGTCTTGGAGAAGTCAAAAATGTAGCTCTTTAGAGAGCCTCTCTCTGGGGTATCAACACCTTTCTCTGGTTCAGAGTCTAAATCGATTGACTAGAAAGATAAAACATCATTTACTTGGAGGGTACAAATGATTAAAAACCAGCCTCCCAGGGCCAAATCAAGTGCTGACATTACCTGGTTAGTCCTTGCTTGTGACAACTGCATGACCTTTGCTGTAGACATTTCTTTTTTCAAATTAGTCACTTCTTTCTGTAGAAGTTCCTTAAAATGACACACATTTACAAGTCTTTCAGAAGCTCCCATACAAACCTTAGTTTTCAAGTCCCAAAAAATATTTCATTCAAACAACGGTCTACCTTCTCTGTTTCTTTTGTCTTCAATTGTTTCTTTAGTTGATCATTTTCTGTCTTCTGTGTTGACAGGTCCAACTCCTTATGTGAGATTTTAAAAGGAAATACTGTTTATTCTTCATTTGTGGTGACATTGTACTTTTTCCATAATTTTTTTCTCTCTTCAGAAATCATACCAGTGATTTTGCCTGGGCAACTGCCTCCGTCTCTTTCTTCTTGTTTTTATCGAGCTCAGTGTCTTTCTCTTCAACAATGCGGTCATACTGCCTCTAACAATGACAAATCCAACTTATGCAGCAACAGCAAACCAACAATTTCCAACTACTAAAAGCGACTCAATCATACCATACCTTGTGTTTTTCCATCAGTGCGACAATGTCTGCAATCTTATGCTGGCACTTGAGCTCTGCATCTTCTTTGTTCTTCATGGCCTCTGCTGTTGTTAATTTGAGCCTTTGTACCTATAACATCAATTTTTATTTTTATTTTGTCGATTGAGGTAGTCAGAAAAAAACAAAAAATCAACAGTAATATTGTAGCTGACTTCGTTTTCAAGCTCTGCTGTTAAGGCTGATTTCAATTCAAGATCTTTAAACATTTTCTGATAATCTTCATCTTTCAGCGTCTTGAGGTCCTTGGACTCCCTCTGAAGCTTGTCAATCTAAGAAAATAGAAACAGACCCCCAGCCCCACCAAAAAAGAAAGCACAGCCTACATTAAACAATGTAGTTAACGATAGCATAAATGTTTATTGTTGTATAAGTTACAAAAAAACAAAAAAACGAAGCTAAAATCAACCCACCGTCATTTCAAGATGACTGGATTTAGCTGTTTCTTTTGCGATTTGCTTCTTCAGCATTTTATTCTGAAGGGTAACAATGAAGACAAACATCATAAACATGCCTCTTGATTTGGGTAATGTGCTAAATATATAAAGTTTCATGGTTATCACTTACTTCGTTCTTGAACTCCTCCTGCACTTTAAATTTCATTTCAAATTTTTTCCTGAGATTGTGAAGCTAAAAAGCAGATGATTATAATTTAGCTCCACAGAATGAGTAAATGTTTGGAGAATTAGTATTTTTTCTTTTCTTAATCACCTTTGCCTCTGCAGCTTTTATCTGTTTCTCCTTTTCTGCTATTTCTTTTTGCAGATGTGTCCACTGTTCAAACCACGTGTACAAAAAAAACAAAAAAACAACAACACACACGATCATCATATTAAGAAATGCTGCTGTTTCTATTCATTATGTTTTTAGACGGTATGCTCACAAGGTCTTCAGTTTTCTTTTGCATAGCTTCAGTTTCTTGGCATGTCCCCTGGATTCTCGTTTTAACCGTGTTTATTTCATCTCTATTTAAAGAAAATAGAACAAAGTTACCTAAATATTACATAATTATGGAATTGTTTTTACAAATTACTGGAAACTAACCTTAAACACTGGTTTTCCTCTTCCAGTTTTTGTACTTTGCTTTTGAGTTTTGTCATCTTATCCTCACTAACCTGAGAAAAGAGTTTTCTGACTTTGTATTTGACTCCAGTGATGGAAGTAACGAATGTAAATTATAACTCCTTTCACCAACAATGCAGCTTTTTATATATGTCTATTTAGGTCTTACCTGTATGTTTTCCTCAGACACTTTTACTTTGGACAGTCCGTCTTCAAACTTCTGCTGAATGGCCATGTTTTCACACAGCAGCTCCTCATATTTCACTCTTAAAAAAAGCATCAAATGAACAAATTACATCATAACAGGAGCAACGGTACAATAGTAGATACAGTACTGTACTGGCAAAGCAGAACTCACTCGTGCTGCAAGATGTTTTCCTTTAGCTGCTCCATCTGAGAGCTGAAATCTTTATTTTTCTTGATTTCAACAGACAACTGCACATCAAGTTCCTTCAGTTTAATCTGCGCACATGATAACATTTAATAACTTAAAAGATAAAAACACCTTTCAAGTCAAAATGTAACATTTACCACTGAACCTGAAAAAAGAGCCTGTCAGACAGACATGAAAATCTGGAAGTACAGAAGGGAAGAAGGAATGAGAAAAGTCGGATAGTTAGAAACCTAAGAAAAGAAAGACACAAGGGATGGAGGGAGGGAGGGAAACAAGGAAGCAGTAAAGACAGGAAGGGATAAAATAACAAAGAAAGTGAGAATGGAAGGAGAAAAGGGCAGAGAAAATGGACAAAACTAAGAAAGAAAGGAAGGATAGAAAGAAGAACCGACCTAAGAAAAAACACAGAGGAAAGTCAGAAGGAAATGAAAAAAGGAAGAACACAAGGGAAGACAGAAGAAGAAAAAGCAGCAAGGACCACAAACAAAGGGAGGAGAGACACAAAGAACACAGAAGGGAGGAAAAAGAAAGGTAAGACATTAGGATGGATAGAATCAGGGAGTTCAGGAAGGACACAATGAAGGAGTGCAGGAAGAAGGATGCAAAAGAAGAAAAGAAGGATAAATGAAGAAAAAGATAAAAGGAAGGAATGAATAAAGGAAGAAAAGACACATGAAAGAAAGTGAGTAAGAAAAATAGAGGGACACAAGGAAGGAGGCATGAAAGTAAAGGAGGAAATAAAGAAAGGACATTAGGGAGCATAAAATGAGGGAAGTGAGGAAGGAAAAACAGAAGGACACAAGGCTGGAAAAAAGAAAGTCAAGAGAAAGGAATGAAACAAGAAAGGAAATGGAGAAGGAAAGAAAGAAAGAAAGGAAAAGACACAAAGACGAAAGGAGGGAATGAATGAAGAAAAGGAAACACGAAGGGAAGTGAGGAAAGAAGAAAATACAGAAAGTATGAAGGGCAAAAGGAAAAGAGAATAGAGGCAAAGAAGGAATGAAAAAAAGAACAAACGTTACAAGAAAAGATGGAACGAGAAAAGGTGGGAAGGATATAAGGTTTGAATTAAAAAGGAAGGAAGAGGTGGAAAAAAGGAAACAGAGGAGGAAACAAGGAGGGATATCAGGAAAGGAAGAACAGAAACAAGGAGAAAATGAGAAAGGAACAATGTAAGATATGTATAATGAAATCAATAAAGGGAATATGAACACAAGGAAAGGCTGAAGGAAAGACACAAGGAAGGAAGAAAGGAATCAGGCAAAAAAAGGAAGCTTGGTAGGAAGAAAAAAGGTAAGAAGAAATGCCAAAACTTCAGGAAAGATATGAAATAGTGTGTCAATGCATTTTCACAAACCTCCTTGAGAAAACTGTTTTCAGCTAACGCCATCTTTTTTTCATTCTGACAGTAGACAGAAAGATTTTATGTCACACGTTTTAATGCATGTATACAAGATTATTTATAACAAATCTTCCTTTTAAGAAAAAATATGTTTTTGTATTACCCTTAACATTTGAATTTCTTCTGTTTTCCTCGATAGCTCAGAAACAAGTTCATCCACTCTGGCCTCCAAAGCATCAATCTTAGTATTCAACAGCTCAGCGGATTTTGATTTCATATCCTACGAAAACATTTTCTTTAGAATCTTTTGTCTTGCATTTACTAAAGAAACATTTTTTTTAAAATAATAATCAAACACAACTTACAAGTTCCTCTGCAAGAATTCTGTTCAAGTCTTCTTTCTTTGCAGCTTCATCCATAGTCTCTTCTGTTAATAATTTGACTTGAGAAAATATCAAACATTATAAAAATGCCAACATTAACCACCCAGTAAAGCTTACCTAAACGTTTGCCATTTCTTTCAAGTTCACTGCTCTTTGTCATTAGTTTATCCTCCAAATCTTTAGCCCTTGACCAAGAATTAAGCAGTTATTGACACAAATGATCATTTATTTCAGTTTTTCCATATGCTGCTAATATTATAGAATTTAGTCAACCTTTGTATCTCTAGAGCAAGAGAATTCTTTAAGTCTTTGATTGTTGTTTCAATCTTCTCCAGTTCCTCTGCTTGTTGAATCTTTATTCTGTTTAGGTCCTGCATGTTGAGGTCTTTGTTTTTGATGATCTCTTCATACTCATTTTTACTTTTTTCCAGGGTAGCAGAAGTGTCCTCCTCTTTTTTCTATTTTTTATTTGCATCAATATTGTTTGAATCAAAGCAAACATAATTCAAGAGCAAAGTTTTACTATCAGTGACAAACATGTTAAACAATAACCTGAATTTCTTTACAGCGTTGCTCAGCACTATCCAGGTTTTGAAGTAGAGATTCTTTTTCAGTTTTCAAGCTTTGGAGAATTTCAAATTGATGCCCTGTTGAAGTAGGAAACATGCTATGTTAATTAAAAAACTTTATTAGTTCAAATATGTATATTACAGTAAAGCCCAGAGAGGCCTAAAATATAACGCACATAAACGTGTTTGGCTATTTATTTTCACACTTCTGGTATTTGTTAAAGCTGTACTCAAAGCTGTTATAAAAATGTGGATATAAGAAATCCTATGAACCAAATTAATTCCATTTTTTTTGTCTGAATGGTTTATTCAAGAAACAAAACATTCCACTTTTTTCTATTTATTGGGGTAATAAAACTATGCAGCTATAGACAGCCATATTCATCATCTTACTTGTCGAGTCTTGCAGTTGTTTGCAGAACTTCTGAGCTTCATTAAGGTTTACCAGGGCTTTTTGGAGCTCATTTTCTTTATCTCCAAGTTTTTTCTGAAGCATTTCAATCTGAAAAAACAAAACAAAAAACAGTTCAAATCCTTAAGTCATTTGATTCAACAATTTTGCAATTGATGTTGTCAAAACTTCTGAAGCAATTGAAATAAAATGATGTTTTAAACGGACCTCTTTATCTTTCACAATCTGTTCTTGATGATATTTCTCTTTCAGGTCTTCAGACTGCATCAAGCCCTCTTTCACTGTAAAGAATGCAAAATGATTAATTGCTTAAAAGTGGAAATAAAGTCATGATTTTTCATTCAGTCTTACTATATAAAATGTCTTTCATGGTAAACAGTTTTTTATTTGTCTGTAAACTCAAGACCATTATTAATATAAAATGAAGAGTAAAAAGTGAATGGGGTAGTATAAATCACCTACTCTTATTTCTGTACATTTACCTTTCTGCATTTCTTGTTGGTCGGCTTCTACTCGAATACGAAGGATTTCGAAGGCTGACAGTAGTTTCTACGATTTAACAGACGGAAAAAATATATTTTGAGGGTCAGATGACAAGTGATCAAAACATGTTGCATCACCAATTGCTTTAGTAACAGTCCCACAAACTATGATTCAAAAAATGTGTGCTCCACTGTAATTTACCTTAATACTCTCACTATTCTCCACAAAGAGGTGATGTGTTTCTGCCCTTTCAGATTCAACTACGAAAAAGCAATAAGATGTCAAACTTTTGTAAAGGTTTATTATCAAAGCAATTGAAAGATATAAAATAGTTGGATTGTTTAAAGTTTTCTTTCTCACATAAATGCATTCTCTCAGTAGATCTCTCACAGGTTTCCTTGAGTATATTGCACAAGTTCCTTGTTGCATTGTTTCTGTATGTGTAGTAAAAAAAATTTATGAATAAAGGGTTAAGAAATTATCAACTTTATTTAATAATAATCAGATAGTCAGATGACATAAAATATAAAACAGTTGATAGAAAAAACCTACAACCCCCTATGTGGGTCTTTGTCATATGAGAAATGAGTTCAAGATCTTTTCAGAACCCTTTTTAAACCTTTAATCTGAACTATATTTTTTTATTATTTAACTAAAAAAATAAACATAAATGTGTACATACTTAAACTAATATTTTGTTTTATCACCTTTAGATTCATTCCCAGCAATTAGTCTTTTTGACAACACACATGCCGTCAGTAATAGAGAATCAGATCAACATTAGATTCAGGATTACTGGTCAAAGCTGGTTGTGTCCTACATGTGCAACCCTCTCTTGTATTTTCCATATTTTTTAATAACAGAATAATTTTCTTCCAAAGAAAAAATCGTGGTCTGATTAAAATCTACTTAAAATGTTTAGAATAGGGATGGGCATTCAATTAAACTGTCTTCATCGATCATCGAGGAATTAACGATCGATTTTCGATTAATCATTGATATTTTTATATTAAAATTCAGTGTTTATAGGCTATATTAAAATGCAGTGAGAATAGAAAAATATCCTCATTGAGATCTTAATTACAAGTGGGACACCTCTTGTGGAAGTTAAACGGAATTAATTCACGGTAGTTGCACAAAGAAAATATGCGCTATAAGCAGGGGAGCCGACAGCTAAAAGACGGAACTCATTAACACAAGTGACGCTCATATTTTGTTTCTTCTCCAAAAAAGTATATAAAAAAAGTCATGTTAAACAATAACTTAATAATAAAAAAAAATAATACTTATAGGTCTGATAATTTTGTGTTTCATTTGGCAAAAAGAGTCGAGAAAGAGGATGAGAGAGATCAACGTACCTAACAATAAAATGGGCTCATTAACGGAGTAAAAAAGACAAAAACAAAAGAAACCGCAACTTATATACAAGTTTAGCATGAGTCTATTGATTTTTGTTGAGAAAGATGAGCATGTTAACATGTGCTGGGGTCAGAAGCGAAAGCAGCCTGATGACCAGACTGACGGTCACCAGGCTGCTTTCGCGTCTGACCTGCAGTGCTGAGATCACCTGCTGTGAGGGGACAGACGTCGCTGTGATACATATACCTTGCTAACTTGGCAAGCCTCTGGAATCTTGTTTCATTCATTTTCCAATCCAGGGGTGGCGGACCCTCCCTCAGAAAGTAATCGGTGAGTAAGTTTCCCTGCACATTGTGCATCTGGGCTCCTCTGTGCTAACACCGACTTGATGCTAGGTTGAGACCACGAGCAGGATGCTCCGCTTCTAACCAGGGTTGGAAGTGCGTTCAAGTACTTATACACAGCTTCGCAGTGTTGGCAGTGAACCGAGACTTTTTTGTTTGTTTGTTTTTTTAGTCAAAGTGGTCCCACGCCACACTTTGCTGCGACCTCTTCATGACAATGCTACTTATGAAAGAAACTGAGTCGGCCTGTGGGTTTTATTTTCAGTCATCGCCCTCGTGTGGTAAAGTGTTTAATTACTGCCACAGCAAAATTAATTGAATTCCTTCAAAACTCACACTACGCAACAGAACATGCATTAAATAATATAGCTTTTTTCAATAAATTACAGCTTATGTGACCAAACAACTTTACACTAGTGCCTTACTGTCATGATGCCTGCAGCTTTCTATCATTTTCATTAATTTCCTTTTTACAATATGTTTTATGGGGAAAAAATTATCATATGTTTCCTAACTCTTCTAACATGGTTAAATCAAAATAATAAAATAGAACTTCCCAATAATGTGCCAAATTACCTTGGACCCAACCTTGAGATTTCTAATGCATGTTTATCCCAAACACACATGACCTGTTTCTAATGTCTGTTCAATGAAATAATAAGAAATGGATTTTATTTATTTTTCACCTCCCTACCACATGTCCTTGTGAAATTTGTCATAATCATATGCATCGACTTTCCACTGAAGGTTTAAGTTGCAAATTAAACAACAAAGTATTTTAAAAAGTAGAGTACAACTGCTGTGTCTCATTCAATATAGTAACACAGTTAATGCATTATTTGTAGTGTTTCGGTCACAAGACCTGGAAGCTATTGTTTTTTTTTGGGGGGGGGGGGGGGGGGGGGGGGGTCGGTGTTTTGACTGATTTAAATTTGTTGATGCATTCAGGATCGAGTGCACAGTCCAGCTAACTGCGTCTCTATGACAACGCACAGTAGGAAAAGCCATCGCTGACAGTGGTGAATAAAGGAGTGAATGTCTGTTAAATATCCCACTTAATGCAGTACTAAAACTGGACATCCGGAGGAAAGGAGAAGGACTATCCAATCAAGAGTCAAACGTTTAACTCTGCTTGCTATCTGTCCCTGTCCCATCTACAGCTGGAGTTCATTAAAGTTAAATAAAAAGGTGGTTAAACTAAATATTGGTGTGCACACTTGGGCATCCAGATTGTTGCAAAGTTTTTGTTTATATTTTTTCATTTAGAGGATTTTTTTTTACCCCAGATGAATTTGACAGAACAATTGCCTCATTAAAGGTGGTAACTTTGAAATAATTTAACATGGTCTCATTTTTTACATCACAAAAATCTCCCATCTTAAGAGGGCTGTGTGGAATTTTGATAGAAAAATTGACATACATGTTTCTTAGGTCCTCGTTTTCACAGATTTGTTCCTCTAGCTTTATGCTCAGAGTTTCATTGCCAAACTGTAAAGAAGAAGCACTTATTGTTAACTGGCTTTAAAACAAAAGACACACCAACATAAACCAAAAGCAAACAAATACTCTATTTCAGAAAGGGTCAAAGCAATCGACACAGGGCGCTGAAGAACAGCTATCTCTAAGATACACACCTGCAATTCCTGAATGGCTTTCCGTTGGCTTTCGATTGTTCTTTTGTTATCCTGCAGTTTTCTCTCTTTCTCCACAGTTTCAGTATCAACTTTAAATTTCCAGGACTTTACTTTGTCTACTTCATCAAACAGCTTGGAACAAAGTTCATCAGCGCTGGAATTATTCTGGGGAATATTCACAATGGTAGAAATACCCATAGAAATATACAATTTAGAAGTCAAGTCAAGTCTATGCTTAGGTTATATATTCATGCAGCACATTTGTGCACAATGAAAATAAACATGTGAACCGCACTCATATATTCAGTCACTCATGTGATTAATTCTACACCAATGATTTTATTAGACTTTCAAACTCAAAACCTACTGTAGAACTACTTGTAATGGCAGGTACATGAGAAATAATGGAGCAAACCACTCTGGTTCCCTGAGAATTCGCACATTAGCCTTATGGAGAAAGTGAAACATGTTGTTTAAAAAAAAATTCTGTAATATAAGAATACTTAGTCTTTGCTTCTTAACCCTTTAACACCTAACGAACATTTCATCGTCGACACATTTTTGCATGCACACTCTGCATTACCGCAACTGCAAATGTTTGTGCCATCAGAAAACTTCCAATTGATTTTGAGAGAAAACTAATTGCGCTTTCAAGTCCACATAGTGTCATTATGGTAATTTCCCTCCCTTCCCTCTTCTTTGTCCCTCCATATATGAACGGGCATATGAACGGTGCAGCGTGAGAAGAAAATGAGTGACAGGGAGGAGAAACAAAAAGAAGCGCAGCAAATTATGTACCAAAAAACCCCTTCCCAGATGATAAAACCACCGCAGAGGTAGCTGGATGGTTTTGCTATCAATGTTCTTACCAATAAGAAGCTCTGGTGTCTCAATGTACCACCATGAAAGGAAAAGCTAAAGACCCGTCAACATTTCCAGGAGGAGCTTGCAGCACACCCCCTTGGAGTTCCTCTGCGAACTGAGCCCCAGAAAAAAGTTGGCGATAAACACCTACCTGTCCCCAGCAGCACTGGACAGATTTAGGCTCAGAGAGCAAAGTCAGTCAAAGGAGCACTGCCTGGAAGTGTGAAACCTATAAAGTGGGCCTGTGATTTTAGTTAGACGGGAAATGTCACTGGTCTTACCACCAGAACTCAGATTTATGAGAAATGCAGGAAGGGGGAAAAATGGCTGAACAAAATGTGAATTGTTGGCCTGTTATTTTTCTGCACAAACGAGAGAAGGAAAGAATAATTTGTGAATATGTTTTATACTGCTGAAGTTGTTAATTCATAATGCAAAATCTGTACTTCATGTTCATCTGATGTGTTTGCTTTTAAAAACACTCAAATCTAGCTTCATTTATTGGTTTTTCTCTATTTCAAACGGTTTTTACACTGTAATATAATACCATATATTGTTAAATTATGCAGATACTGAAAGTTCTGTGTTCAGAAAAAATTAGCTAAAGCATTTTCTCATCAAGCATTTGTCTTTTGAGGCTTAGGTGCTAAAGGGTTAATGTTAGTTGAGTGGATTCCTTAAAATTGAGTAGCTATTTGTAACTAATTAACCAGTGTTGAAGTTTTACCCCTTTGCTTTATGATCAATTTCAAACTGAATATTTAAAAAGAAAATGTAGGCTATGTATTACCTGAGTTAATGAAGAGTTTCCCCACTGCACTTTATTTAAGAGATCGCCATGGTTCTCTGCTATTTCTTGAGGTCGGACAGCATTAATCTGGCTGTGGTTTAGTCTGGGAGGCACCAAAAGTTTGAACCTGAAACTACGATCTCTATCCATCCTGAACTGAGAAAAACAGCAAAAGAAAAAAAAGACAAAAAAAACATAGTGAAATGATCTAAATATTATACATAGATATATTACAAAAGGATATTATATATTACAAAATAAGAAATATTACTTGTGAACATTTTATACAGTTTAGAAGAGAAACGACCAAGAAAGAAATGCAGCATAAGTAGCTTATAAGTTAGAGGTTAGCTTAGACTAGCTTGAATTCGGTTTTTATCATCTTTATTAGCCTACATATATTTCACTTGCCATTAACTGAGTGCTTGCTAATGAAGATTAGATTAGTTACATATCCTACTTAGAAATAGCCACAAAAAATAGTCACCTGGGCGGGTCTCTGTACCTGAGCAGATGTTACAAATGTTATAAAAACAATAAAACATTTACAGTTAGCCGTAGCTGCTCAGAGCGCGAGACAACTCTGCGTCACACGCGTCAATGAGTTAACGGCGCTGGGAAAAGAGGAAAGAAAAGTCCATTTTCTGACAACGTCGGATATTTTACTCCATTCTTGAATTGTCAGCATTAAGAACACATTAATCAAGCATAGAGAGAGATAAAAGAAGCACTAACTGTGCCAGCCAGCATTGGTCTCTATTTACAAAAGTAACACGCAAGTTTATTAGGCCTATATGCATACATAACCACCTGTAGCTATTTCGTGTGTGGTAAAATCTGAAAAAGTTAAAGCATATATATATGTATATATATATATATATATATATATATATATATATATATATATATATATATATATATATATATATATATATATATAGTACAGTATACTGTATACTGTTTTATGAGATGATGGCTGTGAAATAGAGCAAGTGATAAATATTTTTTTATTTTCAAAAAAAAAGATCTTGAGAAATCCTATCCATGGTGTAGCCTACCCTACCTCTCGCCCAAGGCAAATAGGTCCCAGCTCCTAATGCAAAGCCTACGCAGGTACGCAGGTATAGACAACGGAGGTGGAACATCTAAAATCAGTGAAAAGTATATGATTAGCCTTTTAACTCGATAGTTCTAAATAAAACCAGCGGAACCAGCTTTTCAGAAGGCACGTCATTTGAAGAAAAAACTCCAGATAATTTCATCCGTTATAACAACGAACAAAATGCGTCATAAAGACGAAGGAACAAAACAGTCAGGGGTTAAAAGTGGCTAGCTAATGAAGGCTACAGTGGAACATTTCCTACTTAGAAATAGTCAAAATAGTTACCAGTTAATGAACAGATGCAAAAAATGTTTAAACACCGTAAAACATTTACAGTTAGCCTTACCCACTCAAACGCTGGCCTCTAACGGTTTCTAACCACCCTACAAGCGCGAGACACACCTGTGCGTCACGTCACGCACGTTGGTTAATGGCGCTGGGGAAAGAGTTTGCATTCTTGAATTGTCATGTGTGAATAGAGAGATAAAAGAATCAGTTCATCCTGGCAACAACCGTGTCAGTCAAAGCATTGGTCTTTTTTCACAAAAGTTCCAAATAGCTCAAGATTGTTTGTATTTTGGCTAGGTTTCATGAAATATCTATCTATCTATCTATCTATCTATCTATCTATCTATCTATCTATCTATCTATCTATCTATCTATCTATCTATCTATCTATCTATCTATCTATCTATCTATCTATCTATCTATCTATCTATCTATCTATCTATCTATCTATCTATCTATCTATCTATCTATCTATCTATCTATCTATCTTAATGATCTACTAGGCTACAAACTAACAGTAAATCTAAAGGTGTATTTTCTTTGTCAGTTACTAAGGACGCACAATACTCTGAAGATGTATAATAATCCATGGGCTGGACAGTGGCGCAGTTGGTAACACTGTTGCCTCGCAGCAAGTGGGTCTTGTGTTCAAATCCTGGCCTGGGGTCTTTCTGCATGGAGTTGGATCTTCTTCCCATGTATGCAGGCTCCTTTCCACAGTCCAGCATAACTAGTTAACTAGGTTAATTCCATCCATCCATCCATTTTCTGTACCTGTCCATCCTAATGCAGGGTTGCAGGGGGGTGCCTATCTCCAGCAGTCAAGGGGCGAGAGGCGGGGTACACCCTGGACAGGTCGCCAGTCCATCGCGGGGCAAACTAGGTTAATTGGTCTCTCTAAATTGTTATCAGAGGTGAGTGTGTGTGTATGGTTGTGTGTCCTGTCTCTCTGTGTTGGACTGGCGAACTGTCCTAGGTGCACCCTGCCTCTCGCCCAATGACTGCTTAAGATAGGCACCATTTCCCCTAAGACCCTGCAAGGACAAGCAAGTATTGATAATGGATGGATGGCATGATATTATTTTCTCATATATGTTCTTTTTATTTGAGGAAATATTACTTCATGCATCTTCAATAAGCGGATGTCTCAATGTCTGTAGGTTATGAAATAAGAAAAATGAACATTGTTTGATAAATTGCTCTTTATTTGTATCCCATATATACAGAAAAATACAACAAACTGTGGTTGGTGCCACATATTCCCTATCATGTTTGCAGACAAAGCAGTGCTTAAAGACTAATAACTTTAAAATAATTAATTAATTAATAATAAACAACATGTTTGCAAGAGAAACTGCTTGAATATCTTTTAGGAATAAACAAAGTTGGAGTGGTGAAGAAATGACTTGCTAATCTGCAAAGTTAGATTGTGAGGGCCACTCCAAAAAAATAAAATAATATATATGTAAAGTTAAAAAGGTTAGTAACAATCCCTGACTAAACATAAAAGCCACATTACATATCCTCTAACATTAACGGACAAGCAAATGGTGAATACCAGTCGCGCTGCATATACGAGGTATTTTTTGTTGAATATTTATTATAGCTTAAGGGGCTTTAATGAATGAGTAAATATTTTTGCAACTGGATCTGTGATATCACCGGCACTGTTCGAACACATCATATAATCAAACAGAGACATGTTGATGTGAAGTAATTCACAGAGGAACAAACACCTCTTTGAACAACATTAGATTGCATTATAAAATGCAAGCAGGCATGTAATAGTGCACTAGACAGAGTCCTCACTGTTCTTAACCTCTCCAACCTCTTTGGCAGAGTTATCCCTGCTGGGATTTGGTGGTCTAACTCCCATCCTGGCCTTCCTCTCTTCTTCTTTTTTCTCCTTGTCCAGCAGTCGATAATTAATTCCCATGCCAACAAACAGGAAGACACTGGAGATGATAAGAACAATCCCACAGCCCTGGTACGTGTACTTGTAATCATGGTAGATGTCTTTGAATTTTCCTGTAAACACAAAATAAGTTATAATTTATTATTTTGTTGCAGGATATTCTGTTTGGGAAATTGTACAGAAATGAAAAATAGATTTTTTAGGCGAATATTTAACTCACCAAGTAATGGTGGGCCTAACAAAACAGGACCACACTCCATAATAGTAACCAGTCCAACAGCACTTGAAAAGCGCTGGGCTCCAACAAGATCCATCAAGGTCTCAAACAGCACTGAGCTCAGCCAGCCAAAGGCAAATCCAAAGAAGATGGCATAAATAACAAAGCCTTTGTAGTCAACAGACATTGGAGCAAGAATATGGCACACGCCATTATACAACACAGAAATCGCAAAGAAGTATTGTATCCTTGGCCGGATCCACTTGGTGTTGGCCACAATGCCCATTGAGGGCCGTGCAACCATGTCAACAAAAGCCAACACAGAGAGAAGAAACGCTGCTTTCTCTTTAGGGATATCTTTGCTCTTTGCATAGTTGGAAAGAAACACCAGTGGAGCAAATAAACCAAACAGCATGATA
This sequence comes from Valencia hispanica, assembly GCA_963556495.2. Taxonomy (NCBI): domain Eukaryota; kingdom Metazoa; phylum Chordata; class Actinopteri; order Cyprinodontiformes; family Valenciidae; genus Valencia; species Valencia hispanica. Next base: position 9,697,157 of record OY747708.1, on the reverse strand, counting down.
ACATTTGCCATAATGTAGAGTAAAAATCCCCGGTGCTTAAACAAAGTGAGGTCCAGAAAGCTGTTAATGGTCTGCAGTACAGTCTTCCTCTCAGTAGAATTTTCCGCAGGTTTAGGTTTTGGTCCTATTGGTCGCATGAGGGAACCAGCCACACAGCAATTTAGCAGCAGGCCGCCCAGGATCAAAAAACTTCCTCTCCAACCAAACTGGTCATAGAGCCAGGTGTTAAGAGGAGCCAACGTAGAGAGAAAGACAGGACTGCCAGCCATGGCAATCCCATTAGCCACAGGCCGTCTCTTGAAGAAGTACTTTCCAATCATAGTTAGGGCTGGGTTGAGGTTAAAGGACAATCCCAAACCTAAAAAAAATGATTAAAAAACATTTAAGTGTGTGAAAACTTGGTTTCCACTTGACCAAATTGGAAAATATAGAAATAGAAAAAACAAACACAAACCTCCCATTACACCAACGCAAAAGTACAGCCCCTCAATTGAGTTGCAGAAAGAAGCAGCAACAAACCCAGTTCCAGATAGGAGTCCTCCAAACATCATGACAGGACGGCTGCCATATTTGTTCACCAGGATGCTGCTGATAGGACCTGAGAATATTATTAAAAAAGACACAAATAGTCAAAAACTGCCATTGGGTTTTGAGACTTAGACCATACATGCATTCGACAATCATCCACCAGAGGGCTCTAGTGTCCCATCAGTGGCTTGGCAAATTTCAACAGTTTCCTCAATCATTTGTGTCAGTGCTGCACTGCAGTAAATGTGTTTTCATGTCGTTGGCAATGTGATCTGACAGAAAAACTACAAATATTGTATTAAAACAATTCATTTGATTCTGTGGTTCATACAAAATGACAGTGCTTTCTTTTTTTATTCACTTGGATTCATTTTAAAACATTAAACTCTTCAGACAAGTTGGTGGGGGTGTTAAAGTATGTCGTGGAAATGTGTGTATGTGGGTGATCACTGATCTGCACAAGGAGGATAAAATAAATATTTTACGCCCTTTTGACATTTTTGGCACCTGGCACGCTTATTACTGAAAGACTGGCTGGATGAGAAATGTGTGAATCAGCTTATCAAAATGCATACTGGATTCAACAGAAGAATTTATGAAAATGTCTATGACTTGCAAACAAATGACTAGAATTCATGCAGAATTTTGGAAAGCAAAACACTATCTCCATCTACCACATATAACAATGAGCCTAAATGAGTATGAGGATCCACATGGAAGACACTTCTGCCTCCCTGCCAAATCCCTGCAGTCCCCAATGAAGCTAAATGGAAACTGACAGTTTTTGTTTAGAGGTTGTCCAAACTCATTTGCCAGCACGGTGCAAGACAAAGGGTTTTTAAATTGTAATGCAGGCCATCTCCACGCAAAACAATGAGTTCCTTCCTTCCACTTGGCTGAGAGGTTTGCTTAGGGTATAAAGGTCGGATACAAACCATGGTAGACTATTATGAACGTGATGAATCAAAAATTAATGGAGTTCAGAGTTCAACAGTTTACTGAACTGTCCTGTTGATGTGCTGAGAATGTCCAAATGAATATACAGATCTATAAAACATGTCCTCATCTTATTCTCAGTTCTAATAGAATGCAGAGTATAACTGTAAATGTGTATGTTCACATCTGAATTTCCATGAATTGTCATTGTTCCTCCTACTCATTGACCTCTGATAGGCTAGCAACCTGTTGAGAATGTATCCATTAACATCTCACCCATCAACCCCTGGAAATAGGCACCAGATTAAGCTGGCATAGAAAATGGATGGACCAATTCTTGATCATGTACACATTAGAGTAAAAATAAAAAATAAAACCACCTCAAGCAATGCTAGGCAGGGTGGATCTGCAGTATGAAAAGATGGTATATGTGTATATGTAATAACCCTGATACTCATTTGAATTCTAGGGATATGATACAAGTTAATTCTCAGCCAAGAAAAAGTCGACCACTCTTTTCGTGTTAGGGGCGACTCTCTGCCTTAAGCAGAGGAGTTCAAGTATCTTGGTGTCTTGATCAAGACTGATCAAAGGATGGAACTGGAGATGGATATATACTGTATGTACTGGGGCCTTATCTGCAGCAATAAAGACAATGCTCTGGAATGAAGAACACATTTTGAAGAAAGAGCTCTTCTGAATAGCAGAGTTCTCAAAATTCAAAAGATCTTCAGTCTAAGCAGAGAGATTGAAGCACAGCTACTATTCCTTCACATTGAAAAATGTTACAGTGGTAATTCTGTCACCTAATCACTTCAACTTCCAAAGACCTTTGATTGCCTATTCCATTTGGCCTGGAAACACTTTTAGCTGGAGAGAGTCAGTGCATTTACATGTAGTAAGAGAAAACCAAATTATTGCGTTAGTACGACTGGATTTGGACTTTTGAAATACATGTATACACCTTAGTCTGGCTGAAGTCAAACCAAACTGAGCTTCTCCCAATCGAGCTAACACACCCAGATAATGCGGTTAGAAAGCTAAATTTCTTTGCATGTAAACAGTAGAGGCAGCTTAGCCGGCTATTAGCAGCCTGGGTACTCCCCTTTGGGAAGTGATGAGACTGCGGAAGTGGGAATAAAAACACAGCACAGCAGCAACAAGTGTAACACAATCAAACAGTACAGTGCTTCCAAAATGTACTGCAGCCTTGTTGTCGTCCATTTCTTCGCTCATTGTGCAAATCCTGCTTTTACTCCACCTGCGTCCCTGCGTCACCAGCATTTATTTACTGTCTATAGGCCAACTTGAGTAGAACGCACTTTGCTCAATAATTGGATTTTCTGACTGACATGTAAACTGGGATAAAGGCTCCCATTATGGTTAGAGTATTAATTTGGTTACTGCCATTAGCTCGATTAAGATGTGCTTGTAAACGATTGTGGAAATGGTTGTCTTGGTTTCCCACCTGTGCCTTACAGCCAGATTCTATCTCAGATAAGTAAACTTTTATAGATGTATGGATGGATGGACAGATGGATAGAGAATTTTATTTGTCTCAGTAATCATCACACTTAATAGTCAACTGGGTTGCAATGTTTTAACTTTATGGCATTCAATCTATTTTCAATTCATCATTGAAAACTCACACTTTGCAATGGGGAACATTCTCACTCTGCATGAGACAATTTCAGTTAGGAAAGAGATGGTTCACAAGTGGATAAATGTGATCTCTCAAAATAACTCTGTATTGATTTGTATTGAGACTATTCCCTCCAAGGGGATGAGTGGACCCTAAGCATCCCAGTACTGTAGGAATAAAAGGTTATGGTTGCTCTTGTTATCATTTGTCTAAGATCTGATGCAACAGCAGGTTGTATGTCAAGTCCTGCAAGGAGATCTCTTCATCTAACCACACAAAAGCTTTGATCTATTTACTTTTACGGGTAAAACATCTTACAATACACTGTAAAAGGATAAGGTCAATCCCACAATCTTACAACATAACTCAGTAACCGCTTACAACTGCCTACGTGTTTGTTTGCACCTACTTGCTAGAGTAGCTGGATGCCAAACATTAAGCAGCACTGATTCCTTTAAGGATTTCAACACGATGATTATGTTGTGCAGTAATGAGGCTTTACGCTGAAGGAGGTGTTTTAGTTGTTTCTTGCATGTAATAAACATGTGGCATGCTCAATTTTGTTTTCACACTGAGATTAATTCAGATTAAATTTGTCATGTGTTAGGTAATTTAGGGTTAGCAACATAATTTATTTTGGAAAAGTGTCAGAAGAGTTACAGAAAGATTAGTTAGAAGATGATTCAATGATTTCTTCAAATTAAGAAGTTACATACATGAAGGTTATTATACTTCTAAGCATTTTGGTAAACCCCAGATGGTGACCTCATGACATTGTAAGTCAAGACCATCACAAGTTCATCCAATTTTCAGGATATCTGCAAGCTCCTTTCTTCTGAGGAAGAAGACAGGTTCTGCGTCCCAGAGTGTCTGGGTGTGAAATTCTGTATGCATTTTGCTGCTGAGGAACTGGTGCACTTCCCAATATCAATGACATAATGAGGAAAAAAACATTAGGTTTAAACATTGATTAAGATCTTAAGACATTAGCCAGGAAAGCATCTTAGGATGAAATAAGTCCAAATGGAAAAGGGCTCTAAGCATAAAGTCAAATAGGACAACAACAATATTTTGAAGTGTTGATCTCAGTCCCATAGATATTTATGAGCAACAATGAAAAGGTGTGTTCGAACAAGGCAACCTACAAACCTGGTCCAGGAGGAATTCCCCAAATTAATAACTGTCTATTATGGCTAGATAAACAACATGTTTCATCCAGGTCATACAGTTTGAAAGGCAGCTCTACCAAATACCAGTGGTAACAACGTAAATTTATGAGTTTGACAAAAGGACAAAAAAAAAAAAAAAAACACCACAATGCTGGGATTCAGCAAACAAATAATTCTGATCATCCTAACAGACCTGAAATATGAAAGGTTTAGTCTGATTTATGTCTAATTGTGAGGGAAAAAAAGGTCATTTGTCTTTATGCAGTGCAATTAAATATCTGCTTTAATTTGTAAATGCATATCTAACATTAGACAGAAATTATTATAAAAAAAAAAAGAGGTCTTATGTTTCTCGTTTCTCTAAAATATCTTTTGTTTTTGGTCATTTTACAGTTTACCAAACATTAAAGTAAAGATCATGGCAGTGTTATGATTTGAGAACCATGTGGGACAATGAAACCTTCTTTGAACTGTGCTCTGTTTGAGTACATGAATAGAGTCTTATCACCACCCAACTGTCCAGAGGTCTGTGACATCATCCACCATCTCATTCATCCCACCATCAGTGCAACAACACAGCCAAACTTCCAGGTGGTCTTCCACTCTCAAAGCACAAGGGAAAACAATCCATGACTACATAGAGCAAAACCTATTCATCTGCTTCTGAGACAGATAGTGTTGCAAAAACACTTCAACAGTGGAGCGCCAGTATTGCTGTTTTTCTCTCTCTCACAATGACATATTTATTAATCCGGTCTGCATTTTGAGTGTCAGAATCAGGGGCCTCTTTGTCCCTGTATGAGAGACTTCTGTAAAAGGCTGTATTTCACCCCCAAAAAATGAACTAAACACAGCAGGAATAAATCTTTCACACTCATGCTAAGAGCTAGGAATTGATTTAGTCGCGCTTCCTGATGTGCTAAATGTCAAGTATTATCAACGGCCTGTGATGTGGGGTGCAGCTCACCTCCACCGTATGTGACCGCTAACATGATGGAGGAGATCCAAGACACCTGGCTGCTGGTCACATTGAAGATCGCTTCGATTTCCTTGAAGAAGACAGTGATAGACTTGGCGGTTGCATAGGAGAAGCCAATAGAGATAAAGGCCCCAACCACCACCAGCCATCCCCAGCCACCCTCAGGTGGTGTGTAGCCCTGAGGCCCTCCGATGGCAACTGGCATTTTTCCTTAATTACAGAAATCTGCTCAGGGGAAATTAAAAAGATACATAAACAAATTTATTTCATGAGTTTAAAGATGTGTTTTTCAGTATACTTTCTTGGAACAAAGTTTGGACATTATGTGAATAATAAATCACTTGATGGTTAATCCTGTTTAATAGTGGAAAGACTTTAATCTATATCAGTTCTTCTTTGAATTAATCAACCTATGAAACTCAGTACAGTTTCGTGCTGTAGTTTCACTGTTCTAACATAGTTCATAGCGGCGATAATTATTATGATCTTTCAGTTTGAGATTTATCAAATAGCAAAAATCTGATGAAACAGAGGGTCCGTCTTTTAGTCTTTCACTTATATTATAAGATTTATTCACTTTTCTACAAACTCATAGCGTTGTGTCATCTGTCTATTACAGGAAATATCAAGTACTTACAATAACTTCACAGAACTTAAAACTTAAAAACATTATGACAGTTTCTTCAACCCAGAACGCTGCTGCTACATATTTTGGATTCAGTAAAAGCTTTTCCCGTTGTGCTAAAATGAAAGTGAACTAATGACATGTAAACTCCTTTTTTTTGCGAAGGTGTTTTTTTTTTTTGTTGGACTAAAGGAAATCACTATACAGCTGATATATTGTTGTATTTTATCCTGACCAGGTTCTTCCAGCTGCTGTGCTTTGCTAGTGGTTCCTGTGTTAAACAATTCTAAAACTTTTTTTTTTAAATTGCACCCTTGGGTCAATAAAAGAGTTTAAGATTAAGGATACAATTTCTGGTCTTGCTTTGCTTTGAATTGCTCTCTACATGAGTTCATTGAACTCCCAGCCACTGATCACCTCACATTTACACTTTAGAGTTGATGAATAAGAGTCTATCTGAAGAGTCAAATGGCTTACTGTATTGTTTACACAGGGGGGGACTACACAGAGAGTGCATTGATCAGACCAGGAAAACACGTTGAATTCACACTGCTCTATAGCTCAGGGCTAAGCTCTAAAGTGGGTGATAATATAGCGTTTTTCAGGGGAGCAGGACTTGATTTGGTTGATGAATTGGTTTAGTGCTCTGAAAAGTTATTGGATAAGCCGATCTTGTGTAGCAAGTAGTGAATATTTAATGTGTAAAATAACTTTTGTTATTGAGCTGGGATTTTAGCTGCAGCTGTGCGGGTGTAATTACACCTCCCGTGTTGCTCAACAGATACATTAGTGGGAAATAAAGATAAAAACTCATCGTATCTCTCTTAGTCATTCATTACGGGTAGAATCTTAGAATCTTGTAGAATACACTTGGGTAAATGTTTTGAAATTTGCATATATATTGCTTGAAGCCAACATTATTTAACATTAAGTAGTTGTGTTTGCTTGAGACTATGAATATCACTTGATTTGTACATCTTTTTGTTTTGTTTACTCAAAAATGGAACATTGTCAACTGGAGCTTTAAGGTGAGTTAAATAATTAACCGTTTTTTTTCTGATTGCATGTCATATGTTGTTTTTAGTATTAAGATCAGCTATACGTATTCTGATAATACTTTAATAAATTCCTCCAGCAAAAAAGTATATCAAACATGCAAAAAGGGATTAGTTACTTGTTATTTTACACTTGCAGTTTAAGCATAAAACTTTTAAACCATGTGTCAAAAACTATAAAATGGGGTTTTGCTCTGTTAGGATCTTGCACTTTCCATTGTACCCTCTGGAATTGTAGCAACATAATGTTGGATTTTTACTTTTTTCATGAAATGAAAGGATTTGTGCACTGTAATGTTGCAATGTTTTTTTTTAATATAGGAAACGTTAAAGAGCTTTTAGAAAAAATTTTGCGAACCTTTGGGGAAACTGTCTCTTTATTCTAACACAGGAAAGCTGAAAGGTGATTGAAGACTTGAGTTCATTCTCTTAAAATGACTTCTTAGTAGTTAAATCATGGCTTTACAACACTATTCCTGCTTTACCAATAAAGCCCTTTGTACGGATTTCCCAAACATGCTATTTTTTAAAATAAAGTGGCATCCCATTTATAATATTGTCAAGTAGATTTTAGTGGAAACAGACACACCCCAAACAATGCAAAAAAAAACCTCCCACTCTGTATTCTCACCTTTGAAAAATACAGGATGTAGATGGTCTGGATTTTGATCCTCCACTGTCAAGAAAGAAAAATGTTCAAATGTTTTCATGCTGTGAAAGTTTAAGCAAATGTTTTTGAGGTTGCCTCTAAAATTAAATTGACTGCAAGGAAAAGCTTCATGTATTAGCTACAGAGACTGTGCTTTGTGTCTTTTCCACTAAAGTTAAACTACGATGCTCAAAAGTCAGGGATCAAAGTCTCAAACAATTCAGTAAGGTGAATGAGTGAAATAAGAGAAACAAACAGAGGCATGACGCCCCTGTCTTTTTGTGAAGGTCTAAATAAAGCAGTGAACTTGGCAACCTGAGAATGCTACATGATAACAAACAGACCAGAAGAAAGCAGGGTTAGCTCACAATAGATTATGTAAGAAGTTGAAACGTTGAAGGTTTTTTTTTACTGATTATTATATATTTCGGTTTGTGAATGTTTGATCAACTCAAATACCCTAAAGAGAAATTTAGTTTTTTCCTCTACATGGTGGGGTAATTTGAAGCAATCATGAGATGTTAGCAGACAACATCTTATCCACAAAACAGAATTTACTGAAACCATTTTGACTTATTTTCTGATAGGAAATATTTACTTTTCTGAAAATTTCCATATGACGGAGCCTACTCCTAAATGACTTGCAGAACGTATGCTATAATAGTAAAAAGATATTAGTCTGAAAGAGAAATTTGACAAATTCAATAACGTTGACTATCCAGGAGTTTATTGCTGTAATAAAATAATTTTATAATGAAACAGAAGCTTGATTCTTCCTGCAGCCATGGGCTTCCTCTGACCTTAGAGTTCTAATATTCAACATTAAAATTAATGAATCAGATACTTATAGATTAGGAAAGATCATAAAATGTGCGCAATCACACAATAATCCAAACATTCATAGAAAAATGAAAAAATGAAAAATAATCTTTATAACTGTTCAACTCAAAATCAAGTTTTTAACCAAATAATTACTTTCAAACAATGAATGTGCAAAGTGTCTGCATGGAGCATCTTACCTTGGAAGGAGCTCTTTAAAAAAGGATAGATGAGCTCGGCAGAATAACTCTTAAAGGCACATTCAATGCAAAGCAGACATAACTGAATAGGATTGAGCCGATTTGGATATGGATAAAAAAATTTAAGATTCACTGGATACTTTGGACAAATTCGCCAGAAGGAATCTATGGGTCTGTATCTACTATGAAAGACCAAAAGTTGCCAGAGGCAGCGCAGAGTCAGCCTCTATCTATTTTCAGTGTGTTGAGTAAAAAGGAAAACAATTGAGTTTTCCCAGTGACCAGATCAAACAGCGTGTTGATCCGGACACTATAGTGCTAAATGAGGGGGTCAGTCGTTCTTATTGGCCGTGGGAGACTTAGCGCCATGCCCCCTTTACAAAGCTTTCTCCACCCCTCTGTCATGTGCCTAGCTCAAAGACAAGGTCAGAGTAATCCACCACAATAATACTGTATGAGAGTTATGTGAGACAAAAACAAGTTTGCTTTAGGGAAGATTAAATTCCTTCTTAGATAGAAACTTTTCTTTAGCAAATCTATCAATCATATGCAAACGAGTATTAGATGTTGCAGCTAAAATAAATGAGTTAATTTCTTAAACAGCATACATTGTTTACTTCAAGCACCCAAAGAATGACTATTGAACACTTGAGGGGTCAGTCCTGGTTGAACTTTCCTGCCTGGCTCCCTTAGAAGCTATAAATAATTCCATATCAGGGCTTGGGAAAGGAAAAGGCTTGAGTACAGGCAAAAACTACAACAGCTAGCACTTACACACTGCTGTCAAACTACTTACATTCCTCAAACAATTTTTCTCTTTTCAATATTGTTTTATGTGATTCATTTCATCCCCAAAGCAATGCATAAACACACTCTCATTTATGGTACAATAGATTTTTCTTAACAAAACCCCAATTATGTGATATCTAAGATGGCAGAAAGTGACCTGGCTTGAATTTGACCCTAGCTCGGCTGATCGAAAAACCTCATAACGGTTTGGTTTATCAGACGCGGAAAGTCTGCTCAGAGCCACTTCATTAAATCACCAAAGAGTCTCTTCAAGTAATTGTTTTTTTATATCTTGATTTGCAAACAGGAAGGACAGTGTTTAAGCAGAATTTATCAATATTACCTTGGAATATTAAATAGCAGACAGTGTTTACAAACAGTTTGACTCTTAAGTGAGCAGGCAGCTGAAAGATGAAATCATCAGCTAATCATGTAACATATTTTACAGTCCTATTAAAGTGTATTTGTCTCCTTACAGAATTTATCTGTTTGTCTTTTTTGTCACACTTAAATGCTTCAGATTAAACACATTTAGCTGGACGACAGTCAAGTGACCTGCAAACAAATTGCAATAACTTGCAATAAGTCTTTAACATTGCAGTAGGGGGATCTTTGTCCACTTTTCTTTGCATAATTGTTTTAAATCACCCGAAATGGATGGTTTCCGAGTTTAACATTCAGAACAGTTGTTGACTAGACCATTCCAAAATCTTAATTAATTTAGGCTGTATGAAGTGATTCAAAAGCAAACTTGCTGGATTGCTTTGGTTAATTGTCCTGCTGCATAATCCAGGTAAGCTTGATCTTAAGGCCATGAACTGATAGTGGGACATTCTCGATAGGAATTGGTTGGAAGACAGTGGAATTCATGGTTCCTTGAACTAATTTAGCATTTCAGAAATGCTAAAATGTAAATGTGAGATGAGCCTTGTTGTACATCTTGGTCAGCAGTGGTTATGGCCTTGAAACTCTGTCATAGTTACAATTTCCCCCAGTCTTTTTTCTTCTTTGAATCCCTTAATGAAGCAAGAATGATTGATTGATTGATTGATTGATTGATTGATTGATTGATTGATTGATTGATTGATTGATTGATTGATTGATTGATTGATTGATTGATTGATTGATTGATTGATTGATTGATTGATTGATTGATAATGCACTTTAAAACATCCACATTGGAAGACCACTTATGATCAACACTTATGATCAACAAACATGGCTATGTCGTTGTGTATTCTAATAATGTGGTCTTTCTACTGTGTCCTGATTTAAAACCTGACTGACATTTTTCAAAGATGCCATTGGTTTTAAAAAAAGGTTGAAGTTGAGTAAAAACTATTTTTTTCTAAAACTTTTGAAAAAAAAGATCAGTTAGAAATTGGCCAAAATTAGATAAAACCGAGGGATCAATGCGTGTTTTTTTAGGAGGGGCCTGACCACAGCATGTTTAAAACCAATTGGCACGATTCCTGACGTAAGACAGAAGTTGATAAAAGTCACAAGAGCAGGGCCATTGGCAATAAAAACCTCCTTCAGCAATTTAGCTGGAAAACTGTCAAGTGGACAATTAGTGGGTCTCATATGTTGCACAATCTTGCTAAGAAAGAAAAAGGCACTGGTTCAAACTGTTCAAATACAGCTAGAACAGTAAAAGGAAAGGAGAAATGTACAGTAGTAGATGGACCAGTGAAACGTCAAATAGATTCCACTTTGTCTGTGAAAAGGAAAGAAAATCTTGACAAATGGAGATTGATGCATGGAGCAGAGCAAGGGTTGATGGGTTAATAACAGAGTTGATTGTATTAAACAACAGCCTTGGACAATGACTACTGTTAGAAAAAAGTCAGACAGGAACTGAGAATTTTCCTCTTTAAGAGATATCTGGTACTGAATGAGCTTACATCTTAATATTTCTAGAGATCCATGCAATTTGTCCTTCTTCCATTGTTGTTCTGCTTTTTTACATTGTCACCTGATCACACGAGTGACATAATTAAACCAAAGCTCATGCTTGGGTCTAAAGGGTCTATATCTAACAGGGGCAAAATAATCCAGAATCCCATAACCCATCATTCACATGAAATGATGAAAGTCATTAGAACAAAACGAGGTTTCTAGTCCATCAAAAGCATAAAGCTGTGATTCCATAAAAGTAGTGGTGAACTGACCAGCTAATTCTGGAGTAAGAATACAGCGGTAACAGCCTAGTGGCCTACTGGCTGGACAGGGAACTTGAAAAAAAAAATGATAATAGGAAATTGATCTGAGATAACAGTCTCAGATATTTTACAACCCATAAATGGACAACCCATGGGAAAAAAAAGATCAAATGTGTGTCCAATGTGATGTGCTGGTTCACCTACTGATTGTATCAAACCAAAAGAGGGCAGAAGCTTTAAAAACCCAGAGCCCAGGTAGTCAGTAGGACAGCAGACATGAATATTAGGATCCCCACAAATTCAAAAGTTGCCATAAAGAATTGTTGAATAAAATCAATAAATCAATCAAACTTTATTTATAAAGCACTTTTTTTTCATTACAAACATTGCAACTTAAAGTGCTTTCCAGATTAAAATGACTCCACATAAACCACATTCCTGTCCCTCCCACACAGATGTAAAAGCATGATCACAATAATACCCCCCTCCCCCCAACCCAACCCCCATGCGCACACACACATTCAAGAGCAACAATAAAAAGGACATCTGGCCGAGTACAGATGAGCCAGGTAAGGTAAGGAAACACCATCAAATAAGCCAGCTGCACTGGCAGCTGTACATCAACTCCAGCAGCCAAGGCACTGATGCCTGGTTCACACTGGCCACGGAAGTGCTGCGAAGCGGCGCGCTCACAAAAATTGCACGCTATCCACTGCCCCCCTGTTCACACGTGTTTCTTCGCCAAGGTCAACAAGCGCTTCTGCTCAGCTGTTGTTTTTTCAGACCTATTTTTTCATCATGGGTAAGTAAATAAGTGTGTCTCTGTGTGTGTTTGTTTATTTTAATCTCTATAGTCTGTTTAGTTACACAAATAGGATTGCATATGTCAATCGCAGTATTTTATTTTGAAAAATTGCTTTTATTTTGAAAATTGACTGGATTGTTTGGTGTGTCTTGGTGTGACTTCCCGCCAGAATTGACGCGAGATCACCCGCGACTCGCGCAAAAAATAGACCAAATGCCGAAACGATTGCTTCATTCCGCGAGCCGCTCGGGGGAGATTGCGCGCTTTGCGCCTGGTGTGAACTACACCATAGGTTAACAAGGGCAATGGAAGCGGTCTCCGATCCTCGCTGCTTCCGCGTCCGGTGTGAACCAGGCCTGACACAGGGCACCCAGAGGAGGCAAGGCCAAGACACCCACCTCCACCTAAGCGCCACCTGGAGAACCCTAAGGGAGCCACAGCTGACCACCGAGGGCTCCCACAGAGGAAACACTGGAAGGAAGATTAAAATAACAAGTTAAAAAATACAAATAAACAGTGGAGAAATATGATAAGACTAAGTAGTAGAACACTGACAAAATATAAGGAAGTAAAACATGCAGAGCAATTAAACAGACAATAATAAACAATAATCAGTTAAACGCTTGGCTAAAAAGGTATGTTTTGAGCCTGCTCTTAAAAACATGAACGTTCTGTGTGGCCCTGAGGTCCTCTGGCAGCCTGTTCTAGAGGTGAGGGCCATAGTACTGGAAAGACGCCTCGCCGTGAGTGTGTGTCCTGACTTTAGTGATGACAAGAAGACGGCTGCCAGAGGAGCGCAGAGACCGCAAAGGTTTACATGGCAAAAGCAGTTTTGAGATATTAGAAGGCCCAAGACCATTAAGAAGCTTAAAAACCATTAAAGGAACCTTAAAATCGATCCTAAAACATAAGGGGAGCCAATGCAATGAATTTAAGACTGGTGTAAAGTGCTCCCGTCTCCTGGTATTCCTCAGAACACGCGCAGCTGAATTTTGTAGAAGTTGTAAACCTGAGAATCTCTTTTTGGGAAGACCAGAAAGGTGGACATTGCATTAATCAATTCTACTAGTGATAAAAGCAAGCATCCGCGTCTCCGTGTTGGCCCAAGAAAGAATGGGGTGGACTCTGGCAATGTTCTTTAAATTATAAAAACCTATTTTAGTAATTTTAAAATGTGAGGGATATAAGTCAGCTCAGAATCAAAAATCATGCCCAGGTTCTTCACTGTTTAAAAAGTATTAAAAGAAAGTGATTGTAGTATTAGTAAAAACTTTTCTCTCTGAGCCTCAGGACAGCTGACTAAAACTTCTGATTTGTCCTGGTCATCTGGAGAAAGTTTTCTGCCATACAGGATTTGACATCTAAAATGCAGTTTTAAAGTGGATCCATTGGCCATGTGTCATCGGGAGACACGGAGATGTACAACTATACTGATACTGTTGGGTATCATCAGCATAACTGTGAAAGTTCACTCCATGTCTTCTGATGACACTGCCAAGAGGGAGCATATAAAGGTTAAAAAGGACTGGGCCTAATATTGAACCCTGGGACACACCACATGTACTCTTCTGTACCTCAGAGGAGCAGGTATCAAAACTTACCATGAAAGTCCTGTCTGTGAGCTATGATGTGAACCATTTGTGAACAGCACCAGAGAGGCCAATCTGTTTTTAACGGGTTAAAAGAATAGTGTGGTCCACTGTATCAAAGCCAGCGCTTAAATCAAGTAGAACCAACACTGTCACCTTCTTGGCAGCATAGTTTAATCTAAAATTATTTAAAATCTTCAAAAGGACCGTCTTGGTGCTGTAGTTCACCCTAAAACCATATTGAAATTTCTCCAGGACATTGAGTTCATTAATAAAATCATTAAGTTGAATTAAAACAAGCTTTTCTAAAATTTTGCTTAAAATGGTAAGTTAGGTACCAGTCAAAAGTTGGTAAAATCATTGAAATCTAAATTGGTCTTCTTCAGGAGGGGCCTCACCACTGGCCCCTTAAAGGTGGAAGGAAAGACCCTCGTCTGAAAGGAGAAATTCATCAAGGTTAAAATCTCATCTGTACATTTTCCATAAAATTGCTTAAAAAAAGAGGTGGGAATTGGGTCTAAAAGACATGCGGTGGGGCTCACTGAGGAGAAAACTTTGTCAAAAATCTTAGCTTCTGCCAGGACAAAACTGTCCAGCGTTTCCTCTGCGGAGGTTCGGCATCCGTATACTCCAGTTCATAAAGGTATCCCTTTGGCGTTGTGCTAAAAAAAAAGTTTATTCTTCATCCGATCCATCCTGCATTTTGCTACAGGAGTTTCATCATCAGATGTTTCGTAATCAGACATGCTTTCTGCATTTAACAGTGGAACAGCTGACGGGAGGAGCGCAACAGTTGTTGCTGGCCACAGCACGTTTTGATTGGAATGGAAAGAAAATAGTGCTGAGTAATAGTGAGTAACGAATTTTGGCCGTCGTTTTTTTTTGTGATGCAAATGAATCATGTTTTCAAACGCATATAGTTTTCTGAAGCAAAACGGCACAGTTTGTTGGCCCCCGAAACTAGCCGGGACTACTTTCTTGAAAGACTTTTAACGGCCAAAGCTCTGACCAGAGGTGACCACAGATATGGGTCGGTGTATATGCATTATACTGATGGTGAGGATGGGATACAACTTCATGCCTAAAAATGCAAACTATCCCTTTAAAACTTCAGAAGCTGTCAGGGTGGACCTTTTACCAGACCTGAGATACCCTGATAAAAGAGCATCAGTTTGTTTTTAAAGTTGCTGGAGACAATAACCATAAACTTAAGTGTCGTTTGAAGATGGCTGGGGATAATTATTAGAAATTATTCATGTAGTCTATACATATTCATCAGTTTCACGTTTATGCACTGCAGTGTATAAACAGGTGTTAAAAATTGCATCTTTATTCCATCAATAAAAGTTGAAAGCCATAAGCTTATGGGTTTCGTTTTTCAAACGGCACTGAAAACCATCATTAGGCTGTTGGCTTGCATGGCTTCTTTAAAATCCACATCATGGTACAAAGAACAATGTTGGCTATATATACTCGCCCCAGAAGAATATGTGCAACAATAAAACACGTTTGCTTTGCAACCCTTGCTTTTCTGTGCGGAGGAACTTCAACTTTAACTCATAGTTCAGAGTCCTGCAACAGGGTGAGCACCCACTGGTGACCCGCATAAAGTTTTTACATCATAAAGTTTTTACATCATAAAGTTGTGGAATTAAATTTCACTGGTCCGGGAGGAAGTTTGTTTTAACATTGTTTTTAATTATTTGTTTAAGACTCCCAAAGAGGATTGTGTTGTGATATGTGGAAAGAGCATGCCTCAACATTCCCCCAATTTTACGCTGACAGCGGAATATTCTCGCTATCCAGGCAGAGACTGTGGACAATTTTTTTTTCTGCACAGCAACCTCTGTATCAAATAAACTGTAGTTTTCATTAATTCCAGAAAATCTCTCTCTGGCAGCGCAGGATGCCTAGATAGCGAGAACATTCTGCTGTCAGCGCAAAGTTGGGGGAATATTCTGGCATGCTCTCTCCACAAACACAATATATCAACACGATTCTCTTTGGGAGTTGAAGAGATATAAATTCTGTTAATGTTGTATGAGGGTTTAATTTTGTAGTGCATGTGGAAACACTTAGAAACCGTGAACAATCAAGAGGAATGTGGCACATCCTGTGTGCCTTGGGGGAAGAAGCTGTGACCATTCTGTGAACGAAGATCTATGTGGGAGGAGTTTCTTTTTAACTTGTTTCAAATAAAAACCTTATGCTGAGATAAAGCTGTACTCAGTTACTAGAATTGAGTCCAGTGAACGACGTCTCACTGTTAAAATATATAATTGTTGTTTGTTGTTCTTATTGCTCCTTTTTACAGAAATGAACGAGCACGCGGTAAGGTGAAATGAGAGCTCAGAGAGAGCCCAGGGTCATAAATTAAATGTGTGTCTGTTCCTTTAAAATAGGCTTTAAATTAGAGTGAAAACACCTTCTCAACAGAGTCTTAAACAAACAAAAATATTGCATAAATATTTTTTCACCCGTGGCAAAGAAACTTCCGCCAGACCCTTGAAATTCGATTTATGTATTTTCCATCTTTAAATGGGTCCCCACAACACAATGCCCTGAACGTGTTTGCAGCGAGTAAGAGTCTTTTAAAACCTTGAAATATCAACTGCTAAGAATGCTGCAACATCTTCGCAGAAAGAAAACATGAATCTATAAGAAAGTGGAATGGAGTGACTTAAATAATAGTCCGTTCAGACACTGATTATGTGGAAATTGTGCTGGGAGCACAAATGGTATTAAATCTGAATTACAGGTGAATCACTCCCAAAGACTAAATGGAACAGCTTCATTTTTGCCTGATCGCTAGCACGTTTCATGGCAATGATCCATCGTTTTCTGCGTTCTGGATCCTTGGGAATCCTATAGAACGTTCTTCTCTTATCTCGTCCACATCTGTTATGGTATCCTGGGGCACAACAGGTATACACCATATTTACAGTTTCTAAGTTTGAGTTAGCTCTAAATAACAACTGGAGGAGATCCCCCTGCCACAATGCCAGATTGGTCTGAATAGCTTTTTTTTTCTCAATGAAAAAAAAAAAATCATGATTTGAAAGAGAAGAGAAGAGAAGAGAAGAGAAGAGAAGAGAAGAGAAGAGAAGAGAAGAGAAGAGAAGAGAAGAGAAGAGAAGAGAAGAGAAGAGAAGAGAAGAAGATAATAGAAACACCCTTTATTGTCCCACAGAAGGGAAATTCAGCTGTGACAGCAGCAAAGTGAAAGATAAAAGAAGCAAAAGATTCACACGAGAAAAATATAAAAAGTAGAATTAAGAATAACATTTTTTACATTAAGGAGAAACTTAGAAAACAAAAGTAGTGTTCAGTTATAAAAAAAAAAATGAAAATGGCATACTCAGATTTGACGAATGTGTAGCTGAACTGGATAATAAAAATATATTTACAGGATGTCAATGTGTATTTGTGCATTAATGCGCAACATATTTACAAGAATTAAAAAAATAGAAACTGTGCAAACAGAGATGTGCAAATAACAGCAGCAGAAATGTTTTTGGAGGCGGGATAAAAAGTGCAAATTACAGCAGAGATATAAATATTTACTCAGTTTGTTGGGGGCATGGATGGTTGTAGAGTCTAACAGCTGCTGGGAGGAAGGACCTACGATAATGTTCCTTCATGCACCTAGGATGCAGCAGTCTGTCACTGAAGGAGCTCTCCAATTCAGCAACAGTTTCATACATGGGGTGGGAGACACTGTCCATCATAGACATTATTTTGGCCAGAGTCCTCCTGTTGCCCACCATCTGCCCTGGATAGAGGGGGGATCCTGGAACAGAGCTGGCCTTCTTGATGAGCTTATCCAACCTCTTCCTCTCAGCTGTAGATAAACCGCTGGTCCAACAGACAACACCATAAAAGAATGCTGATGCCACTGTATTGACATTTGTTTGATATTCCGAAAAAGGTAAGCACGACAAACAATAAATCAAAAATAAATCTGGCAATTTGCCTTTACAGTACTGCAGCTTCAAAAGTTTTTAGTTGTTGCTATTTTTTAATGAATACTTGGTTTGTTTTACATGGATAGTAGCTCTTTTCGGGCTATTTTACCCTCCCCAATTCTACTTGTTTCCTAAATGTACTTTCAGGGAGTTAATATCTCAGTATTTATTCCTATTATGCATTTCCCTTTGAAAAAGTAATAGCACTTTCTGTCACCCACCTGCTCAGCAGGGAAACAGAATCTGCCTGTTTTATCAGAGTCACTCAGGGAGCCCACTCTGACTCAGGGACAATGACATCATCCTCCTCTCAGCACATCCCATGATATCTGGTCGTCTGTGACTGCGTCAGGCAACCTGTCATTCCCCAGGAGTTGATTCTTCCAATCCCTTTGAACATATAGTAAAGGACCAGTAAATCATTTCAACCATTAATAGGGAGGTTGTTAATCTGGGCCTCATGTTTGACTATTATCAGGACTCAGGTCCCACTGATGGCTAACAGACGTCCAAGTCCAAGAGACCTTCTTTTTGCGCTGGCAAAATGCAACAGTGTGCAGAACATGATCTTATATTTTTACTTTGTACTGATGACCACAATGAAAGCATTGGGTATTACATATACATGTATGTAATGTATAAATGTATACAAATGTATGTATTCATGCATTCGTACATACATTCAGTTAGAACCAGAAGTTTACAAATGCCAAATAAAAAGACACGTACACAGTTATTTTCTCCATCAGGTGAAGTTAAATCAGATCAAACTTCTTTTTCAGAAGGTCAGTTAGAATTATCACAATTATTTGGATTTGTTAAATGCCACAATAATTAGAGAAAGAATATGTCGGAGATTAATTTATTGAAGTCTTCAAAATCAGACGTTTACTTACATTTCCTCAGTATTGGGTAGTATTGACTTTGAACTGTACGACTCTTGTCAAATATTTTGGGTCTCCTTTCACAAGTTTCTAACAATAGTTTGTTGGAATTCTGGCCCATTCCTCCTGACAGAACTGGTGTAACTGAGTCAGGTTGGTAGGCCGCTTCGCTGACACACACCTTTCAGCTTTGACTGTTGAAGGAGGAGCAGCCTTTCCTAATCTCTCCTGATCTCTCGCCCTACTCTCTTCTCTTATTTTCTTTTCTTAGCTCTCTATTGTTTTTTCTTCTTCTTAATTACTATATACACCCAGCCTCTGGAGTTGCTGCATTAGAACAGATTTCTCTTTTTGCGTTACTTTTTAAAAGGATAGTTCGCATTTTTAGACATAAAGTTGTATTCCATCCTTACCATCAGCATAGTTCATATACACTGCCCCATATCTGTGGTCACCTCCTGGTCAGAGCTCTGGCCGTTAGAAGTCTTTCAAAAAAGTAGTCCCGGCTAGTTTTGGGGGCCAATAAACTGTGCCGTGTTGTTTCAGATAACTATATGCGTCGGAAAACATGATTAATTTGCATCTCAAGAAAAACGCCGGCCAAAATTCGCAACTCACTCACGCAATATTTTCTTTCCATTCCAATCAATCCGCGCTACGGCGAGCATCAACTGTTGTGCTCCTCCCGTCAGCTGTTCCACTGTTAAATGCCGACAACATGTCTGATTACGAAACATCTGATGATGAAACTCATTTTAGCACAATGCCAGATGGATCAGATGAAGAAGAAACTTTTTTTAGCACAGTGCCAAAGGGAAACCTTTATGAACCGGAGTATACGGATGCTGAACTTCAGCAGATGGCGCTAGAACGGGCAGAGAGAGAGCGAGAGGACATAGAAATGCTCCAAGCTGAAGCTGAGCACACAGCTGTAGATAGGGTAAGTGTGTACGATCTCATGGTGTGCAATTTTTGATATTCGATATTAGGCAACTATACATTGTATTGATCAGTAGGCTATGCAATATATGACCGCATTCATTATTATTACTGATAATACACCAAATGGGCTACATTATGAACTATCCAAATACTGCCTATCCAAAGTTTCTTCTTCATCCAATCCATCTGCCCTTGTGCTAATGTGAGTTTGATCATTAGATGTTTCGTAATCAGACATGTTGTCGGGATTCAACAGTGGAACAGCTGACGGGAAGAGCGCAAGAGTTGATGCTGGCCGCAGCACGGATTGATTGGAATGGAAAGAAAATAGTGCCCAGTAATAGTGAGTTGTGAATTTTGGCCGGCGTTTTTTTTGGGATGCAAATTAATCATGTTTTCAAACGCATATAGTTTTCTGAAGCAAAACGGCACAGTTTGGTGGTCCCCGTAACTAGCTGGGACTACTTTCTTGAAAGACTTCTAACTGCCAGAGCTCTGACCAGGAGGTGACCACAGATATGGGTCAGTGTATATGCACCATGCTGATGGTGAGGATATGATACAACTTCAGGTCTAAAAATGCGAACTATCCCTTTAAAGGACTGTGGAATAACAAAATGTTTTGCTCAGCTGAGGACTTTGACAAACTGCTGCAGAGAATGGATGCAATGGAAAAGAAGATCCGAAGCCTGGAAAACTGTGGAAGTAAACACTGGATATTGAAACGAGACGACTTTACCGATGATTACACAAATGGATTAACAACTGGGCAGCCCTATGTTAATCGCTATCCGGTCCAGCAGTCTCGGACAGAAACCACAGGAAAAACTACTCCCCCAGCCAAAAACAAGGCGCTTAACTGGGAGAAGTCCACATTCACAGTTTGATGAAGTATGGCCTACCTTAAAGCGCATCAACACGTCTACACTTGCTAAAGGAAAACAACAACAAAATCCAACCCAAAACAAAAGAGAATACTCCACTTGGGATCCTACTGAAAAACAGGTATGCCACCCTTAGTTCCCCGAAAGACAACGCAGCCCCCGGTACCAGCCAAGGTCACCAGGAGAAATCCAGCCATATGAAGAAAGTAAGAACTCTTCCAGCAAAAATTCTAATAATTCATGATTGTTCAATAAGTGGCAGCGAAAACTTTTGTAGCCACAACACTAGTGCTTTCAGTTGCCCCCAAGGGAGAAGTGAGAGAAATTTCAGAAAAAATTCAGACAATCATAGGTAACCATCCGAAACCGGAAAAGCTCGTTACCCACACAGGATTTACGTCAGATACTCTTCATAATGTAGGCCTGACCCAGCATGTCAAACAACCAACACAAAATCAAGGACACCCTCTGGACTTAATCATTAGCAAAGGTTTAAATATCTCCAACATCGCAATAATTGATATTGCATTATCTGACTATTTCTGTATTTTCTTTGAAAGCATCATCTCTCTTTTTTTCCCAACAGATTTAATTTCACAAGCGGAGCAGTACAGCTTTTGCTATAGTCCTCCACTTTATATATGTATATATATATATTCGTATATATGTATATATACGAATTCCGGAATTGCGCCGCTCAAGGTGGCAGCATGTTGGAGTGGCTCTGTTGCTTTGGTTCATATTTTTTTCTTTTTGGAACTTTTGTTCTTCCGTTTCTGGTAGAAACATTGTTTTTGTGGACAGCTGTTCTCTCTGGTTTTGAATGCTGTGCAGCTGGAAGGATTTTTGCTGATACTTTTTATTTCTGGACATTTGTTATGATGCATAACCATGGCAACAAGGTGGTTTACAACTGGCAGCAGCTGATTAACATCACAAAAGCTCAAATAATACCTCAACTACAGCCACAAAACCCTGATGAGTTGAAAAGAAGACGCCATAGATCCAGAGCGTCCTCTACATCAGACTGTCATACAACTACAGAGCGTCTTCAGTCAGAGGCTTCTTCAGATCTGCAGAGCACTACAAGAGATCATCCCTACCCACAGCCATCAGCATCTACAACAAATCTTTGAAAGAACTTGCATAATGAGTTACAACAACATTTAATTTCCCTTTGGGATTAATAAAGTAATTTTGAATTTGAATTGAATTTGAATTGAATGTGTGAAAAATCTTTATTATGAATTGTTGGGGTTTTTATTTCCTGATGTTATGGACACAGAGACGGAAAATTAAGGAGAAGAACGAAGGAAGATGAAGAAGAGAGGTAGGAAACAAAAAGTCAAGAGAGAGGGTGAGTTGAAAATACAAGAGAGGAAGGGGAACAAAGAAAACACAGGAAGACATTGAAGTCTGCCTCCATACCCATAGAGAGAGGGGGAAAAACAAAACAAAACACGAAAAAGGAACATCGACAAAACCAACCAAACATTGTGAACTAAGAATTACACAACCACATCACACAAAAATAGATATAAAAATACAACAACAATGTCACAGAAAAACTCATGGTACCGATTAATCAAGCTCTAGTAATGATAACCTCAGCCCAGGAATATATCCTTAAACACCAGAGACCCCACATCTATGTGTGTGTGTTAGCATGCTGGTGCATATAAGATTTCTCCATACGAGTGTTCGATAGTTGGTGTGAGCAGGCATCAATCCATCTCCCAGGAATCGATGCAGACATGAAGGAGATCGGAGCAAAGACGTCCAAAGGACCCCCAGAGCCCCAGGCGGACCCGGGCGGAGCCGACCGCATCCCCCAAGAGTGGAGCAAAGGAGAACCCCAGGGGAACGTCCAGCGGCCACTATGCAGGGGCCCGGGGGGCAGCAGTGACGAGCCCACGGGCCCCGCCGGCAACCGGGTGCGCCGGGGCCCAGGGGCACCCCACCCCACGAG
The DNA here is from genome assembly GCA_963556495.2 of Valencia hispanica. Taxonomy (NCBI): domain Eukaryota; kingdom Metazoa; phylum Chordata; class Actinopteri; order Cyprinodontiformes; family Valenciidae; genus Valencia; species Valencia hispanica. The sequence continues at coordinate 9,674,566 of OY747708.1, read as the reverse complement.
GGGACCCCGGCACTGCAGGGGCCGCAGCCGGCCACCGGCAGCCACGCGCCGCCACCACCCTAGGCCAATCCCCACCGCCAACATCCCAGCGCCCCACCCCTGCCCTACGTCGGGGCGCCCCACCGATAGCCGCAGGGGACGCATCATCTCTGCCAAACTATCTAGCCACAGTGAGACCACTGTAAAAAAGCGCTTTCTCACGGACAGTTCAGTTGAAACCTTTAAACAAATTTACACTCCCACCTCACCCCATCCCCTTTATCCTCCAACACAAACTCAGTAAACAATCTGGTAGATAACTTTCTCTCTAAAATGTCAGACATCATTGATACCATTGCTCAACCTAAAGTTAAAGAAGTCTCGGGTAAAAATAAGTCTCCATGGACTAGCAATCCACTGGTACATAGTGAAAAGGGGAGTGTCAACAAGCCCAGTGAAAATTGCGGAAACTCAGCTTCATGTCCACTATGAGATCTATAAAGGCAGATTGAACAGATATCACTTAACTTTGAAAGACAAGGGAATAGTTATTTTCTGAAGTCATTAACAGACACATTAATAATGCACAGACATTTTTAGCATTATTTGATATTATTTGCAGCAGTTGAGAGACTAACAAATCCTACTGTGACAGTAGCCCCTGAACTAAAGTCCAGCAGGGTTTGTAAAGAATTTGCTAGTTTTTTTACTGAAAAGATTCAGTCAATTAGAGGGTCAATCTCAAACACATTACCAGTGTCATCTCCACTCAACACCAATGTAGAGAAAAGGTCAAAATTCAAAAAATTAAACCAAATTTACCTTGAAGAAAAAATTAACCAATTAGGCTCCTCCTCTTGCTGCCTCGATATCTTACCCACAGTTTTTCTTAAAAAAGTTTTCCCTGTTATTGGGTCTAATCTGACTTAAATAGTTAACTCATCCCTCCTGTCAGGTGGCTTCCCCCAGGCTTTAAAAACTGTTGTTATCAAATTACTACTAAAGAAGAACAACCTGGACAACATGTTAATGCAGAACTACAGGCCAATCTCTGATCTTCCATTCATCAGCAAGATTATTGAATAAGCTGTGTTTCAACAGTTAAAGAGCTTTCTAACAATGGCCAACCGTTTTTATATTTTTTAGTCTGGTTTCTACCACAGCACCTAGACTGCCCTCGTCAAAGTTTTCAATGACATCCACGTAAATACAGACTGTGGTAGAACCACAGTGGAGGTTCTGTTGGACCTCAGTGCAGCGTTTGACACTGTTGATCATGATATATTATTGGAACAATTGTAGAGCTGGGTTAGGCCCTCTGCTACAGTACTTGGCTGGTTTGAGCCTTACCTTAAGAACGTGAAATTATTCGTGTCAAGTTTCAATTTCTATCAGAACAGACAGAAATCACATGTGGGGTACATGTGGGGGCCCTCCTATTTAATATCAACATGCTCCCACTAACCCAGATTATGACAACCAATAAGATTAGCTACCATAACTATGCAGATGAGACACAGGTTTACATTACAATGTCACCAGGTGACTTTGAACCCTTCTAAACTCTAAGTGAATGCATTGAGCAAATCAATGGATGGATGTCCCATAGTTCAGCTGCTGAATAATAGTTCTCCAGCTGAATAAAAACAAAACTGAAGTAATTATGTTTGGTCCTAAAGAGGAACAATCAAGTGTCAGCATACAGCTTCAGTTAATACAGCTAGAAGCTATCAATCAGACCTGAAATTTAGGTGTAGTAATGATCTCAGACCAGAACCTCAAGGGTCACATAAAAGCGATACCAAGGTCAACCTAAAAAAATATTTCTAGGATTAAAGGACTAATGTCACAACAGGAACTCACGAGACTAATCCATGCGTTTATCTTTAGTCACATTGATTAATGCAATAGTGTCCTCACAGGTCTGCCTAAAAAGTCAATTAGTCAGCTGCAGCTGATCCAGAACGCTGCTGCTCGCGTCCTAGAACCAGGAAAGTAGAGGACATCACCCTAGTTGTAAAGTCCTTACACTGGCTCCCTGTAGCTCAGAGAATCCCGTTTAAATTCCGAGGGCCCGCAGGCGGGCCCAGGGCATTTCCTAGTTTAAATCCACCAATTTTCTGACTTCTAACTTTTATGAACCTATACATGTTTTATATCATTGGAAAGCTAAGAGTCTTGTGATTCCAATTATGCCTGGCGTTTAAGGATACAATCATAACTGAAGACACATTGAGCGCTTTTGCCAACACAAACGTTCTCCTGATGGAGGTATAAAAATATGGAACTCACCACTTTGTAGTCCAATAAACGTGACAAAACCGATCCATTTCGAACAAAAATGGTCTTTTTACATCAATAAGGCTCCGATTAAAGTCCTCCGATAAAGTTATTAGACCAGGACAACAGCAAAACCAATAAAAAATGTAAAACAAACAATGAAAATGCGCTCCCGAAATGTCTGGCCATTTTTGTAGTCTTTGTGGCTTTGTTTCCGATTCATTCGCTTCCACTTCCGCCTACAAAGGTCACTGAGCATGCCCAGAAGAAAAAGAAAAAAAAAAGAAAAAATCATCCGTTTTTTTTTTTCCTTACTTAGGGTACATCTCCAACCAATGGCGCATGGATGGAAAGTCACGTTATGGTAAGTAACTCGAACCAATTGCGGTCCAGAACTCTGATGATTGACGCATTGAATAGCCAATTTAATGCTGTAAACACAGATATATAACATGACAGGGCGGACTTGTTCGCAGCCATTGTATATGACGTGCGTAAAATGTCTTACTCATGAAGAGATTACGCACAGTGCGTACCAGTAACATATTGTTTCAGCACCGTGTCCAAACACCCTTTATGATCAAAATACAACATTGAAGGAAACCGTGGAGCTTAATATGGTAAGATGAAGTTATGATTCTGATGATATTTTTAATTCAGTGAGGACTATGGCATTTACCCAGGAGATGGCGCATATGGCACACTTTTGACCACCTTTGACCTGTAGTTATAAAAATGTGTGCAGAATATTCATTTTTTGGTTTATTGCTGTCAAATTTGCTGTGGATGAAGGTAATACTTCAGACTTTAGACCCACAGTGTGTTTTAGGTCACCACCTCTTTTTAAAGCCATTTTTACAGCATGTATTTATATAAAATAAATATTCGGACACAAATAAAATAATTTTTTGGGGTATTAAAATTAATATTGCTTGGTAACAATAGCACTCAGAGATATTAACACAGTTCTGAGATACATTTTAGAGTGTTTGCTTTCCAAAGAGACCCCAGCCATGTCTTTACTCAAAATGGTTCAAGAACAGCTTTAAGGTAATTTAGGGTATGCGTTTTAAAAAAATGTAGGGCGGAAATTGCAGGAATTTAAGGGGGTTAAACATACTTTTTCTAGTTTATAAATCATTGAGTAGCTTAGCACCAACGTATGTTGAAGATCTGTTGTCACCATACCAACCCCCCAGACCACTCAGGTCTTCCAACTCTAGTCTACTAATCATCCCTAGAATCAGAACCAAACATGGAGAAGTAGCTTTCCATTTCCATTCTCCCCTTATCTGGAACACACCTCTAGACCACTGCAAGGCTGCTGAAACACTGAGTTCCTTTAAGTCAAAGCCGAAAACTAATCTAGTTAGAGCTGCCTTTGAGTAAGCGATTAATATTAGAATTTCAAATGTTTAAATGTGTCATTTGTTGTGTGTCTCTTATGTTGTGTTTTATGCTTTTGCTGTTGTTCTCCCCTAATCATGTGAAGCATCTTGAATTGCTTTGTTGTTGAAAGAGGGCTATACAAATAAAGTTGCCTTGCTTTGCCTTTTAGATCTGCCCATGCATTCTCTGTGGGATTGAGATCAGGTCTATGGCCTTATCAAAACACTGGTGTCCTTAAGCCACTTTGTAACCACTTCGGCTGTATACTTAGGGTCATTGTTCATTTGGAAGACCCATTTGCCCCCGAGCTTTAACTTCCTGGCTGATGTCTTTAGATGTTTCAATATTTCCACTTAATGTTCTTAACTCTTGATCTTATCCTCCTGCTGCAAAACAGACCCACAGCATGATGTTGCCACCCCCATACTTTACAGTTGGGATGGTGTTCCCAGCCTTACAAGTGTCCCCCCCCTCTAAATGTAACGATGGTCATTATAGCCAAACAATTCCACTTTAGTTTAATCAGACCACAGGCCATGTATCTTTTCCTCTTTGTGTATTTGCAAACTGTAATCCATCTTTTTCATTCTTTTATCTGAGTAATGGCTTCCTCTTTGCTGAGTGGTGGGGAGATTGGGGGTTATCTCCAGCTGTCATGGGGCGAGAGGCGGGGTACACCCTGGACAGGTCGCCAGTACATCGCAGTCAATGGTAGACATTTTCAAAAATAAAAATTAGATTTTTCACTCATCGTGTATTTTTAAAGTATAGCACTTCTCAACTTTGCAGATAATGCTCTGCAGTTTAGAGTCACAGCTTTCAGAAACACTGCTATAAAAGACCTAATTCATTGTCAAAGGGATTAAAATTGATTAGTTCAGCCTTGTGAAATCCAGCTCCTATGGAGTGAAATAAGCTGCAGTAAGACTGCTATATGTTCTCAATCAAGGCTTCCTCAGTTAACATACACCATATTTCTGTGTTAATTACTGTGGTAGCTTTTCCAACCAGTGCCATGTTTTCAGTTGTTCTGCCTTGGTTACAGCTTTCATACCCCTACATAGTGACTGCTACAGCATAGCCATTTTCATATAGACATAAAAATGGTTTAAAGATGTTCCTGAGCAGTGACAGATGAGACAGCAAATGTCTGCAGGATTCATTCCAGACTTCTGTCGTACACTTTTCAACTTTACGGGTTGGGGGATGGGTTTGATAAGGCCTTGGAAAAATGGACAAAAGTAGCAACAAATTTTCCAGAGCATGTCCTGTGAGTGAGCAAGTGTGGAATCAAGAGTTACTCACACACACGCACGCACGCACACACACACACACACACACACACACACACACACACACACACACACACACACACACACACACACACACACACACACAGACATGCACAGTTATACAGTATGTCATTTTATGTAAACAGCAACTCTGGAAAACAAATAATGCCGATTTCCCCACCTTTTTCTGCACCAATACTCAACCCTTGTCAATCATTTTTATTTGGTAATGTTGTTTTGCCACTTCAGAATTTTAATAAATAGTTCATTTAAATTAAATAAATCTAAGACAGCTTTGTCATGTCCAATTTAATTTATTTGTAAATTAATCTCTGAAGATATTGTGTTCCACCTTATTTCCATTAATTGTTGTTTTGATCACTGTTAGGACCTGTCAACTAATGCAAAATATGAAACCAAAATATTATTAGAGTAACTAAACCCCCAAACAACTTTTTTTTGCTTCTAAACTGTATAAATGGGTATTTACCAATGCTATCTTTCAGATTCTGGGATTTTTTTTACATTTTGGTGTAAACTTGTTTAATTCTACACTTTTTGGTCTAAAAACGTCTTAGTGCTGCCCGCTTAGGGTTGAAAGGTGGCTACTGCATTAGAATTTTGTGATTGGTGGAGAGCGGTACATCTTTACGTCACAGGCATTGACTGTGTCACAGGCATGGTCTCACAGACATACCCCTTGGTTCTTCCTGGCACCGCCCACTTTGTAGAATTTTCAAATGTTGTCTGGGGGCGGGGTTATGATTTTTCAGGGGGTTCAGTTACTCTTTAAGTAATTTCTATCTGATACTTGGCTTAAATTTCATAGCAGTGGCACATATATAGTGTACTGTAAAAGTGGCAACTTAGAATTGTGAAATGTCTAAAAATTTGTGACAGCATGATTCAGCTGTTGAGCACATTATTCATGCTCCTTCATCAGATGTGCAGTAGGGTACCTTGGGCAATACTGTGATACATTTATTAGTTTTGATTATATGAGATATGAATCTCACAGAGCATCTCTTAGACAATTAATCTAAATCTGGTTTGTTCAAGTGAGACCGTTTTTGTTTGGGCAAGGGTGAAGTCCTGTTCAAAAAGTTAGCGTGAGAACTTGCATTTGGTGTAATGTGGAATAAGTCTCCACTGTGCTACTTTCCTCCAATCCTAGGATATATATTCTATTTTTCTCCTTTGTTTTCAGGGAAGAAAAAAAGAAAGATTTTTCCAGTATTTATTTTCTGTTTTTTAAGGCTAAACAATAGAAACAAAAGAGACTAATCTATACAGTGAATAAATTCTGTTCATATGGGACTGATCACAATGAATAATTTTCTCAGGAAGTCTGCATATTAATCTTTTGGTTTACTAAAGGATTTAAGAAATTTTTTTTAGGTCCTTAAATTTTGATTCAACACCACAGTACGTACAATACAGATTTTATTTCTCCTAAATTTGTGTTTTATTTATTATATCTGTTATAATCTGCTCAATTGAGATTGGGTCACGGGGGCAGTATCTTAAGCAGAGAAGCCGAGACTTCCCTCTCCCTAACCACTTTGGCCAGCTCCCAAGGGATTCCAGGGTCAGCTAAGAAACATAGTCCCTCCAGCATGTCATGAGTCTTCCTCTGGGTCTGGTGGAACGTGCCCAGAACTCCTTACCACGGAGGTGTCCACAGTGGAGCTGACAAAAGAGCTGATATACAGTTTAATTTGCACAAAGCAAAATCTAGTACTTACCAAATCATCAAACATTTGCAGTGATCTTTAAATCTGATGACAAGCAGGTAATATCACAGGACCACATATTGCATAAAAATAGTATACCGATAGCATAAAAATACTCATAGCATAAAAATAAAGAACCTCAAATGAACTATTTAACGCAGAAGTTGAGTCATGGTGATGTTTTTTTGTTTGTTTCTTTGTTTTCAGATACAAGATTTAAGAAGTTTAGAGTTACTGAATTGACCATCAATCCCTCTGCATGTTTGTCTTTTTATTATTTCTGAATTCAAAGACAACATATATTGATTCCAAATTTAAATATCATATCATATTTTTAGGATTAAAAAGCTTTTCAAAACTTAATTGAATGAAACTGATATAATTCAACAGTAATGCACATTGAGCAGTGTTCACTTCTGTGATTATTACAACAGCTATGGTTGTTACACAGCTGCTTTAATGTCATAATGGAATTTCTAATTTGCACTATTTTGTCTTGAAAGTGAATGACTGCTAATGTAGACATTAAGGAACAGAGCAGCAGATGTGGCTGTTGCAGGAACATTAGATCTTCAGTGTATGTATTCTATTAATACAAATGCATGTTTTACACAAAATGCACAACAATGGGTTCCCCAAAAGCAACTGTTAGAAGGATCAGAAGTTAATACTTTGCTTCTGGTAAATATGAAAGTCACACAAGCTTGCTCTGATCTTTTGATTGTTACACGCACACACACATAAGCATGCACACACACCCACATGCATATAAAGACTATTGTCTCTTGGAAAATGTCAACCATTCATTTGTAATGGCAGATATCCGGTTTTGCAATACCTCCTGGTATAAATTTGGGTCACTATAAGTTATACTAAGCACAGGGTGTGGGGACTTGGGTTTAACCCTGGACTGATGCTGTCTTTTATTTCTTTTGAACTTGATACGTCTGCTCACAATATATAAAAGCAAAACTGATATTAAAGCAAAATGAAAAGGTAACAGAAGGCTTTTACATCTTGATGGGTTTAATACTATTAGGTGCATGGCTTGTACAGACAAAAATAAACAAAAATAACCATGTTAAATGCTGAGACTAAAATTGATACTTTCACGTATAGTTTTCAGAGTTCAGCAATTACTGAGCGTATATAAAGAACATCAGATAAGGTACAACTTGCTGTCAAGGCTGATAGTTTTGAAATTCTATTGCACTAAAATTAAATAAAAAATGCAAGAAAGTCTTTTAAAATTTTTAAAAACCTCTATGAACAGCTGTGACTGCTACAGAAGGTTGCACCATACAAGAAAAACCACAAACCCTCAAACATTTGGCTAAAAAGTCATTGAGTTTTAACAAATGAACATACAATTCTTTTTCATTCTAACATTTTATTTAGATTTAATGTACATTAGGTTTTATATGTTTTAGATTTTTAGGTTGTACTCGAGAAGTGTTGGTATTCAATCACAAACTGGTAAAAACAGAGAAAATGAATCATCAGTAGATATATTAGTGGAAGACATCTCCAATATTTCTATATTCATGAGCTATGGATTTTGACCAAAAGAACAAGATCCAAGACATGATCCACTAAGAGGAGAAGGAGCACAGGAACAGACCCAGGACTCACTGTAGGAACTACAGTAAATCCCTCTTTAATCCATCAAAAATTAGACAATGATCAAATGACTCACTTGTAAAGGCAACATAAAGTTGCTAATCAACCAAACCGAATATGCATGTTTTGGACTGTGGAAGGAAACCAGTAACACTCAGAAAAAACACATGGATGGGAAGGACAGAAGTTGTGTCCTATGTGTCTCTGTTCTGTCTTCTCAAACCCCAAGACGGTCGTGGCAGATGGCCGCTTGTACTGAGCCAGGTTCTGCTGGAGGTTTCTTCCTGTTAAAGGGGAGCTTTTCCTTTCCACTGTCGTTACATGCTTGCTCAGTATGAGGGATTGCTGTGGTTGGAGTCTGCATGAACGGGGCCCAACTGCCAGTCAATAACTCGATTGTGTGCCTTGAGATGACATCTGTTGTGAATCGGCGCTATATAAATAAACTGAATTGAACAAGTTCACACATAATGGCCCCAGGTTAGATTTGAATCAGCAAACTTTTAAGTCAAGTCAGAAATAAATAAAAAAATCTAAGTTATTCCTTGGTGCATAATTCTGTTTAATGCATGTAAACATAGGATGGTAAATCATGTATGCACTTTTTAATAGTGATTATTTCTGATAAAAGTAATAACTGCCACAACTTTGCTGGTGTTTAATAATTACACTTATACAGGACCACAAATAGATGAAGGTTTTCAAAAACAACAATGAAACTTTATTTTGAAGGGTGCACAACAGGGAACACATGTTTGTATACATTACTGGCTTACAGACTGCTGAGGTTAAAGCATACCAAAGGCAAAAGCAAAGAGTATATGTTTGTTTATTTATCCTACATGTGTTCTATTGTTCTAATATCTTTAATGTTCTTTTTTATGATTAAGTCTGATCTGTGCAGGATTTCCTGGAGCTCCAGTGACCCATTTTCTTTAGAGTCGATAAATTAAATTTGAAACAAACAAAATAAAAAACATACATTTATTATAATACTATCCACAAAAATCACAGACATGTCTATAGAAAAAAGGAAAGCCATAATAATAAATTTAGATTTGGTATGCATTTTTTATCCTACGTGCAACGTGTTAAGATTCTTCAAACATCAAACACTTAGCAGAGTATGTCCCTGTGTAAACAGATAGAGTGCCTATGGCGGGGCATTTTCCGTCACTCCAGGGGTCACATTGTTTGTCGACACTACATTTCAGGAAGGGATGTGAGGACCCCTGCAACAGATGGTCCAGCACGTAGGTCGAAAAAATTAAAGAGGGCAAGAAAGAACCCTTTGAGCTGTTTCCTTTCCTTTCATGCAGCATCTAAATGATTAGGGTTTGTCTTTGAACAATGAAAAGAAAGTGTTCAAGTTTCTTTAAGGAATCACCTGGAAGCAATAGCTTATAATCTGAAAAAAATAGCCCATTATCCTTCTAACAATGAAACACTTTAATTTTTCATTAATAAGCCCTGTTTAATTTAATTCATTTTGGAACTGGTTTGGCTCATCTCCCAGTGCCAGTCATGCTCATTTAAAAAAACACCCCAAAGTTCAAAACACTGTTGACACAATAGCAGAAAATGCAAAAAATAGATTATTTTAAACTTACCTCCATTCTGATATTTGGACTCTTAAAGATGTGGACATATAAACACAGGTTGTACAGCAGCTTATTTGAGACAGAAATCAAAACAACGGCAATAAGTAATTTTCACAGACACCAAAATTTTTTGCTTCATGTTCTCAATTTGGTCATACCAGAACAACTACTGAATGCGATTGAAATCAAAGCTTTGTTTTAATATTCAGTGCTGCCATTAGACTATACTGTAAACTTGTTTGTGACAGAGAACTTAAATAGGTAGCATATATATCAGTTTGTACTTAAAAATATGGAAGTAAAATAGAATCAAAAGTGTTTGATGAAAAAGTACAAAAAATGTATTTGCTGATTATGTGATGCAGTCTATTGTCTTGTTTTGCTTTGTCTTTGTTGTGATTCACCCCAAACTTTAGTAGGACCCCATGGCTGCTTCTTGTTGGAAGAAACACAACTTACAAATTTTTATATTCATGTAATATTGTCTAAATTGATAGCCTAAGCTACATTCACCATTTGTTCTCTATCTGATTAAAAACAAGCTATAACGTCAGAAAATAGCAAGCTATCCATTAAATGTCAGGCTTACAAATAATGGCTTATAATGCAAAGAGCTATGTTTTTTGGGAATATGACAATACATGTATTTTAAATACGAGAAGCACTAGATTGGAACTCCGCAGGTAACACTTTTCGTTGAGCCCACAGTTTGTATTAAAATTTTGTTTTTATTCAACCGAGGTAATATTCTAATCCTAAACATGACCTGTTAAAGGAAAATCCTCATAGTTCAATCCTAGGCTTTAGAAAATCAGTCTGTGTGTAATTACCGTAATTTTTTGAGTGTAAGCAGCTACTTTTTTTTAACATGTTTTGGACCCTGAGGCCTATACAACAATGTGCTTAATTTGTAGATTTTTACTGGCTAAAGGCCTCTGGGGGCCACTGTAGCAGGAACTGCAAAAGTAAGACAGATATGTGGGGAAAGATTATGTGCCGGAGAAGACACTAGTTTTGATTTTGAACTGTTATTTTATGCATCATGCACACACCCTCATCATGGAAAACACATGAAGAAATGCATATAATGCAACTTTTAAGTGAAACGCAATCAAACTGGCCGTCAAGGAAGAAAATGGAGCTACTGTACGTAAGATTGGCATCAACGAATCGATGGTCAGACTGTGACTTTGGTGCGCAGGAGATGAAGATAGCAACCAATGACTTTTCTGGTAGGCTAAAGTATGTTTTATCTTTTTTATCTGTTACTGCCAATTTTCAAAAAGAAAAAAAGCATATCTTAAATAAAAAATGTATAAAAATCTACCTTGTACAGTCTTTCTGAGGAATCATCTCATGGTACAACATGAAAACCTGCGGCTTATATTCAAATGTGGCCTATACATGTATGTATTTCCTTCTAAAAATTTAGCTGGTGCAGCTTATACTCAGGTGGACTCAATAGTCCAAAAAATACGGCAATCTATATAATGTTTTTAAGAGCAGGCTCAAGAATCACCTTTTTAGCCTGGCTTTAAACTGATTATTATTTATTGTTGTCTGTTTAATTGCTCGGCATGTTTTATATGATTATATTTTATCAGTGTTTTACTATTTAATGTTATCACATTCATGTACTGCTTAGTTTTATATTTTAATTTGTTATCTAAATCCCCATTCCAGTGTTTCCTCTGTGGGAGCCCTCTGCCCCGGGAGCGGTGGTCGGCTGTAGATGCCTGGGTGCTCTCCAGGTGGAGCTTGGGTGGAAACGTGGGGGTCTTGGCCTTGCCTCCACTGGGCGCTTTGTGTTGGTGCCTCGGCTCCTGCTGTTGATCTACCGCTGCTGGTGCAGATGGCTCCTCTGATGGCGTTTCCTTGCATGGTTCATCTGCACTCGGCCCAATGTCCTTTTTTACTGTTACTTTTAACGGTATGTGTGTGCATGGAAGTTGGGTTGGGGGGAAGGGGGTATAACTGTGATCATGCTTTTAAATCTGTGGGGAGGGATGGGAATGTAGTTTTATGTGGGGTCATTTTAATCTGTAAAGCACTTTGTGATGCAACTTCTTGTATGAAAAGTGGTTCATAAATAAAGTTTGATTTGATTTGATTCTATCAACTGAAAAACATTTTTTGGAGTCAAAGGACTAATGTCGCAACAGGACCTCAAAAAAACTCATCCATGCATTTAACTTTGGTTGGATTGATTACTGCTACAGTGTCCTCACAAGTCTGCCTAAAAAGTCAATCAGACAGCTGCAGCTGATCCAGAACGCTGCTGCCCGTGTCCTCACTAGAACCAGGAAAGTAGAGCACATCACTCAAGTTCTTACACTGGCTCCCTGTAGCTCAGAGAATAGACTTAAACATACTTTTTCTAGTTTATAAATCCTTAAATGGCTGTTGAAGATCTGTTGTCATTATACTAACACCCCAGACCACTCAACCACTCATGTCATCTAATTCCAGTCTACTCAGCATCACTAGAACCTGAACCACACATGGATAAGCAACTTACAGTTTATATGCTCCTCTTATCTGGAACAAACTTCCAAACGACTGCAAGACTGATGAGACTAATATTAAGCTTCTCTACAAAACCCACTCAAGGTGGATCTGGTATAAAAAAAGAATGAAAATGTGGAAAAAGCACACTGCACCCGCTGTTAATTAAGAGCAGCTGAGGATCTGTGATGCTGTGGGCCTATTTCTCTTCCCTGGGAATCTTGCGGAGTGTAAGGCATCAGTGACCAGAGTATTTATAATAAGAAATTGCTATTCTATACTTGAAAACAAAAAATGACACATTACCAGACACATGATGAACCTTCTTCCATGGCCATCTCAGTCCCAAGATCTAAATTCTACAGAGAACCTTTGGGATGAGCCCGAGAGAAGAAAGCAAAACAGAGTTATTGAGTATGTCCCTATATCTGAATGCTCCAACCTTGAAACGTAATAGGAGGAGGAAAAGTGGTATTCAGTTAGCGAGAGATAAAAAAATATCAATAATTTATGAAAATACTCTTCCATTTCAATGAATGATTTCATTACATGGAACATTTTCTCCCACAGAAATCTTCTCTAGTCTAACACCTGTGTTCAAGTGTGATAAACGCCATAGCTCAACTATCTATACTATCAGCAATGTCGTCACAGTAGGGCTGCACAGTGGCACAGTTAATAGCAGTTGCTGCTTGCAGCAAAAAGGTCCAGATTCAAATCCTGGCCTAAGATCTTTCTGCATGGAGTTTGCATGTTCTCCCTGTGTGTGGGTTCTCTCCAGGTACTCCAGCTTCCTCCCACAGTCCAATATAATGACGGATAGGTAAATTGGTATTTCTAAATTTCCCTCAGGTATGAGTGAATGTGTGCATGGTTGTTTGTCCTGTGTCTGCTGGAGATAGGCACCCCCTGCCCCCCCCCCCCCCACACACACTATCTTGCATAGGATGGATGGGTACAGATAAGGGTTGGATGGATGTTGTTACAGTCATTGGATTTTGATGTCATCTTTTCATTATTTGGCCGATTTCACTTTCTTTGTGTTGTGTGTACATTTTTTTGTACGTCAAGTTACACCCATGTCCTGCATGGTGCAGACAGGTCCGTCTTTGAAAAGGAACAGGGGCTTAGCAATCTGTAGGTCAAAGAGCAGGGTGAACCACAAAGGCAAGCCTGCAGCTATTTTGAAAACCAGCAGGAATAATAATAGAGTGACGCTGTTTTTATCTATTTAACTATTTCTCATTTCTGCTGTTTGAAATCAGATTTCACTTTCTCTTCAAAACACTGATTATAGAGCTTCAGTCTTCCATTGCAAAAATCCTCTTTTGCAGATGCCAGTTATGTGAGAAAAGGAGAGCAGCTTATTTTGTTGTTCATTGCATTGATAACATACCTGACACTGGGATGTTACTTTTCCTTGCCAACAATTCTGTGATTCCTCCACAATTAGGCCTAGTTTTTAAGGATTCAAATACAATGTAATTATTGTTACCAGATCAACCCAAAATATTAAAAGAATTTTTTATTTTCAAGGTGACAACTTTATGGGTACCTACCACCATTACTACTAATGTCTATATAATTTAAATATGTGTGTTCCTTGTTTGTAGTCTTTCTGTTTCACAGTTTTGACAATGTTAAGTTCAGGTCCTTTAAATTAAATTAATTATATCTACTTTAAAATTTTAATTACTTTTCTTTTGTCTATTCAACATTTAGAGTCGAAAAAACTGATATTAGTGAGATGAAGGCAGACTTTATCCATCAATTTCTTAAAAATTTCCAATTGGAAGCACTCAGGAGGCATCCTGATCAGAATTTCCAACCACGTTAGTTGACTGGTTTCAAGGTGGTGAAACACTATTTTTTGATGTGCTCCTCACCCTTTCTCTAAATCTGATCTCAATTACCATACATAGGCTAATTTCAGCTGCTTGTATCCGGGATCTCGTTCTTTTGCTCATAATCCAAATACCATGACCATAGGTGAGGGTTGGCAAGTAGAAACACCATTAAATGGAGGACTCTACACTTTCATTACCATGACTGACCAGAGCAATACTTGGATTACAGCAGAAATCACCACAATCTGTCTATTTCCCGCTTCCATCCTACATTAACCTATTAACATATGAAAGCAACTGTATATTTTAATTACTGGGATTCTTTTGTGATCATGTGTTTTCCTTTCGCTGTTATCTTAGGGGCTGTTTACACGACAACGTTGACGCTTTTGTCTGAATACGTGGGTGAAAACGCACTGCGTTGACACGACAGGGCACATGATGGAAATTATGTAGTACATATGCCCGGCCTTTAGATGACAGTGTGCCCCTTGTATGCAGTGTTCCAAGGTTTCCCCCTCACAACCCGGAAAAGAAACATTTCATGATATCGAACAATGGCAGTCTCTGTGTGTACAACTGTGGTTGTCGAAGCCTTACAGAGACCAAATAACTTTAGAAGCTCAATCAGGAGTAACAGCATACCTGGATCTGCCATTGTTGGTGTTTTTCTGTAGAAAGGCGGAGTGCACAAGTCCAACTTGGCCTTAGGCGACTGGCAGTGATGTCATCGTTTTCAAATGTCTATGGCTTGCATTTACATGATGATTCACCCAGCGTTTTCAGAACTCTCCACTCTGGAAGCCGTTTTCGAAAAGCTGCATTTTCACCCCCCGTTGTCCCGTTGTCGTGTAAACGAGAGGCCAAATCGCAGAGAAAAACCTCAGTTTTGCTGAAAAACGTTGTTGTGTAAACAGCCCCTTACAGGTTAATAGTATTTCTAAATTGTGTATCTCTTTGATTAAATGCATTTTGTGTTTTTTTCCCTCTGCTGACTCCCATGGTGCAGCACAAAGGTGTCAGCAATTATTAACTTACCTGGGATGTCATTGGAGCACATTGCGAACAGGGTGCGGGGGTTTGAGAGAGGTAGAATCAAATGTGAGACAGGCAGTAAAGGGAGTGCTGTTCTGCTACTTTGTCCAACAGCACGGAGAGCTGACCTTGAGGGAAAGAGGGAAAATTGACAGGGGGGCGCGCAGTAACAAGAGGTAGCTATATATCACGGAGGCAATTTGGAATGGTTTATCCGATGAGGGTCAATTCCTTCTACAGTGCCATAGATCAGAGTTTTCAAGCCTTAGCGTGGAGTTGTGTGGAGCTTTTAAGATAAGCCCATCTTTTGAATGGAGGCATCACTGATCAAGCTCCTTACAAATCATTTACTCAAAACATACAAGAGTGGAGTAATCAAGAGGACTTGTGATGCAGGAAAACCTGCATCAGCAGATTTATTTGCTGCTTTTTGTGGCCTTGCTGCTCTGGCTCTGGTCCCAATCAAAACTGCTTTAAGAGGCACTTTCAAAATGTTTGCTTCAATTACTTTACATATCAAGGACACGGAACGGCTGATTATCCACAGGATGTAGGCATTAATGTCATTATTATTACCTACAATAAAAATGAATATCCTCATACATGACCAAAGCATATTCATTCAATATATAGAGAAGGCATTAAAGCTTTGCACTAAATCTGTCACTGCACCATGTGCCGTGACATAATGCCAAGACCGTAGCAGTAATTTTACACATGCCTTTACTGAGCATGTGACCTTATCTATTACTGTTTCTATTTTGAATCAGTCTATCTGCACCTCTGGGGCTGACCAGATGGCAGGTCTTCTAAGTGATAAAATTTGAAAGACAAGAGCACTATTACGCCACAAGAATTGTTGGCTCAGCTCCCAGCAACAGTGGAGGCTGGAAAGAGCACATAACTTTGATTTGAATTCCCTTCATTATTCTGCTCTCCTCCGTGACCAACAGCCTCAACATAGTTTAGATGTTCTGCATTTATAGCCGACTGCCAGGTCTTTGCAACTGGGATTATACATTTAAAGGAGCTTCACATGTCAATTATTTCAGAATAAATTATATATTGTGCAGAAAGAGAAATAGTTGTATCTAGATGCTTTCTTGGTAAAGTGAACAGCATAATAACAACTGAAAACTTCATGACTTAGCAAATCATTCGTTGTTTTTGTCATTCAAATAGTAAACAGGATATGAATATGAGTTTATTGTAATATTAACTTTCCAAATGCTTTCTAGATTTTACATGGACAACCTGCAGATGTTTCTCCCTCTGTATGGGTTCCATATTGAGTACAAGTGCAACTCATACAAATTCTGCTTAGTTGTTGATGCAAAATGTAAAACATCACTTCTTTAGAACTAATTGATAACAAACAGTCATTATTTTGAATTTTGAACAGTCAGAAGTTGTTTGAAGTTAAATAAACAAATTAAAAACTTTGAGGAAAATATATGTTTTAAAAGTAAATGACAATGCAAATATGTTAATAATTGTTCATTGAGTGGAAAATCTGTGATAAAAAAACACAGGCATTTTTACAATCTACATTAAAAATGACGAGAAACAAGTGCTAAACAAATAGAAAAGTTGATTAGATTAATAATATTATACCTATGTTGATGATATTGTTTAGTTGGTAAGAATGTAGGTGCTGCTCTTTATGCTAAAGTGAAAAGGTGAAGGTGGAACAAGCTGATGCTTCTGCCTACACATTTTGCTTTGGAGTTTGTGTACTTGCTATTTGAACCCGATGTCCAATCAACTCTAGTGATTGGATTCACTCGCTTGCATAAAAGAGGCCATAAACACAAATCACCGCTTTGTTAAGTGATTACAGTGCAGTTTTTGATAGCTTCATAACAAGCATCAGCTATCGCTGTCTAGCATGTTCATTGGAAACACTATAGCTTGGTTCACTTGTGTCTTAGCCAATTGAAGATGTGTGATTCAAATTCATTAGATTATTAAAAACAACAATATGAAGAATCCAATCATCCAAGAAAGCTAGAAAAAATGACATGGCAGATAGAAGGACAAATGGATGGACAAACAAATAGATTTTCATAGAAACATACAGTAATAGAGAAAAAAATATCCTGCTAATGGGGAAAGACCAATAATTGAGCATTTAATCATAGTTCAATACTAACTAATTAATTGGTGACCTGAATGAAGAAAAAGTGTTCACTTAAGCAGCCTCACAATAAAGTCCTGGGTTCAAACTTTGACTTGAGCTTCTATGTGTGGACTTTGTATGCGCTCTCTGTACATGCATTGGTTTTCTCCAGAAACTCTGGCTTCCTCAACATGGTCCATAACATGCATGCTTGGGTAATCTTGCTGTTGTGTTTAGTTGTGTTCATGCATTTTGTCTCGTTTATCTCTGTGTGGGCACTGTGATGAAATGATGATCTGTCCAGGATATAGCTCTCAGTGATTTCTTGGATATGCTCCAGCTCTGTTCCCCCAACCATTCATTACAAAACAGGACAAAACAGTTAGTAAGGGATGGATGGATGGATGGATGGATGATTGGTGATGCATCAACAAACTTTGCAATCTTTTTAGAATTTCCACTCATACAGTTTTCAAAATTCTGAAAAATGCATAAACTTTTAATCTTAGTTTTATTGTGGAGAAATGATCTCCTTTTAATAAATATTTTCATGAGCATGTGTAAGTAGATATTAAAATGGTGGCTCAAACTTTCATACCTAGCCCGAATTTAAATGTCATCACAGTGTCACTGCTTGTGTCAATAATTCATTTATTCCAGTCATGTACTGGTCTTAACACAGTACAATAGTCTGTTTGCAGTGCCATGGCTGCTTCACAAGCATTTATTCTGGCTTTAGCAAATCCAATTATCTGTGAATCCATAATTATATAGCTTTGTTGGGGACTATATATTTATATAGCTACTAGCTAATGAAAGGACAACAAAGCTGAACAAAACCTGAAATGCTTGGAAGGGATCATTACCATGGGAATTATTGGACAATAATTATGCAAGGTGACTCAAGTTACAGTTGGTTCCCTGGTCTACAGGACTTTTACTATGGCTTTATGTATGCAATCATAAAGCTGATATACTACACAGACGACAATGAATTTTGCATTTATCTGTGCTCTGCTCATTTTCCGCTTGAGAAAGTTAGGGAAATTGACTTAGAATTGCTACATGCAAAGTAGCTGAACTTTCCACTCAAATGGATAGACTGAGAATCAGATTGCAGCACAGGTATGCAAGAGACCATAAGTGATGATGCTGAAAATAAAAATTCTTCAGCATCCATGATCTTATTAATGATCAAAGTTCTGGATAAACTGTATTTCCATTGGAGTGCAAAATGCAGTAGAAAATAGAACCTTTGATTATTTAGATGAAGTTTTATTGTGCTTTCATTCCAAAAAGGTTTCTTCCAAATTTGATCTCAACTCAAACATTAAGTTCAAAGCTCACTGTTTACACTATGCAGAAATGTTAATTAATTAAATCTAAATGTAATGTTTGCTTTTCCTGTACTAATAAAAAGTGCCAGGATACAACATGGCTATACATAGATCATAACAATTTCATACTTACTAGAAAATAAAAATTACAAGCAAACACAAGTTAAAAACATTTCTTTGAAACTACAAAAGCCTGTAATAACGTTTGCATTTTATGACAAGCACATTAAATCCTGTGTTTTTGTTTTGGCAAACTTTTTCCAATAGCTTCTTTGCTACTCTGCCTTTAGAACCTGTATCAATAAAGATATGCAGGCCTAAACCGCCTCTGAAGCTCCTAATGAATTATTAATTGTTGCCACTGCAGTTAGAGTGCAATTTACTCCACCAATTTACTGTGATTTTATTAAAGGCTTGCACCAGCTTGTCAGTGAAGTTGGAATCCATGCAATATTCATCAGAGAAAGGATACATGGGACCCTGACTCCCAGTCTGAGGATTTGTTGGAGGAAAAAATACAACAATGACATCACAAATCTCTTGAAGACCCTGGCATGCTTCACACATTTTCAAGACTGTGCACTGTGAATTTGAGGCAACCTTTCTGCAGAAGGCCAAAAGGCTTGTGAACAGCTTTTCTCATACTTTGTAATACCACAATGGCTCTAGGGAATAAAGCAGCAGAATGGTTATATAAAACACGGAGCCAAAGAATAGATCAGTGGTAAATACCATGTTTTGACATGTTTTAACAATGCTATTTTTGCATATGAAATCTAACTGCAGGTTTCCTTTTTCATGCATAAGGGTTATAATGCAGTGCTGGGCAAAAGTTTTAAACTGATACTCTTTCTCTCACATTTTATCTCTAAGGAGCCAGACTTAATAAATTCCTTAGAGCTGTCCTTAGCAATCATTTTTCAGACTTTCTGAAAGTTTTCTTTTAGACTTGTTATCAGTCATACAGTTTGCGAAATGTTTTCTCGACACTAAATTCCAGAAAGTAAAGAAGCAAAAGAAAAGGGAGAATCAAAAAAATAATTCACCTACCTTGCATGCCATCCTTCAGCTGGTCCAACCACAATAAACATTTTTCAGCTAACAGCTCCTCAGAAAAATAACCCCATTGTAGGTCTTAAAACACACATTTATGTTTGCCAAGTTGTGTTGTTCATGTTTTTGTTTAACTTAATATTTTCAACTAAAGGCACTAAATGCGAGGCTTTTAACTGAAGAAATTTGAAAAACGCGTCTTAGGTATAGCTTGTTAGTGACAATGTGCCCAAATAACCTGTTAAAAATGGATTTTCAGTTGTCTGTTATTTGAAAACAACACTTGCTCATCTCTTTTTTATATGAACATATTTTTCAACACTTCTAGACCAATGGTTCACAAACTTTGTATCAAATGCAAACAGTGGTAGTTGGGCAACATTTAGAGGAAATATCAGCATCAGCTATTTACATGGTAAATGTGAAGTAAATTGGCTCATGCACAGAGTTTCAGTAAGAGGCCACAAATAGGCTATTGCTTGGCCCAGGACCTTTGTTCATTTTACTGCAGTAGAAAGTCTTTTCAACATCCTTCAGATTCACAGAGGTGTGATTGCTATCATTCAGTTTAAACCTTAACTATTGCTTCCTGAATAAAATTGAAAGATGTTAAAAATAATTCTTAAAAGAAAAAACAAATGAGAACATTAGCAAGGTTAAGGTCTTTGGTATAGACATTTAACTTAACACTATGTATCTAGTACTGTGAAGCCAAGCTGACCCAAAGATGACCCAAATCAATCAGACATAATTTTATTCTCCAAAACAGTTTGATAGTTATTTTTCCCTTAGAAACTTTCAGTTTTTAACTCCTTTGCAGCTATGCCTTGCTTAAACTTCTCTCCTTGTTGAAATGCTATGCCTTTTTCCCTAATGAAGAATTTAATTAATTTAACACATGGTTTATTTGGTTAAATGTCTATCCTCCTTGTGGGTATAAACATATCTCTGCAGAATGCAGCATATTAACAATTAACATCTATAAGCTCCTTCGAGTCCCCACAGGACTAGTTGAACATGCAGCAGTCAGTGCAGTCAAAACAGCAATGCAAGGAGGCCACAGCATAGTCTGTCCAGATTCTAACCTCCTTTTCTGAAATATCTTGTAAGTAGGGAGAAAAAATACACAATTGTGATCAGCACTGCCCAGATGGGAAAAGGGAAGTGACTTTAAATGACCCATAGCACAGATCTAAAGTTTTACCCCGTCTGTTGGACAGGTTACACGTTGGTGAAAGTTTATAAAGGTATTTTCCAGCAAACGTGGTTAAAGTCACCCAGTATAGGCAAGGCAAGGCAAGGCAAGGCAATTTTATTTGTATAGCACACTTTCAACAGCAGGGCAATTCAAGGTGCTTTACATGATTTGGTGATTTAAAAGAAACACATAAAAGAAACACACATTATACATGATACACAATAAAGCAAGAGAAAAATAAAAAAAAGCAAGAGAGCATGAACATACATACATATAACATCAAGCATTTACTCAAAGGCAATTCTAAACAGATGGTTTTTAGTCTCGATTTAAAGCAGTTCAGAGTTTCAGCAGCTCTACACTCGTCAGGAAGTCTGTTCCAGATAAGGGGAGCATAGAAACTGAAAGCTGCTTCTCCATGTTTAGTTCTGAGTCTAGGGATGTTTAGTAGGCTAGAGTTGGAGGACCTGAGTGGTCTTGGTGGTTGGTACCATGACAACAGGTCTTCAACATATTTTGGTGCTAAGCCATGTAATGATTTATAAACTAGTAAAAGTATTTTAAAGTCTATTCTCTGAGCTACAGGGAGCCAGTGTAAGGACTTTAGAACTGGGGTGATGTGCTCTACTTTCCTGGTTCTAGTGAGGACGCGAGCAGCAGCGTTCTGGATCAGCTGCAGCTGTCTGATTGACTTTTTAGGCAGACCTGTCAAGATGCTGTTGCAGTAATCAATCCGACTAAAGATAAACGCATGGATGAGTTTTTCTAGGTCGTGTTGCAAAATCAGTCCTTTAATCCTAGAAATGTTCTTCAGGTGATAGAACACTGACCTTGTTATTGCCTTTATGTGACCCTGGAGGTTCAGGTCTGAGTCCATTACTACACCTAGGTTACGAAGCTGATCAGTAGTTTCTAGCTGTATTAATTGAAGCTGTGTGCTGACTCTTGATCGTTCCTCCTTGGGTCCAAAAATAATCACTTCAGTTTTGTTTCTATTCAGCTGGAGAAAGTTATGGCACATCCATCCATTTATTTGGTCAATGCATTGATTTAGGGTTTGAATGGGTTCAGAGTCACCTGGTGACATTGTAATGTAGAGCTGAGTGTCATCCGCGTAGTTATGGTAGCTAATGTTATTGGTCGCTATAATCTTGCCTAGTGGGAGCATGTAGATATTAAATAAGAGGGGCCCCAGGATGGAGCCCTGGGGCACCCCACATGTGATTTCTGTTCGTTCTGATGAAAAGTTTCCTATTGAAACATAGAAGTCCCTGTTCTTTAGGTAAGACTCGAACCACCCAAGTACTGTACCAGAGAGTCCGACCCAGCTCTCCAGTCGTTCCAATAAAATATCATGATCAACAGTGTCAAATGCTGCACTGAGGTCCAACAGAACCAGCACTGTGGTTCTTCCACAGTCTGTTTTTATGCGGATGTCATTAAATACTTTGACGAGGACAGTCTCGGTGCTGTGGTGAGCGCGGAAACCAGACTGAAAAGCATCAAAACGGTTTGTCGTTGTTATGAAGCCATTTAACTGTATAAAGTTAGGATTCTCTGAAAATATGGATAGTAGTTTTTGCACAACCTTAGACATTTTGCGAAACACTCTTGTGGCATTTACATTTGGGTGAATGTAGACCACTGTAATAAATATGTGGGAAAACTCAGAGCCTTTGGATGCATTGACATGGAGAGCAGTTTGATATCTGTTGTGCCGATTTGCTCTGGAACAGTCAAACAGTTACAGTATTGTGTGTTCACACAGAAACATACCCCACCTCCTTGCACCTTTTCTGTCACTTCAGCGATGTGATTGAGACAGAGAGGGAACTCCCTAGCCATCTGTTGGAAGAGCGGTGAAACGGTCTCGCTCACCAAGTCATGTCGCAATAAAGGCCATAATACAGCAGTTCTTCAAATCCTTTAAAAAGGCCACATTTACCTGAAGCTCATCCATTTTGTTCCTCAAGGACCGAATGCTTACCATTATGATCGAAGGGAGAGGAATCCCATTAGGTCGAGGTTTGCTTTGACATACTTTAACACCTCCTCTTTTTTCATGCTTCCTTCTCTTTGTGTTTTACATACAGATGCCAAAACTCTTAGGATCCCTCCGAATAAAAGCTGGCAACTGAAGAGAGACATCTGTCACTTGGGTAGAACTTGCGAGATTCAACTGAACCAGCATGTTACGGGAGTAGATATGACATGTCCTTTCTTGGAAGACAGCTACGCTGACAGCAACCAAAGAAGTTACTAGAAACTTCATAGGATACTGAAAAGAAAGTCCATGTTGTTGATAGCCTTTGCATGGTACACACTTCCACAAAATATGTCAAAAAGACACATTAGGCACTTAAGACATAGGCCAAACTTCCTACTGCCAGACATAAGACAATAAATAAAAAATGTGTCTTGCATGATATTTAAAACATCTAACATCTAAGAAATCCTTTGCAATTGTGATATTTTAAACACTGACATTTATGATTCAATATATTAAGCAGTTCTGGGGGAACAAATTACAGAGAACAATTGAACACGGCCTAAAAACTTTCATTATTAGTGCACATACAGAAAACTGACTCATGCTGCCTCTATTTCCAGTTTTTATTTCAGCTTGATCAATACATCTAAATCACCTTACCTTTCAACAAAAAAACCCTAATATTACATTTGAAATTAACAAAATCTCATCAAATGGCGTTCACTTCTTAAGTTCAGCGCATTTAATCCTTGTTAGTAGGTTATTATTTAGCAGGAAAGGGTTTTTGCATTTGTTAACAAACCACACCCACAGTCTTTGAAAAAGACTGCAAGCCACAACTGTGTTTTAAAGAACATCTGTATGCAGGCAGGAGAGGATGGGTATGCAGGAGGGATGAAATATTCATCAGTTGCTGTCTTTTGACAATGAAGCTACATGACAATGGTCTCACTTTCAAATGTCTGAGGTGCTGGAATCCAAAGGGGAACTTACCTTACATAATTTTAGCTTGTTTCATTCAGTGTTCAAGAGCCAAAGCAAAGCAGACACTTGTAATTCAACACCACAATTAAATGAGAGGTTAGTGAATCACCACAGAATAGGAACAATGTCCTTGAAAAAAAATCCTTACCCACAAAGGGAAAATACAATGTATGTAAATATGCGGGAAGCTGCTGGTGAATGTAAAATTTTCTGGCAAGCACATAAGATAAAAATAATGCCTCCTTCAGGTGAGAAGCTCTATGAAAATGAAGTAAGAGCTATTCTGTGTTATCAGATTTTCCTGGGAGCCTTGGCTTTCATTTGAAATATACCATCTTTTATTTAAATGTCAAGATTTGGCTTTTTGGTGCTGGTGTGAGACGATGGCTCCTGCTTTTCACAGCTTGCTACGATCAGGTGGATAAGATTAACTTGAGAACTGAACTGAGTGAACTTAAAACAGAAGGTCACTGTAAGATAATGCGGATTTTACCTATTAAGGGATTACTTTTTTTCTGTAAAAGCAATAGCATGTAAAAATATTGTTTACTTCCTGGAATGGGACCATAAGCTGGTGCAATATTTGATGGTTTGTACCAGCAAAGGGGTCTAAATCTTATTCAGTTTACTTCAGTCTGGTGGGTCTGACAGTCCTTTGTAGATAACCATATTTCATACCCTGATGTTATCTTGACGGATTTAGAAAATATTTCTTTGAACAGCTCTGAAAGAGCCTTAAAATGCACACTAGAGGTTAATGCATACTTTTGACTGTTTTTAAATAATCAAGACCATTCTACTGAAGCAATTTAATCTTTAATTTTAAACATGCGACATCTCTTATTATTGCAATTTAACTACATTTAAACTTGCTGTAGTAGGTTATTCTATGTAAATGCTCTACTTATGTGCATATCGTATTTCATCAAATTGTCCAGCTTTCAACAACTCCAAAGTGCAATTAAAGTATGTTCTAATGAGTTTACAAATACATCTAAGAAGGTTAACTTTTTATAGGAGATATGTTAGAGAAGGCAAAAAATTATGAGCATTTGCACTGAAATAAATCACACCACCCTAAGCAGTTGATATATTTCCTCTTCTGTCATGATCCACAGGTGTTTGTGTTTTGATCATTTGAAGGTTGTTTTGAGGTTTATTTATTAGTTCATTCATGTTGTCCTGTTTAGCTCATTCCTTGTGGTTAGCCTTGTTTTTATTTCTGGTTTTGTTTCTGCATTTAGTTTATTTCTGTTGTGTTAGTCTTATACTTGTTCTCCTCTGAGTCTCCTTCCCTCAGTTCCCAACCCAGTCATTTCTAACAGCTGTTCATTGCCCCCCTGATTACACTCACCTGGATCCCATGTCTGTCTTTTAAACCAAGAGATTGGACTGTGGGAAACACACATCTGTAGAGATCCAGTCAGTTCCTAGAGTGATAGTACAGCTCATGTCAGACCAAAACAAGGCACTCTTCTCCTGTTCTATAGTGGTGGCTCTTGTGGTTCTCAGACTTTAAATGCAACCTACCTTTTTTTCTTTCCCCTTTCAGAAAAAAACAAGCTGTTACAATCAAAATTAGACCATAAAATAATTTTTTGTCTTGCATGTGACTTATAAACTCTTGATAAATGTTTCTGTAATAAGCAGTTGAAGCAAAATTATCTCATGTGTAAACAAATGAAATATTTGGTAGGAATAGGTTTACGATGAAAAATGATTACCTGTTCTAATGCAGATTTGCAGCCTTAAGCTAAAGAATATTCCCTGTAACAATATTTAAAACTGATTCTATATTTAAGTCTACAACTAGTGTATAAAAAAACTACCAAATCAAAGGCTCACCAAATAAATTGCAATAATGATTTTTTAAATTGCTTTGTGAGGAATTATAGACAGTTTGAATTCTTCAATGTACAACAAATGGAATGTTTTGTTAACAAATTTTCTCTGAGACTTGTGATAAATTTATCATCAGCTTTGGTCCATCATCCATCCCCTGCTTTGTTTTAAGACCAAAGGCATTGCAACTAAAGGTCACATCTGACTGGCCTGAGATGTCTGTGCTGACGCAAAACTTGCATACTATCTTGAAATTTCAGCTCCCATCCAGTCTATGGCAAATAATACAGCAGAAGCTGTCAGTTCAAACCACAAGAAGCTTATTTGCAAGACAGAGCTCCCATGTTGACAATACTACACCAGGTTTGTTAGGTGAGGGTGGTTGCAAAAGATCCATCAGGTTAAGACATGCATTTAAGACCAAATATTTATACCTTACCATTTTCACTGTTTGACATTAAATCCCTCTAAGCTTTTCCTGTTTTTGTTCAGCTATTACAAAAATGTTTTATTTTCATTATTATTTTCACATTTATAAGTTTACCTAGAGCAAAATTACTATATATAGTTTCATGCCATTTTTGAAAGCTGAAATTATAACCTTATGGCTTGGTAAGCTTCTTACTACTTCTGACGTCTGAGTTAATTAGAGGCACACATGTAGATGTATTTCAAGACATCACATTAAAACACACACTTCCTTTTATGACAGCCTGGAAAAATGAAAAAGTTTGGTTCATCCTTGGGTACAATTTGCAGTTGCCACATACTTTTTTTTTTAAACAATTTTATGCAACAAACATGTCACACCTTTCAGTAAGGAGACGGGTTCTTTGTCCCAGGGATTAATGTGTTTTGCTGCAAAATTTGCATACAAACATTTTGACCCAATTTTTGGTTCAAAGAGACAGTAATGGATTAAAATGTGTTCTTTCTACAAAGCAAAACAAATATAAGTAGTACAACTCCTGTTGTACCATTTGAAAATGTTGTGACAAAATGGCTATAATTGGAAAACTTACTATTTAGTGGTGTTGTACTTGCTATAAAAGGTTTGAGAGGGTAAGGTGCTGATCTACAATTTACCAGGGGCCTGTACCATGAAGGTAGCTGAACAAACTCGGGGTTACAGGATTGGTTTTGAGTCGACAAAACCAAACCGATGCAATCAGGCTTTATTGGTACCATGACGCAGCTTATCAACTTTCTCTGTCAACTCAGGCTTTGATCCTTAAGCTATGATTAATCCAAACGCGCGTGCACATAAAAGAGTGACGACGACACTGAACAACCAATCGCGTTCGATATGGATAGAGCGAGAGCTATATACTTTTCAACGGAGGAGCAAGAGATTATTCTCCAGAAATTTGAAGAATTTCGAAATATTTTTCAAGCACGCAGTAACACTGTATCTGCTGCCAAAGCAAGAGAACAATCGTGGAGGAAGATTGCTGATTGCGTTAATGCGTTGGTTAAACAATTAATGTACATTTATGTAGGCTAAGCATATAAATAATATATTAAATGCTAAAATGAAAATGTATTCGTGTTGAGATATATATATATATATATATATATATATATATATATATATATATATATATATATATATATATATATATATATTGTATATGTGTGTAGATGTATGTAAAATGTGAATGTATAGGCTATTACATCCTAAGAAAGAATGATATTCATTGATTTTTAGATGCAACCCCAACTCCAAACGTTCTTGGTAGCAGATCAAGACAAAATTTAAAAATATAATTCAAAGTGGTGAGTATTTACCATAACCTTTTATTATTTTCTTTGAACATTTAATCACAAACACTTGTTTGCAGCAAACAGAAAAAAAAGTGAAATATGCTTTTTTGAAAAAAAAAATGAAAAAAAAAGAGAGTCTGAAATGTTAAATTTGTTCATGTGA
Organism: Valencia hispanica; assembly: GCA_963556495.2. Taxonomy (NCBI): domain Eukaryota; kingdom Metazoa; phylum Chordata; class Actinopteri; order Cyprinodontiformes; family Valenciidae; genus Valencia; species Valencia hispanica. The sequence goes on along the minus strand of OY747708.1, from coordinate 9,646,835 downwards.
TGTCATCCTATCAAGATATCTTACCGGCAATTTTATAAAAGCCCTCTTTTATGGACATGGTCGATAAATGTCCAAGGAACACAATGAAGCTATTGATGTACCCCTGCAGAGCGAGAACCACCTTTCGAATGTCTCGGCAGACTGTGTTTTTCCCTAGATTCTCTGCATCCCCGACCACATACAAGTATGTACCACTTGCAAAAAAAACGCTACGCAATACATATCATGTGCGGTACAGTCAGGGCATGGCTTCGACGAGTCACATTTGTTATGTGCGGCTCAAGAAGCTCACAGAGATAAGACATTCCTTCCGCGGAAAATCTGTATCTTTCATACAAGTACGCATCAGGAAAGTCAAATGGATTATGTCTGTCCCTAACAACTCGTTCTCTATTTTTTTCTATTTTTATCTATAATTTGCGCGGAGATGTCCACAGGATTTGGGAAAAAAGGTGAAGCCATTGCAACAGAGAACAGACGCTGGGAATTAGTTACGTCACATATATGTTTCTTTGCTCACATCTGATTGGTCAAACTTCAGTCTGAGCTCATGAATCCAGAACATAACCTGCCCCGGAGCAGGTTAGCCGTGCAGTGTAAGATACCATGGCAACGAACACCGATCAAAGCCGAGCTACTTTCATAGTACCTAAAACCCAGGGTTGGCGGAAACTAAGCTGAAACGTAGCTGGCTAGCCACCTAATCTGGCTTCATGGTGCAGGCCCCAGGTATAGACCAACCCAAAACAAACAACCTTGTGAACATGCTGGCCTCCAAGAAACACACATTATGTGGAAATATTAAAGCCACATCCTAAGAAATCAGTCAAAAAGTTAAAGATTTGGCACAAAATGACTCTTCCAAAGTGACATTTTTATTCTTATTCCCTAAGAATACTATTAAATAAGTTACAAACTGGCTTAAGGACAATAAAGTCAAACCTATGGAGAACAAAATGTAACCTGTGGGCAGATCTGAAAAGATATGTTAAAGCAAGTTCTGACAGGAGGAATGGGCTAAAGTTCCAGCAAACTGCTACAGTATGAGCCTGTAGAAGGAAACCTAAAAAATCTGACTTAGGTCATACAGTTAAAAATGCAGTTCTACCAAATATTGAAGAAATATATATGAACTTCTGAAACTAAAGATGATTAAAAATGTTCACAAATACACATAAGTAATATTTGATTGCTAATTGACCTTTATTTTGAAACAATGAGAACACAATGTAATGAGTCTTCTAATATGGCCTCAGCTGTGTTGCTCATATGTACACAAAGATTTTTCAAAACAAACAGTACCAAGAAGGATCAGTGCAGGTTTACATGAAAATGCCTGGTAGTATTTCATAAAATAATTCCCGTTTTGTCTGAAACCTTTAAAATGTATTTAAAGTCATTGCAAGTGTATAAGTAAACATCATACTTAGATGGCAATCTGTCTCCCTCTAGCGGTAAACTGACTTTCAAAACTAGTCAAATAATTTTATTAGCGATGTAAATATTAGGAATAATTTAAAGATGCTATGATTTCTTTTTACCAGTTTCAAACCTTCCCAGCTTTCACACCAATACATAATGTTTTGTGACCTTTTTTGACTTTAAAAACTTTCACTCACATGTTGGCTGTCATTAAGTGATTGCCTGTAGGCAGGAAGAAGCTGCATTGCCTCTCAGAGGGGAGTTATAATAAAAAACTACAACTACAAAACAATTAAAACACATTTAAAATGTGACAGGATTGGCTCCTTCTGGCAAAGAAACCCTATTTGCTGCTGGTGAGAGATAAAATTCACACTCAGCCTCATTCTGGTCTTAAGGGATACTGGGTGCAGCCAAAACTTCGCTTGCAAACAGTTTTGCTTCAGCTGTGATTTTTATTGGGCAAAAATAAAATAGACAAGATGCAGAGAAATCTGTTGGGAGTTTTGCAATTAAATAAATGACTGAATGAAAATGGGCTACTGTAATGGAAGTGAAGACGTTTACTGGGTAATTTAAATAGCACGCTCTCACTTTAGGCGTTGTCAATACTTTAGATTTGCAGCATTTTTTATACTAAAAAGTAAAAGTGGATTTTAGAAACTGCTTCATGCATTCTGCATTCATTGCAAACCTAACGTTCCAAATTAAATACACAATGCATGTTGCGGCTCCTGCTATTTCTTAAAATAACATCTGCTATAACCTGCAGTATCTTAAAATGCGTCACCAGACATCACTCACAGCAGGACAAAATCCTTTAAAAAGCAAATAGTCTTTTCCTCATTGGTTTCAGCTTTGTCTGCAGAATAAAAACCAGTACCAAATAGTTTCAAAATGTAACAATCTGCAGTGCATGACGCTTTGATTGCTGTATGTGACTGATATTCCACAGGAATGATTTTGATAGTGACAATGAGGGTGAGGACAGTAATGCTGGCATGGGTGGGCGTTGCTGTAGAAACATGTTATTAGACCAGGCAGATTGAGACAAAGCTTGTTGAGGCGCAACAGACTTTAAGGACAAGTGATTCAGTCTGTAAGGTGGTTATTGCAAATGCCAGTGTAGTCTGAATTGGATATTGATCCTGTCAAGGTAACAGTGTGGAGCAGGTAGGAGCTGCTGAGCTGAGCCTAGTGTCATTGGGAGCGGGCACCAGGACAGCATTAGTGAATTCACAGTCGTTTAAGTATCTGAACTGTTTCTGACTGTTGAAATCTCACAATGCTGCAGTGCAGCAGAGGGCATTCATACTGGGGTGGATTCTCTGAGAGTCAGCACAATAAAACCTGTAAAGTCAATGCTGAATGATTAATTGCAAAAAATGTAAAGAATAAAATTGACAAACGAGCTCAAATTTCCCAAACAATCGGTAAAACCGTTCAGAACAGTTTGGGAAAAAAAGTCCACTAACTGATTTCCACTTTCTTCTTTTAGTCTTTAAACACTGTTTAAATGTTAATAAAGGGGAGAAAAAATAATATTTACTGTTTGGGAATAGAAGTTTGCATGAGAAATAAACTTTGTTGAATTCTAGAGAAAAATACTGCATGTTCTCAAATTGTAATTACAGTAAAATGCCCCATCTAACAAGAACACTTACTGCATTTTTTGACAGTTGTCTGTTCCCACCGACAGCTATATGGCATTGATTTGTAACTGACAAACTAAGAGTGTCATGGCTTGTGTAAAGAGGAGCCAAATGCAGCCAAGTAAAAGAATAATGATTTAATAATAACAAAGAGCCAGGAACATCAACTTACATAACTCAGGAAGACCAGAAAATGTTAAACAACGAACCAGCGAGTTGTGACTGACAAAGAAAAGCTTAACTATACAGAGGAGAAGTGGAAAGTGACAGGGAGATAACCAGGAGCTAATTAGCGGTTGCAGGTGAGAGGGAAAGCACAGGTGGAAACAATCAGTGACTGGGAAGGGAGGCAAAATAGCAAGGGGAAACAGATAGGAAGGCCAAGAAAGAAGGAATGACAATACAGAGAAGAAATCCTAAATAAAAACTAACCTAGGAGTAACTAAAGATAAGATATATAAGAAGGGATCTAGGAAGAACTCAAGAGCACTAGGGAGGAGAAAAAAGAACTGAAGAAAATAAACCTACAAGGAATGGATTCTTAATAAGAATATCAATTAATGAAGTATAAAAGAACTAACTGGGACAAACAATGAAAAGGGGAAAAGCAAAATAAAAGATTAAACTGGGTAACAGAGGTGAGAATGTCTAAAGATAGGAAGTAAACATATAGAAGGAAGACAGAGCTAAAAAGTAACACTAAGTGTAATTTAACAGAAGCTAAGACCAAAAAATAAAGTAAAATGATGGGATAAACTGAAAAGAACTAACTATAACTCAAAACACAAACGCCTGAAAAAGAGTGGTGAGTAACTGAGAAGTGGAAGGACACTTTTTACAAAAACAAATCTGAAAAGTCTGACCTCTAGTTCAGAATATAGTAGAACCACCTCTGGTTGCACGTCCAGCTGCAGGTCTTTTGCAGTATTGCCACACATTCTCAGTTAGATTTAGATCCTGACTTTGACTAGGCCATTCTTAAAGTATATATAGCTTGGTTCCTACTATATAGTAAGACCACCCTGTACAATATCGCAATGATCTCACCTTTAATGAAAATTTTACTGCCTGTGTCATTCAAAATATAAAATCGGCCTAAATGCAGTTCAGTAATATTTTGACGTTTGCATTTTCTTAACTTTTTGGAACAGATTACTTTGTTATCTTGCTTTACTAAACCAGCATGCCTTGCATTTGGTCAAGCTAAATTAGGACCCCCTCTGCTGGATCATTAGAACAATTATTTCTTTTTGTCTGATGTAACTTCAAAGAAAGCTGTTAATATGAAGATCTTGTAGTTGGATTTGCCAGATATTTACCATCTCTGTTTAATCGTAAAAAAAAAAAAAAAGAAATTCCAAAGGAATAGTGTTTAAACAATCCTATTTAAAATCATGGTCCATCAGGTGCAAAAATAGTTTGACCAATCAATTACTAAGTAATACAAAAACAAAATGTCCATATATATTTCCTGGAGCTAAAACAGCATTTTCTAATCCCCAAATATATTCATCATGACTAACATCAGAGAAAAAACTGCATTTGTGAAAAATGACAACATAGATTACAATCAATCTACTTTACATTAGCTCTAAAGTATTTTTTATAGACTGATCAGACATTGGAAAAAGACGTTTCTCAGTAATGTGTGTGCATAATGTGCCTGTGATGTTAAAACACACTTCCTAGGCAAAGTAAAAATGGAGCAATCAGCTGTATCAAAGAAAGTGCTAAAATCAACAGGGATTAAAATATAGCAGTCACGAACAGTGGCTGCCAGTGGAAGACCATTAGTGAGTTTATGGGGAACTGTTGGTGTTGTGAAGGGCTATGAAGTCAGACTGATTAAAAACAAGGCTTTTATTCTTTAAAGAAAAGACTGAAGGGAAAACAACTTTTTCATTAATTGGCGATAGAAGATTGTGGTCTAAAATCTTAAAGAGCAACTCACCCCCTTATAGAGTGTTACTCCACCTACATTGCTGGTGTGAAAAATGCAGCAAAAGGAGGCACTGCCTGGTGAACCGAGGGCCAGGGGGAGGAGGGGGGCTGGGCAGTTTCAACATTTCCTTGCTATTCCAACTCCAACTGGCTACGGAGGCATGGCTGAGATTGGGCTTGTTTTACACCCCAAGGCGGCAGGATGATCAGCCATCACTGCAGAGTAAACAGCAATGCCCGATTCAATTTCTCAAGCAGCGTAGAGTTTTACCCTGAAGAGGGTGCCACACTGACAGTTTTTGGTAGAAAATTAATATTTTTACTAAAACATACTAGAATACCAAAAATATTGACCAGACATGTAGACAGCACTATTAGACACTCATTTATACAGTTTGTCAGCATAAAAGTTGATTTGAGGGTGAATCGCTCTTTAAGGTGACAAAAACCACAAACAAAAAAAAACAGGCATACATCATGAACGAACAATAAGATTAACTATTGATGCCTGCCTCAATATATAAATATACAATATATACAAATACTCAATGATTGTCACCGTCTTGCTACAACTGATTGTTTTATGGCTCTGTGATTTGATTGAACATTTTTTGATATTTCCTCTGGTTATACATTCTGGTACTAGAAATCCCATTGTTAGGATTTACTGTCATAAACTCAGGAAATTCTACCACGCTTGCTGTAGTATTATTTCTAAAATTATATATTATCTGAAATGACATGGGGCTGCACAGTCAAGCAGTTGGTAGCACTGTTGCTTTGCAACAAGAAGGCCTGGATTTGAATCCCTGCCTGGGATCTTTCTGCATGGAGTTTGCATGTTTTCCCTGTGCATGTATGGGATCCCTCCTGGTACTCGGGATCCCTCCTGGTACTCCGGCTTCCTCCCACAGTCCAAAATCATGACCGTTAGGTTAATTGCTCTTTCTAATTTGCCCTTAGGTATGAGTGTGTGCGCGCATGGTTGTTTGTCCTGTGGGTCTCTGTGTTGCCCTGCGATGGACTGACCACCTGTCCAGGGTGTACCCCACCTCTCGCCCAATAGATGTTGGAGATACTGTAGACACCAGGCCCCCGCAACCCTGCAGAGGATGGACAGGTATAGATAATGAATGGATGGATGTCTGAAATGAGGAAAAAAAGTTCTTACTTGGATTATTTTACTTTACTTCTTGATTATATATGTATTTTATTATTTATTTGTATTTTGTTGATTGTGTTACATCCCTAATGAGGATGTCAGGTTTTTTGTGAAATAATGCCATATCTTGTACCAGGCACTCCTTCTCCAACCTGATTGGGTGCCATGTCCAGCAGCTCAAGTCAATCACTAGCCACGCCCTATATAATGACTGTGCACCTGTGCTTCCAGGCCTTTTAGCTGTTTTGACTGCCATACACTTTGGTTGTGCAGGCTTGAAATGCCTTTGTACTTTAATAAGATAATGTAGTTTTGTTCAGACTGGACTTTGTAGGGGAGAGCTGCCTTTTTTTTTACTTCTAGTTTTATCTTGTTTATGTACTGGATTGGTAGGCTATTTGGTAGGTTTGTATATTTTGTTTTCTTTGGGCTTAGGTAAGTTGAACTCTTATTTTTATTTAGGGTTGTTTTGTTTATTATGTTGGCCTTTGCTCTCCCTGAAGCTGAAAACATCAGTCTGTTTTTAAAAATACATTTTAAATCTGGCATAAGCCTTTTAAATACCATCTGGACTCCTCCATCAATTAGCTCATCCCTCCTATCCCCTAGACTAGACAGGGGACGAAACATCTGAAGTGGGAATTATCTGTGGAAATGTGTGATATCATATTGTACACCTCTCTTGGCCAGGTCGCACTTGAAAAAGAGATCTTGATCTCAACGGGTTCTTATCTGGTTAAATAAAGGTGAAACAATTGCCTGTAGCTTTAAAAACTCTCGGAAAAAGTACAAGACCCACAATTGAACAAACCAATATATACAAGAAAAGCACTCGGAGAGCGCAGACCTCTGACAAGACAGCTTAGTCTCCCTCCTTCCACAATGTTGTGATCTAATTCTAACTTCTTTGTTTTACTTCCTTGACCATGAAAACGTATCTTTAGCAGCTGGATTTACACTATTATTAGTTCAGCAGTTATTCGTGAACATAATTTTTTTGGTATTGGTTTTTTTTTCTGGGTCTACCTCTATAGCTAGAGGCCTCAGCAAAACATAATGACATTCTGAGGAGGTATTCAGTCTTTTGATCTGGGTGAGTCAGAGCAGGGATATATGTAGAAGTTAAAGGACAAGTACTGTACTTGGTTCAAATAATGAGAAGTCAAACAGATGCCAACAGGAACAGAAAATGTGACACAAATTTGATTCTCTGCTGTTAATTGGAGCCGGATTCCAGTGCAGCAAACTATTTCATAATGATTTTAGGGTTTAAGGTTTTGAGTCCAACTCTTGCAACATTTGAGTAAACGTCAGGTGGTAAGTGTGGACATGTTTGACTGTACAATAAGTGAATGTGCCTTGAAGGCAGATTGTCTCAGTATGGGGGAATGAGTGGCCTTGGCCTCTTTGTCCCCTGAAGAAAAACATGTTTGTATCTTTAAAGTCAGAGGTCTTTCCCTAAGATAGTGTCTTTTATGTTCCAGAAACTGCAGACTGCCAAACTATGTATAAGTAAAAATGAATCAAAGTGTTTGGAGGTCAGATGACTTCATCAAGTTACGTGAGGTTAAACAAGCCAGGTTCAGCAAATAGTTTCCCGTAAGGATGAGAGAAACAGTTTATTAAACGGTGATCTGATGGTTAAAAAACTGTCTCTACATTCATATCTATGCTGCTGGTAGAAACACTGCTCTAAACCTCTTTATTAAGATAAGAATACTTGTCGAAGATGCAGCATCCCATCCTTCTAGTTGGTGTTTTCTATAACAGAATGGTGTTATTACAGATGTCTTAAGAAAATAACATGATCTATATACAGTGAGGAAAATACGTATTTGAACACCCTACAATATTGCTAGTTCTCCCTCTTAGACATTATGGAGAGGTCTGAAATTCACATTGTATGTGCATTTCCACTGTGAGACACAGCATTTTTTTTCAAAATCAGGAAATCCATTGTCTGATATTTAGATAATTTATTTGTATTTTATTGCTGCACATAAGTATTTGGACACCTGAGACAATCAGTGTTAATATTTGGTACAGAAGCCTTTGTTTGCAATTATAGAGGTCAAACATTTCCTGTAGTTCTTCACCAGGTTTGCACACACTGCAACAGGGATTTTGGCCCACTCCTCTACACAAGTGGAGTTAGAATTAGGGGACCAATCACAATCAATAGGAAGGAGAAAAGCGGATCACGAAAAAAGCTGATGAATGCACATATTCTCACGATTGCAGAAATGTTTCTCCAATACAGAATCTAAATAGTTACATGAAATATGTTGTGTTATGTCTTCACATATTCAACAGTCTATTAAAAAATATAAAAATGGTAAATATTAATATACAGACTTAATATTTTGCAGTTTGATGATCATGATGTGCCTTGTACTTATACACGGCCTAATGATGTAAGTATAGACTTTATATTTTTTCAAAGGAAGCAGTTTAATTAGGAAACACAATTAACGTTAGTTTCAAATCCTCGGTTCTCAACAGAAATAAACTTTGGTATAATCAATCTTTGTGTTTACTTTGCTGATATATTTCTCATAAAGAGTTTGTGCTAAAAGTTAGTTAGAATGGTGTAACTGAGGACATTTGCACCTCCATCATTTTCCTGTTTTCATTTGTTCAGGGCATTGATTGGTTAAGAGGTGGTACTTTTATTTTCTGGAGCTCTCATCTGGAAACCACAAGTCATTTCAAATTAAGAAATAGTTTAGGAATCTAAGAAAAAAGAAAAAAGAAATCCATGTGGGCCTGCTGCAGAGCAAGTTTGGTTTCAACAATTTACCATTCATTGCCATGGAGACAACCAAACCAGCATCGTGATACTACAAATCCCAAACTGAACCTGATGTTACCTCGATTAGCCTTTCTTCAAGCTCTTTAGTACAGGTCCATGGTCCATATTTTGCTAATAATTACCCATGTCTGTGTCTGTGACTCAGTCCCACAATCCTGGGTTTCCATTGTCTCTTGTCTGATGCTTATGCAAGAAAGTATACTTTCTTGTTTAGAAGGTTTCGGTGGTTGCTTATCATCATGTTTTAACTATTGTTCAGTTTAATTTCAGCTTCAGATAAACATTTAGGTGGATGTATTACGTATGTGTGAAGCCAGTGCCAAGAAATAATAGCAAAAAAGGAAATGATTTTTGAACCAGCTGGGGTTGTGGCTGAGGAGAGGACAGCTATGACCTGAAACAGGTGCAAATTGCTACACATAATCAAATTGACAGAAACGTTTGTGTCTGCGAGTATTTAGTGCAATCTACTTTGTGAATCTGGCACATCTATCAAACAAATAGCAGTTGCAAAACATTGACAAAAATAAAGTTTAAACTGTTTTGTTAATTCCATTCTTATGCTTTTGAGGTAATGTTAACATGACTGGTTATAACCGCTTAAATGTAAGAGCCTTGATTAAAAATTACAAACATTTCTCATGCAGGAATCACATGTCTTGAATGTCTGTAACAAATGGCAGAAATTGCAACAGTGATCATTTGAGTTAAACTGTGTAATAGCAGCTACTTTTCTTGTTTGTTGTGGATAACTAGAAAATGCCAAAGGGTAGAAAGTCTGTCAAGGAGGCTTTCTGAAGAGACCTGTGTGGCTGAGATATAACACAATCCAGCCAACTACAACTCCTTGCTCTGGTAAGACATGCCGCCTACAGATAGAGCCATGATAGCATCTGATGCAATTTACTCCATGTCCAGGGTTGGTGGTTCAAAGTCTGTTGCAAAAACATGAAAGCACAGGTTGCAGAGAAAATCTCCTCTGAATCTTTCAGCGGGAATTGAACTCTGGGCTTAAACAGCAAAGCCTGCAGATTGGATTTCTTGTTTATCTGTAAATGCAGATGGAAAAAAATCATGGGATTTGTGCTGTGTGCAAATGACAACTGTCCAGGGTTCTGGGTACTTGAAATATTTGTGCTGATTGGTTGGAAAACACAATCATGCACAGTATTTGCCTGTGACAAAACGTAAAATTAGCATGCAACTGTGAACAGAGAAACAACTAAGGAATTTGTATCAATAAACTTTTTTCCATAAACATCAAGAAGATGGAAAAGCAAGTGTGAGTAAATTTCCATTCAGAGGGTAACATTTTCAAAGATGATCCTTTTCAGGGAAATTGATTTCTTAGATTTAAAAATATGAATGTTGACAAGATTAGGCAGGAGACTTATAGAGTAATCTTGTTTGATTAGGTGTCTAAAGAAAATCCTGTTTGTGTGGTGCTGGTTTCTTACGAATGTTATTGCTTTCTGGAAATGGGTACAGCTATGGACTACTACAGTAGTTGTATATAACCTGAGGAGAGGCTAAACAGTTTAACTGTTTCAGTTAGGTGTGTTGGAGCAGTGTCATGTCTTCATCATTCAGGAAGTTACTTCCTCGAACATCAGAATTTGTCATTTTTGTTCTAAATGATCATTTAAGCACAACAGATTGGTCAGGCCTTGACTTGTAGTGGCACATACTGTATAAGGTCACAGAATTTGCAAAAAAATAAAAAAAACAATAAGCAATTACATTTCAGACAGAATATACATCCTTTTAGTGCTTGTTTTTGACTATCTGTCGACAATTATAACTTTCTATTAGAAAAATCTCAAGATTATGGCTATTCTGTAGCTGAGCATTTTAGGAAATACATCTCTTTGTTGCCTTTAGAGAGTCACCTAAGGTTATCATACTCCTTTTATGTTGACATGGTGAATACAGAGCTGCATCCAGCCTTTTATTACAGTTACAGGCAGTTTTCATACACCATTCATGGGCTTAAATATTAAACTATTTGGGATTTTTAATGATTCATCTAAAGCATTGTTTTTCCAGTGTGGAAGGATTATTTATATATGTATATATATATATATATATATATATATATATACTATTGCTACATGCTTGTCCAGGAGGAGTGAATGCTGCAAGTCTATGACTCGGTGCAATCTGCTGGGTTTTCTTGGACAGAAAACTTTAACCAATTTAAATAACAAACTGAACGTGACTGCACTGTTTGATAAAAAGGTTCAGTTGGAATGTATTTATGATTGGATGAACGGACTGTTTTAAAGTATCTTGCTTGTGTTGTGAAGTGGCGCTATTTAAATAAACTGAATTGAACTGAATTATATCAGCAATAAATTGTATGATTTTATTAAACAAACAGATGCACATAGTGAAATTTAGGATAGATTTTCTCAAATGAAACTTAAACATACAAGTTTAAATATGCAATACTGTGCAAAACTTTTAGGAAGGTGTGAAATAACGCTGTAAACAATGAATGCTTTCAAAATTGGAAGTGTTAAAAATGTATCTTCGTCAATCAAAAAAATGCAGTGAATGAACAAAAGAGAAATCTAAATCAAATAATAATTTTGTGTGACCACCTTTAAAAGAGCATAAATTCTTCAAGGTAATTTATCTTAATCCCCGTTCCAGTGTTTCCTCTGTGGGAGCCCTCTTCTCTGGGAGCGGTGGTCAGCTGAAGCTGCCTGGGTGCTCTCCAGGTTGAGGTGGGGGTCTTGGCCTTGCCTCACTGGGCGCCGGGTACCAGTGCCTCGGCAGCTGCTGTTGATCTACCGCTGACGGTGCATGGGGGGAGTTTATGTCGGGCCATTTTAATCTGTAAAGCACTTTGTGATGCAACTTCTTGCATGAAAAGGGCTTTATAAATAAAGTTTTATTTGATTTGACTTTGATTTAGGTACACTTGCACTCAGTCTTTGAAGTAATTCTGCTTTTTTATGTGTTGATTTAAGGTGAAGCAGAGGAATTGACAGGAAGTTCCACCTTTTTCCTTAATTTTACTGACTTTTTTCACAACTATATGATGTTTTTTTTTCTTTTTTTGCTGAGGCTTAGGCTGTTGGTTACCACCCCTCCTCCACTCCACCACTCATCCAACGACGGGCTAACATTATTCTTATTTTAACTATAAGCTCAGTCAAAAAGGAACATTTTAGGTCTGGTCCTAAAAGTAGAGTGTCTGCCTCACGGACTAAAACTGGGAGCTGGTTCCACAAGAGAGGAGCCTGATAACTATATTATCTGCCTCCCATTCTACTTTTAGAAATCCTAGGAACCACCAGTAAACCTTCAGTCTGTAAGCGAAGTGCTCAGTTAGGAACATATGGAACAATCTGATGTATGATGGAGCTCGATTATTAAGGGCTTTATATCCAAGAAGGAGGATCTTAAATTCTATTCTGGATTTAACAGGAAGCCAGTGAAGGGAAGCTAAAACAGGAGAAATGTGATCTCACTTTTTAATATTATTCAGAGACCAAGCTGCAGCATTTCAACTGAAGGCTTTTGGTTAAATTATTTGGACTTCCAGATTGTAAAGAATTACAGTAGTCCAGCCTTGAAGTAACAAATGCATGGACTAGTTTTTCAGAATCACTCCTGGACAGGATGTTTTTTCATTTTAGCAATATTCTAGAGGTGAAAATAGGAAATCCTAAAAACCTGTTTAACATTTCATGTCAAAAAAAACACCGAGCTTTCTTTACGTTATTACTGGAGGCCAACGCCATCCAGATGAAGTGATTGACTGTAAGCAGTTTCTTCTTTTTCAGAGCTTCTGGTCCAAAGATGACAACTTCTGTCTTGTCAGAATTTAAAAGCAGAAAGCTTTGAGTCATCCAGGTTTTTTTTCTTCAAGACATGCCTGTAATCTACCTAACTGATTACATTCTTATATATAGTTTTGTATCATCATTTTTGGTTCGTGGTGAGCTGTAACTGTTCTCAATCAATCAAACTTTATTTATAAAGCGCTTTTCATACAAACGTTGCAACTCAAAATGCTTTACAGATTTTGTTTCACTCCTAGGCAGGGGTGGACTGGGACAAAAATTCAGCCCTGGCATTTTCTGTCCAGACCAGCCCACTACATTATCAGCCGACACTACGTAAAAGTTCACAAATCTCGCAGCATCTCCTCTCATGCATACTACAGTACAAATGAGAGTCATATTCCTTGATAGCAGTTAGCAAATAAAGCACAAAACTGTGAATTCAAGGACTAAAACTGACAGCTATGGCAATCAATCACTCAGTATTTATTCATTATAGTCTCAACAGAACAAATCTAGTATGAATTCATAAAACATTATAAGACACGGGATATACTCAAATCAGAGACGACTCAGTAGTAGCCAAAAAGTGAAGTGGAGGCAGTGAGAGAACAAGCCCCCAAAAAAGAACAAGTAAAAAGAAAAATGTCCAAAAATGGTATGCCTGTTTAAATTAATGACCAATCACAAAAACGAAACGAGGGATTCGAGGGTCATTTGTACTTGACATTGCATTGAATTATCTAATGCAAATCTTTAATTGTGTTTTTCTCAAAATGAGTTTTTTCCAACATTCAAAATGAATAATCTTGAAATCAGTTATACCTATATACACCAAACTTTCCACCATTGTTTTATGCTATGAGATGAAAAAAATTACAGAGCGATTTGTCAATACATCGTTATGCTATGTGCTATTTTGTGTAAAAAAAACAGGCCAAAAAAGAGTTTTTTGGAGCTACATACACTGTTTTTTGATTTATGAAGAAATGAAATGAAATAAACCTATTTCCCTCTGTAAAAAGTTTTAGAAGTTTTTTCTAATCATATATGATTAGAAAATTAAAGAAAAATTCAATCTGTCTCTCACCAATTTTGAGATACGTTTGAAAATATATGCAAATTAGCACATTTTTAACCAGATTACACCTCATTTGCATATCTAAACAACATTTATATCAAAACTTCTAATACAAAAGATGTTTGTTTTCAATACTAGGATTAAGTTTGTCAAGTTTCATGAAGGTATCTTGAAGGTAACTTTTTGCCCTATTCACCTGTAGTGTCTCCCCTTAATGTTTACTGTTGCTATGGCAACCAGAGAGCGCTGCCGTTAGTAGCTGTCACAATTTGGCATATTTAACTAAATCAACCGCAACTACCAACAGTCAGCCCTTCAACTCTGGGCTAATATGTTGTCACAAGTATTCTGTTATTCAGGTCACATCGCGGTCAATGTAAAACCGTTTGATACTTTATTTTGGGCATGACTCAAAATGTAGCCGAGCCAACCTGCATTCAAAGCAGTCATTCAATTTTCTCTTACACCTCCTTTCCACCGGACGCGTAAGCAACACGTTATAGGAGCAGCACGTCATACGCAGCTGATAGCCACCACTGTAGTCAATAGAACCCTATCCACCGGAGGCGAAAGCAGCACGAGTCTGCCGCGTCTGAGGAGCGACATGTCGCAGCACTTTTCTAAATATACGCGGCAGTCCTATTTTCTACGCAGTACGCCTCTGAAACACATACATTTTTACATTTTGGATAGGGGAAGACAGGAAATATAACGGCTCAGCACCAGAAATTTTCAAAATAAAAGAAACGTGCTGCTTTGCGGTTGCTTTACTTAAAAAAAGGTCACTACCTGTGCGCCCCGTGAGAAGTCAGTACCTCGCGGGAGGGTCTCATTTGTGTGTCATCACACAAATTAGCGATTTAAGATATTCCCTGACATAACATAAACTTATTGGTGAATATAAAACGGACATAACATAAAACACAGACCTTTTGGAGCCATGTTGTTGTCTTTTCCTGCTTATTGTTGTCATAGACGTTTATATATGTCTATGTTTGTTGTTTACTGATGAAACCACGCGTGATTTTGCTAATCTCGCGTGATTTCGTGCTCTCTCGGTGACAGCTGCTTCCTTGCTGCTATGCGCCTCATACGCACCCGGTGGAAAGGGCCAAGCAGCAGAATACGCAAGTGAAACGTGCTGCTCCTGTAACGTGCCGCTTACGCGTCCGGTGGAAAGGAGGCTTAACGTTACTTACCATGGATGTCTCCACTTGCTCCTGGCGCAGCAGCACCTCCTGCTGGGGTGGTGACCCCGGCACCAAATAGGTCTGTCAACCTTAAACGTTTAGCAGCTTCCACCTCCAGAGATTTCAGCATTTTGAGCCGTACTTTTTCAGCGCCACCGGAGCGTTTCTGCATTTTCAGCTCAGCAGCATCCCGTCCCGCCACTCCCACAAACATAGACCAATAATATGTGTCGTTTGCGGCAACAAACTGCTAGCCCTCTGTAACCAATTGGCCGGCCCAATTGGAGGGAATTTAGAGAGAGAAAAAAACAAACAAAAAAAAACAGCGGACCGGCCCACATTGGGTCAACAGCCCACCAGGATGATGCCCGGTATGCCAGATGGCCAGACCTGCTCCTAGGTTTTTTCCGAACTTCCAAACTAACTTCCTTTCCCCTGTGGGTAGTAGTTTACTTGGTCTTTTCAAGTTTATGTTGTAACAATTATGTTGTAAAACCTTTAGGAGCACTTTCTAAGAGATTTGGGAGGAACATGTGCTGTATGTATTAGTATTTTACAAAATCATCAATTAATTTAAATGTGTAATCCTATTTTCGTTTTTAAATTCATTGGAGTTGCAATATTTTTACAATAAAACTTACATCCTTTAAACAAATAGTGTGGTTGTAGTGTCTGAATGATGAAATGATACTCAGGCCCATCAGTATATGATAGAGAGTGGAAAACTACCTCTTAAATAATGT
The DNA here is from genome assembly GCA_963556495.2 of Valencia hispanica. Taxonomy (NCBI): domain Eukaryota; kingdom Metazoa; phylum Chordata; class Actinopteri; order Cyprinodontiformes; family Valenciidae; genus Valencia; species Valencia hispanica. Next base: position 9,631,038 of record OY747708.1, on the reverse strand, counting down.
TTTATTTTAAGTGCATTAATTTAGTGGCAGTCTCAGTTTCTGAAAATGAGAATAAATCACTCTGACCTCCTCCTAAGTGAATTAACATGGGTGATTGTGGATGTAATTGCCAATTAGCATGACTCAGTGATTCTACAGTCTCACAGGTGGATCATTTTCACCCTCAGTGAGTTTTAAAAGCGAGTAGACCTTATGAACAAAGCCATTAGATTAACAGTGTATTTCACAAAATGTGAAAGCTGCTGTTCTTCTTTCCGAGCTGAAATGCAACGTGACAATTATGTAAGACAACAACCCAAAATCTAATATGCCTACAACTAACAGCTAAGGGTGTTCCTCCTCTGAATGTTTAGCCTGCAAAACTGCAATAAAGTACAAAGGTTAGCACCCAGGGTTAAAATTAATATGACAGTGAATAGCTAAGCACGTAAAACTTGACCTCATAGGTCATGGAAATAAAGTGACACACCTGTTTTATGTTTTGCAGATTGCATTCTTATTTCCACATTTTATGGTTTCATTGTAATAAAAAAAAAGAATAACCTAAAGCAAAATCTATGGAGCATCATTTATTCACCACTGAATAACTCCCCTCTTCTGTCGCATCTCTAACCGGTTCTGTATCTATAGTTTTTATTGCCCAACGATTTTTAGGTTTGTGAACCACATAATGAAATATTAAACATTTAGGTTACATTTTGATTTTTAATTAGGATCATTATACTGGCACAATATCCAACAGAACAGCTTGTTTGCAAAGTTTTTTGTGTTTTGAGGAGTTTTTTTATGTTATGTCACATTTGTACTGCTAGCATAACAGTGAATCAGAACTCATTAGAGTTTGAGAAAACATCTGAAATATCTTTACTGAGATCACGAGGAGTCAAAGATCCAAGATAACAAACAAACAACAAACAACACTTGCATTAGGTTTTTCCATCAGGTGAATTTGTATACCCTGGGTTGGTGTCTGGTAACATTACATCACCAGAGATTGCACTAGATATTGTTGTTGTCTATCATTTTGACCAACAGGGTAAAAAAAGAAAAAAAAATCAGGTTATAATCTTTTTACCTGTCAATTTTCTAAAATTATAACATATTTAATGGTATTTTTTATTCATTTTATGTAATATTCAAATCAAGCTGAACAGAGAATAACATAAAAATTAAATTCAATGATTACACTAAAAATACAAACCTGCTGTGGTCGGAAAGCACAATCTCACAATTTCCTCATTTACCATAGTGGAATTGCTGCTGAAATAATTGTCAAGAGGTTTTGGATTTTTGCCTTTAAGAGATAACTTCTCATGGAGGTTTAGATGTTGTTCTGGAGGATGAATCCGCTCTCCACTGCCACACTGGAGACTGGAATTAAGTGCTACTTCAGCCAAAGTTTTTCAAAAGGAAAACGATTCTCAAATTAAAATGATATGAATTTGGAATAACCTTCTAAATGAACCATTTCCTACCTGCAAGCTATTGCTTTAGCGGGAAGAAATCCCGCAGCATATGCGCTGCTTCTGCACCAGAGGTTGGCACAACACCGGGTTCTTGGGAGCGACTCACTCCTAAGCCTTAGTAACTCTTCAATGCTCTGCCATGCTTAAAGTTGAAAATGTCTGCTCATTTGCACCAAGTGGTCAGAGGTGTGAGTACTAATCTGTCAAAATGGCCAGTGGGCTTCAGATTTGTCTGTCACCGTTTAAAAAGGGCTTGGGTCAAATATGAAAAATATTGGGTTAACATGACCCCTGCACATCACCTCCATGATGATCAAATATTCCAGAGACAATAGGATGCTTTAGACCTAATTAAAGCAAATTGCTCTTTTACCTCAGCTACAAGCTAGACTCTTCTTCCTGTTAGCTGTTCCAGAGGTAAAAATTGTTGAACACTTATTAACCTAAATCAAAACCAAACCTATTGTTGTAGCAGTCTGTCTCTTGATTTTCTTCATTTTTCTTCTTCTTCACCACCAGCTAAACAATAGCTTCACTCGAATAGGTGCCCCAGACCTTTTGTGAAGTTATTAACCTTTTAGGAGGTGAGCCATGATTCAGAGGTGGCCACACAGTCTCTGGAGGTTACATTGCAACACACGCTTGCTGAGTCAGGCAGAAACAACCAAGAGGTAAAGAGGAAAAGAGAGCAGGTGTTTCTGACAAATGGAAAACAACAGATGCTGAAAGAAAGTCTTGTTGTTTTGGTGCCTGAATGCTTAAAGACTTTAACTTTACTCAGAAGTAAATGAAAAACAGATGTGGCTGTCTGAATCGATAGCTTTTAGTGTGCCAGAATACAGATGCGGTGCTCAAATTCAACATAACACCATGAAATAAAACAGCTATTTCAGATGTAATAATAATATCAGCAAAAGATCATGTCTATCTTTTTAGATACTCTTTTCTGACAAAAGCACATAATTGATCTTTTCTTTTACCTTTTCAAGACTCTAAAATCTTATTTGAAATGTTAAAGTAATGACACTTTAAATAGAACTCCTAATTAATGTGTAATTTTAAATTCCAAGAAAGACACCTTATTTTATCATGACTCCATTGAAATACTACATAATAAAACCAGATCATTCTGTACTCTATGATCCTGACTTTTATGCTCTTTACATTGCCTTTCAAATATTTTCATGCCTGTGAACAAAAGGTAATGATTTTTCGTTTAAATCACTTTCTTGTGTTAGCCTAACACAAAGTAGTATATGATTATTTTTAATTTAGGAGCAGTACAAATTAATTAATATTTACATATACAATAAATGTGTCACATTTTAGCCTTTGGCTAACTTTAATCTGTTGTAGAAGTCATAAGAAAGATATTTTTCCCCCAAGAATTTAAAGTAAAAACAAATACAGCTGTTGTGTGACAGCCTCAGAGGTTTGTCAGAAAACATTAGTAAACAAACAGCATCATGAAGACCAACACAGTAGATAGGTGGGAGATAAAATTATGGATAAGTTTAGAGTGGTACTTTAAAAATCTCATGGCACATTGTATAATACCTTAAAATGACACAACAGCAAATCTCTCAAGACATGGTAGTCCACCTAAGCCAAAGGTCTGACAAGCAAAGCCTTAATCAGGATCTTTGAACTGTGCATCATCCTGACCGTCAAGCTGTGGGGATGCATGACACTTCCTCACCAGGGTTAGATGAACTGTTTGAAGAGAATGAGAAGATGGATGAAACTAAGGCCATGTACACATGTAGCCAGGTTTAAAAAAAACCTGAATATTTTCACCACCTCTTTTTAAAAAAGAACTCCTTCCACACCTAACCGCATCAGTGCGTAGTTAAGCACATTCATGCCAAACCTGTTAGGGGGCAGTAGATCCCCCAAGCCCTATCCACTCAGAGTAACTTTTTCCTTTCTAACTTCTACATACAGCAAATCTTCACTTAGGCCAGAGTTTTTAGAAAGATTTGTTTTTGGTGCCATAAATCGTTGTATTCGTGTGGATGACAGGCCAAGCCATTGAAAAATATATTTGTTTTGTGAGATACCCGGCTACGTGTGGACAAGGCATAAATTATTGTTGTGGAAGTGAAGCTGTTAGAGGCAGCAACAGACTTTGGAGAGGGTTGGGGGTTCACCTTTTTAATAAGACAACAGCCCTAAAGAGGGGTGCCTCCAGCCTTTTTGGAGTACCTCAGCTTAGCCCAAACAAGATGTGATATTTCTGTAAAAGAAAAATGAAAAAAATGTTACAATACATTATAGACTATATTTTACATAGTAAGGTGCCTAAATTATAATTTATTTTCAGTGCATGCATGTCGCCTAATAAACAATGGCTTGTAATTTTATATCTAATGTTCAATTTAATGTTCAGTGTTTCGGAAATTGACATCTGAAAAAAGCAAAACCAAACTCTTTACTTGAATGTCTGTTTCTTTTTCTCTTTCCATTTGTCTTTGCTTCTTCCATTTTTGTCTTTTCATTAGTGAACTCCCCCCCCAAAAAACAATGTTATAATTAGACTTTGATTGCTCACAAGCACTGTGCACAACCTATCATTCATACACTATTCACCTATTGCTGTGTCTCTCTGTCTTTATCTCTAGGTGTTTCCTCTCCTCTTCTCCCTCTCAACACCTGATCATCTCTCATTAGTACTGTCCTGGATAGTCTGTTTGGTCCTGCTTTACTAATTTATTATGTCTTCAATGATGCACGGTTATCGACCTATTTGAATTCTATCTATCTATCTTTCTATCTATCTATCTATCTATCTATCTATCTATCTATCTATCTATCTATCTATCTATCTATCTATCTATCTATCTATCTATCTATCTATCTATCTATCTATCTATCTATCTATCTATCTATCTATCTATCTATCAGAGCTATATATATATATATATATATATATATATATATATATATATATATATATATATATATATAATTTGATTTATTTATTAAATCAACAGAAAAAACAGAATAAATCCAATGTTACAGTCAACATTGCAATATTAGTGTTTCCCACATCAAGTTTGCATTTATATATTTTCTTTTTTAAACTGTGCTCTGTAATTAAAAAGTTATTTTGTTGCTTTTGTATTAGTAATTTTTCATGAATGTCCTTAGTCAATGTGCTTACTAAGTATAACCAATTTGCTACAGACAAGACAGCTAAAGAAAATTATGCATAAGCCAGTGTTTGCCTTTGTGAATCACTTTTTACACGGATAAATTCTTACCCTTGGCCTCTCTAGAAAAAGCTAAGGAGTTACAACAGTTTTTGTCGTAATTTTTCAATGATCCATTAAGTTCTGTTAGTCTTAGAAATGCTGCTAATCATAATATACAGGGTTCAAATTACACCAAAGCTTTTTGGGGAGCCATATTTTTCATCCTGCATTGCTATTTTCAAATTCACCTGCACACGTATATATTTTATGGCACAACAGTCAATACAATAAAAAAAGTAGTTGGTAGTTTAACAGCTTCTGAACAAACAAAAAGCAACAAGGGATCCACATACAGTCCAATATTTTCTGCCTTATCAAACCCTTCCAAGAACAACAAATCACGGAGCAGAAGTACCATCATCATGATCATGATGATCCTCATTCACCATCAAAACCCAAATAACTGCTAAACCAAGAACTAATATCAGTCCAGTAATCTTACTTTAGATCAGTAGGGACCACAGATGCCACAAGACTGATTTGTGACCCAATATCATTAATATTTATTAACAAACCTAACTCTGATTTGATTGGCAATGTGCCCTCTTATTTCAGCACAAGCGTGGTCTGATTTGTGCCCACTTTAACGCTATGAAGTTTTTGTAGTCATTTTGGCTGGGGGATTTCTTAAAGCCATTTTTCTTTTGCCACCATATAGACTGTTCTTAAAGATGTACAGTATTTGTTTCTTGCATAAAATGAGCATTCATTATCTCTTCTCTTTGAAATTTCAACTGCTCTTTTGTGAGCCAAAAACAATTTTCTTATGTTATTTCTTAGGTTATTCTATGATTCATTGCTGACTTCTCCATTCTTCAGACAGATGCACCCCAGTTTTGATTTTAGTACTTGTGATTTCTAGTAAAGAGCCAGGTATTCCTAGCTTTCCACTCGCTCCACTGCTTTTGTATCCAGTTAAAAGTGAAGGCTACATGACCTGATTCAGGCTTCAGTGCACTGCAGGGATCCACTGACGGCAAAGTTACCGCTGATCCCGTTGTTCTGAATCTGCTGCTGATGAGCTCTCAACGCTAGCAAGACTTATTAACTGCTGGTCCGGGCGCACTTGTCCTCTTCACTGCCAAAATTTTTTGGCATATAAAACTGAAATGCTCCAGTTTACGTCAAAATGATATCAAAAACGTGAGTAAAACGGGGCCCAACCTCACGCCAATGACTGACGCAATCTGCTGGGATTCCTTAAATAGGAAACTTTTTAACTGATTGGAATGTTTGTATAAATGTATTGATATGACTTTTTGTTAAGTGCCTTGAGATGACATCTGTTGTGAATTGGCGCTATATAAATAAACTGAATAGAATTGAATTGAAAATTAAAGCTTTGCCCAATCTAATCCCAGACAGTGTCCATGATGCTCCAAATGTGCTTGATTAGCAAGAATCCAACACAGATTAGCATTAGCATGATTGACGTAGACTTTGTCAATCAAAACAGCGAAAGTTACTTTTAGTAGAAGTCAGTGTTCGGAAAATTTAGTGTGAGAAATTCAACACACAAAGTGGACAAATTAGGATTTTATTTTAATCTAAAACACATTAGGATTCTTTTAAAAAAAATAAAAATAATGTAAACTAAATTGAAACCGGCTAATTTTAGAGCTCTCCCTTGGTGTATCAATTGAGGACCTTTAGGGGAGCCCATCTTCCTTTAAGGGGAGCTCTGCGCTGTGCAGTTTTCTGCGCACGCATTTGTACAGAGCGCCCTCGTTAGGAGAGGGGAGGGGCCGTGTGCCCACCGTAGCGACATACTGACTGTGCCAAGCCATGGTATGGCAAGGGGTTAAAATATGCCTTGGACGTTAATACCTTAATAAGGCGTTAATACACACCTTACTTTTGATACTGATGGCTTGCCATACCTGACTGTAACCTGACACCGATTCAAGTCAGTGGCACTGCTGATCAGAGTAGACCCAGTGTGTGGGATCGAGGGGGCAGTGAGCCTGTCCGCTCTGATAAGTGTGAGCTACTTTACAAAGGGGAATAGCCCATACCTTCAGTTTAAAAATGTGCAAAGCTGGTAGAAACATACAACAGATGGCAGCTCTAACTGCTACAAAATACTATTCAACAAAGTATCCATTAGTGGTTGTAACATGACAAAACATTAAATGGTTTAAAAGTTTTTGATTGGACTTGTATGCCAATTGATGGAACTTTAATGAACTTTCCCATTTTTAGTCTAAAATTAAGCAATGTCTGACTTCAGTGACATTCACATAAAAATTCAATCATTAAACATCTGTCCGAACGTTTATTGTACGCTTTTTGTGTGTGGTTATTACTAGGCAAAAGCTTTTTTGGAGAAATTGCATTTTTTCATATTAAATAGATTGGAACTCTTTGAAGTAATGTCAAGTAAAATTTATTCAATGATGTCGGGATCTTTACTTGTCTTAGAGTGGCATTTTAAATGGTGCAATGACTTCAATTCTTTTTGTATAATGTCTTAGGTTTTAGCATTCGAGGTGTGGATTTAGGACAAAGGTGTTTAACCCTTTGTGCATACCATTAAATTCATGTTAGCACAATTTGTTATTTGTTTTAACTTTATTAAGTCTGGCATTTAGCTTTTAGCTAAGTTGCAAACCTAGAAGTTGCCTGAATTAACACTTGGACTGAATCACTTACGTAGTTTTATACATTTGTATTTTATTGATGAAGTGCAAGAAACTAAATGCTTTTTGTTGTTTTTACTGTATATCAGTATAACAGTAAATTCTTAAAAGGAACAAAGTTTCAATGCAACACAGCCAGTTAAATTACAGATGCAATAGCTTAAGCTTCGTCGGACAAACATATTGTGTATCAAGACCGTAGATTGAGGTAAACAAATCACATCAGTGTGAGGCTGTACTGGTTAATGAATCTACAAAAAATGACTAATTCTAACCGTTTAACCTTCCATCATGGTTTCTTGCTTATGTGAAACATGAACGCGAGTGTTTTCTTTTGACTCTATGCTGGTTGTATGTGATTACCTGCTCTTATGAAGCATCAGGGCACAACAAAGGAGAAGTCAACATTAAATCAAAATGAGGAAAGTGAGGAAAGTTTCATTATTCATCTCACACTGGCATACCCAACTCCCCAGCTTCCCAAAGGGAACACTATGAAATTTCAATTGGCATCATTCTATGTGTCGGGTTTTAATGTCAATATCGCAGACAGTCTTCAACTGCCTCGCAGCCTCCCTTCTGACTCCAACAAGAAACTTCAAAGGAGCACTTCTCTGAATCCCTCAGTCTTGCATTAAAAATGTTAACCTTGGAGACATGCTAACAACCAGATTGCGTATGTTGCCGAATTCTAATGAAGATTCTGATCAGTCAGGACAAGAGAGAAGAAACGACTTAACCATGGCCTCTGCCTGTCAGTCTGTCCATCTGTCCATCACTTTGCCTCTTACCTTAACTTTTCACATTTCTTTCCCCCATGTTCAATACAAAACCCAGGATTTCTCTTTTTCCAATGAAAACAATAAACACTGCATACATTTACTGTAGAAAAAGGAGAGATGTACACAAAGTGCTTTGCATTATTTATAGTACTATACTGTGACTCATAAGCAAATGGCACAGAATAAAAAAATACCCTTTTATTTGATGCAAATTTAATTCAAAATAAAAAAATGCCACAATCACATAGAAAAGCTGAACTGTTCTTGCGGGACTTTGGCGGCTGCTGCTCATTTAGCCTCAGGTGTGGGACTCTAATGGTTTGCAGCCAAGACTCCACATGAGAGCCAATGTGCTCATAATGATGCCAAAGCTTCAGAAGTAGCTACACTGGCAGAAATATGTCTGCAGGTGCTGCAGTTACGCTTTGGTAAGTTACACAGTGAATGCCATGCTATCCTCCAGCAACATGTGACAAGACGTAACATCCCATAAGACTAAGAGAAAACCTTGTGATGAATAGGGCCAGAATATTCACCACTGCAGCCTCATTCCACTGCACACATGACTCCCTGCTAACATTAACAGTAAGCCAATGAGGGAATAGTCATGTCTTACCTGTGATTAGAAGCTGCCTTCACAATGCCTGAGTAGAGTATAATCAGTGAAGACAGCTACCTTGGATCTCATTATCAGCTTGGTGCCCTAAGGGTTTTGAATTTTCGAATACTGTAACTAGAACAGGCTGTATGGTCATTATTTAGATAATTCATTAATTAAGCGAGAACATTTTTCTACCCAAGGAAGAAAATTTGAGCGTAATCACTGAAGCAACAGTAATAGTGGTTAAAAAAAGTATTGCTGTTTGGCTGAGCTGCAATAACCCCACCATATCAGAAATACTGATATTGCAGGAGATATTTCAGCTTAAAAAGAGGGAGAATGCATCTCATGAGACCTTTGTAGATCAGACAGATTTTGCCCCATCTGCTACAGCTGATCACAGGCAAAGTAGTTTTAAATAAAAATCTGCCTGGATGTCAGTCTGCCCTCATTTCATTTAAATTAAAGTCCTTCCAAAGACAGAAAAAAAATCCTCTTTCCTCTCTTGCCCTCACTTAATATATGGAGAGGTTCAAATAATCCTTATAAAGTTCATCTTGTGCAGCTGGGAATCTCAAGAAAAGCATTTATACATAATGTGAGCCGTCCGTCTGATAGACCTGTAAGGAATAGATTATCATCATCCTTGCACATTTGGTACGCCCACACGGTCTCTCAATCGTCACATTTAGAGGGGGCATGAATGGGAAGGAAAATGTCATTAGTGAGAAAGGTAATCTGTTTCTTGAGAGGAATCAGAGATCATAATTGGATTTTCTTCAAGACTGCTCAAAGCTTTTCAGTGTCTCAGACCGCTATCATATTAATGATTGTAAGCCGACTGAGGTTGAGAGTGGGCTTAGTAAAAAATGGCCTCCTCCACAGGTGCTTGAATATAACTTTAGATGGGAGCGACTGTGCTATTATACATTTAAAAAAAATAATAATACCACCCCAAAGGTTTAAATTTATATGGATTCACAAAGGGAACATTCAAGAGGTAAAAATAACAAGATGGAAAAAAGAAAAGGCTATTCAACTACAAAGGAAAAAAAATAAAAAGGGATTTTGTTGATTCATTCAGTTTAAGTCTTGATTTTGAGTGTGTTATTCTGACTCATGTATATTTAACATGATGCCCTGATAATCCACATCAGGAAGATCCTGATGAGATTTATGTTCAACCTGAGTAAGCACCATTCAGGACCCCCTGCAATTTGCTTAACATGGTGTAGTTGGAGTTGAACACACCATCATACATCTGGTTCTAGACAAAGCAGGGAGCACTGTGAGCATCATGATCCTTGATTTCTTCAGAGTGTTTAACACATTTAACAGTTAACATTTTAGCAGTTAATTCTAACATATTTCAGCCTGAGTTCCTATGGAAGGCACAACAGAAGACACAGGTAGATTCCCCCAGAATCACTTTGATCGATGACTACCTGACAAATCATCCCTAGTTTGTGAGAATAAAGGTTTGAGACTCAAGGAGCCCAATAGGGGACTATACTTTTACCCTTCCTTTTTTGTGTAGACACCAGACGGAGTACTGTTATTTACAAAAATAATGTGCAGTCATCCAGTGTATCACACATGGTAGGAGAATAGAGACCTGGTGGACACTATGCAGCATTGTGTGGAAACAAACCTTTCATATTGAATGTGCATAAAACAAAGATGATTGTAAGTTTCAAAGAAAACAGCCATAGTAAAACAGTATTTCAAACGTCAGAGAAGGGAAGTGGCTGAGGAATATAAATACCTCTGTGTTCACCTAGTCAAAAGACTGGACTAGAAACGTAACAGTAAAGCCATCTACAAGAAGGGACAGAGCAGACTGCACTTCAGTCTGCTCTGAAGTAGGAAGTTGAAGTCCTTCAAGTTCTGCAGCAAGATGCTGCATATCTTCTACAAGTCTGTTGTGGAGAATGTAATTGCTTCTACCATCTTCTATTGGGGTAGTAGTGTCAGAGCCAGTGGCTTAAAGAAACACAACAAGCTGACAATGAAGGCTGCCTCTGTTATGGAGACTGCTCTGGAGCCTCTGGAGATCATTGTGCAAAGAACAATTATCCTTTCATGGGACTATCATACAAGACAAAAGTATCTTTAGTGAAAGGTTTCTTCAGTTCTGCTTTAACACAGACCGCTACAGGAGATCCTTCATGCACACAGCCAGCGTTTACACCAACTTCTTGAAGAAACTTCTATTGTATGAGTTACAACAACACCTAATTTTCCTCAAAGTATTTTTGAAATGAATTGAATTCATGTTGTTTATCTATTTACAGCCAGAGTCCCAATTGAGTTTCTTTTGTCAGTGATTTAAAATAAGGAAACTCTTCAGAGCTGAAGTTAGAAATACATGAAAAAATAACAGTGTAAATCTTGTTTGAATAAGTATGGTCTGAGAAATCTGCAACGTTTAAATTTGAGGTTAATAATAAGGAACAAAGTATTTACTTGAAAGTACACTAAAAATCTCTACTGGCTAAGCAACATTTCCAAATTATGCAAGTCTTACCAATTACTCTGCTGTGTGAAGAAAGACAAGGTACTAGTATTATTGTAATAACGTAATACTACAAACTGTATGTGCAGCTCTCACACTTCAAATCTCATATCTTTAGTTTGATGCAACATGGACCAAAAGATTTACATAAAACAGAAGGTTTCTCTTTTTCTTTGATCTGAGTGAAATAAAGCAGAAAAAAAGAACCAGGAAGTATTGTGTGTAATAGAAAATGTTCAATGATTTCATTCCTGATGTAATGGTATTTTAGCCAAACACACTTTGATAGAGAGGCATCATCTGCCTCAATTAATTTCAGCACGTATAGACTCTGCTCAATTGACAAACGTACAGAGATGCTTCATGTCACTGATGTCTTAGCAGATAAAAGTAGAGCTCTACCAGAAGAAGACAACACAGATCTCAGAGGTATCAGATCACTAGTTGTTCAATTATTGCTGTATTGGCCAAAAAGCGCTTTAAGAATTGCTGTAATGGTTGACACATTTTTATTGTTTTACACCAATTTGTTCATTGATATTTTCAAAAAAATCTAAGACTTCTATCAACTTAAATGTCTTTCCATTTTATTATTATATTATCTTTTCCTCTCTTTTTTGTCTTTAATTTTTAGTATATCGTCGCATGTGTGTAAATTTAATAGGGGAGTTAAAAACAGACAACAAAAGATACAAATTTCTATAAAAGCAAAATTGAAAGGTACATTTGTTCTCAATACTCTATAGTATGGTAGTTGTGTAAAAAATATATTGTCTGATCTTGCAAGCTGTGAACAATTCTGCATCTTTAAGGGAAGAATCAGGACAAACACAACTTCAGTTTTTAACTAGACTTACCATTTACATATCTAAACAGTCTACTGCATAGCATCAGGAATCAAGTTCTCTTTCTGGTTAGTTTTTCTTATTTTCCTTTTTGCAACATCTGTGTCATGTTAATCATTATATTATTAATATTAATGACTAGTTTTAACCGATTTTAACACCACTGACTTTTAGCAACTTGTTTTTACCGGGGGCGTTTTTGATCCGAACACGTACTACTTTTATTTTGTCATGCCTTCACTCACCTGCACTCCCGGATGTGATGGCTGTTTTAAATTAACTCCAAAAGTTCTGGAGCTGGAGCAGAGGATCTCCACGCTCCATCAAATCCAGGACCACGAGCGCAACGTGGACATCATCTGCCGCCGCCAACAGCGCTCAGCTGGCGGACACAATTCCTTGCCAGCCCGGTGAAACTGCGGAGGGGGAACCCATCGCTGGACTCGGACTGCCGAACGCCGGAAGTGCAACAACAACTGCAGAGGAGGACCGCTGGTTCCATCTGGGGGCTAAGCCAAAAGCCCCCATCAGCTCAACCGCGGTGCTTTAGGGTGCCTGTTCCATGGTTGGGCCCGGCCGCGGTGGAGGGGGCCTGGAGCAGCCGCCACCGCTCTCCTTCACCCGGCCTACCATTGTCAAACCGCTTCGGTGCCCTGGAGCATGACTTTCCTCCTCTGACTGTCCCTCCGGCGGTCCTGAAACACCGCAGCTCCGCAGGACTGCCGCCCATTCCCTCCCAGCACCCGGAGCACCAGCGGGGCTCCCGCAGCCCTCCACGTCGCGCTAAACCCAGGACTCGCCGAGGAGTGCTCCACTGCACCCTGAACACACGGAACGAGCCCTCGGCGCCGACTACACATCGCTGCAGTCCTGGGGAAGCTAATCCGCCCAACATCCAGCAGGTCCTGGACGGTGAAAGATCCTCTGCCCAGCATCAACTTGTTGACCAGCCGCCCACAACGCTCATCATTGGAGACTCTATTTTCATGAATGTAAGGATGAGAAGAGCCCTCACACTGTGTTTACCTGGAGCCACCGTAAAGGACATTACTGAACAGATCCTGGACCATATCCAACATCACCCATTTGTGAGTAGAGTTATTATTCACGCTGGAATCAATGACATTCGTAAATAGCAATCTGAGCTCCTGAAGCTGGATTTTATTCATTTGTTTAATCTTTTAAAATACACATATGTGTCTGTTTTTATTTCTGGCCCCACCCCCACTGTTGGCAGAGGTATTGGTCGTTTTAGCAGGCTTTTATCTTTGAACACTTGGCTTTCCTCTGCCACCATGATGCACTATATTAGTTTTATAGACAATTGTAACATTTTCTGGGGCAGGAGTCAATTGTTTGAACCAGGTGGACTACATCTCAACAGACAGGGTGCCCGCATGGTGGCAATAAGCCTGGCATGCCCTCGCCCTCCCCTGTCTACCACACCAGCCCCAGCTGCTTCTTCCCTTTCTGCCCCCTCTGCCACATCCTGATGTGCAGCTGGTCCCTGCTCCTATGAACTCAGTTCTGATTTTAACAGTAACTCACATATCTGACTTGGAACTTGTTTTACATCATTCATACCTGTTATTATCAGCAGAGAGCGGAAAAATTATATAAAACATAGCAAATGCAACCCTAATAATCTCAAACAGTTACCAAAAGTCCTACCTCCAGTAAATCATACAGTCACTCGATCTCCAATCACCAATAATATGGCACTTCTAAATGTTCGCTCTCTGCTGAATAAAACTTTTACAATAAATGACCTAATTTTAGACCATAATATTAACTGTTTATTTTTAACGGAAACATGGCTGAGTGCAGATGCCCCCATTGTTCTTACAGAGGCCTCCCCACCAAGTTTTAATTTCACTTATTCTACGAGGAGTTGCAAAAGGGGAGGCGGAACTGCTTTTATTAGTTCATCAAGGCTTTCTGCCAAACCTGTTTTATTTGATAATTTTAGCACTTTTGAATATACTGCGTCTGTTTTTAGCACTCCTCAGATTTTATGTGTCACAGTTTATAGGCCTCCTAAAAAGAGTGCACTTTTTATTCAATAATTTTCAGAGTTTTTATCAATTTTGCACAACTCTTATGAACGAATAATTTTAGCTGATTTTAATCTGCATATAGATAACATCTTAGATCCTTTATCAACAGAATTTTTGAATATTTTGAATTATTTGGATTTTAGTCAACATGTCACACAGCCAACTCACAACAGAGGACACACCCTGGACTTGGTCATCACGTATGGCCTGTCCACCAGTGTGTCCTCTGTTGTTGACTTGGCTGTCGCTGACCATTACTGTGTGTTTTTTATTATCACCAGTTTTATCCAGAAGGACACGTCTGTGAGAACTGTCAGGAAGCGCCATCTAACCCCTGAAGTGGCTGCAGGTTTTCTGGAAATTTTTGAAAAGAATCCTCCTATAATTTTACCTGGCCCCTGTGATTTTATTGTTAATAATTTTAACAGAAGGCTTCAATCCGTTCTTGACCTGCTGGCTCCATTTGAAGTTAAACACAAACACTCAAAACCAACAACACCATGGAGAAACGAAGACCTTAAGAGATTAAAAAGGAGCTGCAGGGTGGCAGAGAGAAAATGGAGGAAAAATAAAATCACAATAAATCATCAAATGTACATCGAACGTCTCAAATCATATAACAATGCAGTAAGAAATTCCAGAAACGCATACTTTTCCAGAATAATCTCACAACATAAAAATACTCCCAAAATTCTGTTTTCCACTATAGACAACATTTTTAACTGTACTACTAATGCATTTCAGAAAATCCCTTCAAATGCTCTTTGTGAGGAGTTTGCAGACCACTTCAGAGGGAAGGTAGACACCATCAGATGTAATATTTTATCTTCTCAGTGTAACATGGTTTTAGACAAATCTGATTGTGTGTCTCTATCAGAGGAAACGCTGGACAGTTTTGTCCTGGTGGAAGCTGGGACTCTTGATAAAGTTTTCTCTTCAGTGAGGCCCACCACATGTGTTTTGGACCCGATTCCCACTTCCTTTTTTAAGCAATTTTATGAATCTTTTAGGGATGAGATTTTAACCGTGATGAATTGCTCCCTTCAGACGGGGGTCTTTCCTGCCGCCTTTAAAGGGGCGGTGGTGAGGTCCCTGCTGAAGAAGAGCAATTTAGATTTTAATGATTTAAACAACTTCCGACCGGTATCTAACTTACCATTTTTAAGCAAAGTTTTAGAAAAACTTTTTTAATTCTACTTAATAATTTTATTTACGCTCATAATGTCCTAGAGAAATTTCAGTCTGGGTTTAGGGTGAACCACAGCACAGAGACGGCTCTTTTAAAGATTTTAAATGATTTTAGATTAAATTATGATGCTCAGAAGGTGACAGTGTTGGTTCTACTGGATCTAAGCGCTGCCTTTGATACAGTAGACCACACTATTCTTTTAACTCTTTTAAAACAGATCGGCCTCTCTGGTGCTGTTCATAAATGGTTTACATCCTATCTCACAGACAGGACTTTTATGGTAAGTTTAGATATATTGCTCCTCTAAGGTCCACAAGATCACATGTGGTGTGCCCCAGGGTTCAATTTTAGGCCCAGTGCTTTTTAACCTGTACATGCTCCCTCTTGGCAGTGTCATCAGAAGACATGGAGTTAACTTTCACAGTTATGCTGATGATACACAGTTGTACATCTCCGTGTCTCCCGATGACACACGGCCAATGGATGCACTTTTTAACTGCATTTTAGACATCAAATCCTGAATGGCAGAAAACTTTCTCCAGCTCAACCAGGACAAAACTGAAGTTTTAGTCATTGGTCCTGAGGCTCAGAGAGAGAAACTTTTACCAAAACTACAATCACTGTGTTTTAATCCTTCTTTACTAGTGAAGAACTCGGACGTGATTTTTGACTCTGAGCTGACTTTTATTCCTCACATAAAGAATATTACTAAAATAGGTTTTTATCACTTAAAGAACATCGCCAGAGTCCGCCCCATTCTCTCCCGGGCCAATACGGAGACGCTGATGCATGCTTTTATCACCAGTAGGATTGATTACTGTAATGCCTTGCTTTCTGGTCTTCCCAAAAAGACTACCTCAAGTTTACAGCTTTTACAGAATTCAGCAGCACGTGTCCTGACGAAGACCAGGGGGAGGGAACACATTACACATGTCTTAGAATCACTGCATTGGCTCCCCATATGTTTAAGGGTCGATTTTAAGATTCTTTAAATCATTTTTAAGTGTCTTAATGGTCTTGGGCCTGCCTATCTTTCGGAATTTCATCTACCTTATGAACCTTTGCGGTCTCTGCGCTCCTCTGGCAGCCGTCTCCTTGTCATCCCTAAAGTCAGGACACACACTCATGGTGAGGCGTCTTTCCATTATTATGGCCCTCACCTCTGGAACAGGCTGCCAGAGGACCTCAGGGCCGCAGAGAACGTTCATGTTTTTAAGAGCAGGCTCAAGACTCACCTTTTTAACATAGCTTTTAACTCATTATTATTTACTAAATCTGTTTAATTGCTCTGCATGTTTTATTTGATTGAATTCTTTTTAGTTTAGCTTTTAGCTGGCTATTTATCAATTATTGTTTATCTGCTTTGCATTTTTATTTGATCATATCTTATAAATGTTTAAATTTTAATATTTTAACTTATTTTAGTTTTCCTTCAGGTGTTTCCTCTGTGGGACCCCTCTGCCTCGGGGGCGGTGGTCGGCTGTGGTTGCCTTGGTGCTCTCCAGGTGGTGCTTGGGTGGAGGTGGGTGTACCAGCCCTCCCTCCACTCGGTTTCCTGGGTCAGTGCCTTGGCTGCTGCTGTTGATCTGCTGCTGCCGATGTAGATGGCTCCCATGATGACGTCTCCTGGTTCATCTGTACTCATCCCATTCTGCTTTTGTTAATGTGCTTTTGTTTATTGTTGCTTTTATTAGCTGTGGTGATGTTTTTTACTTTTGGGTTTTGGGAAAGGGGGGGAGGGGGTGGGGGGGTGGGGTTGTGGGTCATTTTTAATCTGTAAAGAACTTTGAGAATCAATTCTCCGCCAGCACAGCAGGAGGTGCAGACTTTTTTGGCAGGTCTGCCTACCATTGCAGTGACATTTCTGGTCTATGAAAGTTTATTCACTTCAGCATGTAAACCCACATCCACTCAAGGAGCAATGGCCAGAGAGCGAGTTTTGATTGAGCTGAAAGCTTTGAGAAAAGCAGCTCATTGAATACTCTAAAAACCCATGTAAACAAACAAACACAGCTGTTTTGTTGTCCTCTACACCTCCTGGTGTTCAAAATCACCAATAGACCATATTAGACAAACTGGCCTTGCAATATAAAGCATCTAGTGCCCAAAAGCTGCACTGACTATTAATTACGTTGACTGTAGAACATCGTTCTAGTGAAATGATCTTGGATGGATGTTAGCCTGATGAATCACAGACGTGCGCTCTTCGTTGCGTTCGATGGATAAAAAATTGGGCTCTTCTTAGTCCGTGCTGGTCGGACAGCTCTTTCGTCGACAGATAAGTGCTGCGTATCTCCACACTTCAGCAGACGGAGACGCATTAATCAGGCTTTAGAGAAGTGGGGATTTGATATTGACAATATAGTATACCAATCAGGGTGCCAAAGCCATGAGTCAAATGCACCCGGAAGCACTTTTCGAATTCTTATTTTCTATGTCCAGTCAGTGGAGAACGAGCATCCCTTTGTTGTGAGCAGAGAAACGCAATGTAAAAACAAAAACAAAACATGGCCATGCGCTACATTTGGCAAATGGAGCCGAGGTTGACATCTGATTTCAAGTGCTACATAAAGGACAACTGTGTAGTGGAATCTGAAGAGGAGGTAAAATACTGTATATAGACTGTATATATAAGACGGGTGGAGCCTCCTTGACTTCCCCCGTAGGTTTCTGAAGAGCTGAATAGAAGCCCAGTGAGCGGTTCCCACCACCACCATCTTGGCCGCATCACTCGTCTTGTCACTTCCGGAAAAAGCCAAAAAAAAATGGGCAAAGAGGTGGAGCTGAGAGTGGGGCTGTGAGGGTGGGGCGGATGATTGACACCCATCTAACTCTGAGCCGATGTAGCTCTGAGCTAACTGAGCTAACCAAAGCTAATGGAAAAACTCCACGATTGAACGACTACCCCCACTGCCTTCTAGGCAGATTCACTAATTTTGTCAGATAAAATCATGAAGCCTTATTGATCCATAACTTTAAACTAAAATTATGTGAATTTTAATTAAAACAGGTTTTAGTAATAGATAAGTAAAGTAAAGAAGAAATGTGGTAATTTCAACCAATTTTTGACCAAGTAGCGTTATCTTAAATGCACAGCAGAAATATAATTTTACTTATCAAAAGAAAAAATGGAGCAGAGACATTTTGGACGGTCTGTTAGTGCAGTCAATCCCACAGCAAGACATCTTTGTCCACTGAGTGCACGATTAACATCCAAACATGAATAAACATTGCAGACGCAACCGATAGTCAAATTTAGAGAAACAAAATGGCCAAGAGTTTTAACATGAGGCTGAGCCCTTCCCTGGAGCGTTGATGGCTCATTTGAGAACTGTCAATCAAAAAGACACACCCCTTACTATTTATAATTTCAAGCTTAAATTACATCTAAATGGATGAGTTATAATTTTTTTATTTTTATAAAAGTCAATGGAAACTTGCTTCTTTCTGCAGCCAGCCCCATGTGGACGAGGGGGGGAACTGCACTTTTTGTCACTTCCACATTGGCCTCACTTTTGGCCGATGGAGTTTGCACCTTGGTGAAAGCACACAAAAATCATGTCATAACGATGACTCTGACTTCAGAAAACTTGGAAAACCCAAATAGAAAAAAACACTGGTTTCTTTCCATTTATCCTGTCATGTATCCATCAAACCATGTGGGAAAAATATGTTTGTCCAAAGCATCATTCATGCAGTAACAGTTTCTGCCTCAGTAGATACGTCCTAGGGTCCTCTGCTACTGGCCGGTTGGTCATGCATCTATCATATCATCCAGACTGGCAATTCCACTAACTGACTTGAATTACTGCAGCAACTTTGCTTTCTATCTTGTTTATTTAGTAAAGCTTGAACAATTCATTTTTACACGTATAATACATTTACATGAAAATCAGCATGAACAGTTAGGAAACAGTTACACAAAATGGACAGAAAGAGATAAAAATAGCAAAACTGCAGTGATCCTTGATGTTCAAGATAGCCCACTTGAGCCTTCCAAACTTTCTCAAATTTATTTTGTTCTCCTCTAGTTATACAAGTTAATAGGGTATAACGATACACGTGTTAATATCCGTCAGTTCTGTAAGGACATGTACAAAAAAAATGCAGCGTTGTTTTATACCTGAACACATGTTAAACATCTATGAGTGAAACTGAATACACAATACAACATTCTGGAGTGCTTTGAAAAGTGACATGAAGACAAAACAGAGGACTACCAGCTATTACTAAACTCTGATATTTGGGAACATTAAGTTTCTTATGCAATTACAGTGGAGAAAGAAAGGTAGACCGAGCAAAACTTTATGTCAATGTACACATTTTTTAAACAACAATAGGATGTGAAACTCACTCTGCAATTAACTGAATCAATCAACTAAAACAATCTAAAGCTGAAGGTAAACGTCAATGGTACAGGAGAAAAATCAGCTGAAGTCCAAATTCAGGTGCCTGCAGCACTCAGTCAGTACCAAACGCTACATAGAATATGAGATGTGACACACTGGTACTGTAGTGACAATTCCCTCTGATCACAGGGCATTTTCCAATAGGTGTGCTATCATGGTGCATTAATGTACATCTCAAGTGATTTATGTCATTTTATCTGAATGAAATACCATTGTGGATTATGAGGAGGTTTTATGTTGTATAATCCATCCATCCATCCATGGTTATACTCGCTCATCTCTTATTAATCAATTAAAAAAATCAGATAAATAGTAACTGTATAGTGGGCTCTTTGTTTTCCTTAATTAAAGTGATCCAAAAACATACCAAACTCTGACTTTAAAACTAAAACGCACTGAAAATAATTTGTGTACAATTACATTCTAATAATTCAATATATATTTAAATTTACGTTTTTGTTGTCCTTCATTTTTCTTCTTGTATGTTCTACATAGATGGGTTTTCTTTTAATTAGTAAATCTGCCAGGGGTATGAATAATTTTGGGTTTAACTGTAGCTGTTCTCCATGCGGCAACAGTTTTTTTTTTTTCCTAATTTAGCTGTGAGTTTGGACTGAAGTGAGCTCTGGAGCCACCGGATTCCAGTCTTTACATGCAGCTAAACGATTCTTAAGCTTTTTTCACAAACTACTTAAACAGTTAATACATTTTGATTACCTATTGATAAAAAAAGAAATTGTACACAGCTGTTGGAAAATACATCTTTTGAAACATAAATGCTTTTTTATGCTTGCTTTTAAACAGTGGACAAACAGAAATGTCTCTCTGTGTATCTGAGGCTCACGAGGCACAATCAGCTTGTGTGAAATCGCCACAGGGAGAATCAGAGAGGCTTTAAAGCCTCCAAGGAGTTCCTGCATTGGGTTGCATTTTCGTTGCATCAGTTTTCTTTTGCCTCTCTAGTCAGAGGCTGCTTTTGCTGACCTATCCTCACCACTTGTCTCAATAAAAAAGATTGTCATTAACCATTTCAGTAATGCTATAGTGACATTTGAACACTGGTTTGCCCACTGGAGCTCTTGTGTTTGTTATCATTAAGTGAAGCATGTTTACACCTGAGGGCAGTTAGGCTCATTGCAATTTCAGTGGAGACTTCGGCTTTTACTCCAAAAATCCGTATTGGTTTCTTCCATTACTTTATCAAGACTTCCGTTCTTATTCATGTTCATGTATCAGATAGAGCTATAATTTTTTCCATTTGCACTGACTGCTAGCCTTTCCAAGACACATGTAACCAGCTTTATCAAAAGAGAAGTGCTTAAACAAAAATGTATTTTCAGTATATATTTTTAGAAAACTACTCAGGCTACTCAGGTGAAATATTACACAACTTATCCTCTATGAGATGAAACATGGTCAGAGCTACATGGCATCAAGAGAGGAACCCTTTTAACTAAGTTGTAATTGGGAGATTTACACCTTGAAATGTTTTCAAGTTTCACTGACCATCTTATACCCGATCACAATATTGCGTATCTCACTTTTGCTCCAATGGTGATAACGATAATTGTAACATTATGTATAATTCTCTGTATTATTCTTGTCCTGCCATCTTGGACTAGGTCCCTCTTAGAAATGGGATTTAATATCGCAATTAGTTTTTCAACTGGTAAAAAAACAGAAAAAACCCCAACTTTTTTTAACATGTCACGTCTGGCAGTGGAGCACTCAGAATTGTCTAACTTTCAAGGAGAAGCCCAACATAATTAATTTCACAAGTGCAGCATTACAACTTTTGCAGTATTGCTCCACTTGACATATGCATGTATAAAAACCTTTATTAGAAATTGCTTTGGGTTTATTTTAAATTCTATGGACAAAGGGATGGAAAAGAAAGGTAAAAAGAGAAAAAAAATGATGAGAGGTCGGGCAAAAAGTTAACGGAAATAGAAGAGAGTAATAAGGATAAATATACATAAAAACACCTTAGAAGTCGCATCAGTTGATAGCTACAGTTCTTTTGAACATCTAACCCTTAATTTTCCTCATCCAAGTTGTAAAACATTAACACCATTTTTGTTTGTGGTTTTGTATCGTCCACCAGGCCCTTAGTCTCAATTCTTGGATCAGATCTCAGATTTTTTATGTGATTTAGTATTAAATACTGATAGGGTCATTATAGTGGGGGACTTCAATATTTGTGTGGATACTGAAAGGGATAGCCTAAATGCAGCCTTTAGTGCTATTTTAGACTCAATTGGCTCTACTCAAAAAGTACAGGGATCGACCCACTCGGGCAAACACACTTTGGACCTTGTACTGACATACGGTATTGACTGTGAGGAAATAACAGTCCACCCACATAACCCCGTCCTGTCTGAACACTTCTTAATAACTTTTGAATTTACTTTAACTGACCATCTTAAATCTGAAAGAAAATTTCATTATAGTAGAGCTTTATCAGACAATGCTGTAACAATTTTTCAAGAATCTGTTCCATTTTTACTTTCCTCAGTGTCTAAGAGTAACACAGTGGATGGCAGCAATTCTATCTCTAACCCTTCAGAAATTGGCATTAGATAGTGTAGCCCCCTTAAAAAAGAAAGTGGTTAACCATAGGAGGCTGACTCCTTGGTTTAACGCAGAGTTGCGTACTTTAAAGCAGAATACTAGGAAGTTGGAGAGAAAATGGCGCTCTACAGATGTAGAGGATTCCTATTTAACCTGGAATAAACAGTCTACTGCTGTATAAAAAGACCCTTCGAAAAGCTAGAACAGCATATTTTTCATCATTAATAGAGGCGAATAAAAACAATCCTAGGTTTCTTTTTAGTACAGTTGCCAAACTTACACAGAGTCATAGCTGTTGAGCCAACTATTCCCCCAGCTCCTAGCAGTGATGATTTTATGGGATTCTTCCTAAATAAAATTAATTATATTAAAAATAAAATCATTGGCATCCTCCCAAACATGATTACTTCTTCCTCAGTTAATGAGGCAGCATCGGAAAGAACTGTAGAACCTCATTTGTGCTTAAGCTGTTTTGATTCAGTCCAGCTTTCAGAATAATCAATAATATTTGCCTCATCTAAACCTTCAACTTGTATGTTGGACCCAATCCCAACCAAATTATTTAAAGAAGTGTTCCATTTGGTTCCTGGCCCCATTTTGGATATGATTAATCTATCCTTAGTAAATGGATATGTACCACAAGAATATAAAATAGCTGTAATTAAACCTTTACTCAAGAAGCCTTCCCTTGATTAAGATGACTTAGTGAATTACATAACTATATCTAACCTTCCTTTCTGATCCAAAATCGTTAAGAAAATTGTTGCTAATCAAGTCTGTGAGCATCTAAACAGTAACAAGCTGTTTGAAGAGTTTCAGTCAGGTTTTAGAGCTCATCATAGCACTGAAACAGCACTGGTGAAGGTTACTAATGATATTCTCATGGCCTCAGACAATGGACTTGTGTCTGTTCTGGTTTTGTTAGATCTCAGTGCTGCTTTTGACACAGTCGATCCTAACATTCTCTTAGAAAGGCTTGAACATGTTGCAGGGATCAAAGGAACAGCACTAGGCTGGTTTAAATCATATTTGTCTGACAGATTCCAGTTTGTTCATCTAAATGATCAATCTTCTTCACTCTCAAGGGTTACTTGTGGAGTTCCACAGGGTTCTGTGCTTGGACCAATTCTTTTCACCACATATATGCTTCCAGTTGGTAGAATCATTAGACAGCATGGGACAAATTTCCACAGCTATGCCGATGATACACAATTATATTTATCCATAAATCCTGATGAACCCAGTCAGTTGGGTAGATTACAGGCATGTCTGGAAGACATAAAAACATGGATGAATCTAAACTTTTTGCGTTTAAATTCTGACAAGACAGAAGTTGCTGTCTTTGGACCAGAAGTTCTAAAACAGAAACTGATTAGTCAATCACTTCATCTGGATGGCATTAAATTGGCCCCCAGTAATAACGTAAAGAACCTCGGCGTTATTTTTGACCAAGACTTGACATTTAAATCCCATATTAAACAGGTTTCTAGGATTTCTTTCTTTCACCTCTGGAATATTTTTCAAATTAGAAACATCCTGTCCAGGAGTGATGCTGAGAAACTAGTCCATGCATTTATTACCTCAAGGCTGGACTACTGTAATTCTTTACTATCAGGTAGTCCACAAAATGCCATTAAAAGCCTTCAGTTGATTCAAAATGTGGCAGCAAGAGTTCTGATGAATATTAAAAAGAGAGATCACATTTCTCCTGTTTTAGCTTCCCTTCATTGGCTCCCTGAATTTAAGATCCTTCTTCTTACATACAAAGCCCTTAATAATCAAGGTCCATCATACATCAGTGATCTAATTGTTTCATATGTTCCCAACAGAGCACTTTGCTCTAAGACTGCAGGTTTACTTGTAGTTCCTAGGATTTCTAAAAGTAGAATGGGAGGCAGATCTTTTAGTTATCAGGCTCCTCTCCTGTGGAACCAGCTCCCAGCTTTAGTCCGTGAGGCAGACACTCTGTTTACTTTTAAGGCCAGGCTTAAAACTTTCCTTTTTGATAAAGCTTATAGTTAGAGTGGCTTAGGTCATCCTGAGCTAGCTCTGTAGTTATGCTGCCATAGGCTTAGACTGCTGGAGGACAGACTTACCAATTTTCTTCACTCTGCTACTTCCTTTTCTACTACTACTCTCCAGATGTAGTACATTCTGCTATTTCGACTGTTAACTTTGTGTTCTCTCAGTGTTTTTCTCTCCATAGAAGATATACCTGGTCTGGTATCCTGCTTGGCTGGAATGCCCTGTTGGACGGGGGGCATCGACTGGGATGGTGTTCCCAGTGGCTGAACATCCACTGTGTCCTGTTATCAACTTTTTACTTTCTGTAACATAGAAAGTACTCTTATATCAGATCTTCTGTTCCTTCTGTGTTTCTGCTTTGTCATCTCAAACCCCCAGAGGGTCGTGGCAGATGGCCGCTCCTACTGAGCCTTGTTCTTTTGGAGGTTTCTTCCTGTTAAAGGGGAGTTTTTCCTCTCCACCGTCGCTACATGCTTGCTCAGTATGAGGGATTGCTGAAGGATTGTTGTGGTTGGAAAGTCTGTCCAACCTCACGCCAATGACTGACGCAATCTGCTGGGATTCCTTAAATAGGAAACTTTTTAACTGATTGGAATGTTTGTATAAATGTATTGAAATGACTTCTTGTTAAGTGCCTTGAGATGACATCTGTTGTGAATTGGCGCTATATAAATAAACTGAATTGAATTGAATTGAAGTCTGCTTCTACACTTGCAGAAAGAGGGGGAAAACCCCCCAAAAGGAACCGAGAACCCACAGCAACAAACAACAAATGCATACAGTAGATAACAACAACAGCGTCACTGAAAAGGTCATGGTTTACTGATCAATACAAGATATAGTATTGGCAACTGCAGCCCAAGATAGAGTGCATCTGTAAACATGCATTGCAACTCTAAGACATCATTTATATTATACAGCGCATATGTTCCATTGCTATAAAATTGCATAAATGTTGTAAGAATGAAGCGATATCGACATTAGTTAATCTTGTGGTACACTATGCAGAAATTCTGTTTGTGCTGGTAAAGATTTAGGGTGTATTCACACCAGAAAGGTCCGTAAGTTCAAGTGCTTTTGTCCGGACCTAAAGTTTTTTTGTGTTTTTTGCTGCGGTTCCTATTCACACTGCGAGTAAATGCAACAGGACCAGAGTTTCTCAACAAAATGACAGGTCTTTTAGCCATTGGATAGTTAAACGTGTAAGTGGGGTTAAACCAGGTAGCCATGTGAAAATAGGTCAACATAAACAATGGAGAGTGCTGTTCTCTCTCTCATCATGGTTAAATACACAGGGGTCGCATTAACCAAATATTTTTGGTATCTGATCGTTTTTTTTAAACGGTGACAGATTTTTTTGACAGATTAGTATTGAAATCCCTGACCACATGGTGCAAAATCACAGATATTTTCAACTTTATGCACAAAGTACAGCTCAATGAATCAAAACAATATTCCCATGAGAGTATCTAATTATCTCAGACCTGGACACCGTACTCAATGCATGTCGCTATCCATAAACAGCACAGTGAAGAGTTCCCGAAGCTTTGGAGCACATCTATGGCTGCAAGGGTGCGACAACACCTGACACAGACGGCCGTGACAGATCGCTGCAGTTTGATGCAAAAAGAGCGCATTCCAGGGGTTTTTCCTTCCACTGAAGCAAACAGAAAAGCCACTTGAGAGTTTTGCTGTATTCTGAAAACTTCTACTGGAGAAATGTCCCCTGGTTTCAAAACTATGGCAGAATTGGCGCTTCAGCCTCCATTACGTGCAAGCGGAGCAGTTCAGCTCCTTGTGGAGCGTCCAGGCCACAGCAGGTGAAATGGTCATAATAATAATAATAATGGCTTGCATTTATATAGCGCTTTTCAAGACTCTCAAAGCGCTTTACAACTCCATTATTCATTCATTCTCACATTCACACACTGGTGGAAGCAAGCTATGATTATAGCCACAGCTGCCCTGGGGCAGACTGACAGAAGCGAGGCTGCCATATCGTGCCATCGGCCCCTCTGGCCAACACCAGATAATAATAAATGTAGCTTCTTATGCTGCTCGATGTGTCATGGCAAGATTTAGATTCTCTGATCAGTTGGTTCGGATTTAGTAACAACTAAAATGCATGAAAATGAACTATTGAATATGTTATAATTTGAAAAATTAACAGATACAAATTGATTATAACCAGATTTTTTTAAATAACCGACGACAAAAGATTGTAGCGTGACCCCTGATACAGCTACAGATCTTAGCAGAAATGTTTGAGCATCAGAACTGTTTGATTCAATATGAGGTGTACAACAGGATGCAGAAAGATGGATTGTGTGGAATTAACATAACATGAATATGAAAAGACAATTGAAGTCACAGTGGAAGCACATTAAGGCACCACAAGCATTAAAAATACAAAGAATAAATAAATAAAAAACATTTACTTCTCATAATGCTCCACAAAGACGGGTGACTGCAGAGACTAAAATGTAGGTTTTTGGTTAACTGGTTGGAGTTGTGACACAGATAGGTAAGTTTTGGCTATGAATAATTGTGAATAATTGCTTAGGGCAGTTTTTAAAAAGATTAATACTTTTATGTATAAATTTAGTTTGATACACCACCTGGGATCCAGGAATGGTTAATAGGCAAGGCAATTTTATTTGTATAGCACACTTTCAACAACGGTAATTCAAGGTGCTTTACATGATTTGGTGATTAAAAAAACAAAACAAACGAATATAGAATATAACATTGGAAATTTAAAAGGAAAAGTAGCAAATTAGCATGAAACACACATTACACATGATGCGAAATAAACATATACAACACGATACACAATAAAGCAAGAGAAAGATCAATAAAGCAAGAGAGCATGAACACATTTCATACATATGACATCAATCATTTACTCGAAGGCAATTTTAAACAGATTGGATTTTAGTGTCGATTTAAAGCAGTTCAGAGTTTCAGCAGCTCTGCGCTCGTCAGGAAGTCTGTTCCAGATAACAGCAGCAGAGAAACTGAAAGCTGCTTCTCCATTTTTGGTTCTGAGTCTAGGGTTGTGTAGTAGACTAGAGTTGGAGGACCTGAGTGGTGTTGGTGGTTGGTACGGTGACAACAGGTCTTCAACATACTTTGGTGCTAAGCCATTCAATGACTTATAAACTAGTAAAAGTATTTTGAAACCTATTCTCTGAGCTACAGGGAGCAAGTGTAAGGACTTTTGAACTAGGGTGGTGTGCTCTACACACCTGGTTCTAGTGAGTACACGAGCAGCAGCGTTCTGGATCAGCTGCAGCTGTCTGATTGATTTTTTAGGCAGACCCATGAGGACGCTGTTGAGGTAATCAATCCAACTAAAGATAAACGCATGGATGAGTTTTTCCAGGTCCTGTTGCAACATCAGTCTTTTAATCCTAGAAATGTTCTTCAGGTGATAGAAGGCTGACCTTGTTATTGTCTTTATGTGACACTGGAGGTTCAGGTATGAGTCCATAACTACACCTAGGGTTTGTGCCTCATCAGGAATTCCTAGCTGTATTAATTGAAGCTGTGTTAACTGTTGATCATTCTTCTTTGGGTCCAAAAATAATTACTTCAGTTTTGTTTCTATTCAGCTGGAGAAAGTTATGGCACATCCATCCAATTAATTGTGTCGATGTGTTTACTTAGGGTTTGAATGGGTTCAGAGTCACCTGGTGACATTGTAATGTAAAGCTGAGTATCATCCGCATAGTTCTGGTAGCTAATCTTATTGGTTGCTATAATTTTTCCCAATGGGAGCATGTAGATATTAAATAAGAGGAACCCTAAGATGGAGCCCTGGGGCACCCCACATGTGATTTCTGTTCAATCTGATGAAAAGTTTCCCCTCGAAACAAAGTAGTCAATAGCCAAATTGTTCAGTCTCAGTTAATGTTTATGGTTACCAGCCTGATAAGGCTGAGATTATTAAACAATAGATTAAGGAACAAATTATTGGCGTTCTTTGAACGGCAAGTTACTATACAGTTATGTGGAAAAATTACCAACGACTTTACAAAAATACAGGAGTTTATTACAAAAAGAGTTCAACATTCAGTTAAAATGCTTTAATCACCACACTTACAAAGCTAGTAACACCCAACTAAACTACTAAGAAAAAGGAAAAAATAAAATAAATAAAATTAACTACCAAAGGTAAAACAGTAAAATGGACAAATATACAAAGAAGTAGAAACCATAACCAATAAATTGATTGTGATGTCACAGTTCAGTATGAACTGTATACTTAAAAACCAAAGCTTGTATTAAAGAGTTTTGGGAGTGAATCTAAGTTAATTTAAATGAATTGTACTTAGTTTAAGACTAATTGTACCTTTTCGTTTCCTTTCAAACCACCAATTCACAATGCAAAGCAGAAGTGAAGACAAAAAAAAATCTTTGGAGGAAGTAATGTTTCATTAAACCATTTGCTGAATTAGAAATCAATAACCTTTTTGAGAATTGATTGTGTTTTGTGGATCAGTCACTGCAGTGATTTATCTAATTTAGTATTTTGACATACTAAGCAAGCGGTTTAAAAAACAATTTAAACAATTAGTTTTTGGTGTTTAAACGATCTATTTAAAGCCGATCTGTATTTTAAATGCCGTAATTAGCAATCTTTATTGTTTGTGAAGCGCTGGTGGTCTGCAGACGCAGGCCACACTGATCAGATCGAGCTAATGTAGCTCATTGCTGCTCTGTTTTAGCTTAGCACCAAGGAATAAAGGTAAACTCCTGTAAGACGTAGTAACTCATGTTGTAAGATTAAAACGATGGTCAGTCGGCCATAAACCTGTAAAAACACTGTTCATACCCAAACAATTGAAGAATTAATTCTAACGAATGCAGCAAAAACACAATGAAATAGACAATCAAAGCAAACCTTAATTTTCTTTATCTTAAGCTAATTAATCTCTGCCCAGACACAACCTTACGTGATCCTTTTTAGACATCCAGGGAAGGGTGGCTCAGTTGTCTGAAAAGATCGATGTTGAAGCAGAGAAACCAGCTGTTATAGCTGGCCAGTTAGCAGTAGCTGTGTGGGTCGACAAGTGACGCTTCAGATGTGGCTTCTAGCCACCGTTAGCTCGGAACGTCGTTCCCCCACGGACCGCTCCCGTTTCGTGGGCAGCAATCCTCTCAGCAGTTCTCGGCTCGATCAGCTCTCGGCTCCCGTAGCAGGCATGGCAGCGGCATGGCAGCAGGCTGGCAGCGGCATGGCAGCAGGCTGGCAGCGCATCAGCAAAGAGAGGCTCTCTCTCTCTGTGGAATCTGAAATTCAAAAGAGTCTTTCTGCCGTTTCCAACAAGTCATTCAAGACTTATTTCATCAGCCGAATACAGTTCACCTGATCAATCAGCAGTCTTTCGAATCCAAAAAGTTTCTTCCAGAAACTCATCTCCCCCCTTGCCATCAAAGGAGGTTTGAAGCTCGCGTCTCTCCTTTGTGGTTTCCTATGGACCAAGAGAAAGAACAGAGGGGAGCTCTGTCCTCAAATAGGGGAGATGATGTCCCACAAAGTCCTCCTTTTCCTGTTAAACCTGGGAGTGGATTGTGCATTCAGCACTCCTACTGGCGGGAGGTCTGTGTTTTGGTCCAGTTACCATGGCTGTGTTTCCAACAGTCGGATAAAGTTTGGTTCCTTTCACACCTGATTTGTTCCGCACCAGGGTCCATCTGGAACCACTCCGAGACCACTTCTTCAGCTGGGTCCTGGTTCGCTTGTTTGGTGCACACCAGAGTTGTTGGGTTGTATTCACACCGGCCCAAAAGGTCCAGACCCAGGGAGGAAGCTAATTAGAATTCGTTGTAAGCTAACTAAACGGCGCTGGTGTTAATACCCCCTTACTTACCCCAACCTGCTGAAATCTTGAACTGACAGTCAGAATTTTCTTCTTTATAAAAGAAAAATAATGGTATAGAAGATCAAGAAGTATGAAAACGAAAAAACAAGAAACAGTGATTTCACAGCCAAATTAAGATGCTATTTCTTAGCTAAACATCATGCACTCTTTCATTTCAACAGTGCCACACAATACACAAGGGGGCTGCATCATCAGCAACACATATTAGAATGACGTGACTGGATTTGATGTTCCACAAAGAGTATATAGTTTTCTCATGTTTAGATCTATCTACTAAATGCTTTCAATATTCCAAGATAGGAAACAGCCTAATAGTAGACTTAGACTTCCTGAGAAACTATGAAACTTTG
The DNA here is from genome assembly GCA_963556495.2 of Valencia hispanica. Taxonomy (NCBI): domain Eukaryota; kingdom Metazoa; phylum Chordata; class Actinopteri; order Cyprinodontiformes; family Valenciidae; genus Valencia; species Valencia hispanica. The sequence continues at coordinate 9,600,447 of OY747708.1, read as the reverse complement.
CAAAGACAGTAGAAATATCTGATTTACATAAGTCTTTAAGTTAACACGTAAAACACTGAGGAAACCTCCCTGGTTTCACCTTTCTTCACATATCTTTTAAACTCTCAGTGAGAGTATTATTGCTGGGAGTCTTGCACAGGGGTGGATTTGCTGAGGCCATTTATATTCAAGGTTGATTACTTGTTGGATGTCATTTGCATTATCAGAGACTTAGCACTAATGAGACTCCTGGTTTTAGGCCTTAATTGGATTGCTTCGCCACAGTCCCTTATTGATATTTGCATGCCACAGTTCATCACGATAAGTAATGAGAAGATTATCCACTGGAGGTATCCAATTGCAAACTCCATCTGTGAAGCAGAGGAAGCCCTGTCCGCACTGGGTGTTCCCATGAGAGGCTGACAAGGGACAATGGCAGGCAATGACAAGCATAAATGCCCACAAACACAGTACAGTAGAGATCGTGTGTTCTCTTAGACTTGGTTGACTCCACATACACTCTGTCAGCTCCTATTTACCATTTCAAGTAGCAGTTGTTGTTTACCTACTCCCTGCTATTATGGTTTCCAAAATAAATAAATTACTACGGTGCAAGCCAACCAAAGCAAACATCTGCTATGGAGTGAGGTAAGGGGATTAAAAAGACTGTAGCTAACTATGAAAAACATCACCTGAAAAGAAGCATTTGCAAAATTAAAGAATTGGGATTGGAGAGGGCTTGAGAACCTTGATAACCAATTTTTTTAACATAAGACCTACGCTCCATAACTAAGTGATGGAAAACACGCACCAAGCCATCAATCATGCTTACAGATGCCTTGCAGTATTATTAAAATTTATGTTTGCCCTGAGCAAACAAAAAAAGAACCAAGCGTCTACCAGAAACTTGTACACTGCCTTGAAAAAGTATTCATACCCCTTCAACATTTTAACATTGCTACCACAAATTTCTATGGGGACCTTAAGTAATTGAGCAAAACAAAATAGTGGATGATTTTGAAGTTGATGAAAAATAATACAGTTTTATTTTTTTAAATCTTTCATCTTTCCATCAGAATCTCAGAAGTGTGGCATGCATATGTATTTAGCGAGATGTCTCTAAATAGAATCAGTGCCACCAATAAAAATCAAAGGTCATTCAACTCATCCGTAGCATCATACTGTTTGTAACGTACTGATTAGCAAGAAGAACTGGGAAAAAAAATCTGTCTTTAGACCTGGACAACTACAAAATTATGTTTTTAAATCATGATTTCATTTATTAAGAGAAGCCGTTTAGTGAAACTAGCCTTGCCCCTTACACAAAAGTAATTGCCCCCTAAACCTAATAAATGATTGTGCCAACTTTGATTACGTTCAGCTGCCATCAGGCACTTGTGATAATGGACAATAAGTCGTCTATATTCAAATACAAATAAAAAATTATTTATTGATCCCCGAAGGAAATTAAGTGTTGTTGTAACTCATATAATTAATTCTTTAAATAGTTGTTGTAGATAATGATGGCTGTGGGCAGGAAGGACTTCCTGTAGCGGTCTGTTTTGCAGCGTAACTGAAGAAGCCTCCGACTGAAGACAGTCTGTTGTTGTATGACAGTCACATGAAGAAGATGCTCAGGGTTGTTCATAATTTTTTTGATTTTATGAAGAACCCTTCTTTGCGTCATCATCTCCATTGATTCCACAGTTGTCCCAAGAACAGAACCAGCCTTCTTCATCAGGTTGTTGAGCCTTTTTAAAATCACTTTTTATATCACTGTGAAGGGATTTTGGCCAACTCTTCTTTGCGAAATTGTTTTACTTGAGGCACATTGACTAGGTTTTTAGCAAGATTTTCTTTATTTACGGTCATACCACAACATCTAAATCAGATTTAGGTTATGGGCATTGACTAGGCCACTTAAAAACCTTACTTTTTATTTTTCCTTCTTTCTGCATAACCCAAGTGATTGCCAGGTATTTTGCTTTGGGATTTTCTGACAGCAACATTTAGAGTAGAACCTTGTTCTACAAGGAAAGCAGTTCATCAGGGTTGAACAAGGATTCAAAGAAGGAAGCAATAACTTTTTCACGCAGGGCCAGGTTGGTTTGCATAGGTTTCATAAATGAAATCATTTAAAAACCCACATTTGCATTTCCTTATCATCTTCCTCCAATATTCATATTTGTTAGAAGATCTGAAACACGCACAAAAAGTGTGAGAAGATTAAATGTTTACAGAATTCTGAAGGGGGTCTAATACTTTTTCACAGCAGCAAATATGTCCCTTTGATTTAGTCTGTCACAAAATATTCCAGAGTAAAACATTTAAGTTTTGAAGCTGTGACAAAATGTAAAAACGTTTAAATTGAATTAATACATTTGTTAAAAGTTATGGGATAGTCTGATTTTGAAGGAAAATTTGACTCAACAGAAGAAGAAAAAAATTGTACTAAAGAAAATATACTTGTTCCATGAAAATGCTCTTTTAAATATAAAATAGGAAAATGTTCATGAAATTATGTACAGATGGCTCTTGTGCTGTTGGCATTAGAGAACGAAAGCCTTTTGGCTGAAATTCAAAGCCTCACCTTTTTGTCCCTGTTGCTTGTTTATTTGCCTTCAAATTAGCTGGGATCCAGAGTAATAAGCATTTTTCACTGCTGTCAAGAATTTATATTTTTAAACATGGCTTAATTCATTCCATTAAGAGTTTTACAGAAAATGTCTAACCTTGCTGTAATCTTTTCATTAAAGGTTTAAATAAAAATACAAATTTGCAGGAAACATGCAATTCAGCCTACAAGTGAAAATGGAATTGAACACATTTGAAACCATGTTAGCGTTTTCTTTCCATTTACATTTAGATACAGAATACCAACATGAATTTTGATGCATTCTAGGATTTATATGCCAAAAAGTCATTGGTTTGTTTTACATAATTGCGACACCCTCAGCAAAGACTGGAAGAGGAGGCGTGCCCCCCTGGACACCCTTGGCAGAGACAGGAAGTGGAGGCGTGTCCATGTGGACACCCTCGGCGGAGGCAGGAAGTGGAGGCGTGTCCATCTGGACACCCCCCGGAGGACCAACATCGAGGCATTGGGGAGGCGGCTGGTTACCACCAGGAGGCTTCATCGCTTCGAACCCACTGGAGAGGCCTGTGGGCTGGAACCCACTGGAGTGGCCTGCGGGCTGGAACCCACGAAGAGGCCCTGGTGCCCTGCGTAACCCCTGGAGAGGGTCACCTTCTGGAGACTGGACCAGGAAGGCTCACTGGAGACTCCATGGCTGGGGGCCTGCAGAGGAGGTCAGCGGGCTGGTAGACCGCTGAGATGGAGACCATGGAGGTCCGCTGCGGCAGAGACAGCTGACTGGGAAGTTTCAGAAGCAATGGAATTGAATGGAGTGACTGTAGTAGTTGACGCCATTTACGGCGCAACTTGGAGGCTTGAGGAGATGCTGAAACCGGTGGGAAAGATGAGCAGTCACATGATGCGTACTGGGATCAAACAGATAATGCGGGATATGGATAGAGGAAGGAACAGACAAGGTTGAGGTGGATGATGGAGAGGTCTGCAAGCTGGACAATTCAGAGATGGCCTGTTGACGGTGGAACTCAGCCTCGCTCAACATTTCCTCCAAACCAAGGCTTCTTAAATGAGGGCTCCATCTCAGCAAATGGGAAATACTCTCCTCCGCTACTTTTAGCCTGGTCAAGGATCGCACTCGTCAGCTATGGTGTTATAGAAAAGTTTGACGGTGATGTGCAGCCTCACCCATTTGAGCTCTGAATCTCTGTCTGCTAGGTCCACTTGGTGACTGGTTCATTCTGTTGTGTTCTTGGTTGAGAAAAGACCCAAATGCAGTGAGATAATTGAATTATATTTTAATTAAAGCACAAGGAACTTACATAGGATATGCAGGAGAATCAGGAATTACAGAGACCGGGAAACAGGAATTAATGATGACAAACCAGCGAGTAGTGACTGAATAAGAGTTGCTTAAATACTGAGGACGGAGCGAGGAAATGGCAGAGAAACTTGAGGACTAATTAGTGGGAAGCAGTTGCAGGTGAGAGGGAGAGAACAGGTGGAGGCAACCAGCAGCTGGGGCAGAGAGGCAGAATGGCAAGGAGGAAAGCAAAGGAAAAAACTGAAGAAACTATTCTGAAGAAGAATAAGGACTAACTATAAAGATATCTGAAAGTAAAAGTACCTAAGAGAAACTCAAGAGCACTAGAGAGGAGAAAACAGAACGAAATAAACTTACTAGGAAAGGATTCTTTATAAGAAGACGAACTAATAAGACAAAATGAGGTTTAACAGAAATAAACAGGACACATAATGAAATAAGGAAAAAAGCAAGCAAAAGATTAAACAAGGAAACAAAGGTAGAGAATGTCAAAGGATAGGAAGTGAAAATATGGAAGGAAGACAGAGCTAACATTAGTAACCCTAAGAAATAAACTAAAATAAGATAAACTGAACAAGGAAATGAAATAACTGAAACTCAAAACACAAACACCTAAGGAACCTAACAAGATTTTATTCTGTCAAGTTTTTGCCCGTAGCATAATTGTTGTTTTTTTTGTTCGTATAAATACATTTTGGTGTAACTCGTCTGCCTCGTGCTTGCCAGTACATGCAGTCCTTGACCATGGGTTGTGACTGTAATTCTTTCCCAAATTGCCCAAAACTGAAAAATTCTAAGGTTCATGACCTCTTTAAACCATGCAGTGTAAAGCTCATGAAAACATTTATTTTCGGTTTGCAGTCTGCTTTCAAATAAATCATATTTTGCAAGATCACCATACTGTTTTCATGTTTTTCCAAAAATCCATTTCAGCAGTGAGGGTTTGATTCACTGAATAGTTGGACAACATAGCTGAGATTCCCATTCAAATGCAAATCTGTCTTTTTAAATGTGAGGCCTCTTTCATTTTGTTACATTTTGGAAAGTCATTCTGTTTCCACCAAAAAGTGCCAAGATGTTTTGCTGCAGTGTTCTCAAAACTCCCTGCCATGTCAGACAATATATGGTTACATTTGAAACTGTCAGAACATTGGTCTCATCTGACCTGAACAGAGAGATGGGAAGGAGCCCAGAGGAGCATTTGACACCTCAGTGAATATCATTACCATAAAGTGGAGTAAAGAAAAGCTACACTTACACAGCATGTAATATATTACAGAGTCCCAAAGGCAGCTTTTGTCACTGCTCCCACCCGAGGCATGACAGTTGCCTCAAACAAGGGGAGATGTTTTGTTTTAGAAAACTAATTGGTGGGGAAAATGTTTTCAGTTATTTTCATAGGCATTTTTTGGTGTTTACTTCTCTTTTAAGGAGTTGAGAAGGGATTAAAAACAGTGACAGTGTCCCACTGTGCTTCGTGATTTGATGTTGATCTTACAAAGGTCACTCAAGGAGAAACCTGGCAGTGGGACTGAATTCTTGGTGTCCCTGCTTTATCTAATCACTCAGAGATGGCTGGGCCTCAAGCATCCTGCCCTAAATCTACACCCGCTCTGGGCAAGGTTGAAGCAGAGGGTACATCAGCTAAAGCATATCCACAGTCATATCTTCTTGAATATGTACAGTAACATCCTAGGTACTTCACATCTTTTTCTTGCCATTTCTACTTCATCTCACCCAAGTCCGTTTTACATTCAAGTAAAATGCAAATTTTGTTGCACCGGAAACTCACACATGAAAGATGAGCAATAGAGGGGTACAGTTTGTAGTAAGTATCTTGTTATTCTGCTTAAGATTTTTTCCAACTTGTTCTTCTCGTAACCTTGTTCATAAAAGCAGAGATTAACCTTTGCAAAAACCCAAAAACAGATTGTGCATGAAAATTAGAATACGCTGTGGAGAAGAGTCCCCTTTTATTTAAAAAAAACATAACTTTTTGCTGAGAAAACTAACTGCTCTTCCTTTGGGCTCAACATGATTTGTCATAATATATATTAAGGGAGACAAAATTAAACAAAAATAATTGTAAAGGTCATAGATTCATCACTGCAAAAACTAAAACAAATACCAAAATCAGCAGAAATAATGATGATACAGCTATATATTTGAAGTTGCACACACAAGATCTTACAATGGGTTAACCCTAAAGACACTAAACCAGTTTAAACGTCAGATAAGTTTCATCAAAAACATCTTCACTTCTCTTTGTGTCTTTTTGGCCTCAAGTCTATTGAGGCATCAATGCAGCGAGGGATCCTCACCCCTCCTTTCCACCGGACGCGTAAGCGACACGTTACAGGAGCAGCACGTTTCACTTTCGTATTCTGCTGCTTGGCCCTTTCCACCGGGTGCGTATGAGGCGCATAGCAGCAGGGAAGCAGCTGTCACCGAGAGCACGAAATCACGCGAGATTAGCAAAATCACGCGTGGTTTCGTCAGTAAACACAACAACCATAGACATATATAAACGTCTATGACAATGATAACCAGGAAAAGACAACAACATGGCCCAAAAGGTTGGTGTTTTACGCTATGTCCGTTTTATATTCGCCAATAAGTTTATGTTATGTCAGGGAATATCCAAAATCGCTCTTTTGTGTGATGACACACAAATGAGACCCTCCCGCGAGGTACTGACTTTTCACCGGCCGCACAGGTAGTGACCTTTTTTTTAAGTAAAGCAACCGCAAAGCAGCACGTTTCTTTTATTTAGAAGATTTCCGGTGCCGAGCCTTATATTTCCTGTCTCCCCTATCCAAAATGTAGAAATGTACGTGTTTCAGAGGCGTACTGCGTAGAAAATACGACTGCCGTGTATATTTAGAAAAGTGCTGCGACATGACGCTACTGAGACGCGGCAGACTCGTGCTGCTTTCGCCTCTGGTGGAAAGGGTTCTATTGACTACAGCGGTGGCTATCAGCTGCGTATGACGTGCTGCTCCTGTAACGTGCTGCTTACGCGTCCGGTGGAAAGGAGGGGTCAGAGAGGAGACTTTTTTAACTAGCCTTCCTCTGAGGATCTGATTTGGTGATTAAAAAACAAAAAAAACAAACAGAATATAACATTGGAAATTTAAAAGTAAAAACAGCAAATTAGCGTGAAACACACATTACACATGATACACAATAAAACAAGAACCAAGGGAGTATGAACACATTTGATACATATGACAGTAATCATTTACTCGAAGGCAATTCTAAACAGATGGGTTTTTAGTCTCGATTTAAAGCAGTTCAGAGTTTCAGCAGTTCTGCACTCGTCAGGAAGTCTGTTCCAGATAAGGGAAGCATAGAAACTGAAAGCTGCTTCTCCATGTTTGGTTCTGAGTCTGGGGATGTTTAGTAGGCTAGAGTTGGAGGACCTGAGTGGTGTTGGTGGTTGGTACCATGACAACAGGTCTTTAACATACTTTGATGCTAAGCCATTCAATGATTTATAAACTAGTAAACATATTTTGAAATCTATTCTCTGAGCTACAAGGAGCCAGTGTAAGGACTTTAGAACTGGGGTGATGTGCTCTACTTTCCTGGTTCTAGTGAGGAACACGAGCAGCAGCGTTCTGGATCAGTTGCAGCTGTCTGATTGACTTTTTAGGCAGACCTGTGAAGATGCTGTTGCACTAATCAACTAAAGATAAACGCATGGATGAGTTTTTCCAGGTCCTGTTGCAACATCAGTCCTTTAATTCTAGAGATGTTCTTCAGGTGATAGAAGGCTGACCTTGTTATTGCCTTTATGTGACCCTGGAGGTTCAGGTCTGAGTCCATAACTACACTTAGGGTTTGTGCCTCATCAGGAATTCCTAGCTGTATTAATTGAAGCTGTGTTGACTGTTGATCATTCTTCTTTGGGTCCAAAAATATTTACTTCAGTTTTGTTTCTATTCAGCTGGAGAAAGTTATGGCACATCCATCCATTTACTTAGGGTTTGAATGGGTTCAGAGTCACCTGGTGACATTGTAATGTAAAGCTGAGTATCATCCGCATAGTTATGGTAGCTAATCTTATTGGTTGCTATAATTTTGCCTAGTGGGAGCATGTAGATATTAAATAAGAGGGGCCCGAAGATGGAGACCTGGGGCACTCCACATGTGATTTCTGTTCGTTCTCATGAAAAGTTTGCTATTGAAACAATGAAGTCCCTGTTCTTTAGGTAAGACTCAAACCAGCCAAGTACTGTACCAGAGAGCCCAGCCCAACTCTCCAGTCTTTCCAATAGTATATCATGATCAACAGTGTCAAATGCTGCACTGAGGTCCAGCAGTACCAGCACTGTGGTTCTATAAGAGCAGGGGCTGGTCAAAAATCAAAGTTGTTCAGTTTCACTTTGGGACATTTCTGGTGATCTGGTCAAGAGCAACAATATATTACAGGGTTTCCATAAAAAAATTTCCATACGTAGGGAAAATAAGCATTTCAACCTCAAGCAAACTTGTTAGTGATTTAATTTAGGACTCAGGAACTAAAAAGCTTAAAGAACTCCAAATTCTTCCATGAACTGTACATCTGAATGTCAGCAGAAAATGGATGAGATTGTATGAAAAATGATTGATAATCTATCCAAGGTGTTGTGTATTTTAAATTAAAGAAGTGGGCTCTAAACAGAGCCCCGTGGTAGCCCACATATTATATTAGTAGAATTCAGGATGAGATGGTTGCAGTCTGCTTCAAAGATGATTCACTAAGTGACCTGATCCGTCTTAATGAAGATTGTGTTTGAGTCTATTTTGAGGTTATTATTGGCAACAGAGTCCCATGCCATTTTTGTTGGACCCTTTAACCAGCCTTTAGCTACAGTCATTTGCATAGTATGCACACATTCCTCCTAACTTCCTATCACACAATGGCATATAATTTTTCAATTTCAGTGGTGTTAGAAGACATGAAGCCCTAGAAAAACACCAACTTCCTTTGCATATTACATCAGAGTATAAACAACTCTATTACAGAACAAAACATAATCCAAAATGATTTTTTCTGGACATGTTGAGCAATTCCAACACAAGGGTGCCACAGATCGTATATGTCATGACTACATATCCATTATTGCAACACTGACCCAATAATAACATTACTTAAATTCATACCACCTTATGTAGACTGTCTAGTTCAGGGGGTTTCCAACTCCAGGCCTCAAGGGCTGGTGTCCTGCCAGTTTTAAATGTGTCTCTGCTCCATAAAAGCTGGTTGGATGTTGCTGGATTGTTCGTTAGCAGAGGCTAACGAACCATTAGCATTTGATTCAGACAGTGAATGACACATGATTTCTGATGAGAATTTGGTGGAAATAAAGATGAAGAGACTGGATTATTGTATCCTGAAAAATTTTCAATACTAATTGAAAACAAAATGATTTCAGAGTAACATGTTTTAATGTCAATATTCTCAAACTGTGACACAGGAGAATTAACAAGTACAAAGTCAAAAGAAATACATATTTTGGATAAATTATTTTTTGCTTCTAGGTTTTACGTGCAAAGTAGGCAATATTAGTTTTTGAGTTTGGCGTCAGTGTGAAATCTTAGATCTTTTTATGATTCTGGCCGCAGGGGGATCTTTTATTTTATTACTGTACTTCCTTTATTTTTTTTTACATAAACAGAAAAAGTTGGATCCTGTCTTTACAACTGTTTCAAAAATGCTTGTTAATATAGTGTTGCTTCAAAAATGATATAATAACTGAGGTTGTACCTATTGTTAAAATGTTGAACTCCACCACTCCAAAATAAGTAAAGTTCAATTGCGGACAAATTATTTTCTTTACTTTAAGGTATATTTAACACAGAATAAAAAAAAAAAAAGCTAAATAATTCTGTTGCATTCAAATTAAAAGCCTAGAATAAACTGTCCAGGTAAGAAAAGCAACAATTCCCCAGTAAAAGCTTAGGGCAAAGAAGGGTTAGATGCCATCTGAATCAGGACAGAAAGAGAAACAATCAGTGTGGCTGTATTAACAAATTATGGTGCATGGACAAAAGCTGACACTGCATTGTTGACTCTTTGGAGCTAAGAGGCACTATGGACCATCCGGAAGGAGTCGGGCACTGAACATTTGACTCCTTGAGATTATAGCACAAGAAACAAAAGAAAGGATGTGCAAAGTCCTACTCTAATTAAGCTTCTATTATAACCAGGTGCTTCATCACTACAAAAACAATATACTGCCAGAGACAGAATGTAATCCAGGAAATAAAATTATCCATCCATCTATTATCTATACTGTCTATCCTATGCTGGGTTGTGGGGGGGCTGGTGCTTATCTCCAACATTTATCGGACAAGAGGCAGGGTACACCCTGGACAGGTCGCCAGTCCATCGCATGAAATCACATTGTGTGATTTTTAAAGAATGTATTTGTATAATGGTGCATAAAATAAGTATTTGGTCAATAACAAATGTTCACCTTAATACTTTGTAATGTAACCTTGGTTGGCAATGACAGAAGTCAAACGTTTCCTGTAGGTCTTCACCAGGTTTGCACACACTGTAGCTGGTATTTTGACCCATTTTTCCATGCTAGATCTGGTCAAGACAGAGCACCTGGGGCACCTGCTCCTTTCCTCCAAGGGCCCTTTTTTGAAAACACTAATATTGTAGCAACATACAACAAAAAACTTACAGCTGTAATTGCAATGAAAGGAAGATAAGGTATTGACTCAGATTGTTTGTATACAAGTGCATGGTACACTTTTTAGATTTTATTTGTAAAAACCAAACAAAAAGCAAGTATAAGTGAAATGTTAGTGTTTATGGTGATTTGTGTCTTTGTATATCTGTTTGTGTCAGCACAAAGCTTACTGAACTCTGGCACAATGACATAATAGTTTAGGTATACACTGGAGAAGAGATTGCTTATCAATGTCTCCTAAAACTGAGAATAACTTTTGTGATTGTGATATACATTAGAGAGACCAACTGTCCTCTTTTCCCAGGACATGTCCACTTTTCACGTGCTGTCCGGGGGGATTTCATAGATTGAGGCATACTTAAATTGACTGGTGAGATGCCTGCAATATGACACCCTTTCTCTCATCTCACCAAGCTGCTGCCTAGTGGATGGTTCTGATCCGTTCATAGACAGAACAGACAGTGGACTGTGATGCGCTGCACCGCTTTGTCTTTTGCGGCGCTGTGCACACAGCATTGCGAATGTTAAGCTATCAGGATGGGTAAAGGTCTCTTGATGGTTAGAAGGTATTCCAACACGCTGCCTTTTAACATGACTGCAGATGTTATAAAAACTGTTGTACTGTCACAGTTAGATTACTGTTCCGAGATTTGGTCCTGTGCTGCAGCAGCACATATAAAGGCCATACAAACAGTCCAAAACAGAGCAGCTCGGTGTGCACTTCGATGCCCACTAAGAACTAATGTGAACATGATGCATAATGTCTTGTCATGGTTGAAAGTAAAGGAGAGATTCTTAGCCTCATTGCTAAATTTGACCAGAAACATTGCCATTACCAAAATTCCAAATGTGCTTCAGCAAAAGCTATGCATCAGCTCTGATGAACACAGCTATGAAACCAGGCCTGCCACGGAGGGTAGATTCAAACTACCCAAAGTAAAAACCAACTATGGAAAAAGTACAGTAATGTATAGAGCAATCTATAACTGGAACACTTTGCCAAGTGACATCAGTACAGCAAACAGTAAATACCAATCTAAAGCCCTTTTGAAAAAGCATCTTTTGTGTTAGTTGACTGTAAACTTAAGATTGCAGTCAGTCACAAATAACAGTCTAATGATAACTTTCTCCTATTGTAAGAGCTATGATATTATAGTACAAACTAACTATGAGCAAAGTAATCTTTCTTTTTCTGCTGAAATAATAGTAGAAACCAGGTCCTATGTATATGTACTGTTTATACTGTGTATATATGTGTGTGAGTGCATTAGTGTGTGGGTGGGTGGGGTAGGGGGGGTTTGAGCTATTTTAAACACTGTTTCGGTGTGTGGTGTTGTGAAAAACTAGTGTAAAACTGTCTTAAGAGAAGCATGTTGGATTGACTCCAAAAGAATAGCTGTACATGTTACAGCTAATGGAGATCAAAATAAATACAAATAAATACAAATCAAAGCGCAAGTGTAGCTTCACAGATACTTGTTTTCCAAAACTATTATTTCAAAGTTTTTGTTTAATTTATGTCCAGTATGACTTAAAAAGTGAACTATTATTGTCACTGGTAGCCTAGATTTTCTAATTCGGAAGACTAATTATCTCTATTATTAATTAATTTCCAGTAAGTTTTAAGTCAAGTTTATAATTTAACTGTTTATTCTGACCACATGGAGAATGCACGCTTTAAATATATTAAAAACAAAGGTCTTGGCTCTGAAACACTTTCAGGTCTGGTCCAAGCGTCTTCTTTTTTGGATATCAAAATATGATCACACCATTTTTATATTATAATGAAAACTGCAGCATTCAATGATTAGCAATTTTTTTTATCTCGGTGTTAAGATTCCAATACATCCAGTTCATTAAATCTTGAAATATATCAAGCATTCTTAAACAGAAGTCTATTTTAAGAAATTAAATGTTGGCTTACGATCATTGAGCACAAAACCTGAACATATTTTCATACAGCGGAAGCCTTAATTAAACCCAAATGGGAACATATTCCTATCATTTTTGTTCTCAGCAGGCAATTTGGATTCTTGTTGCGATTTGTGTGCCAGCTACAGTGAGGTCAGTCTCTCCGGCAGTTTAGCTGTGCTGCCTTATCCCCTGTTCAATCTTTCCTTTTGTTTTCCTTCATGAAAATAAATGAAATGGTGCAGTCATCTGCAGAGGTAAGCAGAGCCCTCCTGACTGAGAAGGAGGCCTTCGGGCTTCTTCGGGCTTCTGCAGCACTTCGTCATGGCAGTTCAGTGAGACTGAGGGAGAACATTGCGGCTCAGTGCTGCAGTGGAATGACAATAAGAAAAAAGGCGTGGAGGGGATAGCTAATACAGTGCCAATCATAGCAGTGTTGTGCTAATGCGCCTTATGAAAGACAGGTAAGAAGTTATCAGGAAGAAGAAGTTGATTCATACAGGGAAACCATCCATATATATATACACAGCATATCAACCCCTTTCTACAAAACCAGAAAGGAATTTAATCTACTTCTTCAAAATTGAGATTGTATTGAATTGTTCACTTTTTGATGTAGATAGAACTTTATAAATTACAATAATCAATTCTTTCTGATTACAATTGCAGCAATTCTGATTATAATGCGGAACAGTAAGTATAATGATGCCTAATGACGCAGTTCAAATGCTCTGCCCTCAAGCTGAATTCAGGCTGCTAGATCAAAAAGTTTTTCAGAGTTTGCAGGGGTCTTATAGTTCAGCCTTCTTATATGGCTTTATTTGCTCAAAGGCTGCAAGTTTAAAGGGATAAGAAGCCAACCCAGGAGAGAGCAGTGAGGTCTTAATGAGTTACGTAACTTCCCTGGTGCTGCACATCCTCTGATGTAGCACCAGCCCAAGATTTTGGAGGAATTAGATCTAATCCACAGATAGAGGGAGATTTGAAGGTAGACAGGCTGGAATTCTTATTTGATGGCTTTCTTTTTCCAAGCAGAGAGAGATATCAGCTCTTTTAAAACAGTGACATATAATTTTTTTTCCTGATTTCAACAAAAGTTTTTTTTAAGGACATATGTACAATAATTTGCAGATGTTTGGACACTCTAAAACTTTGCACAACTACAGTACAGCATGAACCTAGCTCACTTTTTTTCGGTTACATTTTCTCAAATTCTCATCATATTTGTGTTAATTCTAATGCAGTCATAAATATACATTTTTTAATGTTGGGTTCTTGGCCATGATACTCTTTATGTAGCATTTGGAGTTTTTTCTTATGAAACAAAGTAATTTATTTCTATAACCTTCCATTTCAGTTATTTGAGTCCTTTTTTACATCACCAACCTTGACATGAGTGTGCCATTTACCCTTAAAATTAGCTGTTTTTCCTCATGTTGTACACTAACCAAATATCTTCAGCAAAAACACTGCCATATGCTCATTTAGTCAATTATTAGTGTCCACAGCGCCCTTTTTCAAACACATCTAAATAAATTACATTTCATCATCTGTTAATGGAACCTCAAATAGATTTTGTTTTCTGACAATTTTTATTTTTTGGTATTTTTATTGGTGGCGTGTAACAGGCTCAGCCCTATTAAAGGCATTTAATGATTTTTTGATCAGATGCTGGGTTTTTATTCTATCTGCTAGATTGAAGTTTCTCTGTATGGGTTTCCCCAAGGGTGGATCCTATAGGGTACATTATTATTTGCATTTTTTTATATTCTTCACCAAGAATGTATTACTCTGTGTTTTAATCAAATCTCTTATTCTTCTACAGATGACATTCAGTTGTACATGTCTATTGAGCCACACCAATTTGACTGGATAGTTAAATCAGTCAAATACCCAACTAAAATAAGATACTGTCTGAAAATAGTCTTTCTTTTAAATTCAAGTCAAATTGAAACAATGATTGTAGCCAAATCAGATATGAATCCAGACTTCAGACAAATAGTTGCCCCCTTTTGTATACTAAATACAAGTATAAGCAGTCAACCTAACCGCAACATTTGGTATGGCCTTTAAATCTCTAAGAAAAACTTCAGCAAATGTTTTTTTAAAGTTCATTCAACAACACAACAGCTCTGAGCTGGGTAAAAAAAAGGATTTTGTATGCCAGTTGAGGGTGAGCTCAGAATCAAAACTTATAATGCACTTATTTATCTTTGTGACTATGCCTGGTAAATGTGCAGTTATGTATTACCATACTTGCTGCTTTGAGGGGTTGCCTTCACTTTGCCTGCAAACTATAATTTTAAGGACAGTAATAGAAGACCTGTGAAGCTTTTGAGTATTTTCCTACTGTTTAGGACATACAATGCACTTAGATTATAGACAGACTATTAGACAGCTGCTTCAACCAGCAGGTGTCACAGAATAATAACAGTCAAGATTACTTACAGGTCTATTTAGTCCTAAGATTAAAAAAGAAAGAAGTTTCACATTCAGCCATGTTTAAATAAATGTACATGAACTTGGAGACAATTAGATTTTGCTTCAAAACTCTTGCAACAATGTTAATGTTCCTTTGCATATAATTACAATTTTTATATAAAAAGAAACTATATAGCAGTAAAAGTATTTTAGCAAGACCTTGCATTTATGACACAATGAGAGCAGAGCAGTGTTTTTATCCATGATAGAGACACAATCCATTTATGCTACATTTTATCACTAAATTTGAAATTGATATATAAAAAGTATATGCTAAAAAATGTCTTCACTTATGTTAGAACCAAAGTTTGTTGCTATAAGTCATTTGGGTCTCTTTTTTTCAACTAACAGTCAAAGCAAATTGTAGGATCAGTGAATGCTGGGATGATCTCATTGCTGATTATTTGAGCAATTAATCCATTATCAGATGTTTGCCTAAAAAACCTTATGTTTATTGAGTCATTGGTTAGCTGCATAATCACTTCAATGCTTTTGAAGATTTATATTTCAGGACAGCTGGAATCTCAGAAAATTTGTCAGATCAGTCTTATACAGATCAGATGGTGATCCCAAATGTGTAACAAATGTGATTACCTTATTTTTTATAATGAAGTAGCTTATTAAGGTTATTAAAATTAATATTTAAAATTGACAAAGATGAATTAATTGATACTTACCAAAGCATTTTGAAAAGAAATACAATGACAATATATTCACTGTTTACACTTAGGTAAACTAATAAATGAAGCAGTTTTAGAAAAGTAAGGAAAATATACCCAGCATGCATGACACAAACAGTGGCTCTCAAAATTCCTGGTAAGATGAATGTAAAAAAAAAACATCTTAAAAATGTTTCCATATCCTCTAATTTACTATCAACACTGGTGACTGCAAAAACTGTATGTTTACCAAGTTAACCCATAAGGAGTTCTTATGTTCCACAGGAAAGATATATCATTCTAGTGTGTTTATTTCTCACAAAGTTTTTATTGTAACTTCTGTTAGTATGCTCATTCTTTTTTTAAAAGCATTTTGAATAAAGAATTTATGTGTTTCTTAAATGAACTTTGAAACTGCAGTTTAGTTTTTGTTTTAGAGTTAGACTGATTAAAAAACAGTTGTACTGTTGGATTATGTAGGAGGACTGCTGTAAGGTTTGTTGTTTTTAATTGTACTGTTGGAAAGAGGGTAAGAACATACTGCAACATATATTGTGTATAAAGGCCAAATATATAAATATGTTATTTGTTAGACATATTGCCAAACGCTAGTCTAACAGTTTACACTATGAAACTAAGAAATGTGAGTAGGTGTTGATGGAACTGCAGGTGTTTAATATATAGACCATATTATATTTCACCACCTGGTATGCATCCTTTGCAACAAACCTGTGTTGCATCTAAACAAACAAGGAGTTTGAAACAAGCTGTACAGTCAGGATTATAAAAACTAGCAAGATTTTACAGCAGAAAATGTATGCACAATTACATTGTCTGTTCTGGTCCCATGTATGTTCCATTATCTTTTTGACTGGGTACTGAGATCATTAAAACAATGGATTTCAATGGTGCCTGCGCTGGGTTCCTGCCTGGGCATGGAGGGCCTTTGATGCATGGGTGGGACTGGGGGCCTCCTTTACTGGCAGGGAGGCTGTTACTATCTAGCTACAGGTGCTGTCCCCCTAGGGTGCACTTGGACGGATAGGGGTGTGCGGGAGAGTGTCTAAAAACTCAGACACTCTCATATATAACATTTTCATGAGACACACATGTAGGGATTTTGGGGTGGGCAGACTTTTTCGGCATCCAGAGGAGGAGCTGTTCAATCAGCTTCACCTCTGGTGCCGGTGCCCACTGTTAAACTCCCAATATGTGTATGGCTGCCTTCCCCACCCCTCTGTTTAAAATGCACACTATAATAACATGCATCACCACACTGGAGCGGGAGGAGGGAGGGTAGGGGTCTTTCTACACCCTTGTTCGCTATTGGCCATCAGGGGTTGGGGTCCGGCCTGGTGGGCTACTTCGCCACTGTGTGGGCTGTGGCGGTATGCTTGTCTCTATCCTAGAGGGTAGGAGGACCCACCTCCTGGGTGCGGGGGCTGGTTCCTCTGCTGGGGCATCAGTACTTGGACCCGGGAGTATAGAGTGTGTATGGGCAGTTTAACTGAGTGTACAGCATCCTTTCTTGTGTGTCTTGGTATGCAGGTGAGAGGGTATGTGTGTAAGAGGGAACGTGTGACTGTGTATTCCTGTGTATCTGTCAGGTTGGGTCTTGTGCTTTGCCCTTTCACCTGGCGCATCTCAGGCCCCTCGCCAAATGAGGGGCCTATTTCCCATCCGCCACTCCATGCCAGGGACTGATGCCACTGCCCGTCGGTGCGTTGGCTTTCGGTGACCAGGGCTGGGTGCTCGGGGGACATGCCGGTTCATTCCTAGTGCCTGCCTGGCCGGGCCTGGGTGGACAGGGGCATCGGTCGGCCAGTGTGCCTTTTGGTGCCGTTGACTGGGGCCGGTTTGGGCATTGTTTGGTGGTAGCTGTTGGGTGGCTCAGCAGGGGTCAGGTCTGGCTTCTCCACTTGATCTGTATGATCTGTGTTTGGTTGGTTCATTGGTGGGTTTGATTGACCTTGGTTGGATGCTTGGTTTTGGTGTTCGGTGTGCGGGACTGAGATTCGGCAGCTGGTGGAGCTCAGTGTCTGGGTGCTGGCTGATCTTGGCCTGGATATCCCATACATCCGCTGGGACTGTGGCCCACCAACATGGGGCGGGGGGTCATTGGGATGTTGGCTACGGAGATTGGATGGCGGTGGTGCATCCCTGCCATTGGCTGGCCATGACCCCGCGGCCTGGCGGCCAGTTGCTGGCCGGGTCCCTCCTGGGGGGTGGGTGTGACCTCGGGCCTCAGGTCTCTGGACCCGTGGACTCATGGGTGCGGCCCCCCCGGGCCCCTGCATTTTAGCTGCTGGATGTTCCCCCGGGTCTCCCATCTGCTCCTTTTTTGGGGGGTGTGGTCAGCCCATGCATTTTATTTAGCCCAGAGAGATGCTCTTTAGGGAATTATTTTCGATTTTCGATTATTGCTATCCATTCAGAATGTTTTGTCATTTTTTGGTCATACTGATCCAGGTAATTTAAGAATAGGTATTGGCCAATACCGAGTCTCAGTCAAATATCTCTTAAACCTTAATAAAATCGCTATCAGTAATATGCTTAAAAACTTTATTTTTAAAATTAAACTACATTGTATTAGTAGTACATGACATGATCGGGTTTTATGACTCTTAAAGGTAACAACTCCAGTCAGCAAAACAACAAGTTGTGGTGAGGAAATTATTTATTAAAAGGAGTGAGAAGGGAACCGGAGGGTCGTCTCGGGAGGAACCAGGAAATGAGCGTTGGGCTAGAAGAGGGAACAGGTAAAGGTTAGAGATGTCTTGGCGTAACTGTGAAAACAGGAAAAATACTGAGGAGGATCTTACTTGGTTTCTGGAAGGCAAAGGTGAAGAGAAGGGTAAGTGGAATCCGTGAGCAATGGCTGGCTGGAGATGGATGAGCGATACAAATTGATTCCTGTGTGTCTCTACCAGGAAATAGATGGATGGAGTCCGGAGGATGACAAGGAGCGACAACGGAGGAGGTAAGTTCACAGTAATCAGTATTAACGTCACCAGGGCGGACAGGCAAGCAGCTGGGAGAGGCAACGGTGGAGAGAGTGGATATGGTGGGGAAGTATTCCGCTTCCCCACTGGAGTACCAGTGGGGAAGCGGTGCAGAGGCTGACTAGGGAGGAACCCAGACTGAGGGGATGTTCTTGCAAAGGTGCTCGGAGAGAGGTCACAGGATTCCCAAAATGATCTGCAAGGAGAGCAAACGGTGATTACTGGAACTGGTATAGAGAGTATTTCAACAAGGATTTTTTCAGAATAATTTTTGGCCAAATATCACGCTAGGAGCGAGAACCAACTGGCGCCAGCTTCCAGGATCCGATCCCCTTTTAAGCTGGATACTGATGAGGTTAATGGGAAGCACCTGGAGCTGCTGCCTGTCCACCCTGCGGAAAAGGTAAGAGGAGAGAGACACACATGGACACACCCACTCTCCAGCATACTGTCACAGAATCCCAACAGTACTCCCCCCTTTAACAGACGCCTCCGGGCGGCCGACCAGAGGTGGAGGCAGAAGAAGACTCGAAATCCATGATGAGGCGAGGATCCAAAATGAAGGAACGGGGAACCCATCTGCGTTCCCCGGGGCATATCCTACCCAGTCCACCAGATACTGACAACCACGGCCCCGAGGACGCACATCCAAGATGCGGCGGACCGTGTAAGCCGGATGCCCATCAATGATTCGGGCGGGTGGAGGGGGTTTGGCTGGAGGGCACAAGTGCCTGGAGACAACTGGCTTGACTTGGGAGAAGTGAAACACTGGGTGAACGTGGAGATGAGACGGGAGTTTAAGTTTAACGGTGGATGGACTAATGACGGACTCTATGGGAAAAGGACCGAGAAACCGGGGGGATAGATTTCTGCAATATGATTTTAATGGAAAATCTTTTGAAGATAACCAAATCTGTTGACTGGGTGTATAAAGTGGTGCTGGTCTTCGTTTTCTGTCTGCGATGATTTTGTTTTGGGTAGAGGTTCGTTGTAAGGCTGCCTTAGTCTGATCCCAAACACGACGGATGGAGTGGACGTGAGCACGGACAGAGGGAACCACTGGGGCCGGGAATGATGATGGCAGGAGAGGTGGTTGGTATCCAAGTGTAATTTCAAAGGGTGAAAGACCTGTGGCAGCAGAGACATGTGAGTTGTGAGAGTATTCTATCCAGGGCAGATGAGTACTCCAGGAAACTGGGTTTTGACTGCAGAGACAACGAAGAGTATTTTCTATTTCTTGATTTAAATGTTCACACTGACCGTTTGTTTGGGGATGGAAACCAGATGACAGGCGAGATTTGGCTCCAAGGACTGAACAGAACTCTTTCCAGACTTGGGAGATGAATTGTGGACCTCGATCTGAGATAATTTCGGAAGGAATCCCATGGAGGCGGAACACTTGACTGATTAGTAAACTGGCTGTTCTTGCAGAGGATGGGAGCTTGGAAAGGGCAACAAGATGACAGGCTTTAGAGAAACGATCAATGATTGTTAAGATGACACTTTTACCTTTGGACGAAGGCAGACCGGTGATGAAATCGAGGGCGATGTGAGACCAAGGGCGAGCAGGGATGGAGAGTGGTTGGAGGAAACCAGAGGGGGGTTGATGAGATGACTTATAGCGATTGCAAAGGTGACAGGCGGAAACATATTCAGCAACATCCTTATTGAGGGACGGCCACCAGAAGTATCTGCGGAGAAGGGCGATGGTTCTGCTGATTCCGGGATGACAAGGAAACGTTGATGTGTGACCCCAGTGGATGGTCCATGCTCTGAGGGCTGATGGAACATATACACGTCTGGGTGGACCCCCACCTGGGTCTGGTTCAGTCTGCTGGGCAGCCTTGATGGAATGTTCAAGATCCCAGGTGAGGGACCCAATGAAACGGGTGAAGGGAAGGATGGTTGTAGATTGAAGGGGTGGACAGTCTGGTTGGTGCAGTCGTGAAAGGGCGTCAGGTTTCTTGTTCTTTGAACCAGGTCGATAAGAGATGTTGAGATTAAACCGGGAAAAGAAAAGGGACCAACGGTACTGTCTTGGGTTGAGTCTTTTTGCAGTCTGGATGTAAGAAAGATTGTTGTGATCTGTCCATACGATCACCGGGAGCTCTGTGCCCTCCAGCCAATGTCTCCATTCTTCAAGCGCTAGTTTAATTGCAAGGAGCTCCCGGTCGCCGATGTCGTAATTCTGTTCAGCTGAGGAGAATCTTTTAGAAAAGTAAGCACATGGATGTAACTTGTTATCATGTGGGGACCTTTGAGAAAGGACAGCTCCAACAGCTGAGTCTGATGCATCGACTTCCAAAATGAACTGTAGGGATGGATCTGGATGTGTAAGTATGGGTGTCTTGGTAAACAGTTATTTCAGTTGATTGAAAGACCGGTCAGCCTCTGGGGTCCACTGGAAGGGGTTCTTTGTGGATGTGAGAGCGGTCAGGGGGGTAGCGATTCCACTGAAGTTCTTGATTAATCTTCTATAAAAATTAGCGAAACCTAAGAAACGCTGCAATTGTTTTCGGCAGTCTGGAGTGGGCCAGTCCTTAACAGTTTGAGTCTTGGCTGGGTCAGCTCTTACCTGTCCGCCCTCCAGAATGTACCCCAGGAAAGTTATGGATGGAACATGAAATTCACATTTTTCAGCTTTGACGTAAAGATGGTTTTCAAGCAATCTTTGCAGGACCAAACGGACATGGATCTTGTGTTCTTCCAGGCTCTTGGAAAAGATGAGGATATCATCCAAGTACACAAAAACGAATGTGTGAAGGAAATCTCTGAGGATGTCATTAACCAGGTTTAGAAAAACGGCGGGGGCGTTGTATAGACCGAATGGCATGATCAGATATTCATAATGTCCAATATGAGTCTTAAACGCTGTTTTCCACTCGTCTCCCACCCAGATCCTTACCCAGGGTCCAGACCAGGAAGCAGAGTCGTAGTTTAACCCACCTCTCTGCTGCTTCTGCTGCTTCTGTACTGTTACCCACCCATTACCCTATAGAAACAGTGTCTTGCCCACGGCCAAAATTAAATGGATTAAAAGTTAAGCCAACAAAAGCAAATTATGGAAATCTCATAAAAATAAATACAACTTTGACTGAAAATAAATCTATTAAATGTGGTTTATTAAACATAAGATCTCTCTCCTCAAAGACTTTGTTAGTAAATGACTTGATTTGTGATAATCACATTGATTTCCTTTGTCTCACAGAAACCTGGTTGCAGCAGGAGGATTATGTCAGTATAAATGAGTCAACTCCTTCCAGTCATTTAAATTTTCACATTCCTAGAAATACTGGGCGAGGAGGAGGAGTTGCAGCCATTTTCCGTTCTGATTTACTAATTAGTCCCAGACCAATTGATAGCTACAGTTCTTTTGAGCATCTAACCCTTAATTTTCCTCATCCAAGTTGCAAAACATTAAGACCATTTTTGTTTGTGGTTTTGTATCGTCCACCAGGCCCTTACTCTCAATTCTTGGATCAGATCTCACATTTTTTATCTGATATAGTATTAAATACTGATAGGGTTATTATAGTGGGGGACTTCAATATTCATGTGGATACTGAAAGTGATAGCCTAAATGCAGCCTTTAATGCTATTTTAGACTCAATTGGCTTTACTCAAAAAGTACAGGGATCGACCCACTCAGGTAAACACACTTTGGACCTTGTACTGACATACGGTATTGAGTGTGAGGAAATAACAGTCCACCCACATAACCCGGTCCTGTCTGACCACTTCTTGATAACTTTTGAATTTACTTTAACTGACCATCTTAAATCTGAAAGAAAATTTCATTATAGTAGAACTTTATCAGACAATGCTGTAACAATTTTTAAAGAATCTGTACCATTCTTACTTTCCTCAGTGTCTCAGAGTAACACAGTGGATGGCAGCAATTCTATCTCTAACCCTTCAGAAATTGATGTTCTGGTTCACAGCGTTACGTCCTCATTGCGTTTGGCATTAGATAGTGTAGCCCCATTAAAAAAGAAAGTGGCTAGCCATAGGAGGCTGACTCCTTGGTTTAACGCAGAGTTGCGTACTTTAAAGCAGAATACTAGGAAGTTGGAGAGAAAATGGCGCTTTACACATCTAGAGGATTCCTATTTAACCTGGAATAACAGTCTACTGCTGTATAAAAAGACCCTTCGACAAGCTAGAACAGCATATTTTTCATCATTAATAGAGGCGAATAAAAACAATCCTAGGTTTCTTTTTAGTACAGTTGCCAAACTTACACAGAGTCATAGCTCTGTTGAGCAAACTATTCCCCCGGCTCTTAGCAGTGATGATTTTATGAGATTCTTCATAAATAAAATAAATTTTATTAAAAATAAAATCATTGGCACCCTCCCAAACATGATTACTTCTTCCTCAGTAAATGAGTCAGTATCGGAAAGAACTGTAGAACCTCAGTATTGCTTAGGCTGTTTTGATTCAGTCGAGCTTTCAGAATTATCAAAAATATTAGCCTCATCTAAATCTTCAACTTGTATTTTGGACCCAATCTCAACCAAATTATTTAAAGAAGTGTTCCATTTGGTTCCTGGCCCCATTTTGGATATGATGAATCTATCCTTAGTAAACGGATACGTACCACAGGAATTTAAAATAGCTGTAATTAAACCTTTACTCAAGAAACCTTCCCTTGATCAAGATGACTTAGTGAATTACAGACCTATATCTAACCTTCCTTTCTTATCCAAAGTCCTTGAGAAAATAGTTGCTAATCAAGTCTGTGAACATCTAAACAGTAACGAGCTGTTTGAAGAGTTTCAGTCAGGTTTTAGAGCTCATCATAGCACTGAAACAGCACTGGTGAAGGTTACTAATGATATTCTCATGGCCTCAGATAATGGACTGGTGTCTGTTCTGGTTTTGTTAGATCTCAGTGCTGCTTTTGACACAGTCGATCATAATATTCTCTTAGAAAGGCTTGAACATGTTGCAGGGATCAAAGGAACAGCACTAGGCTGGTTTAAATCATATTTGTCTGATAGATTCCAGTTTGTTCATCTAAATGATAAATCATCTTCACTCTCAAGGGTTACTTGTGGAGTTCCACAGGGTTCTGTCCTTGGACCAATTCTTTTCACCATATATATGCTTCCAATTGGTAGAATCATTAGACAGCATGGGATAAATTTCCACAGCTATGCCGATGATACACAACTATATTTATCCATAAATCCTGATGAACCCAGTCAGTTAGGTAGATTACAGGCATGTCTGGAAGACATAAAAGCATGGATGACCCTAAACTTTTTGCTTTTAAATTCTGACAAGACAGAAGTTGCTGTCTTTGGACCAGAAGTTCTTAAACAGAAACTGATTAGTCAATCACTTCATCTGGATGGCATTAAATTGGCCCCCAGTAATAACGTAAAGAACCTCGGCGTTATTTTTGACCAAGACTTGACATTTAAATCCCATATTAAACAGGTTTCTAGGATTTCCTTCTTTCACCTCAGGAATATTGCTAAAATTAGAAACATCCTGTCCAGGAGTGATGCTGAGAAACTAGTCCATGCATTTGTTACCTCAAGGCTGGACTACTGTAATTCTTTACTATCAGGAAGTCCACAAAATGCCATTAAAAGCCTTCAGTTGATCCAAAATGCGGCAGCAAGAGTTCTGATGAATATTAAAAAGAGAGATCACATTTCTCCTGTTTTAGCTTCCCTTCATTGGCTCCCTGTTAAATCCAGAATAGAATTTAAGATCCTTCTTCTTACATACAAAGCCCTTAATAATCAAGCTCCATCATACATCAGAGATCTAATTGTTCCATATGTTCCTAAAAGAGCACTTCGCTCTCAGACTGCAGGTTTACTTGTAGTTCCTAGGATCTCTAAAAGTAGAATGGGAGGCAGATCTTTTAGTTATCAGGCTCCTCTCCTGTGGAACCAGCTCCCAGCTTTAGTCCGTGAGGCAGACACTCTGTTTACTTTTAAGGCCAGACTTAAAACTTTCCTTTTTGATAAAGCTTATAGTTAGAGTGGCTTAGGTCATCCTGAGCTATCTCTGTAGTTATGCTGCTATAGGCTTAGACTGCTGGAGGACAGACTTACCAATTTTCTTCACTCTGCTACTTCCTTTTCTCCTACGACTCTCCAGTTGTATTACAGTACATTCTGTTATTTCGACTGTTAACTTTGTTTTCTCTCAGTGTTTTTCTCCCCATCGAAGATACACCTGGTCTGGTATCCTGCTTGGCTGCAATGCCCTGTTGGACGGGGGTCATCGACTGGAATGATCCTCTCAGTAACTGAAGATCCACTGTGTCCTGTTATCAACTTTTTCCTTTCTGTAACATAGAAAGTTCTCTTATATCGGATCTTCTGTTCCTTCTGTGTTCTGCTCTGTCTTCTCAAACCCCCAGACGGTCGTGGCAGATGGCAGCTCCTACTGAGCCTGGTTCTGTTGGAGGTTTCTTCCTGTTAAAGGGGAGTTTTTCCTCTCCACTGTCGCTACATGCTTGCTCAGTATGAGGGATTGCTGAAGGATTGCTGTGGTTGGAAATCTGCCCAACCTCACGCCAATGACTGACGCAATCTGCTGGGATTCCTTAAATAGGAAACTTTTTAACTGATTGGAATGTTTGTATAATTGTATTGAAATGACTTCTTGTTAAGTGCCTTGAGATGACATCTGTTGTGAATTGGCGCTATATAAATAAACTGAATTGAATTGAATTGAGATGATAGGCATTCCTGAGATCAAGTTTTGAAAACACTGTGGCTTTGGAGGCAGGTTCAAAGGCTGAGGAAATGAGTGGTAAAGAGTATTTATTCTTGATGGTGATCTGGTTGAGTCCTCTGTAGTCAATTCACGGGCGGAGCGAACCATCTTTTTTGGCAACAAAGAAAAACCCAGCGCCTAAAGGTGAGGAGGAAGGACGGATAATGCCAGCTTTGAGGGAGTCATGAATGTAATTTTCCATGGCCTCCCTTTCTTTGACGGATAAGCTAAAGAGACGACCAGATGGAAGGGGAGCACCGGGCAGGAGATCGATGGAACAGTCATAAGGGCGATGAGGTGGTAATAATAAGGCCAGATCCTTACTGAAAACTTGCTGCAAATCATGGTACTCTGGTGGAACGTTGGACAGATCAGGGAGATTTATGACTTTAGGTTCCCTCTTGGGTCTAACAGGAATGGCGGAGTGAAGGCAGGATTTCATACAGAAGGGACTCCATGAATCAATACGAAGTTTGGTCCAGTTAATTTGTGGGTTATGAAGAGTTAGCCAAGGAAATCCAAGAACAATAGCACTCTCTCTGGTGGGATATACATAGAACTGAATATTTTCATGATGGTTTCCCGAGACGACCAAAGAGATGGGCTGGGTTTGGTGAGGAATGATTGTCATAGAGCTACCATCAAGAGCCGTTACACGGATAGGAGGGTCTAGATCGAGAACTGGGATCTTGCACTGATTAACTATGTCAGAATGAATCAAATTTTGCTCAGAGCCTGAATCAATCAAGGCAGGACAAGAAAAGGGGTTTTTGTGATCAAGGTTTAGGGAGGCTGAGACCACTAACCTATTTTTGTTTGAGTAACCCGTCAGGACCCCTACAATCCCTGACGGGTATTCCCTTTTGGGCGAACAGGACAGGAAGCAATGAAATGTTATAGAGACAACACCCGGAAGACATACGCCTCTGTCTTTCTTCAGGAGTTAGGCGTGTTCTACCCAGCTGCATGGGTTCTGGGACATCTTCACAGGGAGAAGATGAGCTTTGTGGAACGGGCTTGTCAGTGCAGGGAAGTAACCGGTTATAACCGACTGTGGATCTGATTCTCTCTCTCGCACGGTTGTCTAGCCTGATAGCGAGGGTGATTAACTGGTTCAAGGTCTCTGGCTCTTCTCTACTGGCTAGGTCATCTTTTACTCTTTCATTTAGTGCATTATAAAAGGCTGATTTAAGGGCTGGATTGTTCCAGCCTGACTCTGCTGCAAGGGTGCAAAATTCAATAGCAAATTCTGCGACTGATCTTTTTCCTTGTTTTAGTGTCAGTAAATCTCTGGAAGCCTGATCCTCATTTTTAACTGGGGAGAAGGTAAGTCTGAATAATTCTAAAAATTCTTCATATGAAGTTCCATCAATGGGGTCTGTACCAAAAAAAAGCTTCTGCCCATCTAAGAGCTTTGTCCCGCAGGAGACTAATAACATAACTAATTTTGTTGGAATCTGTAGCGAAAGTTTGTGGTGAACGTGAAAAAGCAAGATTGCATTGAAGTAAAAATCCATTAAATTTACTTAAATCACCGGAAAAAAACTCAGGGGTAGGTGACGTCACTTCCCGGAAGGAAGACGAAGCGGGAGAGCGGACTGGGGAAGTAGCTTGCAGAGGGATGCTAAGCTTGCTAATCAGCTCGGGACTTGCTGGGAAAGAAGACTAATGGTAGAGCTTTGGTTAGCTTGCTGCCGGGTTATTTCTTGAAGAATTGACTCGTGTCTGCCTAGGAGTGTTCCCTGCTGGGAGAGCGCTGACTGGAGGTGCGCCGAAGAGTCTGAAGGGCCAGTTGGTTCTGACATGATCGGGTTTTATGACTCTGAAAGGTAACAACTCCAGTCAGCAAAACAACAAGTTGTGGTGAGGAAATTATTTATTAAAAGGAGTGAGAAGGGAACCGGAGGGTCGTCTCGGGAGGAACCAGGAAATAAGCGTTGGGCTAGAAGAGGGAACAGGTAAAGGTTAGAGATGTCTTGGCGTAACTGTGAAGGAACCCAGACTGAGGGGATGTACTTGCAAAGGTGCTCGGAGAGAGGTCACAGGATTCCCAAAATGATCTGCAAGGAGAGCAAACGGTGAGCACTGGAACTGGTATAGAGAGTATTTCAACAAGGATTTTTTCAGAATAATTTTTGGCCAAATACCACGCTAGGAGCGAGAACCAACTGGCGCCAGCCTCCAGGATCCGATCCCCTTTTAAGCTGGATACTGATGAGGTTAATGGGAAGCACCTGGAGCTGCTGCCTGTCCACCCTGCGGAAAAGGTAAGAGGAGAGAGACACACATGGACACACCCACTCTCCAGCATACTGTCAGAGAATCCCAACAGTACAGCTCTCTGACCTATGATGTTTCTCTAGTTCATCTTTTTCTCAACAGTGTCTCATATTTTGTCCTAACTGGAATTAGAAATAGGCCAAGAGAATTTTCAGTAACACTTAGTTTTCTGGAGCAATAATGTCTGCTTGAATAGGTATTAGACGGTAATGCCAGTATAAAATATTTCTCCCTCGCTGAATGCATTTATTGGTCATACTTGGTCCTCAGAACGACTGTGAGTTTTTGCACTTTTTTCTCAAATGCAATAAAATTGTCCATAAGTGTTTATTTTTTCGTCGTCAAAGGTGTCAGGGAATTTCTGTCTTCAAACTTAATAAATCATAACTTTGCTGAGTGTGTACATGCAGTGTAAATGGTGGAGATAGGAAAGTCTGTCTAAGATGGACTAGATTTGCAAATAGCCACCAAGCTGAGGCATTCACCCCACGTTGGACCTGCCAGGGAAAATAAAGTTCACCAGATCACAGTTCACTCCTGCTCTGTATGTAATCAGTCAGTGGTGGGGCCTGTCTGTCAAGCCCCTGACAGCTGCCTTTGCCGTTAAATGTGCAGAGATCAGTGGTCATCAGAGCCCCTAGTGTGACAGCCTCTAAACGAGGACTTTAAATTAGTTCCGAGGGTGATGGAGCATTTAACTTGGGGGCCACTTTGCACAAACACATCGACACACACATGCTAGAAACTTCTATTTCCATCACCACCTTCAGTTCCTCTGCTTCGGCCGCTGCACTGTGTGATTACATATTATTATTGGCTCTCTTCACCTGATATTCCAGTCACCCTGTCTCAGTGCTTTACTTTCCCCACTGTGCAGGCAAGGCACTGTGGTACTAGGAGATCCATTAGTTTGTTGAGCATATGAAACATAATTTATTTTTCATGTTGTTTTTTCTATTCAGCTAAATTATTGGTTGAAGTTTTAAAACTTTTAGTTTAATGACTTAAGAAGATGTGCGTTTTCAAAAACAACATTCCAGCATCTTCTTTCTTCTTTCTACACATCTGGCACTGAGCATGCATAATGTGGTCTCCAACAAAGAAGACTAGCACAGATTTAACTGGACATGTCAAAAGGTAAGTGAAATCTGCTTTGTAATTACCAGAGAACACTATCACCAAACAAAACAAAATTTACGTCACTTAACCCCCTATTGCCTCACTTCTTTTAAATTATATAGATAAAAAAATTAATTGGCTGTTTTTGCTGTCAAACAGAAGTAAGATTAAACAGAGATTATTAATTTGAAAACAGCACATAAAGATATGCACTTATGTATTTAGTATAAATGAAAAGACTTAAACGTTAATTTAACTACAAATTAGACACAATTTAATACAACTCTCAAAACTAGATGGCAGGGTTAGCCCAAAGTGCTTCCAATATGATCCTTGATATATAATGAATATGCATCAACACACATTAGTGGTATACATAGAGCAGAAGAAAACCAGAAGTTTATCTACATGCAATTGAAGAAAAACATATATAACTTTTTTTCTTAATGTCTGAAGTTTATTTGGACTAAACTCTTCTAGCTTTAGGTCATTTAGATTAGATTTCCCAAAATTATTTTCTACTTCTTAAATGCCACAATAGTAAAAGAAAGAATATGTCAGAGATTTAAAATGTATGAATGGGGTCAGACTTTTTGAGTATCCTTGGACTGTTAAAACAAACTTCTGGTTCTAATTGTACACCACCATGGCTGTGTAGAGGTTAAACTAATGATATGCACGGCAGATGTTCAGTCTAAACTGACAAAAGATTCACTCTCCTCGGCATGCCAAATGCTTAGGGTAGCTGACAAAGCTGGGAAGTTGCCAACATTTACGCCTGATTCAAACCGAGTGCGGAACGGATGCGGCCCTGTGTGCGCATGGCTACCGGACAGCCTGCAATTCACACCGAATGCGGTTTGTGTGTGAAACGTTTCCGGAGGTTTGCTCCAGCGAGAGCACCAAATCCCTGCTGTTCACGCGATAACAACAATGTAAACAGAGAGTGTACCGTAGCAATGAATGTTGACAATAATGATTAGGAATTTGACAAAACAGATATAGTTGTTTGAATATAACCTTGTAAAAGTAAGGTAAACTATCATTAACTGCATGGAAGCGTGCTTCTGTAGAACAGATATCTCTGTCATATATGCCCCAGGTCAACTGTGGCTACAATCGTAGCTTGATTTCATCAGTGTGTGAATGTTAGAGTGAATGAATAATGAAATTGGGAAGCACTTTGAGGGTATTGAAAAACGCTTTATAAATGCAATTCATTAACATAATTATTATTATTTGTATAAAAAGCCGGAAAAAAACAGGCAACACCGGTTTAATTTTGAAATATACCGGATTAACTTGGCTGGGTCCTATGTCACCTGTCTGGCTAATGTCATTTCTTTAACTTTATTAAAAAACGCATCTGGCGTCAGAAAAAAATTGACTTGATTCGGAAAGTTAACAGAGCTCCGCATCCGCCCCCGGACAGCACCGCGGCTGGTGTGAAAGCTCATATTGTACTCCATGTTTTTTCGTCTATCAGGCAGCCGTACAGACACTGGGCCGCATCCATTCTGTGCCCGGTGTGAATCAGGGGTTACTGATTAATCCAGCTAATAATAATTTGAACTCTTGGAGCACTGTGCATAGGGCACTGATGATCAGGTGAATAAAAAAGATTCTGAATCTGTGGTAAAAAGCAGCAAATTTTGGCTTTATGCAACCGCATACGTTACATTGCCGGCTATATCACGAGTGCTGAATATAAATTTCCAAAGAAGCTATTGCCTGACTGTATCAAATTCCCTGGATACTCAGTTTCTTTTAGTGCTCGTGAATGCATCACTCACCACTTTACGCCACCCACAAACAATGTTGCGCCTGAGTGAGTTCATTGAAAGATCGTTCAAGAACTCATTCATATTTTTGGTAAAAGTGAACTGAACTCACCGCATTTTGTCTGAAGAACGTTATAGTGAAGGAAATCATTCTTGCGTTTGTGAACGGCGCTCTCTTGCAGTTTAATTTTGTTTGAGAGAGTGCCATACTTCCATGGAGCCTTCCAGACAAAAGCTATGACTAAAACAATAGGCAGTAGAGCAGGGGAGGATTTAGGATTGAAGAATACCTGGGCCTCAGCCCAGATGACTGATGGATTTTTTAATTTTATTTTTTTGCATGTGCAAACAGTTGTTGCTTTAAATGATGCAGCATCTCAACTTTCAAATTGTGATCACCTTCAAGCAGATACAAAGCATTGGATTACACGTACTATTCTTTAATGAAGCGAAACAACACTGTCAATCAACAATAATAACTATCAAGAATATCACAAACATTCAGCTGCTGATTGAAGTCAGCTCAGATCACTAGTCCAGAGAATACAGTTTACATCCATTAGGGGCAGATAGCATAAAGCAAGAGGGTTACCAAGTTTGACTATATTAGTATTATTTTGACCAAAACACCAACTGCATCTTATTATCTTATGATCCTGGTCTCTGCTGCTTTTCCTGCTCTGTTTTTCTTTCTTACTCTGATTTAATCTCGTGTTTCGGCGCGTTTTATGACCAATTTCTCTTATTCAAAGATTTATTAATTAATTAGATTAATTGGATTAAGGCAAAAAAACCTAATAAAAATAGCTCTTATTAAAACAAACACAGTTTATTTAAGAACTGACATTATTCTATGTTTCTTTTGTTTATACACATAGTTGCAAATATCTTGTTTTTACCTTGTGTTTGCCGACAGTTTCGGCCTGTACTGTTGCGTTCTTCAGAGCTTCCACAGGTGTTAATATGGCTTCAATTTCCGTTGTTTATGTGCGGGCAGCAGAGGACGATGTCGCCCTCTGCTGCCCGCATTTTTTGAGCACCGCGTCCCATATGTGGTCCAGAGTGTAGACTCCTTCGTCTCTATTGAGGGTTAGGGGTGTACGGCTTCTTATTTCTATTGCTTCTTTGATCCATCTTTTAAATCTTTCTTGTTCCGTTGATGTGATTGTTGATTTGTCCCAGTCCATTATATGATTTACTCTTGTACAATGATCTGTTATCGCCCATTTTTTATTGTAATCTCTGCAATCTGCTTAGTACAAAGTATATACAAAAGTATAAACAAAATAAAAAGAATATAGTAAGGGACACAGAATGAACTTACCAAAGATGATTAAGAACTAACATTTCAAAATCAGGCCTATGAAAAAATATGAAGGCCATCCGTCCAAGGTAACTAAATCAACATAAAATAAGATTCCCATGATAACATCTGAGCATAATATAAGACTTGGACCCTGTATTCAATGCATTTCGCTATCTGGGAGCTCACAGCAGGTGGAAGAGTTACTGAGGGTTTGGGGTGCATTTGTGACCGATGCGGCTGATCATAAACGCGCTCCAAAGAGCCCGGTGCAGTGCCAACCAAAGAGAGAACAACTTATTTTAGGATAAACGATCACCTCTTCACCAGGACAAAGGACAAATATTTCTGTGAAAACTATAGTTCTGAATTCACAGATTACCACTGTGGCCATGTTTTGCCTCTTCATTTATTTCTGTTTTGAGGACAATTCTGGTAAAGACTGGCCAGCAGGGGAAAGTTCACCCTCTTGCAGGCCAAAAACAAATAGGATGATTTAAAAAGCCAAACAAAGTAATGTATGAACATGTGTAAGGAAGATTTTTTTAACTGCTCAAGTTAATCAATATAAATTTCCTAAAAGGTCTTTGTTTCTCTATTTAGCAACAGTGATTCTTCTGTGTTTAGGACATGAAGCAGCAAAGGAAGGCTGAGGAGAGCACAGGATAGCAAGGACAGGATGGATGGACTGTTTTCTGTTTGAATTTATTTATTCTTGTCACGTTATTTACAGGTCCTTCTCAAAAAATTAGCATATTGTGATTAAATTCATTCTTTTCCATAATGTAATGATAAAAATTAAACTTTCATATATTTTAGATTCATTGCACACCAACTGAAATATTTCAGGTCTTTTATTGTTTTAAAACTGATGATTTTGGCATACAGCTCATGAAAACTTAAAATTCCTATCTCAAAAAAATTAGCATTTTTCATCCGACCAATAAAAGAAAAGTGTTTTTAATACAAAAAAAGTCAAACTTCAAATAATTAGGTTCAGTTATGCACTCAATACTTGGTTGGGAATCCTTTTGCAGATATGACTGCTTCAATGCGGCGTGGCATGGAGGCAATCAGCCTGTGGCACTGCTGAGGTGTTATGGAGGCCCAGGATGCTTCGATAGCGGCCTTGAGCTCATCCAGAGTGTTGGGTCTTGCGTCTCTCAACTTCCTCTTCACAATATCCCACAGATTCTCTATGGGGTTCAGGTCAGGAGAGTTGGCAGGCCAATTGAGCACAGTAATACCATGGTCAGTAAACCATTTACCAGTGGTTTTGGCACTGTGAGCAGGTGCCAGGTCGTGCTGAAAAATGAAATCTTCATCTCCATAAAGCTTTTCAGCAGATGGAAGCATGAAGTGCTCCAAAATCTCCTGATAGCTAGCTGCATTGACCCTGCCCTTGATAAAAAACAGTGGACCAACACCAGCAGCTGACATGGCACCCCAGACCATGACTGACTGTGGGTACTTGACACTGGACTTCAGGCATTTTGGCATTTCCTTCTCCCCAGTCTTCCTCCAGACTCTGGCACCTTGATTTCCGAATGACATGCAAGATTTGCTTTCATCCGAAAAAAGTACTTTGGACCACTGAGCAACAGTCCAGTGCTGCTTCTCTGTAGCCCAGGTCAGGCGCTTCTGCCGCTGTTTCTGGTTCAAAAGTGGCTTGACCTGGGGAATGCGGCACCTGTAGCCCATTTCCTGCACACACCTGTGCACGGTGGCTCTGGATGTTTCTACTCCAGACTCAGTCCCCTGCTTCCGCAGGTCCCCCAAGGTCTGCAATCGGTCCTTCTCCACAATTTTCCTCAGGGTCCGGTCACCTCTTCTCGTTGTGCAGCGTTTTCTGCCACACTTTTTCCTTCCCACAGACTTCCCACTGAGGTGCCTTGATACAGCACTCTGGGAACAGCCTATTCGTTCAGAAATTTCTTTCTGTGTCTTACCCTCTTGCTTGAGGGTGTCAATGATGGCCTTCTGGGCAGCAGTCAGGTCGGCAGTCTTACCCATGATTGCGGTTTTGAGTAATGAACCAGGCTGGGAGTTTTTAAAAGCCTCAGGAATCTTTTGCAGGTGTTTAGAGTTAATTAGTTGATTCAAATGATTAGGTTAAAAGCTCGTTTAGAGAACCTTTTCATGATATGCTAATTTTTCGAGATAGGAATTTTGGGTTTTCATGAGCTGTATGCCAAAATCATCCATTTTAAAACAATAAAAGACCTGAAATATTTCAGTTGGTGTGCAATGAATCTAAAATATATGAAAGTTGAATTTTTATCATTACATTATGGAAAAGAATGAACTAAATCACAATATGCTTATTTTTTGAGAAGGACCTGTAGTTGTTTGATATTTTCTTATGGATAAATTGATTGAAACAAATGGTAATTCTAGTTATCTTTTAATTACAATTTTATTATTTACAATTTTTAACATATAAACATAAAGCTAACTTTTAAAAATTTAAATGACTAATGAATTAAAAGACAATTAAACGAATATATTAGGCATCAAAAATATTTACAGACGGAAAAATGATTGTGTAGTTATTTATACTTAATCATACAGGATTAACCTGAATGACCTCTTCCTGAACTGTTTTTAAGCTTGAATAGAATAAACGGGAAGTTTTGCTGGATTTGCTAAAGAAAGATCAGTGTGGATGGAGAGCTGCAACTGAGACCTATGGCTTGTCTGTTCTGGTTGACAAGTGGAACATCATTTAGAGTGGTGTGCAGAGTGCTTTGGGTAGTTTCTTTCATGAAAACACTCTGTTCACTGCATCCTCCATCATCAATGTTTGATCTACGGCTGCTACATCAACAAGAGGTATTCAGAAGACTTGGTCCCACCAGAGAGCACCTAAACATTACATAAACATTTTATTTTATTTTTGCACCGGTTTAAAAACATTAAATTCAGATTATTTATTATATAATGCCAATTTACAACAACTCATCTGGTGAAAAAAAACAACATGATTTCAAGTATTTAGTTGTTTATACATAATTTGGGCTTCCAGCTCATGAAACCCACAAAAAAGGAATTAAAAAAATTTGAATACTGTGAAGAAATCACCATGTGCTTCTCAGTTTTTGCAGAAAAAAGAAAGAAATTAGGATCACATAAAAAACAATCAAATTTGGTACCTTCAAAACGATAAGTCAATCTTCAATACCTGGTAGGGAATCCCTTTGCCTTAATCAATGTCTCGATGCGCTGTGGCATTGAGGCAATCAGCCTGTGGCATTGCCTGGGAGTTATGGAAGCCCCGATTGACTTGATGCTTGCTGACAGCTCTTCTTTGTTTTTTGGGTCTGGTGCCCCTCACTTTTACTCTTGATAATTTCCCATAGTTTCTCAATTGGGTTTAGGTCTGGCGAGTTAGCTGGCCAGTCAAGCACTGTGATGGCATGGGCATCAAACCAGGTTTTGGTGCTTATGGGCAGGGGCCAGGTCCTGGTCGAAGATGAAATCTGCATCTCCATACAGCTCTTCAGAAGAAGGAATCATGAAGTCCTCTAAAACATTCTGACTGATGTGGTGACCTTGGATTTAAGAAAGCAGAGTTTACCAACACCTGCACCAGACATTGCACCCAAAATAATGACTGACTGTGGATATTTCACAATGGACCTCAAGCAGCTTGGGCTCTGTTCCTCACCCATCTTCCTCCAAACCCTTGGACCTTGATTTGCAAATGAAAGGCACACTTTACTTTCATCGGAAAAGGGGACCTTGGACCACTGGTCAACAGTACAGTCCTTCTTCTCCTTTGCCTAGTTGAAACGCTTACTACGTTGGCTCAGGCTCAGAAGTGGTTTGACCCGAGGAACCCGATAGTTGTGGTGGTTTTTGAAGCTGTGACTCCTGTCTCATTCCACTCTTTCTTGATCTCTGCCATATTCATTAAGCTTCTCTGTTTGATAATTCGCTGAAGCCCATGGTCAGCTCTTCTGCTGATTCATCTTCTCCTGCCACATTTTGCCCTTCCACTAGACTTTGCATTGATATGCTTCTGGACACAGCACTCTATGAACAGCCAGCCTCCTTAGCTATGAACTGTTGTGGCTTACCCATCCTGGTCAGTTGTCTGAGATATTTGAACCAAAGTGAAGCAATTTATTGACTCCTGGGAAAACCTGTGCAGGTGCTTTGAGTTCAGTAGATGAGTAGTGTTTGGCACTCAGTTTAAAACATTCATGCCCTGTAAAACGTGGGCTGATTTCTTCACAGTATTCAAATTTTTTGAATTCCTGTTTTCATGGGTTTTATGAGCTGGAAGCCCAAATTATGTACAAATGAACCACTAAATATTTGAAACCGTTTAAGTTGTGGGCCCTAAATCTAGTCTATGGAAGTTTAATATTCCAATTTGATATTCAAATCTTCTGTATAGGAATGACCCGGAATGACCCGATCACATTTTTTTGCCCCCCTAGTCGGGTCCGAAACATTTGATTTTAAATATCTGCTGATACAGAGTATCGATCCGATCCTTGCACAATGCATTAAAACAATGAAAAGAAGGACAAAATATTCTAGTTGTCCTTTTACTTTTTTTTTAATTATGTATATGATTCGCTACCATGTGAGATTTGCTCAAGTGTTGCACATGCAAGGTCACACGCTGTAAATTAAACTTGAGTCGACCCATTGTGCAGTAAACTTTAGCAGTGACATTGAACAAACAGACAAACTCCATACATCTGTGTAGTAACCCCAAAAGCAGACACCTTTGATACAAGAACTAGCAGGTCGTCACATAGCTTGTTGTGAACGCCAGGCAGAGCTGTGTCTGTAAAGTAGTGATGAGAAGGCATCTGATACCATGGCTTCATGTACTCCGGGAGACTGCGAAATCCAATGTCTGCAACCACAAACAGCGGCTCGTCATCCAGTATGATCAGTCCGACTGTCTTGGTTATTATCTTTTTGACATTTTCCATGTCTTAAGGCAATTTCTCCTTGTTTTTTTAATGTATCTTTTGGGGTCAGCTGGCTGAGTGTTTTCATCAGGGTGCCGTATCATATTATCAGTGTTGAATAAAGCTCAGTCTTTCCCACCAGGTAAAATGCCCAATTTGCACACATTACAAGTGGCTGCTGTGCTGCCTTCGCTGTTCAGCTTAAAATTCCTCCAAACCGGTGATGTTTTCGCTCTAGTGAGGCAACACGTTTGCCCTGCATTAGCCTACTAGCTAGGAGCTCATTATTGTGTTATCTCAATTCCCCGCCTGCCGTATATTGTGTGACGTTACGGTGTTGTTGTCGTCAATGCAAAAATGAATATTTACGCAGTGGAACTTGTTGAAATTAAAATTGAGCCACTGTCAATCCGTTTGACAATATTTTTCTCAGGATGAATTTAAAACGCCATGCTTGTTTTATGAGGTTATATCTGATCATTTCCACTCAATTCCGATAATTTAAAAATCGAATAAATCTAATTAGAATCCACTGTATTTTAAATTTGAAAGATATTTAGTTTATACATATTAGGCCAATATACTATGTAATATACTATGTTGCCCTGCAATGGACTGGCGACCTGTCCAGGGTGTACCCCGCCTCTCGCCCAATGAATGCTGGAGATAGGCACAAGCCCAACGAAGCCCTGCAGAGGATAGACTGGTACAGGGCTACAGATAATGGATATACTCTAGTGTGTACATTTGACCACCAGTCTTTCCATCGCTGAATTTTCCATGAAACTATCAGAACTTTACATGTAATTCTATAGAATGATTACTTTACCTGAATATACAGTGGCTTGCAAAAGTATTCGGCCCCCTTGAACTTTTCCACATTTTGTCACATTACAGCCACAAACATGAATCAATTTTATTGGAATTCCACGTGAAAGACCAATACAAAGTGGTGTACACGTGAGAAGTGGAACGAAAATCATACATGATTCCAAACATTTTTTACAACTAAATAACTGAAAAGTGGGGTGTGCGTAACTATTCAGCCACCTTTGGTCTGAGTGCAGTCAGTTGCCCATAGACATTGCCTGATGAGTGCTAATGACTAAAAAGAGTGCACCTGTGTGTAATCTAATGTCAGTACAAATACAGCTGCCCTGTGACGGCCTCAGAGGTTGTCTAAGAGAATGTTGGGAGCAACAACACCATGAAGTCCAAAGAACACACCAGACAGGTCAGGGATGAAGTTATTGAGAAATTTAAAGCAGGCTTAGGCTACAAAAAGATTTCCCAAGCCATGAACATCCCACAGAGCACTGTTCAAGCGATCATTCAGAAATGGAAGGAGTATGGCACAACTGTAAACCTACCAAGACAAGGCCGTCCACCTAAAGAAAACCTCTTGGAGTCTGCAAAAGACTTGAGACTGGGCCGGAGGTTCACCTTCCAGCAGGACAACGACCCTAAACATAAAGCCAGGGCAACAATGGAATGGTTTAAATCAAAACATATCCATGTGTTAGAATGGCCCAGTCAAAGTCCAGATCTAAATCCAATCGAGAATCTGTGGGAAGATCTGAAAACTGCTGTTCACAAACTCTGTCCATCTAATCTGACTGAGCTGGAGCTGTTTTGCAAAGAAGAATGGGCAAGAATTTCAGTCTCTAGATGTGCAAAGTTGGTAGAGACATACCCCAAAAGACTGGCAGCTGTAATTGCAGCAAAAGGTGGATCTACAAAGTATTGACTCAGGGGGCTAAATAATTACGCACACCTCAATTTTTAGTTATTTATTTGTAAAAAATGTTTGCAATCATGTATTATTTTCGTTCCACTTCTCACATGTACACCACTTTGTATTGATCTTTCACGTGGAATTCCATTAAAATTGATTCATGTTTGTGGCTGTAATGTGACAAAATGTGGAAAAGTTCAAAGGGGCCGAATACTTTTGCAAGCCACTGTATATGATAACCTGAATAACCTCTCAGCTGGAGATATAAAACCTGCTTTCGCCACGGTTGCTAGGTGACAGAACATACGTCAAGGTAGCGGCGGGAATTGACTTGGAAGGCTAGACCATAAATTACAAAGTCTCTCCTTAAATCATTACTTTATTGTGTCCAATCACTTTTATTTTTATTTCTCTGGCTCCAGTTGGAGATTTTGTGATTGATTTGTGAGAACTGTGTTGCCAGTTAGTTGTTGCCATCTGACTTCAGAAAGGAAGGGGATGTTGGCATTGACTGTTTAACTTTAGGGCTTTTTGGATTTGTTTTGTATTCTCTGATAAGAAAAATTGACCTTGGAGAAACTGCAAAATAAAAAGTTACCTGTCTTTGTCAAATGCAATGTGAAATAAGCACAGGAAGAAAAAGCTGTTTTCTTCTCTCCCTACTTAAAAGAACATCTTCTGTGACACACCATCCAGACAATCTTAAGAAGGAATCCCCCCTCATCATGAATCGAGTGCAAATTTCTTTTAAATCTACTCCCATGTGATCTGCATAATCTTGGATTACATCGCATTGAAACGCAAAAAGAGGCAATCAATCTTCCTAAAAGGTTTTAATCCTTTATGAAATAGACTGGATTATTTCCTTGGGTTAGGCTTTATAACCAGGGTTTAATTCCTTTGAGTTTCAGCGCCAGCAGTGAGCAGCACCCCTCCTTTCTATTTTTCCCTCTCACTCTCCACCAGGGGATTCTTGATTTATAGATATCATTTGACCTGTTAAGGCAACAGTCTGCCAAAAGCCTAAGATTAAGTGCCAATGTCTGAGCTGACAGCGGTTCCTGCTGCTAATTTTACATGATCTATGGGGCTAATACCTGTTCTCCATTCACCCCTTTATGTTCTGTAGGGGGTCAGTGAGAAACTGCTATACTTTAAGCCATCAAGCTGATTTTAGAACATTTTGTGGCACCAAGCAAAAAAACCCCCCAAAAAACGCTAAAAACTTTTGTCCCTAAAAGAATGACTTTGCAAGGACAATATAACAGGTGTTCAACCCCACAGCTCTGGTTGAGAAAAGCTGCAAACTTTGTGAATGCATGCTGTGTAAACCAAATGAGCATCTGAAAAAAAATCAGTACTAGGATTTTTCAACA
Source organism: Valencia hispanica (assembly GCA_963556495.2). Taxonomy (NCBI): domain Eukaryota; kingdom Metazoa; phylum Chordata; class Actinopteri; order Cyprinodontiformes; family Valenciidae; genus Valencia; species Valencia hispanica. The sequence goes on along the minus strand of OY747708.1, from coordinate 9,560,543 downwards.
TAACTTGTTGTTTTTTTTTGTTTTTTTACATTTTTGCTGTATAATTAAAAACTGAATGTGATGCTCAGGATCTAATTACAGGAGCCAATTGTGCAAGAAACAAAACAAGAAAGGTTTGGATTTATTACAAATCTGTTTTAAATGTTAGTTTAAGTGCCTAACAACATAATCAAACAAAAACAATCCAGGTATAATTCTTGGTAAAAGAAATGTTTCATTTAAAAATCTTGGTAAGATAAAATTATGATTAAAGAACACTTCACTAAACTAAGAGGCATTGTCTCTGGGAAGTGTAAATGTTTCTCACCTGTGGCTAGATTCATAGGATCTGAAACAAAAAAAAAGTGAGAGGTGTCTTATTCATTTTAACATAATTATTTACATTCACCACCCAGTATATTAGGTACACTTTAGTAGTACCCTTCTTTTACTTTAAATCAGCCTTAGGTCTTTCTGGCATAGATTTAACAAGGTATTGAACCATAATTTATTTCATGTCTACAGTTCACCAGACAAACATTCAGAACAAAGTTTACAACTATTTCTAGTTCATTTATCAACATTTTGTTGGTCATGTGTGGGTTATGATAACATTCAATAATTTATAACACGCTTTATATCAATTTTATTCTCTCCTGTTCATTCTCTCCAGTCATTAAAATAAATCCACGTAGCCTATATAAAATTTTGGTCATAAAGGACTTAAAACACTACGATAAACCACTTTATTAAAATGATTTTTTAAGCACCCTTCGTGTAAATTAAATAATACATGTGCTTCTTTTAAATTTATTTTTAATAATTTTCACATAATTTTGTTATTATAATAATATTATTATTATTTTATTATACTTTAATTGCCTTTTTGTGACTTGATGCATCCATTTTAGTACTTTATTTGCATGTTTTGCTTTTCTGAATCCTCCATGACAGACAGACAGACAGACAGACAGACAGACAGACAGACAGACAGACAGACAGACAGACAGACAGACAGACAGACAGACAGACAGACACTTTATTCAGTTCACAGATAAATTCAGTTCCAGCAGCTTGAGAGATAGAGGGGGCCAGCTCTCAAGCTGATGGGACTGAATTTATGTGCGAGCTGAATAAACTCTGTCTGTTTGTCTGTCTGTCTGTCTGTCTGTCTGTCTTGATAGTATTGCTGTATCTATTCAATAAACAGTCAAATTGGGATGAATAAAAGTTATTCTATTACTTTTTTATGTTTAGAGCATGAGACTTAAGTTTAAATTGCTCTGTCTAAAGCAAAGCCAAAGGGATAGATTTAGGTGAGGAGGGAAGCATGATTATTGGGTTTCCACAAAAACAGACTTTGTGAGCAACTGCTTAACTGAGTCTTTGCTGCTTGTGTGCACCCACACCTACACGCACACACACACACACACACACACACACACACACACACACACACACACACACACACACACACACACACACACACACACACACACACACACACACACACACACACACACGCACGTCTTGCTATCCTTGTGTCGACATTGTATTGACTTCCATTGATTTTACTATGCCTAACCCAGACACTTTCCCTAAACCTAACCATTATGGATACATGCCTAACCCTAACCTTAACCTAAACCTAATTCACACCATACCTCTAAACCTAACTAGTAGAGTTTAATAGCTAGTTAAACATTGTGGGGACCAGGCAAAATGTCCTCACAACTACAACTGTCCACACAAGGGGGGTGGGCTGTCAAAGGTTGGTCCTCACAAGTACAGCTAAACATGTACACACACACACACACACACACACACACTCTCAGTTGTTACCCAGCACACCTTGACAAAAAATGTTGAACCACTTTTCTTTAATATAGTCATATGTAAACAACTTTACCAACAAAGCCAAGAAAAGCCAACAAGGCAGAACCAAAGAAAAAGCAAGCTGTTTATTTTCTGATCTAACTGGACTGGTTTTAGGCCAGTATGCGATTTCAGATTTTCTGTGATGTCTATCCAGTAAGTGATGTCAGTCAGTCTGATGTTCAGATGTTAAAGTTTCCTTTTGAGATTTTTCATTAGATTAGTTCGGTGTGTCCAATGTAGCAAAGTTGCATGCTTCTTCAGTTAAATTCTTTGATATAGAAAACTTTACATTTTGAAACTAAGAAGTGGGGTTTTTCAACCTGAGTGTGCTTCAGGGCAGTTTGGAACCAAAATGTGGACTTTTATTCTTCCTAAGAAAAGTCTGAAGTTTGTAGTTTTAAAAAGCTTGTGCTCTCGCTCCTCCTGCATAGTCCAGCAATGCCACCCTGCAGCAAAAAGGTCTTGGGTTGAAATCCTGACCAAGGCCATCCAGCATAGAGTTTGCATGTTCTCTCTGGGCTTCCTCCCACAATTTAGAACATGGAGTGTATGTTAACTGAGCTCTCTAAAAAGACAAAACAAAAAACATTTGGCATAAGTGTATGCATCCATGGTTGTTCTGTATGTCTCTGTGTTGCCCCGTTGTGATGGCGGGATCCACCGCCACACAGGGAAAAGATGAGTGACGTACACAAAATTTGTTCACATAGTTAATTTTTGGGTTGCAGACATATTCACATATTAAACAAACAATTTTGTTTTTGTTTGAAGCTATTAAAGTACAGTAAGACTGATTAAATGAATTGCTCATACATTTGGTCAATCTTGTTTTAACTACTTTTTCTACAGTGTAATATTAACTTTGTTTTCCTTTGAGTTGCCGGTAAATTTCCATTCCTCTGGGACTAGGACAGTGTTTCTCAAACTTTTTTTATCATTCCCCACTTTGGACAAAGGAGCATACACAAGCCCCCCCTGCTTTTATCGCCCCAACAGAATGGTGACCACGCCTGATTTTTAAAATGTTTTATTTATTTAAATAGCTGAGTTAGTCTACAAGTTTTTAAGGGTATAAATTAGTTGGAAAAAGGGGTTGCGCACTGGTATAAAACCGGCTCAGAAATATATGCTGTCAGTAGTTGCTACATGTAGAACTTCAGCTCACAGTTGGAGAAAATAAAAGTTGTAGTTTTATCAAATTTACAAAGCTTTCAAAAGTACAAAATGAAAAAAAAATAAAATAAATAAATAAAGAGCAAGATACTCATCCCTGTATTTCCTCCGTGGTTGACCGTGTGACTTCTCTTACTCTGAAACGTTCCCTGATCTTTTTAGATATTTGTACATTTTGTAGATGGAATCTCTGATAATTTTGTTTTGCAGCTTGTTTTGTTCTGCTGCGATATATTCCAACGTCAAACTCCCAGCCCGATGTTCCAGGTCCCGGTTCTGTTTACAATGATGATCACAATTGCTAATTTATTTGAGTGTGTTTAATTTTGTGAGAGGGGGGAGTTGGTTGATTTAATTTACAGTGCAGTGAAACATTCACAAAGACAGAATCTAGGGGGGGAAAACTATTTAAATCCCATTGATGTTACGCCCCACCTGCAATACCTCTGCGGCCCACTAGTGGGGGTCGCCCCATAGTTTGAGAAACACTGGACTAGGAAGTGATGTGGTAGATGGAGAAGCAGGAATTGGAAGCTTCCTAAAAGGGTTCAACCACTGGCAGAGAAGATGGGGGAGCCAGAAGTCTTTCTTTTCAGTTTGTTTGTTGTTTCTGATTTTTAAAACTTGTTTGTTAATTAGTCGTACATTTAATCTTCAGTAAATATAACTTCAGTGACTAGTCATTTATGTCTGTTGTGGTTTTGCTTTAGTTTGGAATGTTGTATTTGTAGTCCCCTCCCTCTCGTGTCTGATAAACCAGTATAAAACTTCCCTAGTGTTTGTTTTAAGGGGGTTATTTTGAGGTTTGTTTGCTAAGGTTTTGTTACTGTTAATCTTTATCAGTTAGGTTTTGTCAAGTTGACCCTTTTTATTGTGATTTTGTATTTCTTTCATGTTTGGTAATTAAAACCCTCATTTTTTCTGATTCCTTTTTTTCCTGTGGCTCATTTAAAACTGCTCGGACCATCACGCTTGTGATGAGAGTGGCGACCTGTCCAGAAAGTAACCTGCCTATTGCCCAATGACTGCTAAAGATAAGGACCATGTCCAGCATTTTAAACAGCGCTTAAATAATTCAAACCAAATTTCTGGATTCATGAGAAATTCCTGCTACAGGTCCCATACATAACAAGTTTGTCAAATCACATGAAACATATTTTATGTACTTCGGTTTTGAGGTTCACGAAAAACCTTGAGTTTTCCAAAAAGTGACACAGTAAGCTTCTTGTTTTATCAGGGGACAAAATCTGTATAAATCCCGGGTTTAAAATCTTCCCTGACAACTTCACAGTTTTATGTCTGAACAATATTTTCTTTAAAAAAGAAGAAAGAATTCCCATCTGTTGAAAATGAGTCTTCAAAACAGGGTATATTTCTTTTAACACCGTTGTTAAGGATTAGGGATGAAAAGGCTTAAAACGTATTGTGACAGAAGGGAAAAGGCTTTAAAAGGCTGGAAAATAAACCAATTCAACATAAAAAGAAAAAACTCCAACTCCAACATTAAAACTATTGAGAAAGCTCTGTGTCACATCATAACAGCCAATATTAAAATAATTTCAATATTTTTGTTATTTATTCATTGTTTATTGGTCATTTTTAAGCCTTTGCTCCTTATTTCAGAAATACTGTGTTAAACAGTTTACGCTAACATTGGTAAGAGGGATGGGAGGCCCAAAGGAGGGAGGGATTTTTAATTTGTGACATTTACCAATGCAGTATGAAAACACAGATAAATACCATACCACAAGCAACTTATATATTATGCAGTAGAAAAAACAAAAAAAACGCAATAATCTTCACGTTTAACTCTAGACGACTCTAAGCAACCTGTATACTGCTATTTACTGTATACTGTAGACAAAGCAGGTTTAACATATTTGGGTTTTACAATTCAGTTCAAAAACAATTGTCAAGGTATAGTTTGATTTTCTGTTAAACATTTCTATAATTTTGAAGAAAATGGATTATAGTTATTTTTGTCCTTTTTCGTCCTTAACATGGTGGAGGGTTTGTGTAGTCTTAAGCTCTTGAAGGCTATGTTTTCTAGAACTTTAGCTCCTGGTAAGATCTCCCAAGGCAAATTAACTTTAGGAAAGGGGTCAGACTAAGAGTGATTCAAAGATCCTGATGACAACAATAAAAGATTAACCTCGTCCAGATAAGGGTGACTGGTAACACTCTTGGAGCCAGTCCTGGGAGAGAGCTCCTGGTGGTCGAGCTTTAGCTCCTGGGGCTCAGCCTGGAGAAGCTACAAGAAGCCCCCTCTATGTGGGCCCACCATCTGCAGAGAGGAATATCGGGATCGAGTACCATGCAAGCTGGATGGCAGGAAAGGTTGGGGGCCTTAGTGTGCTAATTCCTGGTGGCATAAAAGGAAGGGACATGGAATACCACCTCACTGGCAGGTAAGGAGCCAGAGCTTTTGTGTGAGGTTGAGTGGTACCAGCTAGAAATGGGTGGTCTCATCTCTATTCAAAGCTTGGGCTCTGGAACCTAACTCCTTGAGAGCAGCTGGACTCTCTCCTGCTCCCTCGCTGAGTTTTCTCTGGTAAGTGATAGAGTTGTCTCTTTGTGACTTCAGGTTGCGAGAGGGAAGGTTCCGCCTGGTGTTTATGCACCAAACAGCATTTCAAAAAACAGGGCCTTCTTGGAGTCTCTGGATGGTGTCTTGGAAGGGGTACCATCTGGAAATTTGGAGGTCCTCCTGGTGGACTTCAATGCATATTTGGGCAACAACGGTGTAACCTGGAGGGGTGTTTTGTTTTTGGACCTCTGTGTGAGGCATAAATGAAATAATTCAGTCCTCGAGGAGAATTTCTCTCAATTCTCGAGGGAGTGGGGACATGGAATCTGAGTGAACCATCTTCAGGACCTCCATTGTGGATGCGACTTACAGAAACTGTGGTCGAAGGTTATCAGTGCCAGTCGCAGTGCCAACCAGAGGATCCGCTGGTAGACACCCAGGGGATGGATGAGTCAACGCTGCCTGAGGCCGGTGCTGCTGAGGCAGAGGAAGACAGGATGGGTCCATTCTCTGAGTGGTAATGCTAACATAGGCTAACGTTCAAAACAGATGAACGTCGATCAGATCGATCAGTTGCAAAACTGCCAACGTCGCTTTGGTCACTGTCCATGTTTCAGTGTCAGATTAAGAGAGGTGTCACTGTCCTCCTGAACACACCCCTACGTTCCACCCTCCGCTCATCCTCCACACTTGGTCAAGCACCTCTGTGCCTCCTGACACAGCCCACCTTATAGAATTTTTCAAATGTTGTCTGGGGGCGGGGTTTTGCTTTTTCATGGGGTTCAGTTCCACTCTAAAAAGCTCCCTGCTGGGAGGGTGCCAAATGTGGATAACATTCGACCTGAGATTCTGAAGGCTCTGGGCATGGTTTACATACCTCTTCAATGTCACATGGAGGACCTGGACAACACTGTTGGAGAAGCAGACTAGTTTGGTCTTGTCCATTAAGAAAGGGGACCGGACAGTGTGTTCCAGGTGTCAAGGGATTAAAACCTATCAAGGGATTCAAATTGCACAAACTTCACTTATCTTCCACAAATGAAAAAAATGAGATTACTCTGCAATGTGTTGTTGTTATTCCCTTCGTGTTAAAGGTGTTTGTCATTCAGATAAATTTATTTCCAAAACATCTAACCCATTTTAGTTGATGCACCTTTCACTGCTGCATAAATATACAGCAATATAAGCCACTTCAAATTAATGAACAATTTAATTTGATTAAGCACCAGCCTTGCTAAAGTAATCTGTCAATGTCTTTTTATAAAAAGGGTTTATTTTGACTGTCCCAAAAGAGCCAATGCATCTGAAAAAAGATTAAAGAAAGTAACACACCACAGTGTGTGTCACAGAATTTTACAAGGCAATGAGCAGAGAGATAAATAGGAATGACATTATTTATTCTGTTGACATCCCATGATAATACCACCTTAGACAAACACTGGCGCCTAATGTTAATAACTTCCTGTAAATCCATTAAAATCCTTTCATAACAACTGGGCTCTTTTATGAAAATCCAGAAGGCCTATCTCTGAGGAACATATTGGAGAAAAGCTGACACACTGTGGAACCACAGGGAGTGACTGTGAGGTGTTTAAGTAGCTCTGAATTATGCTGCCATATCCAATTTATAAAGATGGCTACAGAGAAGCTGATCCATCTCTGCCAAAACAATTCCCTTCAGCCTTCACACAGAAACACGTTTTCTTTAGACCACTCCATACTCCATACTGCAAAGATGATCAGAGCCAATGTCAAACATGTAGTAGTGGGTCAGAGTGTGAATGTGGAGGAAATGTAGCACGGTTTTTCCAAAATAGCGTGAAGATTAGAGTTTTCATTTATCATCACATTACTTAGTAAAAAGCTGCAGAATCTGATGATGTCGATTCAGGGTTGGCTGTTTACGTTTCAGACCACTAAACATCTTTATAAAGAATTTTAAAATATAAGACATCAAACAATGTCCTTTTGAAAAAAAATTTAAATTAGGGATTCATGTTTGGAAATAAAACTGTAGAATGAGAAATAAAACAACACATTGCAACACACTGACACAACTGGGTCAATATCAAACCACTGTGCAATTATTTTTACCTCATGGAAGCTTTCATTTTGTACTTTAGAATATATGAAAAGCACCTAGAAGTTAATCGAGTCTAATCCTGTGTAAGGATAATTTTAAAAATATGCTGAGCTCACTACTGTGTTTGGCAGTGAACCCTGTACTCTATAGAAGAGTCCCGTTGAGTACAATGGAAAAGACGCTGAGTTTTTAAAACAATGACTATATGATTTCTTTTCTTAAGTGGATGATGAAGCATCTGCCTCATGCTATTAACCAACAAAAGAAACTCAGCTGGTAAGCAGTTAAAGAAAAAAAAACTATGAATTAAATCTAGCAATTTATGTACATCCCATTAAAGTGAAATACTAGAAGGTTTCTGTATATTTCACAGGGTTCAAAATTGATTCAAACAACACAACAAATGATATTTCAAATAAAATGTTAAAATAACCAATAAAACCAAAGAAATGGGGAATAATCAATGCAAGGAACTAACAAAAACAAAATTTTTTAATGAATTCTGTGCTCATCAGTGAAAGAAAAATGATCAAAAACATTGAGAAATCTAAACACCTGAAGATTATAGGTTTCTCAAACCTGATTTTGTAAAATTAAACTTTGTTGTGTAGTTAGATTTTGGGACAACCTTTGTGATCAGTCAAACTCCGCTAGACAGCCTCCGCAGTAGGAAAGAGATTTAAGCTCCTTGCTTCAGGTCCAACTTAATATTTTTACTCCCACAGAGCTGTCATTGGTTTCTGTGGAATGTGGTTCTATCTAAGTTCTTTCAGTTCGGATGAAGAGCTGTCTAATCGCCCTGAGGTCATTCCAAGGATGTAAGGCAGGAACTGTTCCTCTTCACACTGGGATAAAGGAAGAAAGGTTGTAAGGAGTTACACAATTTGGATTATGTGTATCTGTTTGCTTCCGGTGTATGAATTAAATGAATTTCACAGCCCAACTGTTGTTTTTCAATCTAACTGATAACATAAAAAAACAAATGTGTTTTTCCTAAGTATAACTGAGCTAGGGTAGAACTGAAGTGAAACTGAAAATTACATATCGGCAGAATTTATAAACCTTTTTCAAATATTATATTTTTGCTTCAAAACTTTCTTCTGGAGGTCCGCCTTTAGACATCTCAGAGTTCATAGGAGTATACATCATACTCTGTTTCAACCTCCAGCACATTGTTATGTATGAGAGTAAAGGATATGAGAGAAGATGAGGATCCAAGCTTTTGGAACCAATATCTCAGCAATGGAGTCAGATTTCCACACAAAATCCAGATTGAGCCCTTCTGGCTGGGGATCCTTTTGATATAAGCACAGGGCTAATCCCTTTTGCTCTTGCTGCTGCCATGTCTTCATCCTCCCAACCAGGTGCCCTTTCATTAACCTTTGACTCATACTGGCACTGTGTTTGAAGGAGTTGGTATTAAATAGGCTTATGGCAGATAGCTGCTGCAGCAGCAGCAGCAGCAAGGGGGGTTACTCTGTTTCCCACAGGTCTTTTGAGGTGTTGAACAGTACAAAAGTAGCATTATGTAACCCTAAGTTATCTTATAGGCCCAGTCTACTCCCCACCACACCCTCTGTAGCAGGATGTCTTGCTACTCAACACAAATAACCCCCTCCATGACATTTCAGCTATACCAGTGATTCTCACCCTGGGGGGGGCACCAGTAGGCTACAGGATGGGAGGAAAAAAACTGAAAAAGAAAATTTGCAAATTTTTTTTATTATTAAACTACTGTCATAAAAAGTTCTAGTTTTGTATATAAATAGCTCCTGAGAAGAAATTAAAATGTGTTTGGACTGATTAAAAAAAAAAAAAGAAGAAGTTTTGAACAATTTGTTTGTCGATCGTGAGCGCAAATGCAGGTGATAAGCGGTTTCAGCGAGTCACATGAAGTTCGCTGGCTCTCCAGGGGGGGCGGGTGTTACTGCGGTTGTATGAGCTGCTAGAGGAGGTGAAGTGGTTTTGACATAAATCAAATCAGATCTGGTGAAGAGTCTGGATGACACTATATGTGGCTTGCGTATCTGTCCTATTTGATCAATATTTGACCGCTTGAATGGCCTTAAACTGTCTTTGGAAGGCCGCGAAACTCATATTTTGCTCCTTGCAGACAAAGTGCACGCCTTCACAGTAAAACTAGACCTCTATGGCCGCATCAGTCGAGGGAACCCCAGCCTTGTAGACTTTATTACTGATGCAGGCACGTCACACGATTTCTCATCTCTATTTCAATCAGCGTCTGAGCGCCTGTCAGCAATGAGAAAACTATTTGCGATGTACTATAAAGAGGATTATCGCTCTTTTGCTTGGGTTCGAGATCCGTTTGTGTGCACAGCAAACAAGCTGTCAATTTAGGGTGATCAATCGTCCTCTTTTCCCCGGACATGTCCACTGTTCATGTGCTGTCCGGGGGGATTTATAGGCTGATGAAAATGTTCGGGTCTTTATTGTTTTCATAGGACCATGCTTAAACTGACTGGTGTGATGCATGCAGTATGACAGCTTTTCTCTCATGTAACGTCCTCTGTTCTGATCCGTTTATTGACACCACAGACAGCAAGCTGTGCGCAGCGCTGCTCTGCGCCGAGTTGCACCGCACCACCACCGCGTTATCCTGCATTGCGCAACGCAATTGCGCAGCGCCGAGTTACTGCTGTTTACAAGAAGTCAAAGCACAAGCTTCATGCACGAACCACAAAAGATATACTGTCAAGTCACAACAAATGGGTGGCGGAGTGCACCATTCACATAGCTGGCATGTGTGTTTCTGTGTGACAAAAGTGGCAAATATCCCAAAGATCACATGGACACAAAAACTATAAAAAGCCTGAGCAAAGTGAGTGTTCATCTATAAATTGACTGTGGAGGATGAAGATGCAAACTAAAGAGAGTAAGCACTTTTTTATTGTGTTTTAGAGTCTGCAGCTGTTTACTTTTATTACAGTGAAAAGAAAATACTTGTTTTCTCAGAACATTATTTCAGATTTTTCTTCAGTTGTTGTCCAGTGCAATTTAAAAAGTAAACTAATATTGTTGCTGGTAACTTTTTTTAATTCAGAAGAGTAACCATTTCTATTATAATTTATTTCCAGAGATTATAAAATCAATTTCTTCTTGTGAAAGCCTTTTTGAAGTTTGTTATTTAACTAATCTTTTCTAACCACATTGAGGATGCACACTTTAAATATGTTAAAATCAAAATCTTGGCCAAATCCTGAAAGTGTTTCAGTATTGTGCCAGGTGTCCTCTTTTTTGGAAATCAAAATATGGTCACCCTGTGTCAGTTGATACGCAGGACCAGCTTATTGAACTGAAGAGTGACAGTAGACTGAAGGAATGCTTTGGCTCCTCCCCTCTTTCGTCATTCTGTGCAACACTGATGCAGGAATATCCTCAACTCTGTGGCGTTGCCTTGAAGATTCTCCTTCCTTTCACTTCGACATATTTGTGTGAGGCAGGATTCTCATAAATGAGTGCACTCAAAACAAAATACTGCAATCGTGCACAAATCGAGGATGATTTGAGGCTATGGGGCACTGGGGCCCCAACTGCCATGAACCAGCTTTTGGGGGGCCCAGCTTGCGAAAGGTTGAGAACCCCTGAGCTATACAATATCTGGTGTTTTTATTTGCCTTGTTAACTCACTCTAACCATGAACATAACAGCCATCTTATTTTAACCTGCCCTTCTCCACTTTTTGTGAAGTACCTCTGCTGCTCGCGTCCTCACTAGAGCCAGGAAAGTAAAGCACATCACCCCAGTTCTAAAGTCCTTACACTGGCTCCCTGTAGCTCAGAGAATAGACTTCAAAATACTTTTACTAGTTTATAATTCATTGAATGGCCTGGTGCCAAAGTATCTTAGAGATCTACTGTCACTATACCAACCCCCCAGACCAATCAGGTCCTCTAATTCCAGTCTACTAATCATCCCTAGAATTAGAACCAAACATGGAGAAGCAGCTTTCAGTTTCTATGCTCCTCTAATCTGGAACAAACTTCCAGACAACTGCAGAACTGCTGAAACACTGAGTTCTTTGAAATCATGGCTAGAAACCCATCTGTTTAGAGCTGCCTTTGAGTAATGTTTTCATGTATCATATGCTTTGTGTGTGCTTCAGGCTTTATTGCAGTTTTTACTTTATCCTAGATTAATGTAATGTTTTTAAGTGTCATATGCTTTGTCTGTGTTTTATTGTTTAGTTTTTTTTACTTTATCCCCTAATCAGGCAAAGCACCTTGTATTACCTTGTTTTTGAAAGTGTGCTATAAAAATAAAATTGCCTTGCCTCTGGAGTTTAGTTTTTCTATGTCAACATCTTCTCATTTGTTTGAAACCCTCTGTATTTTAAGTTTTAAATTTCAAAGGTCACAAATAAAATGTAAAGATATTCCCTGTCTCATGAAGCAGCTTCAGTAAGTAATACAACATAAAATATGGTGCTTTGAACTTTTTCATTTGGGTCCTGTCATATTGTATTTTATAAGGATTACATTAAGCTCTACATTTGCAGGTACATCCAGCTGAGAACGAAAAGCAAACTTTTTCTTTCCTGAGATAGTGCACTGCATGGTTAGTTTGGGATTGTTTCAGGTCACTCTACAAGGTTTTAGGCAGGTGTTAACAAATGCTGTAAACAAATAATGCTTTCAGAATTGTAAACATTGATTGTTAATTTTTAATCAATTTACAAATTGCAAAAAAAAATTCTAAATTAAGTCAACATTTGCATCACTATCTTTTGCCTTCAAACTAGCATACATTTTTATAGGTACAATTACACAAAATCAGGGATTTTGTAGGACTATAGTCAGGTGTATGATCAGTTGATTATAACAAACAAGTGCTAAGGATCATCATGTCACACTAGGTTGAAACACCAACTTAAACAAAAACAGCTGTGTAGGAAGCTTAAAACTGGGTGAGGAACAGCCAAACTCTGCTACCAAGGTGAGGTTGTGGAAGTGATATGACAAGACCATCTCATGGCAAGACTGAGCACAGGAACAAGACACACGGTAGTTATACTGCATCAGCAAGGTATCTCTCAGACAAACATGTTGAAGCAGTCTGGGGTTTCAAGATTTGCTGTTCAAGCTCTTTTGAAGAAGCACAAAGAAACGGGCAACATCGAGGATCGCAGTGGTCGGCCAAGGAAAGTTTTTGCATCAGATGAAAGACACATCAAGCTTGTTACACTTTGAAATGGGAAGATGTCCAGCAGTGGCATCAGCTCAAATATGGCAGAAATCAGTGGGACCCAGGTACACACATCTACTGTCCGGAGAAGTCTGGCTAGAAGTGGAAGGGTTTCGGCCAAAAAGCCATACCTTCAATATGGAAACAAGACCAAGCAACTCAAATATGCACAAAAACGGAGGAACTGGGGTGCAGAAAATGGCAGCAGCTGGACTGATGGGTCAAAGTTTGACTGTAGCAGAAGGTAGTTTGTTCGTCAAAGGGCAAATATTGATTTGATTTAGATTTCTCTTTTGTTCCTTCATTGTTGGGATCTTTAGATGTTACTGTCTTCTGGGGTTTGGTTTGTTTCTTTATCTTATTTTCATCTCATGATCTTAGTTTACTCCTTAGGGTCTAATCATCATTTTTGCGTTCAGGGTTGTTGTGACACAGAGTTAGTGATTTTTGTCTGGTTTACATAACCATCAATAATTATGATTAATATTTAATATAATTATTTATCAAGTTCAAGTTTTAATCTATTAATTAATGTTTGGGGCACCATCTTCTCCACGAGAATCGCTTGTAATCCTCGACCCCCACTCTTTTCTGAAAAGTATAAGTTGAAAACACTGTGGACATTATAAATAAATGAACAAGTTCAGTCCTACTTTGCAATGAGGGAGGTCCACTCCATGAAGAGGGGAGAAAAAAATGTGTCTGTAATTGAGCAAAAGAGAGAAACAGAACCTTGGGTTCACAGCTAGGAATGCTGGGAAATGCAGACTGTTCAGTTCGTTTGTGGAAAGGGATCCCAACAGGGTATTGTGTGATTTGAATAACCTTCTACTTAGTGTTTTTATTTTTTTTCCTTTCATTATGTTTTCTCCTCCTTTCCCGTTTTACTCTCAGGTGTTTGTACTTAGAGTTTCTCTTGTTTTTGGATCTTTTCATTATTTATTGTCTAAAGTCTTATCTGAGTTACTCATTTGTTAGTCTTTCTCATCTAGATTAGGTTCTGTAGATGCTTCCACTTTTATTTTTATTGTCTCAACCTGTTTTAGTTTTTCCATTTATCTCCTCATTTTCCTCTATTAGTTCTGTTTTACTGCCTTTCTCCTATTAGAATTGGGTTTTTTTCTTATTTGAATCTTTTTCTAGTATTTGTACTTATGTTTCTGTCTGTTTTGTTCTCTCCTCTCTTCCCTGTTCACAAGTGCTTTTATTTTGAGTTTCTCTTAGGTTCCTTTATTCTTATTTTCTTGGATATCTTTCATCTTTAGTTACTTCAGAGTTATTCCATTTCTCATTTAGGATTATTTTTTGTCCAGTCTGCTTTTTTTAATGCCCTGTTTCCTCCCTGCCATTCTGATTCCCTGCCCATCTTCTGATTACCTCCACCTGCTCTCTTCCTCACACCTGCATCTACTTTCCTCTAGTTAGTCTTCTGGTTTCTCTCTATCACTTCCACTCATCCTCAGTATATTTAAGCTCTCTGGTTCACCTTGTTCTCCAATGGCTCCTTCCACATAAACTCCTGGAATTGTCTGTGTTTATGTGACCTGTAAATTTGAAACCTTTCAGTTCCAGTCATGGATCGCTCAAAGAACATGGTTTTGTACATGTGGTAAATAGCTCATATTTTTCATGAATGATTAACATTTTCATTAAAACAATTGTAAGATTGTTTTTATATTAGATGCATTATACCACTTGTGCTCAGAGAACATAGATGTACAATATGATGCTAACAGTATGCTACAGTCAGAAAAGCATTTGCAAGGATGAATGTAGTGTTGTTTGATATTTCTCTGTTTTATGTGGCTGAACAACTCCTGTTTTCATCACCCTCAAGTGATCTGCTGTCAAGTCAGTATTTAGAGCATATTAGAGGCCTTATATATATGGCAGTGTAAATATGACTAGACTGAGGAAAGAGGTAGTTGTTGGGGTTTTTTTTGGGGGGGGGGGTTGTAAGACCTGTGCTATTGTGGTCTCTAGGTTGACAAGTCAAACTGTCAGATCAACGACTTTTGCATTGGCTAAGAGTTCTTCAATACTTTGATAACATCAAAACAACTCCAAACCAATCAGGATCACAAAATCAAAATTAAAAAGCCTTAGGTAGTGAAAATAGATTTCAACACTCACCAATAATGTGGTTGAATGTGTCTGTCATGCCATGTAAAGCTATTTACAACTGCCAGATTTTGTATTTTGCTTATTTTTGTCACATTTAAATACTTTAGATTATCAAAATATTTTGAATATCATCAAGGGAAAATGATTTTAAAACCCTTCGACTGAAATCCCAGATGAAACACAGTGACCACCTTTATCTGCAAATGGAAGAAAACAGAACTTCGCAGGAGTAGCTGGCCTAGCAAGATTACTCTAAAAGCATACTGATGATTCATCCTGGAGGTCACAAAAGAACCCTGAGCAACAGCTAAACACTGCACACCAGACTTGGCTCAGTTAAGCACATTGTTTGTGATTCAGCGAAATTTCGTCAGGACCTAAACAACTTGCTGTAACTGTTGAATTCAAGATTTCTGTTATTTTCCAGAAAATCTGGAAGGAGAATTTCACATTGAGATGTGAAATGACCTGGAACCTGTGTCTCTGAACTGAAACATTTCAGCATATGGTAGCCAAACAATCTCTCCAAAGACCCCAGCAAATACCGGATGGCAGTTGTTGCTGCACTACCAATAATTTTTTGGGGATAATTACTTCACTGCCAAAGTTAGTTTGAATAGCTGCTTTCTATAATTATTTGGGTTATCTTTGTCTGATATAACAATGTGTTTGATCTGAAGAATTTAAATGACAAAAAAGGCAAAACCAGAAAAAAACACCTTCTCACATATCTCTATATATGCCACAGCATACGATCATATTCAACATAAATTCCGCATAAAATCAGATATGACTTTTTTAAAATAACTGTTTGTATACATATCCAGATGTAATCTACTTTTTCATCAGCTTTGCCCTTTTTCTAACCCCACATATTCAGAGATGTACGCATTCTATTTCCATCTCTTCATCTTAGGTCAGTGTTATTGAAGAAATTATTTATTGATAATACAGCCATTAAATTTAGTACATTCACTGTATGCTTCAAAGAAACTGTCACTCTGAATTTTTCTTTCACTCACATTTTTTACTTGTTTGAAACGAGCACTGTTATTCAGATTTTAATACTGCAACACATTCAAAATTGATTAATAAAATTTTCTCAATCATTTTTTGAAAATTATATTTTGAAAAAGTATTTTCTTATGTATAATTTATTTGAAATTATTCATCAAGCAAGAGGTTTTAGCTATTGAGCCCTTTCTTTCTCTCATTAAGCATTACTAAGTGGAACATCATTACCTTAAGTTAGGCAAGGCAATATTATTTGTATAGCACACTTTCAACAAGGTAATTCGGTTAAAGAAAATGTTCCCCAAATCAGTTTTCCTTTCAGCCTTTTGAACTCTACAACAATGCAGATAACAAACTGAAGCAAAAATGTATAATCATGAATGAAATGTTTAAAAAGTGCTGCAACAAAATGTGTTCACTGACATTTAGGGATCATAAAGTGCAATGGCCAACTTACAATTGAGGGAATTTGTAATTAATAATAAAAAAATCCTGACAGTTGCAGCTTGACAAGCAAAGATGCTTAATTTCTGTAGGGAGTGACAAGAAATATTTCCAAAAGGGGTTCTGTCATCCAGTGTCTTTGGGGTCCCACTAAACATGAAATAGTTCTTTCCAACCACTGGTGTATCTGTTCCCATTTGACGTGTATGATTTATCAACATAACTCAGAAGTGATGGTGACAGCGATAAAGTCACATACAGATATGTCTGCAGTGTTTAAAAAAAAAAATAGGAGACAAAAAACTGCAGCTGTATCTGGAAGCCTCCAGTCCTATAAAAAGAGGATGGCTTTAAAAAGTGAACTGTATTTTAATCTCTTTCAAAATCTTTCCCTCTGGCACAGAAATCCTCTCCATGCTCTTTCCCATCGTCTCTGCTTCACTGGGGCATATGATAGGAGAGGTTTCAGCAGTGTCCCAAGGTAGCCGATCTTTGAGAGATGACAGGCCACAAGTTCCATTTTTATTATGATTTATTCGAGCCAGCCAGTTTTCTGTAATAGAAATTCATTTCAATGAACGCCCCCTTTGCAGAGTCAGTTGGGTACCATACTGACCATCTGCAAAGGCTGGAAACTGGAGACTGGGCCCATTTGGCAAAATGAAAGGAACCCTTCTTAATGCAAATATTCACCAAGCATGAAGATGTGAAAATAGTTCTCTAGCTCAATTTTCAAGTGTGTAGGCTAATGCATATACATATACTCCAGTGTAGTGTTTCTTTGGGTGTAAGCACATTCCTGACAATTGTGCAATTATAGTCTTTATCTGATTAAGTTATGCTGTGGTACCTTAATTTAGTTTAATTTAGGATAACACTATTGCTGTTGTTTAGTAACATTGTTTTAAATTATACCATGTTGTGTTTCTGTTTTATTCTGTGTTACACTTCATGCTCAGTGTTTCAGCAGCTCTACAGTCGCCATGATTCCAGATAAGGGGAGCATGGAAACTGAAAGCTGCTTCTCCATGTTTGGTTTTGAGTCTAGGGATGTTTAGTAGGCTAGATTTTGAGCAGCATATTTTGGTGCTAAGACATTCAATGATTTATAAACTAGTAAGAGTATTTTGAAGTCTATTCTCTGAGCTACAGGGAGCCAGTGTAAGGACTTTAGAACTGGGGTGATGTGCTCTACTTTCCTGGTTCTAGTGAGGAACACGAGCAGCAGCATTCTGGACCAGCTGCAGCTGTCTGATTGACTTTTTAGGCAGACCTGTGAGGGCACTGTTGCAGTAATCAATCCGACAAAAGATAAACACATGGATGAGTTTTTCCAGGTCCTGTTGCGACATCAGTCCTTTAATCCTAGAAATGTTCTTCAGGTGATAGAACGCTGACCTTGTTATTGCCTTTATGTGACCCTGGAGGTTTACTATATACAGTCATATTAAATTAATTAGAATAGGCTACGCATTCCGATGAGGCTTGTTGGTCAGACTAAGAGTACCCTTTCAAAAAAAACAACCATTATTGGTACAGTGTGTAATTTTTTTGTTTGCTTTTAAATTCTGTGTATCCTGCTCACAAACGTGTTCTTATGCATTGATATTTCTCACGAGCGTCTATTCTAAGTATTCCGACTAACTTGAAATGTTATATTTTTATGTATAATACCTGTGGTCAACCCTCTGTAGTCATGCACCATCTTGAAATACAGTAGTTGTTTAGCGACATACAAGATATAATGCTAACCGTTTTGCGTCCTCTCTTGAAAACATCAATCTTTGAGAAGTTGTAGCGACTCCACTACCTTGTATATATCCAAAATTTCTAATAGTCAAATCAATAGCCTCAAATAGATACAAAATAAACATAATATAGTTTTCTTGTTACATTAGCTTGGAGTCATTACAAATTTGCTAGTTGCTGTTTGCTTAAAGGTACAATGTAAAATAAAATGGCTGTCATTAAGTTTAATTTCTAACGCTAATATTTCTGTCTTAAGAAATTATTTTATTTTGGTCTGATGTAATATTCTACTCTTAAATGGCCTTTTTTTTTCGCTGTTTGCAGGAAATTACCAATTAACTTATGAACTGGAACAAATATGTTTTATATACTGCTAATATAACAGCAGATGTTTTTAAAACCAATGTTTAAAAATCAGCTCCATTCTAAGTTTAGAATTGAATGCCAGGTGCAATCCAGCTGCAATTTTCAGTTCAATGAAAAAGTTGGATATCTTCTTGATGATTGTCTGGTAAGAACCAGGAGAAGCTTTTCTCCATCTGCACAATTCATGTAATGATCTCATCCATTAAGTTTTGTTGTCACTTTAGCTTTCAGTTCACTCTTGGTCATTAGCCATGTTCTGTTTAAATTTTCCTTTTGCTCCCTGTATGGTTTATATAGTCCTGTGTTCATTAGCCAGCCCAGCTTCTAATTCATGCTTCCACCACAGCTGTCCCACACGCTATAGATTAGATTTACTTGCTCAGTTCCTTGCGCCATCAATTTTTTCTGTCACTTATCATTAATCATTGTTAGATTATCGCACATTAGTTTTTGGTAACCTCCCCGCTCTTGGTCCTAGATGATTTTGCTTTACCTTTTCCTGACACCCAGTTGCTGTTGACCATTAACAAATGTCCATCATACCAAACAGAATAGGAGAAAATAAAACTTTAGAAACTTGAGCTTAGCAAAACAAATCTTCATATTACTTACTACTTTTCAGCAGAGTCACCACAATATCTGTTGCTGGAGGAAAACTTTATTCTGGATTTCATTGATTTTTGTTGTCAGACTCGACCAAGTTATTAATGATGAACTGAAATCGAGTTGATGGTTTTACAGACAAAAGCTGTAGACTTTTTGCCATTGCACACGTGCAGTAAGTAAAATTTATGTGCCAGACAAACCCACACAGCGACTTAAACTGAGTGCCAGCCGGAGCTAAAAAGGATGGATGTTTGAAAATGTAATTACTTTAAATTTAACCACTCTGTCATAGAGACAGTTGCTCTGTTCTCACCTCCCTCCAGTTCTTCAGCTCGCACTGTTATCAGTCTGTGTTTTTGAGCTTTAGTGTGATTCCATGCACTGTTATACTTTACCTCATCAAAAGTCACTTAGTTCCTAACTTTGTTTGTGTTTTGTTTCAGAAAAAAAGCCTAACTTCAGAGGTAAAGTGAAAAGTGGTTGTACTAACAGAGATAATCTGGTTTAATACAAAGTCAGCTAAATCAAGAACCCCTGAATGATTTTATTTCAATGACCTCATTAGAAAATTTCTAAATGTAAACTTCTTTAATATTTACTTGCTTTGTACATTCAGAAGATTAGTATCTATAATATTAAAACAATGAGAGATTTAACGTCTCTTTCCAAAGAACAATAGTTTTTAATGGGAAAAACCTAGTTGATTTTCCTTTTTAGTTCTGTATTGTTTAAAGCATTGATTTTGTGCCTTTTTGTATTCTCTGCTTTTGGTTTTCTTCTCATTAAAGTTCTTTATAGTTTTTTGATCTGTGAAAATCTTATTTCTAAAACTGTATTATATTGATTTATTTAATTTGAACTTAACTTGAACAATATTGACATAGATTATCATTCATGTTGTTGCAAGCTTGCTGCTAATGTAAAATGTGATCCTGAATGGTGTTTTTAACAGTTACAGTAACAAATGTCCCAATGATTCCTTTGCTAGTTTCCAAAAACTAAAGTTGCACAAATTTCGTTACAAATAAGATGTTCATGAAATTAAGTTTTTTTTAAATGCCAGTACATGTCAGTTTATGCCTAAATACAGGTGCATCCCAACAGATTTAATAAAAAAATGTAATTATGTAATTTCATTCAAGAAGTGAAATGTGAAACATACATATTCAACAGATGGATTACATACTGTGATATATTTCACAGGTTGCTCTGTTAATTCATTTTGATGATTATGACTATTACCTAAAGAAAATCCAAAATGTTGCTTCTCAAAATAATTCAATATTAAATGTTAAGCAGAGAGACCCAGACTTCCCTCTCCCCAGCCACTTGGGCCAGCTCCTCAGGGGAAATCCCAAGGTGTTCCAAGGCCAGTCATTTAAGAATGTAGGGGTGATATTTACAAGAATGCAGTAGAGTCAGAGGTTCAAGAGCCACCAACAGTCATATTCCTCGAAGCAACCTCTAAACCAGAGACAGCATTACAATACAAATATCTTACCTAAAGGAAGACAAGTGCCTCACTGCCACTTGACGGTCCAAAGTCCTCTTTCAAGGTGAAAGGAAATGGAGCATTTTATCTAGCAATCTGTGTGCCAGAGTCCAGAGGGAAGAGTGGAGAGGCACAGAATCCAAGCTACTTGAGGTCCAATGTGAAGTTTCCAAGGTCAGTGATGTTTGTGGAGCCACGTCATCTGAGTGATTCGTTCATGCTATGATTCAGCACCAGACACTACAAAAGCTAGCTCCGGCTAGCTCTCAGGAAGGGAGGGGGTGAGTAACTCAAATGTGCTGTTAGCATGTTAGCAGAGCGATGCTACTGTGAACTAATGAACCATTTATGTCATGATTTTAGCTTTGTACTCAGGGTTTTGTTTTTCCAGTCCAGAGCAGAAATTATTTTGTTAAGAAACTGGCTGACGTTTTTTCCGCAAATTTAATTGCAAGCTACGCACATTTCTACTAATGAAATTAGTTTACTATTAGTAACAGGGATGAGTCAGTAAATGAGTCACTTGGGATTGTGAATCATGATTCACGAGTCAGTAAAGTGATTCTCGAGTATTGAACGATTCGTTCATGACTCGCACATCACTAGTGAGTTATTTAAGTAAGCTTGGATGGAAGTCAGACCCAGGGCACGAGTTTTTAAGTTATCATCCTAGTCTAATGCAGCCAACAGAAGAAGCAGTCATCAACTCTTCAGAGTACAGCAACACTGCAAAAATGGGTGCAAACGGAAAGTCTTAGAGAATTTAAAAGCCACAATGTAGACCCTGCTTCTTCTCCCACCAACTCTTTGCACTGCACAGAAGCCTGACATTTTTTCTTCTCTCACCTTATGGTAAACAGTTTTGGTATTTTAGTATCTCAGTGACGAGGGAGAAGACTGTACATACAGTATAATACATTTAGTCAGTTTTCTATGAATCACCTCTTTGTTATGTAGGGTTTTGATTGACTGTAAGCTGGAGGCTTAGCTATTTCTGGATAGCAAAGTTTGTGAGGAAAGTGTATAAGAAAGTTTTAAAGGTTTTTAATGCCTGCCTAGTGTTTGCGGTTCTTTGTGAGTGATAAGATCCCTGAATGCTTGGATATAAAAGTTGGCACAGATGGTTAGAGTTTTCTATTCTCTAACAGGTTTGAGTGTATTGGACCTTGTCAATTCCCAGTAAATCAATCTGACTGATGACTTTTTAATCTATTCATAAGTTAAATTAAAGAATTCCCATGAATTCGCTTAAAATAATGCATAATGTCTTCATCCCAGAAGAAACTGCTCGGATGAGCCCAAATTTGTAGTTAATGTCCTGCTGGCCTTCAGGTACTGTCAGCAGTCATGCAGTTGGAATTCAATGTCAGCAGTAGCAGTGAAACAGCCCTTAGGACTGCCATAAGCCTCTCTGTAAATTTCAAATGACAAAATGTGAACTGTAGGCAGCATAAGGACAACACTTTAAAGGATGACATGACATGTGTATCATCATAGTGTCACTGAGTTCATCCATAATTCAGCGCTTCTGTGCGTTAAAAAAAGATGTGTGCATATGTGCGAAGGAAAGGAGACATATGTACGAAGACAAACTAAAAGAATAGCTTGGACATGTTCCCGCAATTATAATATTTTATCTTGGGACTTTGAGCACTTCTTTCTCTGATATTCTTCATCATTCTATATGAGAGAGTGTGTTTGTGCCTGCCTTGCCTGAGGAAGACAAATAATAAATACGATTTTCTGTCCCTCCCAAACTGATGTTTTCCTGTGTGAGAGGTTCTGCCAGTGTGGTTGAGTGCTCACTGTCATGTTCTCAACTGGGATGTCAGTCATTCTCTGTGTTTAAGTTCACTGTGCTCATTTACTGTCAGTCTAGCTCTGAGGATAAGCTTCGCATTTTGGAGCTTTCCTGCTGCCAAATAGAGCACATTACAATACAAAGCACCTGCAGATTAGAAAAGAGTACCATGCTATTATTTGAAGACAATTCAGTTGATGAGCCCTTTAGGCATGGATGAAGAAAGTAGGGAAAGTATTTTTTAAGTGAATTCTGTTGAAAAGCTATCAATTGTAATTGTTGTTTGATTCTGAGTCTGTGTATTCAGCCACATAAGCTGTCACCCACATAAGCTCCAAACAAAATTATAGGTTCAATACACCAATAATACACATCACTCTTCTAGACAGTTTATGTAGTTTAAGTGGCAGAGGGTAGGAAAAAAAATGATGAAGTACATGAATAAAACATTGGCATTTGGAAAACATATAGATATGGTGGATGTGTCTTATGTAAATATGCAGAACAAATATCATCCAGGGTATATACATAAATGGAATCTTCTTTAAGACCAGGCACTGCGAGGATATGCTTTGAGAATGGAAATCTCATTAGTTTGATATCAAATAAAAGCAGTCATCTGGAGGGAAATGGCACCGAAAGTGCACTGAGAGAGAGGACAAGACACAGAGGGGAGAGTGAAATTTGTCTTTGAAGTCAGTGATATTTACAGAGAGAATTTAGAGCTATTTCAAGCTGTTTTCATTCTGAAAAGTCAGCAGGTTGGTTTTTAAAAAAGAAATTTGCTTCAGGGCTTCTGGAAGCCCACACTCATCCCAGGGTGTCAAATGCTGATATCTTGTCAGGACCCCTTATTGTCTGTGAAATACCTACTTGGTATCCTCTTGTTTTGGTATCCAAACTTTGATACTCCAGAAACACTAGAGTTGTTTCAGACCAGTGAATGCTTGGTTTTAGAGAATGTATCCATAATCAAATGCATGCAACTAGAATTGAAGAATCAAACAAAGAATGCAATTTCATAAAGGTAGGTTTTGAAATGGATTTGAAAAGAACCAGAGACAGTGGAACAGATTTTAGGTGAGAGATAATTCCAAAGCTGAGGGGCAGAGGCGCTGAGATATTTGGTCTCAGCTGTGATGCCAAACGCCATAACTTCACTCTCACTCACATACATTTAAAACCTTCAGAAACATTCAGACCTGACTGTCATCAATACACTTTAGCAGTGATTCAACACAGTATGCATATTTATTTCTGAATGGGACATCAATCGGACTGTTGACAGCTTCTGTCGAACTGTTCCAGACCTCCTCCAAGGCAAACTGTCTGACTTCCTGACTGACAGGAAGCAGCATGTGAGACTGAGGAAGAATGTCTCTGACTCCGGGGCCATCAGCACCAGCTCCCCTCAGGGCTGTGTTCTTTCTCTCCTGCTCCCCTCCCCCCTGTACACCAACTGCTGGACCTCTGACCACCAGTCTGTCAAGCTAATTAAGTTTGCAGATGAGGCCACCAGATCATTGGACTCATCCTGGACGGGGATGAGTCTGCCTACAGGATGGAGGCTGAACGTCTTATGGACAGTGGAGGTCTGATTACAGCCGACCCTTCTCACTCTGGACACAGACTTTTTGACCTGCTCCCCTCAGGCAGGAGGTTCCGGTCCATTCGGTCCACTCAGAGCTGTGTCCAGACTGGAAACTCTCGACATAAGAACAGTTTCTTCCCTTCTGCTGTTGGACTCGTGAACAATAGCTCTAAGACTGTTCCCACCACCCGCACTCTTTCAGTCACATGACCCCATGTTGTGGTTTTGCACCTGTTTGATTTTGCACTCATCATAAACTGGACTCATGTATACATTAATCTGTTTACCCCATTTTATTCCTATTTTAATTTATTGCATGCTTAGAAGTGTTTGTCTTATGTTTGCACAAAGTACTGCCGCTTTTTCCTAATGTTGTGAACCTGTTCACACATATGGGAATAAAACCTGATTTCTGAATCCTGATTATGTGTAAAATAAATAACTCTGTAAGCTTTTCTCGTCCCCTGCCCGATTGAACCAGTGACGACATGTTTAGCCGCATGCTTTCATTCCACCAACGGTTGTCTGGGTGGTGTGCTGCAAACGATATGGGCTACATTGATAACTGGCAAACATTTAGGGGAACACCTGGTCTGTTCATCTAACCCTTATTTTTCCTCATCCAAGTTGCAAAACATTAAGACCACTTTTGTTTGTGGTTTTGTATCGTCCACCAGGCCCTTACTCTCAATTCTTGGATCAGATCTCACGTTTTAGTATTAAATGCTGATAAGGCCATAATAGTGGGGGATTTCAATATTCATGTGGACACTGAAAGTGATAGCCTAAATGCAGCCTTTAATGCTTTCTTACCCCCAATTTCCACTGCATGCGCTCCGCTCTGTCACGCACTCCGCAGCAAAAATGCTCACATTGAGAGCGTTTCCACTGCAAAAATAGGAACGATTCCATTTTTGCTGGACGTCGCAGTCACTTTAATAATAATAATGGCTTGCATTTATATAGCACTTTTCAAGACCGGCTTTACAACTCCATCATTCATTCACTCACTGGTGGAAGCAAGCTATGATTATAGCCACAGCTGCTCTGGGGCAAACTGACAGAAGCGAGGCTGCCATATCGCGCCATCGGCCCCACCCAGTAGGTGGGTAGGTGAAGTGTCTTGCCCAAGGACACAACGACATGTAGCAGGTGGAAGCAGGAATCGAACCCACGATTTCTGGGTCGCAGGCCGACAACTATACCACTGAACTACAGCCGCCCTATAACACACAAATCACACAACACCAACAGAATATAGAACAAGCACATTTCCGGGCGTTTTTCAAAATAAATCAATAACGACGGACTAGAAGTCTTTTGTATATACGGGCTATATTAATATAAACCCGCGTATATTTATACATATGTTGTCCAAAATATCTTGACACAGCTTCTGTTCCTTCTGTGTTCTGCTCTGTCTTCTCAAACCCCCAGACGGTCGTGGCAGATGGCCGCTCCTACTAAGCCTGGTTCTGTTGGAGGTTTCTTCCTGTTAAAGGGGAGTTTTTCCTCTCCACTGACGAAAACCGCATTGTTCCTCCTGGATCCGAGGTTCGACTATCCGTCGGACCCTCCTCTCCAGAACCCCTGAATAGACCTTACCAGGGAGGCTAAGAAGTGTGATCCCCCTGTAGTTGGAACACACCCTGTGGTCCCCCTTTTTAAACAGGGGGACCACCACCCCGGTCTGCCAATCCAAGGGAACTGCCCCCGATGTCCACGCAATATTGCAGAGCCGCGTTAACCAACACAGCCCAACAACATCCAGAGCCTTGAGGAACTCCGGTCGAATCTCATCCACCCCCGGAGCCTTGCCACCAAGGAGCTTTTTAACGACCTCAGTGACCTCAGCACCAGAGATTGGAGAGCCCGACCCCAAGTCCCCAAACCCTGCTTCCAGATTGGAAGGCGTGCTGGTGGGATTGAGGAGGTCTTCGAAGTATTCCATCCACCGACCCAAAACGTCCCGCGTCGAGGTCAGCAGCACACCATCCCCACTGCAAACAGTGTTGGTGGCAGACCGCTTTCCCCCCCTGAGACGCCGGATGGTGGACCAGAATCGCTTTGAAGCCGTCATTAGACAGCATGGGATAAATTTCCACAGCTATGCCGATGATACACAACTATATTTATCCATAAATCCTGATGAACCCAGTCATTTAGGTAGATTACAGGCATGTCTGGAAGACATAAAAACATGGATGAATCTAAACTTTTTGCTTTCAAATTCTGACAAGACAGAAGTTGCTGTCTTTGGACCAGAAGTTCTAAAAAAGAAACTGATTAGTCAATCACTTTATCTGGATGGCATTAAATTGGCCCCCAGTAATAACGTTAAGAACCTCTGCGTTATGTTTGACCAACAATTGATATTTAAATCCCATATTAAATAGGTTTCTAGGATTTCCTTCTTTCACCTCCGGAATATTGCTAAAATTAGAAACATCCTGTCCAGGAGTGAAACTGAGAAACTAGTCCATGCATTTATTACCTCAAGGCTGGACTACTGTAATTCTTTATTATCAGGTAGTTCACAAAATGCCATTAAAAGCCTTCAGTTGATTCAAAAAGAGTTCTGATGAATATTAAAAAGAGAGATCACATTTCTCCTGTTTTAGCTTCCCTTCATTGGCTCCCTGTTAAATCCAGAATATCATTTAAGTTCCTTCTTCTTACATACAAAGCCCTTAATAATCAAGCTCCATCATACATCAGAGATCTAATTGTTCCATATGTTCCCAACAGAGCACTTCGCTCTCAGACTGCAGGTTTACTTGTAGTTCCTAGGATTTCTAAAAGTAGAATGGGATGCAGATCTTTTAGTTATCAGGCTCCTCTCCTGTGGAACCAGCTCCCAGCTTTAGTCCGTGAGGCAGACACTCTGTTTACTTTTAAGGCCAGGCTTAAAACTTTCCTTTTTGATAAAGCTTATGGTTAGAGTGGCTCAGGTCATCCTGAGCTAGCTCTGTAGTTTTGCTCCTATAGGCTTAGACTGCTGGAGGACAGACTTACCAATTTTCTTCACTCTGCTACTTCCTTTTCTACTACTACTCTCCAGTTGTATTACAGTACATTCTGTTATTTTGACTGTTAACTTTTTCTCAGTGTTTTTCTCTCCATAGAAGCCCTACCTGGTCTGGTATCCTGCTTGGCTGCGGTGCCCTATTGGACCGGAGGCATCGACTGGGATGATGCTCCCAGTAACTGAACATCCACTGTGTCCTGTTATCAACTTCTTACTTTCTGTAACATAGAAAGTACTCTTATGTCAAATCTTTTGTTCCTTCTGTGTCTCTGCTCTGTCTTCTCAAGCCCCCAGACGGTCGTGGCAGATGGCCGCTCCTGCTGAGCCTGGTTCTGTTGGAGGTTTCTTCCTCTTCAAGGGGAATTTTTCCTCTCCACTGTCGCTACATGCTTGCTCAGTATGAGAGACTGCTGAGGGATTGCTGTGGTTGTAAGTCTGCATCAACGGGACGCAACCTCAAGTCAATGATTCACAATCTGCTGGGATTCCTTAAATAGAAAACTAACTAAAACTTTAAACTAATTGGAATTTTTGTATGATTGTGTTGAAATGACTTTTCTTATAAAGTGCCTTGAGATGACAACTGTTGTGAATCAGCACTATATAAATAATTAGAATTTAATTGAATTAAAATGTTGTAGCATTGGAAGAACAAATAGCCTCGTTAGATGCCACATGGCAGACATATGATCCCACACTCTGACACAAAATGTTCTCCCAGCCAAATAGGATCTGAACCAATCCAATGCTGATGCCTACTCACTACTCCAAATAAGAAAGTAAAATTGTGTTATCTGTCAAGTTGTATGGAGCAGTTAAATCTGAAAGCACACAGTCATCAGTGTCATTAGCTTAAAATACATAACTGAAAACATTAACAGATCTGATTAGATCCTCTGTGCAGTTTTAAAACCTATTGAGAAACCTCTAAAATATCATCCCAAAAGAATTTTTGCAGAGAAGAGTGAGTGAGCCAAAAGTCATCCATACTGATGTAAAAGTATCAAAAAAACATCATCGCAGTTGTTGCAACTAAGTGACACCAGGCAATTATTTCTTCACAAAAGGGCAAAGATGGTGCAGAAAGCATTTTTTATCTTGATAATCAGAAAATTATTATTAAACTTGGTTTTGTACATACAAATGTTTTTTTACTGGCTTTAAAAAAAATTATTTGATTTGAAACGTGTGTGTGTGTGTGTAGGTGTGTGTGTGTGTGTGCAATAAAACAGAACCAGAAGAAGTGTGTAAGGGGGCATATACACACTGTTTCTGAATTGTAAACACCAACTGAGGGGGTGGAGAGCTGATTTACAGCTCCTGAACTTCATACATGAACTGTAATTGTTGAAGCATTATTCTAAGTAAGTCGGTAACTAATCGAAAGTCATGTTTCAGCAGTCACCTCTTGTTTACATCTGCAGGATCATTTATCACAGAACAGTCTTTGGAGAGTAAACAACATTTATTGTTTTCTTCTTTTCTTGATGTACATTTATAATTACAAACTGAATTTGCATTATAATTTATATTTAATTGTCTCAGAAATTCATTCACAACACATCCTGCTGATGACAAAGCCATCTGACAGGTTGTGCTTAATGAGGTAGACTATGACAGTTAATCTCTACAACATTTACATAACACAAGCTTGGGTTGATTAGCAGATTAGAACCAATAATTTTGTCACATAAAATAAGTGATTAACTGAGAAGGGGAGAAAACAATATTATTTTGGGTCATTTGTCTTGTATGCACTTTAAACAACTAATCAAGAAAATTTATAGTGATTGAGACATCATTATTTGATCTTAACACACACAAATATCCCTTTATACTAAATGGAAATGCATGGCACCAGTTTTTAAATTTCAATGTTATATTTCAATAAATCTTCATCTGAGGACCAGTGGTGGTTCTAGAACAAATGTAAAAGTGGGACCAGGGTGTTTTTTTAATGGGAGGACAGAGCATAAAAAAAAAGCAAGGTAATATTTCATTGTTTAAAATATTATATGAGCCAAAGAGCCACTTGCAGCTACAGAGTGGCAGAGTCAAGATTCCTGATCTAGCAGATGAAAACTGTGATCCTAACTCAATACAACTGAAACTAAAAGTACAATTCAATTCAGTTTATTTATGTAGCGCCAATTCACAACATATATCATTTCAAGGCACTTTACAAGTCATTTCAATTCAATAATACTTTCATTCTAATCAGATTAAAAGTCAAAGGAAACCAGCAGATTGCATCGCATCGTTGACTTGCAGCATTCACTCCTCCTGAACAAACATGTAGCAACAACAGACAATCGCCTGCGTTGTGCCGTTGACTTCACAGCAATCCCTTATACTGGGCAGACATGTGGTGACAGTGGAGAGGAAAAACTTCCCTTTAACCTCCAGAAGAACCTGGCTCAATACTAGTGGCCATCTGCCGTGACTGACTGGGGGTTTGAGAAGAAATAGCAGATACACAAAAAGAACAGATGTGAGAGTACTTTCTATCTTAAAGAAAGTAAAAAGTTGATAACAAGAGAGGGAGAACGTCAGTTACTAGGAGGATCATCCCAGCTTATGCCCACCTTCAACAATGCATCACAGCCAAGTAGAATGCCAGTGTCAAGAAATCATCAGGACCAACCAGGAGCAGCTGCTCCTGTTGTGATCCTCACCAACTATTGGCTGGATCTCCTCATCCATACACTCAAAAGCTCCACTCACTCACCTCTACGAGGCTCAGTCATCAGCCTTGCTCTGAAGCTTAGCTTCCGATCCGCACTAGCGCATCACCCAGAACCGTTCCAGACTCCAGCTGCTTCCTACAGCTAGGAAGTTGATCCAGGCAGCCTGTTGGAGGAGTTCCAGCAGTCCTGCTCCAACCTCGTCCTCCACCCCTGCTCCCACTAGACCATCAGCTCCAGTCTCGCTCTGCGTTTGGAACATCCACCTTCCCAACAGTGATCTCTGTCCAATCACCGTTGCATGACAGCCAGATCATGTGTAGCTGCTATGGAAACAAAAACACTGAGAGAAAACATAAAGTTAATAGTTGAAATTACAGCAAATAATGTGATTGGAGAGTAGTACAACAGAAAAGTAGAAGAGTGCAGAACAGTGGTCAGTCTGTCCTCCAGCAGTCTAAGCCTATAGCAGCATGACAGAGGGAGAACCACATCATTAGAGTAAAACTGTGAAAAATGTAAAAAAAAATGAACTTGATCCAATAGGTATGGTTTCTGTGGCAGTGAATTTCACCATAAGAAATCGATTTAGTATCTCTTCAGTACAGGGGCCATAACAGGGGCCATGACAGTTCTACAGTAACTCTTTTCTCTGTTGGCCCCTGTCTAGAACCACGCTAAAATGGTAACTTTTGTTCAGCAACATATTAGTAAAATTGAAAAACAAATAATATTTTGAACATAGTACCCGAGGACGTGAAAACTTATTTGAACTCAGGTTATGCAAGGTTAAAATCTCATCTCACAGTCATAAGCTGCAAATTTGTATTTTGGGTCATTTTAAATGTGTTTTGGGAATTTAGTCCTCTAACTAAAATGTCTGCCAGGAGATAGATCAATGCCAAATTTACTGATAGGAAGTATTGATAGGATTGTTAAAAACTACTCCTGGGAGATTTATACTCACTTTTTAGAGTAACTTTGGGAGTTAAAATTAAAGGAAGCTCGTTGTTATCAAATTGCTGTGTCACCCCTCAAGGAAATGGCACAATGGACAGGAGGTCATTTCAAAAACTGTCACGCAATTTACTGAAGTTCTCCTAGCGAGACACAGTTACAAGAAAAATATTTCTTGTCCAACTATTACTTATAAGTTGTGTAAATTTAGGAGGTAAATCAACACTGTTTAAAAGCTACAGGACTTTAATACTGCCTTACAGGCCTTACAGGCTGACAAGAACCAAAATAACTCCACTGATTTTCTTATATTTAATAAAAATACATGTGGTTTCTATTACAGGTTCTCCAAATCCAAATTTGAGGCTGTAGCTAATCCCCTTCATCACCACCAACAGAAACTTCATCACCTTATCTGATATTTAAAAAAAACTTAAATTGGGGTGTGTTGTCACAGGCTGTGATGAATTCAGGGGGCAAAGCTGAATGTTGATCAAGGTGAGCCATGGAGGAGGTCGTGCTTGTCAGGGACCCGCCATCATCCCCAAGCAATCTCTGCTGTGAGGAGATGGAAAGAGCAGCGATCTGAAATCCATCATGTGCCACCTACGAGCAGAGCATTGATAGAGAGGAACTGCTGTCTCCCAAGTACCGTGTGAGATTTTAAAGCTGGTGTCTGAATTACAGAAGGAGTAATTAATTATTACAGGATGTCTGAAGATGCAGAAGAGAAATGCTTTTTTTGTTTATCAGATAAGATAGGCATTCAGGCATTATGTAAAGTGCAAGGGTGTGGTGAATAATAGACATATTTAATACCAGCAGTTTTATGTCTTGTATCAGTTTTGCAGCTATTATTAGTGATTTAACGCAGAGTTGCGTACTTTAAAGCAGAATACTAGGAAGTTGGAGAGAAAATGGCGCTCTACACACCTAGAGGATTCCTATTTGACCTGGAATAACAGTCTACTGCTGTATAAAAAGACCCTTCGACAAGCTAAAACAGCATATTTTTCATCATTAATAGAGGCGAATAAAAACAATCCTAGGTTTCTTTTGCAAAACTTACACAGAGTCATAGCTCTGTTGAGCCAACTATTCCCCCAGCTCTTAGCAGTGATGATATTATGGGATTCTTCATAAATAAAATTTCTTCTATTAAAAAATTAAATCATTGGCATCCTCCCAAACATGATTACTTCTTCCTCAGTAAATGAGGCAGTATCGGAAAGAACTGTAGAATCTCATTTGTGCTTAGGCTGTTTTGATTCAGTCGAGCTTTCGGAATTATCAAAAATATTAGCCTCATCTAAACCTTCAACTTGTATGTTGGACCCAATCCCAACCAAATTATTTAAAGAAATGTTCCATTTGGTTCCTGGCCCCATTTTGGATATGATGAATCTATCCTTAGTAAACGGATACGTACCACAGGAATTTAAAATAGCTGTAATTAAACCTTTACTCAAGAAACCTTCCCTTGATCAAGATGACTTAGTGAATTACAGACCTATATCTAACCTTCCTTTCTTATCCAAAGTCCTTGAGAAAATTGTTGCTAATCAAGTCTGTTAGCATCTAAACAGTAACGAGCTGTTTGAAGAGTTTCAGTCAGGTTTTAGAGCTCATCATAGCACTGAAACAGCATTGGTGAAGGTTACTAATGATATTCTCATGGCCTCAGATAATGGACTTGTGTCTGTTCTTGTTTTGTTAGATCTCAGTGCTGCTTTTGACACAGTCGATCATAATATTCTCTTAGAACGGCTTGAACATGTTGCAGGGATTAAAGGAACAGCCCTAGGCTGGTTTAAATCATATTTGTCTGATAGATTCCAGTTTGTTCATCTAAATGATAAATCTTCACTCTCAAGGGTTACTTGTGGAGTTCCACAGGGTTCTGTGCTTGGACCAATTCTGTTCACCATACATATGCTCCCAATTGGTAGAATCATTAGACAGCATGGGATAAATTTCCACAGCTATGCAGATGATACACAACTATATTTATCCATAAATCCTGATAAACCCAGTCAGTTAGGTAGATTACAGGCATGTCTGGAAGACATAAAGACATGGATGACCCTAAACCTTTTGCTTTTAAATTCTGACAAAACAGAAGTTACTGTCTTTGGACCAGAAGTTCTTAAACAAAAACTGATTAGTCAATCACTTCATCTGGATGGCATTAAATTGGCCCTCAGTAATAACGTAAAGAACCTCTGCGTTGTTTTTGACCAAGACTTGACATTTAAATCCCATATTAAACAGGTTTCTAGGATTTCTTTCTTTCACCTACGGAATATTGCTAAAATTAGAAACATCCTGTCCAGGAGTGATGCTGAGAAACTAGTCCATGCATTTGTTACCTCAAGGCTGGACTACTGTAATTCTTTACTATCAGGTAGTCCACAAAATGCCATTAAAAGCCTTCAGTTGATCCAAAATGCGGCAGCAAGAGTTCTGATGAATATTAAAAAGAGAGATCACATTTCTCCTGTTTTAGCTTCCCTTCATTGGCTCCCTGTTAAATCCAGAATAGAATTTAAGATCCTTCTTCTTACATACAAAGCCCTTAATAATTAAGCTCCATCATACATCAGAGATCTAATTGTTCCATATGTTCCTAATAGAGCACTTCGCTCTCAGACTGCAGGTTCACTTGTAGTTCCTAGGATTTCTAAAAGTAGAATGGGAGGCAGATCTTTTAGTTATCAGGCTCCTCTCCTGTGTAACTAGCTCCCAGCTTTAGTCCGTGAGGCAGACACTCTGTTTACTTTTAAGGCCAGGCTTAAAACTTTCCTTTTTGATAAAGCTTATGGTTAGAGCGGCTCAGGTCATCCTGAGCTAGCTCTGTAGTTTTGCTCCTATAGGCTTAGACTGCTGGAGGACAGACTTACCAATTTTCTTCACTCTGCTACTTCCTTTTCTCCTACGACTCTCCAGTTGTATTACAGTACTTTATGTTATTTCGACTGTTAACTTTGTTTTTCTCTCCATAGAAGATATACCTGGTCTGGTATCCTGCTTGGCTGCATTGCCCTGTTGGACGGGGGGCATCGACTGGGATGATCCTCCCAGTAACTGAACATCCACTGTGTCCTGTTATCAACTTTTTACTTTCTGTAACATATAAAGTTCTCTTATATCAGATCTTCTGTTCCTTCTGTGTTTCTGCTCTGTCTTCTCAAACCCCCAGACGGTCGTGGCAGATGGTCGCTCCTACTGAGCCTGGTTCTGTTGGAGGTTTCTTCCTGTTAAAGGGGAGTTTTTCCTCTCCACCGTCGCTACATGCTTGCTCAGAATGAGGGATTTCTGAAGGATTGCTGTGGTTGGAAAGTCTGCATCAACGGGGCCCAACCTCACGCCAATGACTGACGTAATCTGCTGGGATTCCTTAAATAGGAAACTTTTTAACTGATTGGAATATTTGTATAAATGTATTGATATGAATTCTTGTTAAGTGCTTTGAGATGACATCTGTTGTGAATTGGCGCTATATAAATAAACTGAATTGAATTGAATAGTGCACAAGGTGTCTGTTTAGGTGAGCATGATATTTATGTTACATTGGGCCAAATGATTTGGAATCCCATTGAGTTATGATACAAGCAGCCTGAAGATGATCTCCAGAAATCCGAAATGACTGCTAAAAATATATTTAAAATCAACCATCCACCCTTTTTCTATACGTGCTTTGAAGGTTGTGAGAAGGGATGCCTATCTCCAGTGGTCAGTGGGCAAAAGACAGGCACACTTTCAACAGGTTGCCACTCCATCACAGTTCATTACAATATCTATTCATCTACAGTAACTGTTAAAGAAAAGCAAAAAACTTTGAAGGTTGTTTGGTTTGTGTTTTATCAATATTCCACTATTAGTGTGGTATCAGCAGTGATTGCACTTCACTTTTATAACAAATGTGCATTATAACTCCTATGTATTTATTTAGAAATATAAAATATATGGTCAAATCAATCCAACTGTCACTAATTCAATTTCATCATATAGACACATTCAGGGTCAATTACAGAATCTCCAATTTGATTCTTATTATAGTACAAAGTCAGTTGTCATTTCAAATACAGAATGACATGTTGTTGTTATAATGTACTTACGCTAAATATTCTAGCCGGAAAAGAACAAAAAAAACAACAACAAAAAACTGGTGTGTGATTTTTATATGACAGAACCAAAGAAGAAAAGCTCTTATGCTGTATATGAATGAACACATCAGCTTCAAACACTAACATGTTAAATAATAAACTAACATGGTATAATTAATGCAAAAAGATACGAAGGAAAGTCCTTATAAAAAACACTTTTAATCCTATGTCACTTAAAACATGTATTTTATTATTTCATTGTCTTTCTTTTCTTTTGAGGTGATCAATTGATCTAGTTTCGTGTTATGCAGAAATATCATTGAGTAATCCATAACATTCATTATGTACTGATGCAACTTTCAGCTGAAACACTTCAAGCCTTTTATGTGTCTACATACATACACAAACACATTTGGTGCTTGTCAATATTGCCAGAATTTAACATCAGATAACTGGCCCAGTGCAAATTCATCACATTTAAAGCACATCATACATCATGCAGATGTAACAAAACTAGATCAAAGAAAGTAATTAACCACCAGGGGACAGTTTCTAGTGAGGGAGGAGAGTTTGAGATTTAGGGAGTTGGTGAGGACTGTGTTGAACATGGCTATATAAATCAAAGCACTCTACTTTGTAGTAGTTGCTCTAACATCCACTTCATGTGGCTTTTTAACTTACAGTGTATCTGTTTGCATACATTATTCCATAAACCTGGCTTGTTTTCAATTGCTGGTTATTTCCAGGGGTTATGGAAAAAGTGAATATAACATTCAAAGAGTACCAGTGTTTCCTCATGAATTATTAATTGACATGCTGCTAAATCTCCTAAAAGAAAGGAAGAACCAAAAGATTTTCCTGCTTGGGACCAGTTCTCAAGGTTAAGATTGTCAATACAGTCAGCATTGTTTGGCAAAGGAAGGAGAGGAGCGGCACAGAAATAGCACTGAATCCAACCATTGTCATGAAAGTCGTCTCCATTTCCCATGGGTTGCTGTGAGAGATAGAGATCTGAGAAGCAGAGCCTTGATAAAGATCATAGATTGATTGGGAAGTCTGCTCTAGGATTTAATTGAATTTTAACCAAGTTGCAACATCTTAGATCTAAAAGATGACCCAAGCAACACTCAATTTTTCCTTCTCTGTTTTCATCAGGATGCCTTTCGTCCTTGCCATACTTCTGCTTATTTATTGAAATTCACTGTGTCCATAAAATGAGTCTAAATGTCAACCAGTACTCCCTGCTGGCTGCAGCTTGCTGATTGATCTGCCTCACTGAACACTCAGGAACCTAAATGATACATTTTCTGTGCTAATGTAAGCCTTGTTACTGTAGATTTTATAGTCTCAATTCTGACTCAATATGAAAACATTTCTTGCTGAATTTTAAGCATTTAAAAAAAATAAGTAATAACTTACCACATATTTTAGATGTTCAAGTGAATTAAAAAACTTAGAAAAATGTATAGTTTTACAAAAAAATTTTAGGGCTTGAAAGAAGGCTAATAAAATATTTTTGAATTCGTTGGTCTTTTCACCATGTCAAGACCTGCAGAACAACAGTTTCTTGGCGAAGGTTAGGCAAAGGATGGGGCATCATTTTAAGTTATTGGACTAAACCCAGATTCTGAAAAGGTAGAACTGAAAAAAGTCCACTTCATTGAAAGACTCTGCTCACAAATTTTCTGTGTGATTTAGATCAAAACCTTATGACAGCCACTCTAAAGAATTGCCTATGATGCCCTTAATCCAAACTTAAACTAATTTGATAATTCAACGACTGTGTTTATTCTCTGTTTGGAGCGCTCATTTGTGACCAAATTTCAACTTCTTGAATGATGTCTAGAGATGTTTCTATATTATGTCCGCATAATGTTCTTACCTCATGATGAGTACTATTTTGTAAAGTGCACCCGTCCTTCCTGCAGCAAAAACCTCACACAACATGATGCTGTCACCCCTGTGCTTTAAAGTTTGGATGGTATTGTCAGGCTTGCAAGCATCAGACCACAAAACATGTCTCCAAAGGTTAACCTCTTTGTCCCTAAGTAAATTACAGTAAAGCAATTTGGAGTTGTGGCTTTTTCCTGTCTGATTGGTATTTAGTATAGGATTCATTTCACTCCAGCTAGCATTTCCACGATATCACAAAAGAAAGCAGTATTTGAAATATATCCACAGCCTTTAACTCTGATGTTTTGATTTAAACAGTCAAGAAAATATCATATGGGCTTTTAATGAAAGGCTTAAAGGTCTCATGACACGAAGTTGACATTTTTAAACATTACATAAAATAAAGAAATCTGAACCCAATGGACTATGTCAAAGTCATAAACACGCCTTGCATAATCCTACTGAGAGCAAAAAACCGCTACGGTGACTAGCATTTTAGTACTGTATCACTGTGCACTGAACGAGCAGAAAGCCGGAAGTGACGTTAGCGAGAGAACGCATTCTGTTTGTTGGCACATTTGACAGCAGCTTTTCAGTTTTTGCTCATATACACACAAGGACGGTGTCAGTTTATTTAAGTTTCCCAAAGACCCAGAGTTACTGTCTAAGTGGGTGAAACAGGTTAGACGCACCAGTGAGTAGTGGGCTCCCTCCTCCTCCTCCTCCTCTCTCCTCTGTTCGGAACATTTTGAGCAGAATGGTTTTGATCACTATGATAAAGGAATCCCTGGGTTGTTTAGTTCAACACAAGTGTGTGTTGCTGCTGACAGCTGTAGGCCTACCTGCAGTGTTCCGCAGGAGTGTGACGGTGTGGCGGCGGTACCGTGGTGGTGCTCGTGGACTGCGATGTGACACTGACACTGACAGCGTCAGCATCGCTCCTCCTACAAGCTCGACTTCCACTGATACCCCAGTTAGATCTCGTGTTTCCAGAAGCATATAGGCTCATTTTAGCCGGGGACCTCTGGGACATGTCACCACCACTTTTCTAAACCTGATGCGGAATTTCTTAAACGGTGCAGATCTAACATCCACTTGTGCTCCCAGCACAATTTCTACATAATCAGTAGCCTATCTGAACGGACTATTATTTAAATGACTCCATTGCACTTTCTTATACAGTCATGGTTTCTTTCTGCGCAGATGCTGCAGCGTTCTTTGCAGTGGATACATCAAGGGTTTAAAAGACTAGTCCGTATGCAAACACGTTCAGAGCAGAGTCCCGCAGTGCCGCTGTTAGCCTATACCCGTTTCAAGATGGAAAAATACATCAATTAAATTTTATGGCTCTGGTTGAAGTGTCTTTACTGCAGGTTAAAAAATATTAATTTAATACTTTTGTTTGTTTACGACTCCCAAAGAGAATCGTGTTGATATATTGTGTTTGTGGAGAGAACATGCCAGAATATTCCCCCAGCTTTGCGCTGACAGCGGAATGTTCCCGCTATCCTGCGCTGCCAGAGAGAGATTTTCCTGCGACTGAATTTGTGATTCAGGAACGGAGAGCGCAGATAAAGCCAGGGACTGTGGACAATATTTTGTTTCTGCACAGAGATCTCTGCATTACATTTATTTCAGATGTAGCCTACAATGTTTCCAAGAAATAAAAGGAACATGATTCATTGTAATATAATTTACAATCACTTGGGGATTGTGTTATTTTCTGTCTTTGATCGGTTTATTAAAACTGTAGCTTAATGGAAAAATGTAAAGGCCGTTGTTAAAGTGCGGCAGGAAAATCGAGTGAGAAAATGAAGCAGGACATCACACAAAAGTTCACTTTCTGACGGGCGGCTCAACCTCTCCACTACTCCATCAGGTAGAGAGTGCATTCACAAAAAGGAATAGGCCTACCATCTGAAGAGTGTTTGTGTGATGAGCTTTTGCCGTCAGTTTATTATGACGCAACCTCTATTCATTAGTACAATAATCAGAAACACCCGTGGACCCGAACTAACGGCCGTCCTTCACTGTGAAAGTTTACAATTTACGCCACTGACCACTTGATGCAGACGCACAGTCATTTTCAACTTTAAGCACAGAGTTTAGGAAACTGAATCAATCAAAAACGATTCTTATGAGAGCATCTGAGCATCATCATCAGACCTGGACACAGTACTCAATGCAACACTATTTCCTCCTGCTGAGGCAATAAGAAAGTTGAGAAAGAAGTGGCTCTTGTTATTCCAGTGTGCAAAGTGCGAGCGGATCTGAGTCAGCCTCCTTAACGCACAAGGTGCATAGTTCACGTCTATAGACCATGAGAAAGTTGTGAGACTGCAGGTGAAATGTTCATATTTAGTACATGTTTTCATCTGCTCCATGTGTGATGGCATGATGGAGATTCTTTGTTCAGATTGTTCGGGCTGAATATTAACTAAAATCAATGAAGAATTAAATAATATTGAATTTTTCAGATTTTTTCAAAATAAATAAAAAACTGTCAAAGACAGAAAATAACGGGATCCCTGATTAAATGTAAATCATAGTAGAATTAATAATTTCTCTTTTATTGCTTTGGAATATTCCACCCGCGGGTACCCGCCCCATGCAGGACTCTGAACTGTTAAAGTTTCCCCGCACAGAACGGCAAGGGTTGTAGAGGGAACGCGTTTTATTACTGCGCATATAGCCTGTGTCGCCAACTGCTGAATATTTATAGGCTACATGAATAATCAATAATTGTCCCCAGAAGTTTTAAAAACAAACTGACGCCCTTGTCCAGGAGAGACGGGAGAAGTTTTGTTATAATTATGAATAATTCAAACTCTATTTAGTGAGTCTGACAAAGAAATCAAATAACGTGTTTCACCTGAAACTAATAAATTGGTACGATAATCATAAATGAGAATTCTAATGAAGTCTTAGGCTACTTGCTTTGTTGTTTGCCTTGAATGTCTCCCTACAATATTATTTTATTTTTCCGATATCAGTCTCAGACCTTATAAATAAGTACGTCTGGATTAGTTATTTTAAGTTTTATAACTGATTTACCATATTTACATTATGTAGGCTAATGTTTATTTTTCAGGTCAGTACTAAAATCACTATACGTTAATATTATTATGCTCATTTATATAATTTTGTTAACTATTTGAAAAGAAAAGAAGCCACGATTAAGTTATTTCTAATCCTTACCAACCCGTGTTTCCCTGATATCACTTCTCCCGCTAGCTTTTCTGACCCGCTTTTTTCTCCCATCTCAGTCAGTGTACGGCTCGTATCTGTACGGTTCGATGCCCCCACCACCTCAGAAGCACCAGAACCGGCTGCCTTTTCCACCTCTAAAACCATCTCAAGGCTAAAACTGGAGGAAGAATCGCCTCCATCAGGCCTGACAGCGGACTGTCCAGCCTGAGCGGTTCTGTCGCTGACGTCACATGGAGACGTAGCTTTGAAGCCGCGGTTAAGCTAACATTTTTGAAACTCTAATTATCGCGTAAAATCAAGTCTGTTCGGCTCATAAATTTACACAACCACATACTTTGACAAGATGCATTATGTCATAACACATTTACATGAAGCCAGCTTCGTGTCATGAGATCTCTAATGGCATAGTACACAAAGGGCCTGATTAAACAATAATCCAAAATAAAGACTGCAAAATTGTGTGCGCCACAAAAAAATTGCGCTAGAGGCGTGTTCCTGATTCGGGGTAATCTTCTAAGATTGTGTGCAGAAATCATAACGGGCACAAAAGTAGTATTCTAATGAGGACTTTGCATCCACTGTTGTGTGTGCCAGCCTTTCTACCGCATGTACTGTGCCACAGCCAGAGAGAGGAGGAAATAGACAAAGTGAATTCATGATGTGTCTTTGGCAAAAAATGAGGGGGGGGAAACAACATACCTGTCAAGTCTATGGATGTTAAAGAGTTTACTATTAGGGTAGAAAATCTCTGAATGCTCTTTTTTCTTTGTCATTAATAAACTTAATGCGTGCAGTGTTGAGCGCCCAGTGAATTATGATGCGTCATTGGAAAAAAAGGGAAAAAATCGACATAACTGTCAGGTTTATGGCCATGAGAGTGTTAATTACTATTAGGTTAGAATGTGTGTGAATATCGTTCATGTGTCAGTAATAAACTAGGTTGAATAGTGGTGGCGCAAAGTTAAGATATGGCTTTCAGAGGCTGTAAAAATAGGCGCAAAAGCTGTTTCATGTTTGATAAATCACACAGCAATGCCTACTTAATTGAATGTTCTCCTCTGTATATTTGCCCCTTTCATCAGAAACGCCCATATTTAAAATTCTTCAAGGACAAAAGCCTTTTCCTTACTCTCTCAGGAAAATTGTTGTCAGCAGCAAATCAAGTATTCCAGAAATGCAAATTAATCTGAAAATGAAGTAATGGATAAAACATTTAAATGATACAGAAAATGAGTATTGAACATATGAAGAGCACCAAGACACAAAAAGCCAAGTAACCAGAGGAAATCTGTAAGTATTTATAAAGGATTTAAGCCGCTATGTGCAAATCATGCCAAAAGGGAAGTTCACAGGTGGGGACATCATGGTGTGGGTTATCTTACAGCATTTGGTACTGGCAGACTCCATATCACAGAAGTAAGGATGAATGGAAAAATGTATTTACAGTATATATTGTTGATAGGAATCTGAAGATGAAATTGGAGTAAATCTTAAGCAAGTCATTAG
The DNA here is from genome assembly GCA_963556495.2 of Valencia hispanica. Classification (NCBI taxonomy): domain Eukaryota; kingdom Metazoa; phylum Chordata; class Actinopteri; order Cyprinodontiformes; family Valenciidae; genus Valencia; species Valencia hispanica. Next base: position 9,519,130 of record OY747708.1, on the reverse strand, counting down.
CCCCAAACGCATTTTGATATCATAATTCTGCTGTCATTCAAGCAGTTCCTAATCCTATTTACATGCTAAGCACTGCCTGAGCCTCCTTGGACTAATCCAGCTTGGGTTAAAGAGGGTCCTTATGGTGGGACAAAGCCCCTGTTGTCTCCCAGCTTAGCTTTCAGGATGGGACAAGGAGTCAGTGATTGATGCATTTCCCAGACTCGCAGATTGTTCCGCTGAGTTTCCTCCTGCACCAATAATGACACATGATGGAAACCCCTGTCAGCGAGCCATGATGGGAAATGAAGATGGATAGTGTCTTGAATCGAAAGCGATTTTGTTGAACAGGAAGTTAAGGACATTTTTGTAGTCATTATCTTGCACAATAACTGTCTGCTGTGCAGCATTTTCTGGTACTTACTATAAAGTTTAAACTTTAAAGGAATGTTGCTTCTGTTTGTTTTTTTTTTTTGTTTTTTTTTTACGTGTCCTGTTTGGCAGTGTGGAGCTCAAAATTGGTGTCTGAGTACCAAGTAGAAGCCCAAAAGATTTACTTTCACAAGCGGAGCACTACAGCTTTTGCTATAGTCCTCCACTTGATATATGTGTGAAAAATCTTTATTATGAATTGTTGGGGTTTTTATTTCCTGATGTTATGGACACGGAGACGGAAAATTAAGGAGAAGAAAGAAGGAAGATGAAGAAGAGAGGTAGGAAACAAAAAGTCAAGAGAGAGGCTGAGTTGAAAATACAAGAGAGGAAGGGGAACAAAGAAAACACAGGAAGACATTGAAGTCTGCCTCCATACCCACAGGACGGCAGAGAGAGGGGGAAAAACAGAACAAAACACGAAAAAGGAACATCGACAAAACCAACCAAACATTGTGAACTAAGAATTACACAACCACATCACACAAAAATAGATATAAAAATACAACAACAATGTCACAGAAAAACTCATGGTACCGATTAATCAAGCTCCAGTAATGATAACCTCAGCCCAAGAATATTTCCTTAAACACCAGAGACCCCACATCTATGTGTGTGTGTTAGCATGCTGGTGCATATAAGGTTTCTCCATAAGAGTGTTCGATAGTTGGTGGGAGCAGACATCAATCCGACTCCCAGGGCATCGATGCAGACATGAAGGAGATCGGAGCAAAGACGTCCAAAGGACCGCCAGAGCCTTAGGGGAACATCCAGTGGCCACTATGCAGGGGGGGGCAGCAGTGACGAGCCCACGGGCCTAGGCCAATCCCCACCGCAAACATCCCAGCGCCCCACCGATAGCCGCAGGGGACGGACAGCATCCCCAGGCCGGGGTCAGCCAGCATCTGGACGCCAAGTTGTACCAGCTCTGTCTGTCTGACCAGTCCTGATCCCGCGCAACGCAGGGCGCCGAGACCAGGCATCCAACGAGGGCCAGGGCCAGGGCCGGTCCAACCCGCCAATGAACCGGCCACGCACGGTGCGCACAGAACAGATGATCAAATGAGCAGAGACGCCGGATCCGCATCCCGCCGAGCCACCGAGCAGGCACCACCCAACAATCCCAAACCTAAATGAGGTGCCCCAACCAACCAAAGGAAGATATCGGCCCAGCGCATGGGCCGACCGACACACCGGTCCCCCCAGGCCTTCTGTTTGTTTTTTAACCATTGTAAACTTTCTGCAACACATTCCGAGTTTGTCTTCACTGAAATTTAAAACGGGTATTAAACTACAGATACAGTAGGAGTCTATAGAGCAATAGGTCTGTTGTAGTTATTGGGAATTTAGTTTTTAATATCTATAGACTGAAGACATTTGCTTACATAGGATTCAAATAAATGTACCAACCGAGTGTTAGTGATCCAATGTACTTAAGTAATATACAGTGGGTTGCAAAAGTATTCGCACCCTTGAACTTTTCCACATTTTGTAACATTACAGCCACAAACATGAATCAATTTTATTGGAATTCCACGTGAAAGACCAATACAAAGTGGTGTACACATGAGAAGTGGAACGAAAATCATACATGACTCCAAACATTTTTTACAAATAAATAACTGAAAAGTGGGGTGTGCGTAATTATTCAGCCCCCTGAGTCAATACTTTGCAGAACCACCTTTTGCTGCAATTCCAGCTGCCAGTCTTTTAGGGTATGTCTCTACCAGCTTTGCACATCTAGAGACTGAAATTCTTGCCCATTCTTCTTTGCAAAACAGCTCCAGCTCAGTCAGATAAGATGGACAGCATTTGTGAACAGCAGTTTTCAGATCTAGCCACAGATTCTCGATTGGATTTAGATCTGGACTTTGACTGGGCCATTCTAACACATGGATATGTTTTTGTTTTAAACCACTCCATTGTTGCCCTGGTTTTATGTTTAGGGTCGTTGTCCTGCTGGAAGGCGAACCTCCGCCCCAGTCTCAAGTCTTTTGCAGCCTCCAAAAGGTTTTCTTCCAAGATTGCCCTGTATTTGGCTCCATCCATCTTCCCATCAACTCTGACCAGCTTCCCTGTCCCTGCTGAAGAGAAGCACCCCCAGAGCATGATGCTGCCACCACCATATTTGACAGTGGGGATGGTGTGTTCAGAGTGATGTGCAGTGTTAGTTTTCCGCCACACATAGCTTTTTCCATTTTGGCCCAAAAGTTCCATTTTTGACCAGAGCACCTTCTTCCACATGTTTGCTGTGTCCCCCACATGGCTTGTAGCAAACTGCAAACGGGACTTCTTATGGTTTTCCTGTAACAATGGCTTTCTTCTTGCCACTCTTCCATAAAGGGCAACTTTGTGCAGTGCACCACTAATAGTTGTCCTATGGACAGATTTCCCCACCTGAGCTGTAGATCTCTGCAGCTCGTCCAGAGTCACCATGGGCCTCTTGGCTGCATTTCTGATCAGCGCTCTCCTTGTTCGGCCTGTGAGTTTAGGTGGACGGCCTTGTCTTGGTAGGTTTACAGTTGTGCCATACTCCTTCCATTTCTGAATGATCGCTTGAACAGTGCTCCGTGGGATGTTCAAGGCTTGGGAAATCTTTTTGTAGCCTAAGCCTGCTTTAAATTTCTCAATAACTTTATCCCTGACCTGTCTGGTGTGTTCTTTGGACTTCATGGTGTTGTTGTTCCCAACATTCTCTTAGACAACCTCTGAGGCCGTCACAGGGCAGCTGTATTTGTACTGACATTAGATTACACACAGGTGCACTCTATTTAGTCATTAGCACTCATCAGGCAATGTCTATGGGCAACTGACTGCACTCAGACCAAAGGGGGCTGAATAATTATGCACACCCCACTTTTCAGTTATTTATTTGTAAAAAATGTTTGGAATCATGTATGATTTTCGTTCCACTTCTCACGTGTACACCACTTTGTATTGGTCTTTCACGTAGAATTCCAATAAAATTGATTCATGTTTGTGGCTGTAATGTAACAAAATGTGGAAAAGTTCAAGGGGGCCGAATACTTTTGCAAGCCACTGTAACACAGGAAGTATAATAGCCTCTATAAAACTGAAAATTTGGATTGTACAAGTGTGTCAATACAATGCAACAGAGGAAGCATATCAGCATCTCAGAGGATGCATTTTTGCTGCCAATCAACTTGGTAATGGTTATAAGACATTTGAAGTTCATAATTGTTCTTTCAGAATTATAATAACTCGTAGAAAACATTTACAAAAATTGCTCATCTTTCAAGCGACTGATCCAACTGCAAATTTACCTTCAGGTCACACTTTGGAATGCTAACATAAATCCCCAAAATCTGCGGAGATCCATGCCAGGTTCTACAGGGCTCATTTTGCATATTAATAACATTCAAACCATAAAAAGACTAAACTATTATGACTTGTTTTGGGTTTGGTTACCAAGAGAAAGCGTTTACTCTGTGGAAAGACTTTGGACATGTCTTAAGTCTAAGAAGCTGCATCTGAACGACCCAAAAAACTCCCAAGACTATGACCTTTGTATATCTGAATTGATGTAGAGTATGGTCATTATGCATGGTGTCATGTTTAGCAAACAACAATCAAACCTTATCAACACATATAACTTGTTTCCAAGCACAGTGCAGAATGGTAATTTGGTAATGGTAATGGTAATTGAGTATTTTTTTTGGTTGCTGGGCACCTTGCAGTCACTGAGTCAGCCACGAACTCCTCTGTGTGTCAATGTATTATAGAGTCAAATTGACAGCTAAAGGATGACTGAAACTGGGTTATGAGCAGGGCAATGACAATCCACAATGGTAACTCTTAAACAGAATATCTGAAAAGGAAAGGATTAAGGTGCTCCAAAATCAAAGTCCTGACCTCATTTTGAATGAAATCTTGTAGTGGGACCCCTAAGTGGGACAGTTGAGTATATGCCTGTACACCTCAATGAGATGGAGCAATGCAAAAAAAGAGTACACCAATCTTCCCTTAGTTTATCTGAGGGACTAATTAAATCATACAGACAAAACCTTCTTGAGTTATTGCTGCTAAAGTGGCTCTACAAGTCATTGTTAGTTCCTCTATAGCTCCATTGGCAGCAACAGACAGATTGTTTTTTCCATGATCACATATGTGCAATACCTACGGAGGAGTAGAGCTGGCACCCAGGTGAAATAAAAATAGAGCTATATCACGTTATAACGTGATAACTTAATTGTTCGAACAATATAACTTTTTTGTTTGTACAATATGCTATTACGTTCTTACAATATAATTTTCATGTTTTAACAATATACATGTTTATCATGTTCTTACAATAAAAATATTATATTGTAAGAACGTAATGATATATTGTACAAACATGAAAAGCATATTGTTCGAGCAATATCTTTTTTATTTGTACAAAATGAAAAGTATATTGTTTGAACAATAAAGTGTTGTATATTATTCTAACAATAATTTTGAAACATAAAATTGATGACCGGACAGGTTAGCGACTGAGAAAATGTCTCATTTATCAGAACTGATTAAGTTCTATTTTATGCTTGGACTGAAGCTTGGAGAGATTTCGCTGTTATTGCACAGCTTGGACAGTATTGAAATAAGCATGCGTACACTGAGAAGGAAACTAAAACGTGTTTGTTGCCATGTTGCTACCAGGTCATAGCCGCCAGTTCTCAAAAGTGATCAAAATCAGCCTGATTTGGGGTTCTGAACATAGCACGTTTTACTATAAAATAATTTGTGCAAATAATATACATTTAATGTTTGTACAAAAAAATATATTGTTCAAACAATATACTTGTCATGTTTGTACAATAAAACATTGTTTGAACAATATACTTTTCATGTTTGTATAAAATATCACTACTTTCTTAAAATATAATAGTTTTTATTGTATAAACATGTATATTGTTAAAACTTGAAAATTATATTGTAAGAACGTTATAGTATATTGTACAAGCAAAAACGTTATATTGTTCGAACAATAAAGTTCTCATGTTATAGCGTGATATAGCTCTATTTTTATTCCACCTGGGTGGCAGCTCTATGCTTCCGTACTATACACCTGCCACAAAATAATCATGTTTTTTTTATTATTACTTGATAACTTGTGCGTCTGTGAATATGCATGTCATCATCATTCATCATTCTGAAAAACTTCATGACTGTGGTGCTCATCATTGCAAAAGTAACCACTAAACAAACCACAGCAAACAGAAATGAATGCAATACATTAAACACTTTTAAAATATTTTACACTGCTGTGTCATTTGAATACATATGACATTTGCTGTGCGACCGTCCTAGGTTCACACTTTCAAAATGAATCATTGTGTTACTACAGCACGAGTGAAACACTGTTGGCATGTATACAGTGTGTTCTTGGGCTGGTCTTGTCATTGCTAAGGCAAGCTAACACCCAAGTCCTCCTTCCCCTGGTTTACAGCTTTAGCCTCTTCTTCTAAGCTGGGTGATTTTAATTTGTCAAAACTGTTTACTAGCTTTCCTCCAAGGCTATTACTGGTGTGTCATGAGGGAGAAGATGTGTAATCAAAAGCATACAAATGGCAGGTTAGAAAAAATTCATGCTGAGAAGAGAGAGGGGTTGGGTAGATAATGTAGAGGGAACTCTCATGTAAAAGGAGGCCAGCATTGATTTATTATTCCATCTTTTCTCAAGAATCAATTATGCTAAAATGCAAATCTAGGACATTATGAATTTCTCCATTTGTTATGAATAATTCAAATATTTATTGCGTGTCGTTCGACATCCAACATTACTTCATCCTTAGTAGAATGCATAACCTGCACAGCCTAATGAGGTGATGTCTGGTGTCCTCCTTTTACAGACAGCCCTTTCTTACTCTGGCAGTGACCCTCCTTCACATTGTGCAATACCAGCACAAGGGCGAAACCTTCTGTCTTTAAATAATATAAAATAAATTCACCTCTGGTTATCAACAACACAGATAATACAAATACAGTGTCGTGATGCAGCACTTAGATGAGAGATGTGCGGCAGGGAAAAAGGCGTCCAGGAGGAAGACTTGTCACAGGCCAGAGTAATGAGGCCACACAGACACAAAGATGACGAGGACACGAATGGCTGCCTGTTGTTATTGAACTCCCACAGAGCAGACTACCACATAGTAAGCACACATTCCTGTCACACTGGCCTATCATGGAGTAATTATTACACACCTGTTAAATACAGGCCTACTTGCATCCATCTGAAAGTGTCATATTTTTACCTAGTATGGCAGTTATGTCCCATTCACAAACACATGCCTGTTATCGTGCTAACTAAAAGTTTTAGAAGCATTTAGAGGAAGTACGTGTTGCAACTACAAAATCAGCACAGGTGCATGGAAAATAACACCATTAAATTCAAGGAGAGGAGCTCCATGTTAGGATCAACGTCGGTGGGCAAAGTATTATAAATGGTCTGGAAATTGCTTAAAATTCATTATTTAAATGTAATTAATTTATTAGTGGGCCAAAGGAAAATGAATGCAATTATTTTTTTACTTATTATTGCTGGTTCTTACTTGTTTCTTTGTGGCTGTGGAAAGACTACTTGGACCAGATCTTCACCTTAATGGAATTGCTGAGGGATACATGGGATATTGATTGAGATAGATTTTTCAATTAGACAGCTGCAGCTGATCCAGAACGCTGCTGCTTGCGTCCTCACTAGAACCAGGAAAGTAGAGCACATCACCCCAGTTCTAAAGTCCTTACCCTGGCTCCCTGTAGCTCAGAGAACAGAATTCTAACTACTTTTACTAGATTATACTAGATTATAAATCATTGAATGGCTTAGCACCAAAGTATGTTGAAGATCTATTGTCACTATACCAACCCACCTGATCACTCAGGTCCTCTAAATCCAGTCTACTCAACATCCCTAGAATTACAACCAAACATGGAAAAGCAGCTTTCAGTTTCTATGCTCCTCGAATCTGGAACAAACTTCCAGACAACTGCAAAGCTGCTAAAACACTGAGTTCTTTAAAATCACATCTAAAAACGTATCTGTTTAGAGCTGCCTTTGAGTAACGCTTCGACGTATCATATGTTTTGTGTATGCTTCTTGCTTTATTGCTTTTTTTACTATATATGCTTTGTCTGTGTTTTACTGCAATTTTTATTTTAGCCCTTAATCATCTAAAGCATCTTGAATTACCTTGTTGTTGAAAGTGTGCTATACAAATAAAATTACCCTTCATATTACCTTTTTGGATCTGGAGATGATTTGCACTTAGAAATGCCACTCTCATTTCCTGTTAGAAACAAACTATCTGGGTTGAATTAAGAGGATTTTGAACCTAAATCATCAAGGGGGAATTAATGATTTAAGTCTTAACTGTGATCACCCAATAAATCTTAATAGTAGTGAATAATCTAAAGAAAAAGACTTAAAGACTAAGCTGGTAACATTTTTCCTGCTGTAAAATGGGACCTCACATTGGGTCTTTTGGGACTGACTAGGTTTTGCCGCCATCCATACTTAGCAATGAAATTCTAACTGAATTCAATTAACGTTTTCAGGCATTGCACATTCCAGAAATGTTTCTTTCCATAAGGTTCAGACATGTCCAAATCCCACTAAAAAGAAGACTCTCACTTGTGCTCTATAGTATATTAAAGAAAGTAGCATTCCATTTCTACAGTTTATGAGTTTTAGTTTACTTCCCAGCTCATTAGCTCTCCAAATAACTGTATTTTTTTATTATTTATTTATCTGATCAAAATTTGTGCCATGTGTCCAAACTTGTCAGTCATTTCTGTCCCTTTACAAGATCAAGGACTTATCCAGACACCGAGTGGGACACGAAGAACTGCCAAACTAGATTTTGAGGATAATTTAGTGATGTGCAGCAATGACACTTTAGTGTTAATTAGACAGTGGTGAGATTGCTTGATCCATTGCTCTAGCAGCCAACCGCAGCCTGGTAATCAGGTCACGCAGATTGATATGATAATCCCAGGGGCACAGCATGAAAGAAAAGGCTAACTCTGCATTGGCAGGGTGCGAGCCACGGATGTAAGCGGGAGATATCCTTCTGAAGTTAGAATCCTTTTCAGGCCTTGGAGGGCTAGTTGAGTACTGAGAAAAGAGAGAGAAAAGTGGAGGAAGAAAAGGAGAGAAAAATCTTTTCCCTCATATAGATAATAATCTTGGCTACTGTGGAATTTCACTCAGCTGCGAGAAAAAGGGCTGAAGTATGAAGCACAAAAAGAAGATAGATGTAACTCGCTACACTGTATGTGATGGAAGATTAAGCAGCATTACTTCATCCTATCTTAGCTGGTGTCAAGGTGGCGGAATATGGAGTAAAAAAGGAAACATCAGGTGATGCCAAAGAAGAAGATTTGCTGATTTTTGGCAGAATAAGCTAAGATAATATTTCGCATTTTAGCTGAGGAGAAATGAAACAGCCTCAAACTGTATGTCACTGTTGCAAGCTATAATTTCATTGTGCTGCAAGTGAACCATTTGTTGTTTCTTGATTTTGTATGAGTTTGATGTAGTCTATCTGCTCTTGTTGTGTTCAATTTTTTTATCTAGTTATAAAATACAAATATAACTTTGAAGATACAGATTAAAGTGTCTTTAGTGGCAAGTAATTCTGCATTCAAAATAACCAAATTAGTCACAAATTACACTAAACACACATATTTGCAAGGCATATGCATAACATCCTGCAGAGTATACGCCTCTGAATGATCTATACATGTTGGACTGCAAGTCTGAAGAATGCATCAGAAATTAAGCTGTAAACAAAAAATATCAAGATTAAACAACTTATGAAGCAGTTCTGCTGTTTTACGTTAATGTGCTTGGATTGTGAATGAGCATAAAATAAATGAATGAATGATTCCAAATAGGTTGCCAGGGTTGATTGACTGTTACAGATTGATAGTAAATATGTCATAGATATTGATTTTTACCTGTTTTTGTAGTGCAGAGTTTTAAAATAGTAGAATTCAATACATGTTTTGCAACATTGATGGAAATCAAAAACTGCTGCATTGACAGTTTAATGCCAAGTTTTTTTTTCTTGAAGCATAAACATCCATCTCATTTCTGTATGACAAGCATTAAAGCACACATATACAAAAGATCTGCGTAGCTATCTGAACGGGAGAACATTCTTTCTCTGGTTTAAAAAAAAGATTTTCTCTGGTTTTAATGTTGACATGCATCCAGTTCGGCTGATAGCAGACAGTATTTTCAACATATCAAAGACATACTGCATGTCTGCATCAATCAAGTCCAGTACCAGACAAGAAAGTCATCAGCAGTTCACTTTTTCTAACATCTGCAGCCACATACCACTACCACAATAACCTTGGTTCTCCTAAAGTGACATTTAGGTCCAGAATAAGATGAGCTGCATCAACACTCCATATTCAAACATGTACTTATTTTTATTCTGTAGACTAGTTAGGAATTATTAGGAAACAAAACCTGTTGTGAAGCTAATGAAAACTGAAAGAATAACTTGATGTATGAAGCCAGATTTCAGAGAATATTAGAACCACAATTCCCAGATGACGATTGGGGGATTAGTTGTGATATTAGAAAAAAGTCAGTCAACACTGCTGAAAATTTGTTTTCTCAAATTCAACTATTTCAATTATGACTACCTGAACTCAAATCTCGCCAGACAATGAAAGTTTGGTGTGCTTGAATAGTAACTTCATTAAACTTCTTGTAACATATGTAGATACTGAATAAATAATGTTTTGCCTTATCTGATAGAATAATAAAGATTCACCAAAGCATATAGGTACCAAATCAAAGACTGTGTCCAGTTTGAGGCTTCATAACTTGGATCTAGATGGAAGTTACTCTAGACACTGCACCCATTACTTGTTTAGGTAAATTTAAAGGTAAATTAAAATGTATATTTTACATAATAGAAGCCAATCTGTTCTATCATCATTTTTCACATCTGGCAATAGATTTATATTTAACGCTAAAGTACTATGTTTTACTATTCAGATAGAACAAAATAAGAAATTTCTCACCACAGGGAATTAAATGCACAAAAATTGCCTGCGATAATTGGTGGTTTGATTATTTTCATGTAGAAGTTCTATGTATAAAATAGGTCAGCAGAAAATAACAGTTGGTCAGTTAATTGGTACTGTAAATATACGGTAACAGCAGCTTCTTTTAATAACTAATAGTTGTTTGTTTTTTACAGTGCTCCTTCAGTAAATGCCTCCTTTATTAATATAACAGAATATATTGGTATTACCTGAATAGCATTTTGTTCCTAAACTTTAAACAAGAATCAGTCAAATTTTGCACATGAGTCTACAATATGCATTAAAATGACTTCCCAATAAGACATTAGTATACTCGGTAGATATGTCAACACATACCAACATACTGGGGGCATAGTGCATTCAGTTTTCTGCATATAATTTCAGACGCTAATGAGCACTCATTAGTGGGAAGCGACACACAGCTGCGACTAAAACACAATGTCCGACACAATAATAGAAACAAATGAATAAGAGAAAGACACAGACAGAGAAGGAGGCATTATCAGAGCATTTTAGACAGCATGTAACCGAACGAAACGGCTTTGCTTCAGAGAAGGCTGCCTTGACCTTTTCAGTATTCATCACCAGATTGCATCTCCAAGCTCCTAAACCAATCAGCACAGTAGAATTTCCAGGTCAGCGTATCCTCCTTGAAGTAAAAGGTCAGCACAGAGGAGCTGGGGTCCACCATAGCTTGGAAGACACTGCATGGCGAAGAGGTTTATCTACCTGGCAAATGACATATTACCTCACTGCAGCTTAAGTCCACTTAAGTCAGTGGCAGGACTACTTTGGCTGACTTCAGGAAAAAGGGTCTTTTCATCAAAGAAAAGTGCTGCTTCAGAGTATGTCAACCTCAATTCAGAATGGGATGATAAACATGGTGCACCCTGCACCTTATTATTTGGATCAACTTCAGAAAGATTGATTATGTTACTGCAGAAGTTATATTAAATAAATATACTGAATCGGGTTCAAATGGGAATGTGTTCTACTTCTTTTAGTTGTTTTTCTTCTGTAGCTGCTAAATTTTAGTACATGACGAAATTGTTGCAACTTGCTTTCCATAATGATTAACTAAACCTGGGAAGTCGGAAAATTGATGGACTTGGTTGAACATTGAAATTAATTAATGTTTTTTATGCAGTATCTCAAGTGTAGTGTAATTTATCAATCTCCCCTATTACAGTTTGTGCTTGTAAACTGGAAAGACACACCATATGATAATGAGTACTGGATAATCTTGAACATTACATTTAAAAGTATTTTAGATTTTAAAACATTTTGCTGGAGCAAATATCTGCTCAGCTCTCAAGCTCCAGTTCATATCAATACATGAAATAAGGGTTCATGAAGGAATTTAAGGTTGAAGAAGTAAAAGCGATGATGCTTTGAAACCAGCCTGCCCACATGGCTCCAGTCATCCCCATCAATAGCTGTGTATCTTTAACTCTAACTCAGATCAAAGCAGTCAAATCAAAGTGCACAGAGAAGAAAACACAGGCATGTAAGTGTTTGGTTTTATCCACCATTGCCTCAGTTAATGCCAGAATTAGAACAGAAGTGTGAAGCAAATGTCAGATACAATTTTTGGTTTATGCAACATTTTGCTGCATTTTTTACTCCTGTCAAAGACACTTAAACACGGCTGAGTTTCATTTAATAAGACATCACACTGATGCATGTTTTTATAAAGTATAATTTGTTTTGCAATTTGTACAGTTAAAACCACACTGTTTTTGAAATAAAGTTATTAAGAGTCTTAGTTGGTATTTTTCAACAGCCACTAAGTAACCATAATTTAACATCAGTCACAAATTAAAGTTTAAGCTGAAGATAAATTTCTGTAAATCTGGCTTCCATTTTTGTACTTGCCTTTTGCCAGGATTTGCCAGGAACTGCCATGTAATGCAAAGGGTAAACAGTCTGTGATTGTCAAGTAGGCTGTAATCAAAAAACACAGAAACAAAAAAAAGAGAAAGATAAAGCTTATAGTAAGACCACCCAAGGGGCTGGAATAAAAAAATCCTGTCACGAGTCAATTCCTCACATTGTTGAATCACAGCACAGACGATGAAATGAACAGGCTGTGCCTTAAGAACACAAAGACAAAATGGCAATGACAATTCAATTTAAATGAAACAAAATGAAAAAAGGGAATGGAAATATGGTAATGAGGTGTGTCTTGGAAGTTGTGTGGAGTATAACTAATGATTAGAGCAGAAAAGGAGGATATTTGATGAGGATTTAACTTTTACTTATCACTTGACAGCGTGTTTAATTACCAGGACATTAGTCGGGGACGAAGCAGTAGTTCAGAGAAAAATTAAATTCAAGGAAACGACTGTTCTTTTTTTTATCTCCCAGACATTTACAATTGAGTCAACTCTTAAATTAAGGGCTTTATCACTGTAATAGTAGTTTTAATGCTGTCAGAGAAGCTGAAACTAGCTGTTTGGTATATTTGAAGATTTTTTTTCCCCTTCAGAGCTTTGCAAAGATTATATTCCCTTGAAACCTTTTGTAGTTTTTTTCACATTCCAAAAATAATTCCAGTGTATATATTTGGAATTTTATGCCACAGACCAACATTAAGTTGCACACAACTGCAAAGGGGAAGGAAATGGATCTATGGTTTTCCAATATTTTACAGATATTTAAAACATGTGCAGAGTATTTGTGTGCATGTCCTCTCGATATACCCCAATATAAAATCGATTGCAACCAACTACCTTTAGATTTGATCATTAAAAGCACTTCAACTGTGTGTAATTTAATCCCAGCCGTTTTGTGAAAACCACAGAAGTTTTTTAGGTTGCATTCACACCAGCCCTGTTTAGTCCGCTTTTGTCAACCTCTACCTCATTTGCTCAAGAGTCCAGTTCATTTGGGGAGGTGTAAATTTGCAATCAAACTCTGACGCGGACCAAAAAAGCAAACTCTGGTCCGCCTAAAAACCTAGGTTTCAGCAGGAATGAAGTGAACTCTGGTGTGATTCAATTCCATATGTCAATGCCAAGCAAACCGGGGCCACTCCAAAAGCAGGAAAAGGACTATAACACAAGGCAGTTTGGGTAAATAGAACCAAAACAACTGCAGCAACAACTCAGCCTTGTCCTCTGTTAATGCTGAGCCCATTGCTGCAACACATTTGTCTGCCACTTAAACCAAAGACAACAGAGCAATCCTAAAACTGCTGAAATCTTTTGCCGCTCTATGCTTGCTTACATTTCACCAAACAGGAATTGTCCCTCTGTTCAGTGAAAATTATCTTAGAGAACATTAGCAAACGAATGCCTAAATACAAGTAATTAAAAGTTTCTTTATGCAGCACCTTTCACAGATGTGAAATGTTACAAAGTGATTCACAGAAAAAAAAAAAACATACATATATGTCAACATAGTACATGGAACGAAAATACAAAACCCAAAGCAGAGGTCAAAACCCTTAAGCCTAGTTTATTCTTTTTTGTTAGCAAGTTTGCACCCACATGCACACATATTGAGGGAGACATTTTCCTTTTATACTTCGCAGTTGGTGTCAATGTTGCAAAGCAATTCTCCGCCGGGACAGCAGGGGATGCAGACCTTTTCTGGCTGGTCTGCCATTGCATTGATGTCTCTGGTCAACGACAAATTATTTTCGTCAGCTTGTAAACGCACATCCACTCAAGTAGCAATGGCAAACAGAGAGTGAGATTTTATTGAACTGGAAAGCTTTTTACCAGTAGTGCAGCTCATTGAATACTCTAAAAATACATGTAAACAAATAAACACAGCAGTCTGTTTTGTTGTTCTCTACACCTCCTGGTGTTCAAAATCACCAAAAGACCATGTTAGATAAAATGGCCTTGCTGTGTAAAGCCTCTGGTGCCCAAAAGCTGCAGTGACTGCTAATTACATCGACTATAGAGCACCATTCTGGTGAAATGATCTTGGGCTGATGTCGGGCTGGCCAATCACAGACGTGTACTCTCCGTTGCATTCTGTAGAATGTTGAAAACTCCTCACCTCCGCAGACAGAGAAGTATAAACTAGGCTTTAACTCTGCACTTCACAAATCAAGAAAAAAGAAATTGTTGGAAGAAAACCATAGGATGTCCCAGTTATAGTTTAAAACTGCAGTCCGGAGAATATATTTATGTATCAAAGTTTTATAAAGCTTTAAAATGAGTGCAGTGCAGTGCAGTTCAATACTATGATAAAAGGCTAGTGCTCCCCAACATCTGTTGTTCTTCTTAAGTCCCCCCTTCCTACCACAGACCACTATTCATTTCACACTGACCGTCGAATTTTTTTAGCCAATAGAATTTAAAATTCCGCCTCGTCGGCTGTCAATCAACTTACTGTACATCGCGCAGACCTGGGAAGATGGGGCCGTGCGCACAGGCAGCTCGTGTTTACAGTTGCCATTTTGGAAGGTCGTGTCAGCCCTGGAGAAGTCGCTCACCTCTGAAATGTCCATAACAAAGTACAGTTGGGTGATGCATGATAGCGCTTGCTGCTTTCCTCTTGGCCCGCTGTGACATCACAGGTTATGCGCATTCACAATTGTTGAGGTGGGGCTAGAGGGAGCGAGAGGGGAGGGGGATGAGGGATGTTTTGGGAGGGGTCTTGTTAGTGGAATTCAAAAAATCTCTCTCTCCTTCAAATACTCCGGACAGCAGCTTTAATACAGACCATTGTTGGGACCCCATTTTCCACAAATGAAATGAACAGACTGTTGGACGACGGGAAGCCATTTTCCCCAGATGGACTGAGCAGACCTCATTTCCCACCATTAATTAATATAAAATAATTATTTTTTTGAAACTCTTACCTTGATTATATGCCTGTAATTCGATGATGCAACACTGGGTGGGGTTACAATTTACTGGAAGAAACTGTATAAACTCTTTCAGACCTAAGCCTAAAAATGCCCATCTAGACCGTTCCCTCTTATTTTAGCTGTAAGAAGGACAAACAATGTTAAACAATTAAATACATTTTTGGACGTTCAAATAGATTTTTAGGAATTTTTAAAAGAATCGATTCAGAATCAAAGAATCAATTTTTTGCAACACAGCACTAAAAGGAGAGCTGATGAGATAAAATAGCCTCATTAGCTATATCCTCACTTCTAAGTTGCTTTGGATAATTTGTTAGCCGAATGCATGAACAAATACATTAATAGAATGACATTTTACACTTTTTGCCTCACTTCATGGAAACAAATTAGCACATCCTCCCACAACACATCCTCCCACAGTGAAACATGGTGGTGACACTACCATGTTGTGGGGAAAGTTAGTCTCAGCAAAGACAGGGAAGCTGGTAAAAGTTGATGGGGAAAAAAGAAGACACTAAAACAAACATTGAAGTTTACGGTAAGAAATGACAAAATGAATGAAACGGTTCCAGGGGTGGGAAACATTTGGGTGGTACTGAGAACCCTGATATTGAAAGAGAGTTTCACGTTTCACTGTACCATTTAAAGTGTGGAGGATTATCACTTTTATTTTGCATGTAGGCTTGGTGGGAGGACTTTGCTTTTAACATCCTGACTCTTGCATTTCCTTTATACACAGAACTGAATTCCATCATGATAGTGTTGAGGATGATGACTTGCAGTAAAGGTTTAACCTTTGCCAAAGACACTTAATGCATTTCTGCTGCTCAATGGCACTAATGGCCAAGAATGGCTACTAATAGTTTGCTGCTGGTATTTAATCCCACAATCAATCTTACCAGTGACAAATGCTCCTTTGCCACACTTGGCAAGAATATCTCTGCCTGCAATCGTCACCACATTTCCCCCGTCAATGGAACAGGAGAATTGGTGGAGAGGGGAAGGAGGTGAGTTGAGAGAAAACAGACGAGAGGAATGGAGATGGAGAAAGGCGAGGGGGAGACAGCGGGGGTGTTTAATCTACTGATTCAATTCCTGCCAGTGCCCGTCACTCTGCCTCTCTGTCATGAGGGCAAATGGAGCATGCAGCCAAAAACATTCAGACCAAATCACATTTTCTCTCAAATTTTCACTCTCTCTTGCTGTCTCTCTTGCATCTCTATGTCTATTGCTCACTCCATCTCTCACTTCCCACCATTCTTCATATCTCTCCATTGCATTTTCCTCCATTTTTGTTACTCACTTGCTGACCGATTCCTGCAGTACTCCACACGGAGGTGTAGATAAATGCAAATTCAAGGAATTGCTTGATTTGTGGATTTTTAAATGATAGGGCCTGTCAAATGCATAACATTTTTGTCATCGATTTGAGTTATGCATTGTAATTTACAAGTCAAATAATTAATTCCTTGATTTATACCTCTTTACCTTGAACTTTCTCCTGGAGCTTTCACACAAGATTAGCGGTAAACTGGTCAACTCCAAAACTGAAATAATTATTTTTGGACCTAAAGAGGAACAATCAGCACACAGCACACAGCTTCAATTAATAAAGATAGAAACTACTAATCAGGCCCAAAATCTAGGTGTAGTAAAGGACTCAGACCTGAACCTCCAAGGTCACAAAGGCAATAACAAGGTCAGCCTTTTATTACCTGAAGAACATTTCTAGGATTAAAGGACTGATGGCACAACAGGACCTCGAAAAATTCATCCATGCGTTTATCTTTAGTCGGATTGATTACTGCAACAGCATCTTCACAGGTCTGCCTAAAAAGTCAATCAGACAGCTGCAGCTGATCCAGAACGCTGCTGCTCGTGTCCTCACTAGAACCAGGAAAGTAGAGCACATCACCCTAGTTCTAAAGTCCTTACACTGGCTCCCTGTAGCTCAGAGAATAGACTTCTAAATATTCATACTAGTTTATAAAGCCCTGAATGGCTTAGCACCAAAATATGTTGAAGACCTGTTGTCACTGTACCAACCACTTAGACCACTCAGGTCCTCCAATTATGGCCTACTAAACATCCCCAGACTCAAAACCAAACATGGAGAACAAGCTTTCAGTTTCTATGCTCCCATTATGTGGAACGACTTCCTGGCAACTGCAGAGCTGCTGAAACACTGAGGTGCAATAAATCAAATCTAATAACTCATCTGTTTAGAACTGCCTTTGAGTAAACGATTAATGTCATATATATCATATGTGTTCATCCTTTACTTTATTGCTGTTTTTCATGCTTTCTTGTGTATCATGTGTTTTGTTTCATGCTAAATTGCTGCTTTTAATTTCCAAAGTTATATTATATGTTTTTCTTTATCACCAAATCATGTAAAGCACTTTGAATTACCCTGTTGTTGAAAATGTGCTATACAAATAAAATTGCCTTGCCTTCTGGATTTAAATAACGTTACCTTAACAACATACTTTCTGTCAGTCTGCATATTTAGAAGAAAACATTTAAAAAAGAAATCATTGTTACCTTGTAAATCATAAAGCATATTTTAGTCCAGTTAGAATGTTGATCTAGCCTCAACTTTCTTAACGTTCAACATGTTATTTTCTGACTGTCCCGAACAAGCAATGCCTTTAGATTTTGCAGAGCTCCTTAGGCCCTGTCCACACAGGAATGTTTTTTTTTTTTTTTTATAAACTCAGTCGTTTTCAAAAACACTTGTGTTTCAGATACATTCCCATTCACATGAAAACAATGAAAAAACACTATTTTTACACACTCAGAAAAATAGGTGGTGCTAAACATGAAGTATGGGACATGCGCATAAAGCCTCCACACAAGGTCAGCAGTAAACTGGTCATCTCCAAGAGTCCTCTGTGATTCGTTCTCAAGCTTCTGTGAAGCTCATGGAAATCTTCCCACGTCTGACTGCCTCAAGGTTCCTTTTTCCTCTCATGCTCAAGATACACCTTGAATCTCTGGCTCTCCAGCTTCCATTCTCCTTTTCCGGCTGCTCCACCACCATCTCCCCTGGACAACCACCAACAGCTCATGCAGACATCCTGGACTCCACTCACTCTCCCTAGCATCATCTCTTCCATCTGAAAGTAAGCCTCACCTGAGATCTTTCACATCTATTCCTCTGAATATATAACATATTCACCTCTGGACTTTCTACAGTGCTGGTTTCTTCATTCCTTCCATGCAGCCTTTCCTATTCAATGCATGGACAACATAACAGCGATGTTTCAACAGTAGCAGCCTGTTCAAAACACCTCCTCTCCAGCTGAGGACATCACAGCCTCCTCCCCAGGATCTTCTGAAGATACCCACAGTGATGTCTGTTCACTTCCTACAGAAAGATTCAAAAGTGAGGCAGGATTCCTCCTTCAGTGCACTATAACCTTTAATTGGTCTCCTAGAGCATTCTCCAAAGATATCATATATCCTCAGTCTCCAATCTGGCAAGGCCTTAAAGTGGGCAGAATCTCGTTTCAGCAACGAGCCCAGTTTCAATGTCACATTTAAAGAGTTCATTCAAATAATTTAAAATGATTTTTAACAGGATAAAGATCAGACTTCATTATGCAATAGTGTGGAAACTGAAACAAGGCAACAGATTTGTGGCAGAGTTCTCCATAGAGTTCTGAACTCTTGCTCCTGCCACAGGTTGGAATTCAGAAGCCTAAAAAAGAGTTTTCTTCAATGCTTTAAAGGAAGAATTAGAGGATGAACTAGCCCTGGATGATCTTGCTACCCTGGATGAGATCATTTCCCTCGCTATTCGTCTGGACAATCGCATAAGAGAAAGAAATAAGGAAAAGGTCAAGGGAATCACTGTCATTAAAACAGTCAGTAATAATCCACCCTCTCCTTCCAGTCGCTCTGTTTCACCACGAGAAATTAACCCTGAACTCCTGAGCCCATGCAGATAGGCAGGACCAGACTCACTATGGATGCACCCAACGTAGGGTGAGTGGGAACCTCTGCATCTATCGTGGTTCATCTGAGCATTTCAAAGCCACCTGTCCTGCCAGATCTGCCTCCACAATGCCTTGGCCTAAAGAGAGGGTCTGCCAATAGATTTAGAGAGATCTATTGGCGGACTAGGGGCAGGATTCTTCTTGTTTTTTTAAAAAGATGGTTCACTACGCTCTTGCATCGACTTCTGGGGTTTAAATCACATCACTGTGAAAAACAATTATTCTCTCACTTTACTATCCTCTGTTTGAAACGGTCCATGGTGCTCCCATGATCACAAAATTAGACCTCCGCAACGCCAGGGAGATGAATGGAAAACGGCTTTTTGCATTCCGCTTCGACTCTTCGAATATTTGGTGATGCAATTTAGCCCCCACAATGTCTGACTTCTTTTCCAAGCATTAGGTAATGATGTTCTGTGACTTCCTTATTGTGTTTGTGTTCTTATACATGGATGACATACTAATCTACTCTAAAAACCTGTCTGATCACCAGAAGCATGTCCGCCTGGTCCTACAATGCCTCCTAGAGAATTGCCTTTATGTAAAAGCCAAACAGCCAAAAAAGCCTTTCAGGACACCCAAGGTCGCTTCACAAGACAAAAACACAGTAAAATACAGTACAATAGATAAAATCAATTAAAAACTACAGGGAAAACAAAATAACAAAAGTTATAGGCAGTTTTAAACAGATGAGTCGGGAAGTGACAAGACTGTGGACAAGAATGACGGCAGCTTGAAGTGTAAGAGAGGGGTAGAGGCGATTAATGGATCGAAGATGGAAGTTGGCAGGCTGAGTTATGTTATTGACATGAGATTGAAAAGAGAGCGAGCTGTCAAGGATGACACCCATACTCTTTACCTGAAGGGAAGGGGAAACTGTGGTGCTGTCGATGGTTAAGGAGAAGCTGTCAGTTTTGGAAATGGTGGCTTTGGTGCTCCCAAGAAATTCAGTTTTATTGCCGTTAAAGGGATATTCCCCCTCTAAGCCAAAATGTGTCTTTTACCACTGGCAGCAGTTTGTTTTCTTTAGCTTAGCATAAAGCAATGTAAGTGAATGGTACCTACCAGCATTTTGTGTACAAAAGTGATTAAAATTAATCAATAGTGATCGTAATTATTACTGGTGATCTCAATAATCAAATCAACTGCAAATGAAAAATAAGAAGTAGCACCAAGGAATTACAGGAACCGATTTAGACTTGGGACTACATTACGACAAAGCACCGCTGTAAGCCACTGCTGCAAGGCGCAAGAACATGACCCAGTGGTCCCTAAAGCCACCTGCTTCCGTAAACACACACATGCATGACTGCTACCTGGTACAGCATAGTAAGTTGCAACAACAATGGCAGGGTACACGACGTCTTTGAACCCATTTTTCTTGGGTTAAACTTAGCTAAAACTACAGAAATAAAAACTCTGCGCAGTTGTGTTTACGGAAGCAGGACGGACCCCTGGGGCACACCTGAAGTGACTGGGGAGGGTTGTGAGGTGAAGGATTTTAGCTGAATGAACAGAGTACGGCAGGGGTGAGGTAGGAGCGAAACCAGAGGAGAGGGGTGAGGGTGATACCTAAAGCAGAGAGTCTACTGAGGAGAATGGGGTGAGAAATGGTGTCGAAGGTCGCACTCAGATCGAGGAGGATGAGGATGGAAATTAAACCAGAATCAGCAGCCATGAGGAGGTCATTAGTGATTTTGATGAGGGCTGTTTCAGTGCTGGGGTGGGGACGGAAGCCAGACTGGAATTTTTCAAACAGATTATTATGGGTGAGATGGGATTGGAGCTTGGTCGCCACAGTTTTGGAAATTTTGGAAATGAAGGGAAGATGGGAGATGGGGCGGAGGTTATTGAAGTAATTTGGATCTAAACCAGTTTTTTTCAGTATAGGACTGACTGCTGCAGACTTGAAGAGGGTAGGAACAATTCCAGAAGACGGTAAGAAGTGGATGATGGCTATGATAAGGGGGAGCAGAGAGGGAAGGCATGATTTGACCAGAACTGTAGGAAGGGGGTTTAACTGACAGGTGGAATGTTTGGACTTAATGATAAAGTCGGAATAATTCTGAGGGATGGGGGAGTTTAAAGGTGGAGAGTTGATAGGAGGGTTGAAAGAAATCGGAGAGAGGACAGGAGAGGTGTGTTGATGGATCGTGTTGACTTTTTCATAAAAAAACTGAATGAGAGAGTTGCAGGTGTAAGATAAAAAAAGGTGGGTAGGTAGGGAGTCTGGGGCTGAATGATGCTGTTTCATAAAATGCAAGTTTCATAAGTCTTGGTTACCTTCCTGGATTACATCTACAAGACCGGACAGGTGAGTAATGATCCAAGCAAAGTAAATGCGGTCATGGAGTGGCCCGTCCAGATTCTTGTAAACAGTTACATTTCCTAGGATTCGTTAATTTTTACAGGAGATTCATTTGGAACTATACAGCCAGAACGTCACCTCATTAACTGCTCTCACATATGCCAAAATTTCATTCACCTGGTCTCCTGAAGCAGAAACTGCATTTATCCAGTTAAATAAAAAGTTATATCAGGCTCCTATTCTGAGGTTGGAGGTTGGGCTCCTTGGTCAACATTTTCACAAAAGAGGTGTTTTCGCTCTGCTCACAAATATGCGAGTGTTACAACCCCAAACGTAAGTGATTCCATACAAATTGTTGAACACAGGTGCCTGTTGGTGATTGGTGAGCCTGGACGGTGTTAGGAGTCTGGGGTGTTTGTTTGTTTTTGTCTGTCTGCTTCCTGATATTTTGCGTCATTCTGGAGTTTATCCACCAAAGCTCCCGGTAGCGCTCCGGAGCTGTCAATCATCCTAAAGGTGGTTCCTGCCTGCTGCACCACCAGGTGCAGCTCATCAGGCTCATCATCAGCGGTGTATATCTAGGTTGGCAGCCACAGCCTTGATGCCGGAGTGTTTTAGCTGTTTGGTAAACCTCCAGTCCACCATGAACAGCCTTCCTGTGATTCTGTTCGATACTCAGCGGTTATTCTTCATTCTTTTTGCTTCCCAGTCGCTTCAACTCTCACCTGTGTTCCGGATTTCAGTAGCTCTGGTGTTCCTTCCATGTCTGGCTGCCTTTTGACTAACTCCTGTGTCTCATCGCCGTTCTCTGTCTGTCCAATCTCTGAATTTCCTCATTGCTCCTGTACTACATCCACCTCAACTCCAGTGATTCTGCAGGAAAGTCTTGCAATCATCCCAGACTCCTAGCATTCCTCCCTGGCGTTCATACTCATCATCTTCCAAGCTGATTGGCTTTTGCAGTGATTATAAGACGTTGCTTTTGGAGCTGTCATAATCCATCCTCAGCTCACTCCATCCACCCAAACTCACAGTTACCTTATTTAGCTAACAACTGTTGGTAGGGGTTGGATCGCCATTTAGGTTCTGTAAGTTTTCTCTTGTTTTGTTAGTCTAGGGAGATAAGATTTTGTCTTTAGTTTTCTTTGGGTAAGGTTACTTTTTCAAGGTAATTCTCTTGTGTGTTATTTTGGCCTGAGATCCACCCTGAAGCCTGAACCACAATTGATAACAAACACCTGTTTACCTTTACATCTGTGTGTCCTGGGCTGTGTGAAGTCTGTTGGAGGACGGATCATTTTTGTTGTGGCCAGTATGCTCCTAGGGCAGACAATAACATGTGAAATCTTCACTCTGAAAAGTATTACTTTATGTTTACGGGTTCCCGAAAAATGCCTTTTCTGTGTGGATGCAGGTCACAAGCGGTTAAAAACGTTCTCGTGTTGACTGGGCCTTAGATTCTGCATCCAAGTATTGACTTGGGTTATATTTTGTCATACCATTTGATTAAAATATCAAATGAGCCACATAAAATGGCACACATATACACACTACGAATGTCATTTTATGTAAATGTAATTACATTTTTATGTACATGAAATTACAAATAAAGGGTCACTCACCAGTGTTCTTGAAAAAAAAAATTCAGATCTTTCATCTGGGTAAATTTTTTAATAACTGGTCTTTCAGATAATCCCCTTTAAATCTATAATTCAAGTCCCGGAACGATGTTAAAATCCAATGGCTGGTGACATCCCAAATATTCAATCTCAAATTTTCGCTAAAGAGGCAACGTGCTAAATTTAGACTTCAAAAAATCTATTCAACCATTTTCTTTTGTCTTGGTAGCTACCAAGAATATTAGATGGCTGCAGAATTCTATCAAACAAAACATAAATGTGACATGTACTATTCCGACATTTTAATATGAATTATGCTGCACAACCAACTTTTGCATTTGGTAAAACGGGGCGCATCACTTCCTGCTGTGGTTTCACCCCGCCTTTCCACCGGACGCGTAAGCAGCACGTTACAGGAGCAGCACGTCATACGCAGGTGATAGCCACCGCTGTAGTCAATAGAACCCTTTCCACCGGAGGCGAAAGCAGCGCGAGTCTGCCGCATCTCAGGAGCGTCATGTAGCAGCACTTTTCTAAATAGAAGCAGCAGAGGCGGAGTCAGTAATTTTATACACCAGGGGCTTAGCCCTAAAGGGTTGTTATGCACGTGTGTGTGTGTTTGGAGTGGGGGGGGGTTAAGTTGTGTTCGACAAGCATAACTTTATATAAGAACACTAATTATATCACATACATGTGTCACATTAACATTAGATTTTTAATTAAGCAACAAGGCAGAACAGAACCAGGGCTGTATCTAGACACCAGGACTAAACCACAATTCAACCAAACCCAGAACTGATCCAGGACTAAAACAGGACTGTAACATTTCTAAATCAAGACTACTTCCGGATTGAACCAAGACAGAACCAGAATTAAAACTAGATAGTAGCACTGAAAATCAAAACCTCTTTATTGTGGCAGCATGAGACTGTATCTTCGAGGCTTGAGTTTTGCGAACCTATCAATGACATTTTCATGGTCAATATTATTCAAGTATTCTTTTTCAGATGTGTTTTGGTGATCTCTTTCTTTCCTGATTTCGCCTGACCTATGTGAATGATCAGAAAGAGAGTTACTACTAATATTGATACCTTTATATTTGTCTCTCTGAGTTTGTACCATAATATTTTTTAATTTTGGGAAATAACTACACTATTAATATTACTATTTAGCCTATAGCTGTGCAAAAAAAGCCTGCATGACCTATTAAATTACAAACCTAACAAGATACACTTAAGAACATGTTCTAGCGAGTTTTGGCAAATAACTTTCGGTGACTAACATGTCTTTCTCACCTGGATCTTGTTCCATCTCTGTTCTGTCCTCATTCTCCTCTCCCTCTCTATTCCTCTGTCTCCCTCTTTGTGCTAGCAATCAAGCCAAACGTCAAGAACATCAAATATACAGTTGAAACCAGATATTTACATACACTTCAGATAAAAGCACTTTTTACTGTCAAACATCAAATCAGACTAAACATTTATTTCTTTTAGATTAATAAATATTAAAAAAAAATGTTAAATCTAAGTATAAAGAGAGTATTTTATTTATTTTTAATGGCAAATTACACCCAAATTGTATTTCAAATTGAGGCACACTTCTTTTCCTGATGTCTTGGTTGATTACTCTTGATTTTCCCATGTCAAAGAAAGAGGCTCAGTGTTTTGGGGATGCCTTAATATGCATCCACAGGTGTGCCACCAATTAACTCAAATGGGCTCTGTTAACCTATCAAAAGCTTCTTAAGATCAGAATGGAATCATCTGGAGTTTCCTTTTTGATTAAAGATGCAATAAACTTAGCGTATATACTCCTGACTTTGATTAAATGCAAAAAAATAAATACATAACTCTCTCACTTTATTCTGACATTTAACTAATTTAAAACATATGTTAATATTTATTTGGCTAAAACAAAAAAAAGTTTACCCTAATTTGTGGTTTAATAGTAAAAGAAAAGTGTTTTTTGTTTTTTTCCTGAAGTAGCCTATATGTAAGTATCTGGTTTCAAATGTGAATATACTGTTGTATTGAAATTCCTCCTGTTTTGCATAGAAATATAATAAACGGCATATAAAGCATAATATAATAAACTTTACCGGAGATTTTTCTTTGAAAGAGGCCCCTTATGTCTATTGTTTTGTACATCAGTAGGCTACATAACCAAAACCAATTTAGTTTTATTTAGCCATGGGGAATAGCAATTGAAAATATGAAATAAACACACATGTGAGCTAAAAAAAACAACTAGAAAAACAGCATTGTTGTTTAGCTTTTCATTTCGCTATTGGTTGATTAGTCCTGACAGAGCTAGCAAAAATACAAAGAGCAAGTAATGTAATA
Source organism: Valencia hispanica (assembly GCA_963556495.2). Taxonomy (NCBI): domain Eukaryota; kingdom Metazoa; phylum Chordata; class Actinopteri; order Cyprinodontiformes; family Valenciidae; genus Valencia; species Valencia hispanica. Next base: position 9,493,559 of record OY747708.1, on the reverse strand, counting down.
CGCCAGGTGAGAAGTGCAACATCAGTCTTTGTGATACATCGTCATATTTACAGCATGAGTGATTTGCTTTGGTACCTGGTCATACTTGAGCTCTCCTCTGTCATGCCTGCACTTATACAGCACATTCGTGCAGCGTGTCTCCCCCTCCCTCACACGCGGCTGCGCACATGCAGCGGCGCTAGTGCCTGAACTCGGTTCATACCAAAATTAGGGGGAAATTTACGACTGTGTGCTATGTGCTTCTAATATTGTGTGTAGTTTTTTTGTAGTTTTTGTTTAATACAGTTGTCAGTCAGACATCGTACTATGAAAAACAAACAAACACACCAAAAGACCCGAGGCTTCTGAAAAAACAACCCGGGCTTAAGCCCAATGAGCCACTCTCCCGCTCCGCCGATGCGCGGCAGTCCTATTTTCTATACGGTATGGCTCTGAAACACGTAAATGTCGACATTTTGGATAGGGGAAGACAGGAAATGAAATGGCGCGGCAACCGGAAATTTTCAAAATAAAACAAATGTGCTGCTTTGCAGTTGGTTTACTAAAATATTTTGGATATTCCCTGACATAACATAAACTTATCGGCAAATATAAACGGACATAACATAAAACACAGACCTTTTGGAGCCTTGTTGTTGTCTTTTCCTGCTTGTTGTGTTTACTGACACTCAGCTGCTCCCCTGCTGCTATGTGCTTCATACTTGGAAAGGGCCAAGCAGCAGAATACGCAAGTGAAACGTGCTGCTCCTGTAACGTGCCGCTTAAGCGTCCGGTGGAAAGGAGGGGTCATACTTTTTCTTCTTCTTCTTTTTCTGATAAATTTGCGGCAGACTGCAGGCCAGATGGCTCATTGCTGCCTTTCTCTATCGAGGAAGGTAGCAGAATCTCAGCTTGGGCTGTGGCATTTGTGCCCCTTGGCTGTCGACTGAGCGCATGTTGGCTATGTGCACTGTGATTTAAGATATTCATCATTAAAGCAAACCTTAAGGGGCAAACCCCTGCTTCAAGAGGATTTAGCCCACTGAGTTTGTCAGTATTCTGGCAAAGATTTAGATAGATATACACACATGTTTATAACAGAATCTTCTTGGTAACAGAATTGGTCTTTATATAATTCTACTCTGTACAGAACGACCCTGTTATACTGATTAATTTAAGCATGCCATGCATAGAGCACCACAGTGACATCTGGTGGGGCTGGGCCCCACCGGCCCCAAATGCAGAGATGCCACAGGTTATTTTAGTTTTTACTATTGTGTTTTCCCACAATGCATCAGTATTTTGCATTATTTTTATTTGTAAATATAAATAACTGAAGGAAATATAAAACTTTTTCAAAAAGCACTAATCATACATTTTTAAACCCACAAACTTATAGTTTGATTACCTCAATCACTTTTGAGCCTCCCACACATTTCAAGCCAACCTGAAAAATGAGACATCCAGACCTAAGCGTGAACAGCTGTGAAAGTGATCACCTTCTCAGTCTATTTATTACATGAATAATATATTGAATGGGTGATGGAGTTCCCAGAGTCAAAGATATTTTTCCAAGAAAAGTCAAGCAGGGAAGCAATTTATTGATCAACAATTGCACATAATGGTAACCTGGGTCTAAAGCACAATTCAGGGGAAAGAAGTATATATATATATATATATATATATATATATATATATATATATATATATATATATATAGTAAACTGTTTTATTTTGCATTTTTATAGCTGCCTTTTCAACCTTTGTATATTGCTAAAGCCACTGTATATGTTTTATTTTAATGCTTTTGATTGGTGGGCGACACCCAAAATACAATTGTTTATATGACTAATGGGAAACACCGTACAACATACATTGTTTGTATATTTCTTGTCCAGTTTCAGTTAAATGTGTTGCTCATAAATCTCCAAATTATTTAATCAGTGACGCATAAATCTAACATTAAGACTGTAATTAGTAATATGTGTTTCACTGTAACATCTTTTTTTGCATTCTGCTAAAGATAAAGCAGCTTTATTCATCCTCCTACCAGCTTAGTTAGTTGACACATTAGTAGACATGCCTTATGTTTTGTCTTTTTGCTCTGTCCTCCTTTCATCTGCGCAGAGCCTACGGCTGAGAAAGCTGCTGTGCTAGTATAAGCTTTGTCACCCCCACACAGGGCCCCTGGCTGGCCAGCCAGCTCTCTCTTCAGTCCTCTCATTTACACCCAGCATAATTAAGAGCTTCGACCTTAAAAAAAGAGGATGGCTGTTGTGGAAACTACTCCCAGAGGATTTCACACTGGAGCTGCCAAAGCAGCTGAGGGAGTGAAGTCAGATACCATTATGCAAACTTTCAGTAAGTGAGACTTTCTTGTCTGGAGGAATTACAGAATTATACAAGAGATTCAACATGCAAGTCAATTAACACTGTATTTTTTTAAAGTGTACTCATGTTTTTAGAGTTCTTCATGAAAATGGGAATTGGTGCAGGTAAGCACCACCACTTAGAAATGCTCTGAGTAGACATTGCATTTTAGAGCTTGAGCAAGAGACTAATTAGAGGGAGTTTGGTGATGGAATTTAGAAGACATCCACGAACTATTTAACAACTAGAATCTGAATTGATATGCCACATTTTATATAAATCAGGTGCTGGGTTTCTAATAAACAGTTTTGACTTTGCTGAACAGGAAAAAATTGACAAACAGAGAGCAACAAGGCTAAGCATGCAACTATTTCAATATTTTTTTTATAACCCCAAATGTCATTGGGATTTTATGTGACTGACCTACTAAAGTTAGTATATAACCGTGAAGAAGGAGGAAAATGATGCATGTCTCTAAACATCCCTGGAATCAGAACCAAACATGGCAAAGCAGCTTTCAGTTTCTCTTATCTGGAGCAAACATCCAAATGACTGCAAAGCTTCTGAAACACTGAGTTCCTTTAAATCAAAGCTAAAAACCCATCTGTTTAGAACTGCCTCTGATTAATTGATTAATAATAGCTGAAATATAACAGTAGTGTGTTTTAATGTTATTTATGTCTTTGATGTTGTGTTTTCTGTTTTTATTGTCATTTTATTGCTGTTTTTATTTTTTTCCTAACAATGTAAAGCACCTTGAATCGCCTTGTTGCTGTAAGTGTGCTATACAAAAAATGTGCCTGCTTTGCTTCTCAAAAGTTGTATTAACCCCCCACTCTGAAAATGTCATATGTGCTGGTCTGTCTGCACATCTTATGAGTTTTTTTGTACTCCAACTCTCACTGTAGCATTAAATATTTGACTCATCTGCAACATGTTTTCTTGGTTGAACGAGAGGAAGATCATCAGGTTGCTCTCTCCACACTTTGGTGATAATCAGGTACCTTTTTGGTAGAAGTTGTCTCTCTGTGCTGTGAGTTTACTCTCCTTTTCTTCTCTCCCTTGTTCTATAAGTGTTCCAAGGGCTAATGTCGGAGCATTTCTGCCACTTCTTCCTGCAAGGCTACCACGCTTTATAACACCCATCTCTTCCTTGCAGAACATCCTACCGGCCTTTTTGCTGTTCCTTTGGTCGGCTCTTCAGGTAATGCTTGCCAGGATGCTTCCCACCTTCCTGGAAATCGCTGATTGACCTCTGCTCCTCTGCACAGAGAAGACTGGAAACATGCCATCACCTTCATCTCATCTGCCAGTTGCAGCCTGTCAAATATATGGGTTACTCTTTCTCATCTAACCCTAAACAAGTAAGACACATTCACCTGATTTCTTCAATTTTATCTTTAGTGATATTTTCACAAAGCCTCCCAGCTAACCAGTCATCTCTTCCAGTTCTTGTGGTTACAGGGAATTTCTTTAAAAACTGCTCTGTGAAGGCCTCAGAGGTTTGTTAAAAAACATTAGGACATTAGAACAAGAACAGGAACAACATAAAGAACAAGAAACACACCAGACAGCACTGAGACAAATCTGAAGTTTAATGATGCATCGGCAAATTTACAACGGCATTGCAGTTCAATAATTTCGACATACCTGGCAGAGTGAAATGCAAATGCATGTCACACTTTTCAGATTTTGAGAAAAAAATATCTAATTCTAACAAAATACATTGAAGGTTTTGGTTATTTGGCAAATGTGGAAAGGTTCAGAAGGACCTTCTGAGGAGGTATGAAGTATTTTGCAAGACACAAAATTTTTGCATATCTAAGTTCAAAGTGAAGATTTTAGGAACTCAGGTTATTTTCATTTTATGTGGAAAACTTGCCAACATCCATCCATCCATCCATCCATCCATCCATCCATCCATCCATCCATCCATCCATCCATCCATCCATCCATCCATCCATCCATCCATCCATCCATCTCCACTTATCCGAGGTCGGGTCACGGGAGCAGCATCTTAAGCAGAGAGACCCAGACTTCCTTCTCTCAAGCCAATTGGACCAGCTCCTCAGGGGAAATCCCAAGACATTCCCAGACCAGCTGTGAAACATAGCCCCTCCAGCGTCTCCTGGGTCTTCCTCTGGGTCTCCTCCCGGTGGGACATGCACTTAACACCTTACCGACATGTTTCAATAATTTACATAATAATGGGGGATATACATACAAATACAAATGGTTGTTTAACTGCATTTGATTCGTATGTCTGTCCAAAACATGAATGTCAATATAATACCATAGAAATGTATTAGGATTTGGTAGTCTTTTTTTTTCATTACATACTACTTTCATAGAGTTCAACAATACATTATAAAGTGGGTTTCCAACATTGTTGGTCATCCAAATTAAGCTTATTTGTCCTTGTGTAGTTTTAAAAGTTATTGTGACTCAGCGACACAGTTGGTCAAAGGGATGTAAAACTGTTACTAAAAATATTAAAATCATAAAATTCATCTCAATAATAATTTTATGATTTTTTTTCCCTGCCTCATCTCGAAGGTTAATCCTTTTTAAAACACAGAGAAGCCCATAGGAATCTTGAATTACAAATAAACAGACTATGACCTGGTTTATTATGCACTTTATCAACAAGAGCGCAGACAACAAATGTAAACCATATTAACTGCCGGTGATAGCATGTGATGTCCAGAGGAAAAGAGCATAGAGCGAGGTGAAAGAATAAAGAAGTGACCCTTATTTCCCACAGGAGCACTCACATGCCCCCCCCCCCCCCCCCCCCATCCCACCTGAATACACTATTATTGCTGAAATGGCAACCTGGATGATTGTATGTAAAAATCCCTGTGAGAAACAAAGGGAAACTGGGACATTTGAGTTCCTATCACCTTGACGGGAGATAGTTTTTCCTTAAGCAGGCCCACATAATCTATACGATGACACAAGGACAGGGATAGGATGGTGGAGATGTATAGAGATTGATAGATTTAGACAGTCCAATGTCCTTTGTAGAAACACATGTAAACATCTGAACACATTAAATAAAACTGGAAGTCCTCACAACCCAATGCTCAAAACACAGCGCATTGGTTAGAGACTACTAGATAGTCCACAAGAGGAGATAAGTGGCTTTAAATGGAAATCATTATCAAATCACTTCATAAAGATCAGTGAAAAGTTTTTGGTTTACTGATACTATTGATGTGACAGGCTACAAAAAGCATAAAATGAACTAATGTACTTTACTTTCTTTTTTCTTCTTTTTTTCTCTTTATTATTAACAGCATTTTGTACAAAGAGCATCTTACAAATCACAGTACAGTTTGGACCCCCGTCCACTTACCCCCCTAAAAAATAGAATAGAAAACAAAAGTAAGTAAGTAACTGGCCTGGTACAAAAGTATAGTTTCTTGTATACAGCATTAAAATATCTGCAGTTGTCATTTAATAAAATTGTATGAGGGTATATATATATAAATAGATATCTGTCCTATATTTACCAATTTATAAAACCATTTACATCTGATATACTCTGTTTATGATAACATTCCAGATTTTTTTTTTTTTTTAAGTTTCAGATTTTCTCTTAACTGAGTACATAGTTTTTCAGATGGACAATTTTATAGTAAATCATTCCACTATTGCAGCTGTGTTGGGGGCTCGGTGTTTTTCCATAGTAACAAAATAATTTTTTTAGCAGCTGCCTTTGCAAGGAGAACTAACTTCTGTTGGGGTTAATTAAACTCTTCAAGCTGTACCCCCCAACAGGGCAACACTTGGATTGCTCACAATTTGTTTTTGGAATAGTGTACCTAAATTAAGAAATACAGAAACCCAATATTTTTTCACCTTGCTACATTCCCAGGACATGTGAAATAAATCTGCTCAATTCATATTGCATCTGTAGCATTTTGGAGCTGGGTTAGATAGATCTGAAACAACTTTTATGAGGAGTAATAAGTTTGGTTTAACAGATTTAGTTGAATTAGTCTATGTCTTGTATTTGTAAGGACAGTCTGTAAGTCTACAAGGATATTTTCCTATCTTTGTATTGTGTAAATGTTTCCTAGATCTTTTTTCCACTTTTCCTTGTGTTTTAGGTTTTCTTTTCTAGAATTCTTATCAGTGAGTACATTTTGGATAAAATCTTTTTGGGTGAAGTCATTTTTTCAATTTCTCTATCTAATGGGCTTTAACCAAATATTTTAAGCTTCTTTCCATCTATAAAATATTCCATCTGAGAAGTCAAAGGGTAAAGAGGGGTCATGCCATAATGGGGTGGTTAAAAATAGTCTGTGATGTAATCCCAAATTCTTATGAATATTCTGCCAGCATGTTAAGGTGTGAGCCAAAACTGAATTTATAGCTATTCCTTCTAAATCTTTACAGTCACCAAAATATTAAGCATATTTTGGAGATAATGGCTGGCACAAATATTTTTCAATATTTTTCCAAGATGGAGAGTATCCATAATAGTTATGCGACCACATCCATATGTTTCAGGATTGTGCTACATTATAGTAAAGTTTTAGGTCTGGGAGGTTAATAGCACCTTTTCCTGGTTGAGATTTGAATTTTGATAATTTGAACATGTTTATATGACCGTATAAATTTTTATACAATGGCATCAATTGTTGTAAAAAGTGAGGCCGAACATCTGATTGGGAGTGTCTGAAATAAGAAAAGAAACTTTGGAAGAACACACATCTTAACCAGGTTCACTCCAATAAGTATAATTGGCAGGTCTATCAATTTCTTAAAATCTTTATTCAGATGATCAATTAATGGAGAATAATTCAAACTATACATTAATAATAAAAATAATAATAATCAATTTTATTTAAAAGGCGCCTTTCTGACACTCAAGGTCACTGTACAGACATACATAAAGTTAGACACATAAAACAATCAAAAATAAATAATGCAAGAAACAATTAAAATAGATTAAAATAAATACAAATAAGTGGATGTTACAGTGAATAAGCTTGTTTGAACAGATAGGTTTTGAGTCCAGTTTTGAAATTAGGGAATGAGTCCATGTTTCTGAGATGTGGTGGAAGGGTGTTCCAGAGGCGGGGAGCAGAGCGGCTGAATGCTCTGCTCCCCATTGTGGTGAGACGGGCAGGTGGGACCGACAGGTGTAAAGTGGAATGAGATCTGAGAGAGCAGGAGGGAGTGGGAACATGGAGGAGGTCAGATAGATAAGGGGGGAAAGGTTATGGATGGCTTTGAATGTCAGCAAGAGGACTTTGAACTGGATACGGAACTGAATAGGGAGCCAGTGGAGCTGCTGGAGGACAGGAGTGATATAATGGATGGAGGGGGTTCGGGTGCTGATACGGGCAGCAGAATTTTGGACTAGTTGAAGTTTATGGACGGATTATTGAGGGAGGCCCATGAGAAGTGAATTACAATAATCTAAACGGGAGGTGACGAGGCTATGGACAAGAATGGCTGCAGAGTGGGGGGTAAGGGAGGGGCAGAGAATATTGATGCTACATAAGTGAAAATAGGCTGACCAGGTGATGTTATTGATGTGTGATTGGAATGATAGTGTGCTATCACGGATAACACCCAGACTCTTAACCTGGGGGGATGGTATAACGAAGGAATTATCAATTGTGATTGAAAAACTGTTAGATTTGGATAATGTAGATTTAGTGCCAATGAGGAGAACCTCGGTTTTATCACTGTTAAGTTTAAGAAAGGGGTAAACCATGATATTATTTCAGCAATGCAATCTGTTAGGGTAGTGGGTGTAATAGTGGTTGAGGGCTTTGTGGTGAGGTAGAGCTGGGTATCATCCGCATAGCAGTGGAAATTAACATTGAATTTGCGGAGAATATTGCCAAGGGGAAGAAGGTAGATGATAAAGAGAAGGGGCCCCAGGACAGAGCCCTTTACCTACAAGATATGTAGGTAAAGGGTCGAGTTGACAAGTGGACGTCGGAAAGTTCTGAGAGAGAGGGCAGGTGAAAAGAAAAGAGTGTGTGTGTGGGTGGAAGATGGTCAGCGAAGGTGTGAGAATGGTCTGGAATGGGGTCAAGGTGCCGATGGATATTGTAGATTTAAGTAACGAAGCATATCATGATGGCGTTGCAGAAGGAAGTTGTATACAGATGAGGAGGCAAAGAATCCTGTGGTGGAGTGATATTTAAAATAGTAAAAAGTGGCTTTGAGCTTCTATGATTTGCAATGATTAAACTTGAGTAATACTGAGATTTGGTGGTGGCAATGGAGTCATAATGCAACATATGTTTATTGTACAGTTCTTTGTGAATGGTAAGACCAGTTTTCCTATAGAGTCGTTCCAGTTGTCGTCCTTTTGGTTTCATGAGTCGAAGATCCGGAGTGAACCAGGGGGCGCGACAGTGAACAGATCACTTTTTTAACGGAGCGAGGGAGTTGAGAATGTTTTGAAGTCCAGTGTCGTGATGAGAAACCAGATCATCAGGGGTGGAAAGGTTGTGGATGTCCAGGATGACAGAAGAGTCAATAATTGTATTTAAAGTACACCCATCTTGACAGGGAAAAACAGAAATTTAGACATTTTTCCAAATTTATTAAAAAAGAAAAACTGTAATATGACATGGTCCTTTTTTGAATGATAAAAAAATTCCTAAAATTAATTACAAAACATTTAAACTATGTGTTGTAGTAAGATCAATGGATTTATATTTGCTGTGTTTATATATATATATATATATATATATATATATATATATATATATATATATATATATATATATATATATACCTGTCCTAGGTGAAGGAATTGAATATTTCTTTGTTGTATTTTTTCGGTGTTTTTCGGTCCCTGGGCATTCGCTGACTTTTCGGAGCTTCTTCTTCTTTATCCCCCAAAAGACGTCATCATCTGTCATTGGCTGTTTGGCTTGCCAGTATGCAGTTTCCTAGTTGGCCGTAAGTGGCACGAATTTGACTGGCCTTCAATCCGTAAAAACGTTTTGTGGTTGTAGGCATTTGTTTTGTGTTGCACACGAGCCCCGAGATGTCTCACTCGTACAGATATTTTGTATGGCGAAACTTTTATGGGTACAAATTTAATTTGCACACAGAAGAAAAAAAACACAACTACGAAACTGATCTACATGTTTGCAAATAATATTTCTGCAGACAAAGGGTTCTTGCACAGCCACAAAATGTTTCTGCGCGTTCAGCCTTTTTTACAAGCACGACTTGTTTTATACAACTACAAAACATCATTTCACATGTAAAATCTTTTTGCACGCACAAATCGTCTGTGGCATGATATTGAACCCATACAATTCCAGTATTTTCTTTCTTTTATTTGGGATATTTATTCCATTCACATTCAATATTACTGACGCAATCTGCTGGGATTCCTTAAATGGGAAACTTTTTAACTGATTGGAATGTTTGTATAAATGTATTGAAATTACTTCTTGTTAAGTGCCTTGAGATGACATCTGTTGTGAATCTGCGCCTTATAAATAAACTGAATTGAATTGAATATTATGAGACATCATCAATCAAAATAAGAAAAATAAACATAACAAAAAAAACAACAAAAGTATTTATGTTATTGAAAATATGCATCCTTTTAAGTACATAATACTAAAGAAAAGCAAAAACTTAGGTCAGTTACTACTTCCCATCCCATCTCGCCTTATCACCTTTCTTGTCCATTGTACTCTACTTTCAGGTTATTTCTAAAATTGATTTCAAACCAACAAGTACAATCATTAAGTGATACTAAACTTACTTTTTAATATTTAGAAAGTTGGAATTCATTGCATCTGCAAAAAAAAAGTGGTGCTCTAAGTTGAACAAGATCTGCCTACAACCAAGAATATTTCCTTCTCTGATGTGTTAAATTTGTTTGCTTTCTTCAAATAATTTCTATGTATTTATATATATATATATATATATATATATATATAAATTCTATAAATAAACAAACATACTTCTCTAGATGTTTCCATACAATCAAAACAGGATTATGATTCTATAATCTGAGTGGAGAAGTGTCTTTTGGCCTGGATTCTTACCAAAGATAACTAAGGTAAAACTAGATTTTGCTGCAGAAACCACCTGCAGGCTGCAGAGTATTCACTTTTGTACATTTTAAAAAGAGTATATTGATTTAAAAAAGAGAAATAGAAAAAGGAGACACATGTGATTTGATTCAGTCTTCTAAGATATTTTCAGTCAGTCTTTAGGGACTCAGCTGTGTTGTTAGGTCATTATCTGCTTAAGTTGGCCAAAGCATCCCAGAGTCCAGCAGTTGTTAGTTTATCATCAGGACTAGAGGGGGATGTCAGAGGCCAGTGGAACTGTTGAGCTGGAAGTCCCCAACTTCACGGCTTGTTGCTCCCACCACTGTGACCAACAGCGCAGGGCACATGGCTTCGAGCAAGGGCACAGCAAGCTCCGTGTGTATATGTGCTTGTGGTGTTTTTGTGTGAGGTTAACAAAGACACTGTTGCACAAGTTAAGCAGCACACACACGTAGTGCATCTGTCCTCTCTAATTAATCTCTTTGTAGCATAATTAACTAAATACCCCAAAGGTGGATTACATCACGGCAGTGCCTAAACATAAAAGCTTTTCATGCTCCCCAAAAACAAAATCTGTGTTATATATTTTACCTCTTTAGCTATGCAAATGAATACCCAAATAAGCACAAAGACATTTTCAAATGCATTCATCAAAAAGTAAGGTGCATCAGACCAGATGTGTAATTCATGACACACACCTGTTTACTCGACAGCTCCCCCTCCCTCACTCTCTATTTGCTTTGTATTCTGCCATCTTCCCTTGCCATGCTATAATTATTCATTACAACGGCCTTCAATCCGCTGTGACAGAGCTTCATTATGATGAAGTGGGCTTTGTTTGAGTTTGCACAGCTGAAAAGTCTGAATGGAGAAAAAATGTTTGCTGTGTTTTAGTATTTTTTTTTTGTTTAGTCAGTATACTGTCACTAAATTAGTTCACACTAATTAAAAAGTTCCAATAGTGCCAAAGGCTATGTTCTGCAGGATGTTTTTTTTAAATAAATAAAACTGAAAGTTTTAACAACAGAATCCAATGCATCATACTTTGCAGTAAAATACAATTTACTTTTTTAACAGAGTCTTACAACAGTTTAATTTACAGGTCCTCAGTATTTTATACTTTTATACGGTAGGCTAAAGCACATTTCAACATTTCAGAAGCTTAAATAAAGCTTATCAACTAAAGTTTTAAACTTAGTTTATAAAAATATATTAATACCAAATAGGCTACTCTTCTGGTGCAAAAATTGCCCTTTGGCACCACAAGAGAGATTAAGTGAGCTTTTAGCCCAAAAATGGGCAAACTCTGATAATTCAACTGAAGTAAAGGACGTTTTGGCTTGGTTGTATTTCCATCCACCCAATGTCTATCACTGATTATCCTTGCAGGGTTGCAGGGGAGGCTGGTACCTACCTCCATCAGTCAATGGGCGAGAAGCAGGGGACACCCTGGTCAGATCACCAGACCATCACAAGTCAACAGAGGACTCACAGGGCAGGAAACACACACACACACAAAATGTCCTCACATCTACAAATGTCCACACACTGCTGGTGGCCTGTCAAAGGTTCGTCCACACAAGTATAGCTATACATGTACACACACACGCACATACAAACTGGTAGCTAAAGGTAATTTAGAGAGACCAACTAACACTATCATCTTGTTTTTGAATTGTGGGAGGAACCCAGAGTACACAGAGAAAACCCAGGTATGCACAGGGAGAATATGCAAACTCCACACAGAAAAATTCAAACCTGGGATCTTCTTGTTGCAAGCCAACTGTACCATCGAGCAGCTGGTTTAAAAAGACAGTCCTTCAAAATACTTCACAGAATCTAAAAGCCTGAGATACTCCTCTTTCCTGGTTTCTTCAAATCAAATTAGGGAAATGTCACAAACAATACTGAGATATCACAATTTTTTGGTTTTATTTATTTTATTTTATTTTATTTATGACCCTGGGCTCTCATTTCACCTTCCCGCGTGCTCGTTCATTTCTGTAAAAAGGAGCAATAAGAACAAAAAAACAATTATTTATTATAACAGCGAGACGTCATTCGCTGGACTCAGTTCTATTAACTGAGCACAGCTCTACATCAGCATAATGTTTTTATTGAAACAAGAGTTTGAATGAAACTCCTACCACATAGATCTTCGTTCACAGAATGATGGTCAAAGCTTCCTCACAGAAGAAACACATGATGTACTACATTCTTCTTGATTGTTCACTGTTTCTAAGTGTTTCCACATGCACTACAGAATTAAACCTTCATACAACATTTACAGAATTTCTATCTCTTCAAAAGCCACAGTATTGCTGGTCAATTTTTTTTTTTAAATTTCTGCCATTTTCTCAAATGCAACTCCACAAATAGCTACAAATCCTGTAAGTCACAAAAAGTTGCAGAAAAAGTACATTAAAAAGATAATACTGGTTAATTCTTCTTTTTCTGTCAGCAGTAGACAACCCTGCTTCAAACTTTGGATTTGTTTTTGTATTCCTTGAATGCATAGACACATGTCAAGATTTACCAACTTTGTTTTTACCAATTGTTAAATTTTATTTCAAAAATCTTATTTCTTAGGATGAAAATCTGATTCATGATTTTACAGTGTATTTTTGTGAAGAGGTTTTAATAATATACATAAGTGTGGATGAAATGTTTGATTCTACAGAAAAAAAGTCTTTCCTCATCAGCTACTTGCACTATATCTGAAGAATTACGGTGATACACATTCAGCTCAGTTGTCAATACAATTATCAATTGTTTATCAAAATACAATAAAGTAACCAGTACACTCTCACACAGCTGAAAGAGCTTTCACAGCATCCTTATCCTCAACAAGTATATATTCAATCCAAGGTTCATTCAGCAGCATCACAATTCCCTGGAAAGCGAACGTGTGCAGTAATGAGTGGAGAGGGCAGAGTTCAGGACATGTAGGCGGTTGATCTGTATTCTCAACAAGCCGCCAGGTCTCTGGACCCCTCTCCTGGGTCACATAGATCAGACACAGCCTGCTGCTGCAGTTGCTGCATTGCAAACCAAGACTCTGGCACCACTGGGAGAGCAGCAGTAAGGTGGAGTGTGGATATAATGTTCTGAAGGCTTAATTTAAAGGTTTTTTTAACAGGTTGATTTTTCATCAGTGCTTTGAATTTCTCATCAGGGTAGTTTGATCGGGTAGAAATAGCAGGGGATGGTAAAGGCGTCTAAAATCATGCCAGCTGCGTAAGCATAATGTTACACTAAATGGGTCAAATGAGACAGAGCTGATTACTGGCAGGTACTGAAGTGAGTGTGGGTGTTTTGTTCCTAAGCCCACTGTGGGGCAACCTAAGAGTGCATTCATGCTAGCTGCTGCTTCTACTTCAGTCACAAGAAGTCCAAATAACAGGACCGTGGAGATTTTTTTTATAACACCGCACATAATACAACGTATTCAGATGAACACATTTTATGTTTCAGATTTGCATCAGAAAAATAGGATGAGCTTTATGGATTTTATGTCTCCTGTTGATGTAATTTGTGGTTAGTCAGTCTGAAGCGCAGCTTTTTTGTTAGCCATTTGTTTATATAGTGCCTTAATTATGCATTTAATACATAGTGTATTTTTTAAACACAAATGCATTTTGTTTTGATTTTATGAAACAGATCACAAAATAGCACATGATTTGGAAATGGAAAGAAGTGATGCATGGTTTTTTACAAGTAGAAAACCTCAAAAGTGTGACCTGCATTTGCAGCAGTGCTGCTGTGAGCTCTTCTCCCATTCCGGAGTCTCACAGCAAGCAGCTAGTCTTTCTGCCACACGCCGGATGGGCTGACAGAGATTTGACGACCTGTTACGTGCTGTGGACTTTGTGGAAAAGTTTAAAACTAAAACTACGGCAGGACAGGAGCCACTCGAGGCATCAGTCACTTTGGCATCAGATCATGCTGCTGTCTCCATGAATGTCCGATTTAAATAACATTCAAACACACCACCTTTGGCCTCTTAATTCCAGTTTACTCCTTGAAGAGGATTTTGTCAAATTTGTCTCTTTTTAGATTAGGTTTTGATATAATATGCTATGGCCCCCAGTAATAACATAAAGAACCTCGGCGTTATTTTTGACCAAGACTTGACATTTAAATCCCATATTAAACAGGTTTCTAGGATTTCTTTCACCTCCGGAATATTGCTAAAATTAGAAACATCCTGTCCAGGAGTGATGCTGAGAAATTAATCCATGCATTTGTTACCTCAAGGCTGGACTACTGTAATGCTTTCTATCAGGAAGTCCACAAAATGCCATTTAAAGCCTTCAGTTGATCCAAAATGCGGCAGCAAGAGTTCTGATGAATATTAAAAAGAGAGATCACATTTCTCCGGTTTTAGCTTCCCTTCATTGGCTCCCTGTTAAATCCCTTATAGAATTTAAGAGCCTCCTTCTTACATACAAAGCCCTTAATAATCAAGCTCCATCATACATCTGTCATGTTTCTTTCGGACGACTCTAAAATCAGGCGCAACTCCAGACAGCAGGGTAACAGTTTTTTGAAAGGATTTATTACTTGGTAAAATAAGAGTGGAGCTTTGAAACGGCCAGACAGGATCTCGGAGAATGGGAAAAACTGAAAAGGAGCAGGTGAGTGGTTATTGAACTGTTTGGATCTGGTGACTGAGAATATGAAAGGAGATGTTCTTACTTGGTTGCCAGGAGAAGGAAACTTGGGGAAGGTAGTAGGAGACTGTCCACTGAGGTTGGCTGGGGATGAATGGCGAAGGTGGTGGATTCCGGTCTTGTAGGTTGTAAATAATGAATCCACTCATGTATCCGTTCTTTGCAGGTGTTCTGATGTTTTTGTTGGAGGGTGGACAGACAGGTGGCTGCGATGAGCGGTAAGGTTAGTGCTGTATGTTGAGCGTTGCAGGAGGAACGAAGGAGGCTGACCAGGAGGGAATCTGGAGGAGCTCGGTCTTGGTGAGTTGACTTGAATCTTGAACTTAGTTTGTTCCAGACCAACCTTGAGGGTAACCAGTTGAGGATCCGGTACTTGGGTGGAGCTTGGGAACGAAGAAGGATCTCGGGAGGATCTCAGGAGAGGAACTGCAGAGAAACATAGGTAAAGTTTTCCTTGGAACATCAAGAGAATATGCTACTAAGAGCAACTAAGTAGGCCTTGTACCACGTTTGGCAATGGAACCATCTGGCATCAGCCTCCAGGAGCCGCTCCCCTTTTAAACTGGAACTGTGATGAGGATGATTAGCAGCACCTGTTGCAGCACCTGCCAATCACACCCTAAGGAGAGAGGTAATGGAGAAACACACCATCCATCCACCAGCACACAGCAACAGACTCCTAACAACATCAGTGATCTGATTGTTCCATATGTTCCCAACTGCAGGTTTACTTGTAGTTCCTAAGATTTCTAAATGTAGAATGGGAGGCAGATATTTTAGTTATAAGGCTCCTTTCCTGTGGAACCAGCTCCCAGCTTTAGTCCGCGAGGCAGACACTCTGTTTACTTTTAAGGCCAGCCTTAAAACTTTCCTTTTGATAAAGCTTGTACTTAGAGTGCCTAAGGTCATCCTGAGGTATCTCTGTAGTTATGCTGCTATAGGCTTAGACTGCTGGAGGACAGACGTACCAATTTCCTTCAGTCTGCTACTTCCTTTTCTACTACTACTCTCCAGTCGTAATACAGTACATTCTGTTATTTAGACTGTTAACTTTGTTTTCTCTCAGTGTTTTTCTCTCCATAGCAGATATACCTGGTCTGGTATCCTGCTTAGCTACAATGCCCTGTTGGACGGGGGGCATCGACTGAACATCCTCCGTGTCATGTTATCAACTTTTTACTTTCTGTAACATAGAAAGTACTCTTATATCAGATATTCTGTTCCTTCTGTGTCTCTGCTCTGTCTTCTCAAACCCCCAGACAGTCGTGGCAGATGGCCGCGCCTGATGAGTCTGGTTCTGTTGGAGGTTTCTTCCTGTTAAAGGGGAGTTTTTCCTCTCCAGCGTCGCTACATGCTTGCTCAGTATGAGGGATTGCTGAAGGATTGCTGTGGTTGGAAAGTCTGCCCAACCTCACGCCAATGACTGACGTAATCTGCTGGGATTCCTTAAATAGGAAGCTTTTTAACTGATTGGAATGTTTGTATAAATGTATTGAAATGACTTCTTGTTATGTGCCTTGAGATTCTATTAGATATTCTGGAAACAACTTGCACCACTGATGTTGAACATGTGTTCTGAATCCTTTAATGATGGTTTGCTTCCTCAAAAATTCTCCAAAGCTTGTATAACTGTACTCTTAAAAAAAGAATCCTCTACAATGTGGTTCCAACCGGCCTATAAGCTTATTAAACGCATACTTTAAGGTGCTGTCAAAGTTATTGGCACAGCAGTTAGAAAGTGTTCTCCCATCAGTTATTTCCTTGGCCAAACGGGGTTTATTCGTGGCTGCCACTCTTTTTTCAATATAAGACGTGTACTTAATGGTCAACAATCAATCATCATCTGCTCTCTCTGAGGCTTTGGTTGCTTTGGACGTGGAAGAAGACATCGATAGGGTAGAATGGTACTTTTTTTTTTCACTTTATGGAAATTTGGCTCTAGAGAAAACTTTATTTCATGGATTACATTACTTCATGCTTCACTACGGGGTCAGGACCAACTGTTATGATTCAAATTTCTTTCCTCTCTCATTCCACTAGACAGAACTTTCGTCTTAGTCCCTTACTGTTTGAAGTTGTATTGAAACCCCTCTCAATCGCTCTGTGGACACATCCCAATTTTACTGGCATTTGTCAGAGCCACGTTGAATTAAAGGTTTCTCTATATGCGGACGACCTTCTGCTTTTTGTCTCTAACTTGCCTAGTTCAATCGCAGCAGTCCTGTCAGTTTTGGAGTCTTTCAGCAAGGTCTGCAGATACAAACTTAATCTTGGTAATAGTGAGATTTTTCCCATCCACAAATCTGCGAGGGTTAACCCATTTCAAACCTCCTAGATTGAAGTTACAGTCTTTACAGAAATCCAAAATGACAGGTGGCATGGCACTACCAAATATGTTGTTTTACTATTGGTCAGTTAACATTACGAACTTATATTGAGTCCTCAAACACAGTCACTCTGAAGGCCCTTTTGCATCTGCACCTTACATTTTCACCCCGTGCCTATTCTAAAAATGTAATTGTAATTTCCTGTCTTAGAATATGGAGTCAATTTCTGCGTTATTCTGGATTTCTGGATTAAGGTGCAATATGTAAGAATAACATCTTGCAGTTAAATTTGAGTTTTGCAGACATGTCATACAGTAAGTTGATAAGTAGATAAATACATTTCATTGCAATATTGAGTTGCTGGTAATTGAAAAAGTAGCTTGAGATATTTTTAGAGCTGACTATTTTTTTCTCATTTACTGCTAGCATTGTTAGCTCAACATTAGCCTCTATCCCAGTCGGTGTCGAATTACAAATGCCGGCGCAGTGTTTGTGTTAAAGACTTTGCAACCTCTGGCCTCACATGTGATTGGCTCTGGAACCAGGAAGTATGGAGGCAAGACAGATTGTAAACAATGAGTTTGTTCCTCTGTGGCGTTTTTGAAATGATAAAAAGTTGCATCCAGCTGGCTGAAAAGGAAATCAATGCAACCTTCCTTCTAAAATGAGACATTAAACTGATGTGTGATTTTTTTCACTGTAAAATTCTTACATATTGCACATTTAATGAACTACACATGAAAAAGTATGTCATGGATACTTTAAACAATGTAAACTTGTGTTCGGGTGGACAACTTTTTAATTCTTGACCCTGCACTCTTGAGGAAAAATTTAAATGTATCTAGTTGAAAACTACTGTAAGATAAAACGCAGTTGCTACAGAAAAATATGCCTAAAACATCAGAGAGAGAGAGAGAGAGAGAGAGAGAGAGAGAGAGAGAGAGAGAGAGAGAGAGAGAGAGAGAGAGAGAGAGAGAGAGAGAGATTGTCTTTACCAGAACCAACAACTCTGTCAAGTCCTAAACAACACTTCTCCAGTTATTAAAACCTGCACGTGTAATATATTTCTTTTATTTTAATCCATGGAATAATGATCTCCTGCCAGAGGACAGAGGAAAACTTGGTGTACTGTAGTTATGGAAGAGCAGAGTCTGACTGTTGGCACACCCTGCATACATCCCTGCAGCCATATTTGAGCATTATGACACTCTTAAAGGTCTTCTGCCAACTTGTGCTTACTATGATTTAGCTGCCGGTATTTTCTGCAGTATTCCTTCAGTTTTTAGTTTGTATTCATTGCTTTTCACACAAACACCTTGGTTGTGGAAACCCCCCAGGACCCCCATTATTATACATTTAGAACTGTTTCATCATCCATTTTACTAAGATGTTTAATTTTAATTTTGTGCAACACTTTCATTGCTTCAGTCATTTTTTTCATCTCATGGCTCAAAGCAGCCTTCTGAGCTTGCTCTTGATATAGTGCATCACAGCACTTCCCAGTTTTCTCACCTTACCCACAGCACACTGTGAAAGCCTGCACATCACACCAGGGTGTGATGATGGCCCACTCAGTCGCACAAGGGCATTTCAGATATCATTGGTTTACTATGCATAAAGTGGATACCACCAACAGTGTACCCAAGAGAAATAAAAATCACAATACATCCATCACTGGATTTCACCGTGAAAGGTGAAATGATGCTGCAAAAACAGAGAAAGTTCATACGGTGTCAAGTCAAAGCTTCTATGATTCCGAACTGACACAATTCTTAAATGGCTTTAATTCATCAGCATTTCTAGATTGGCAAAAATTAACAAAACATGCGTTGCGTTATGAACTCCCTCAAACCCCCCTTACCACTGAGATAAACTCTCTGTGCAAGCATACAATTTTATAAGAAAATCAATACTTTAACTGTTTTAAGTAAAAATAAAAGCCTGCTCAGTCATGTTAGTATTAAGTTTCCTGACCCATTTGCAGAACACCAGTTGTAAAAAATTATTATATTTAGACAAAGTAATGAGATTATGATGATGATGAACACTGCACAAGGAAATGGAGGTGAGAAGAATAGGTAGATGGTTGGTTGAACACCTGGGAAGGAGAGCTAGGAGTCCGGGATGTCTGTGGAAGCTTCCTGCTGAGGGGCCACGAGGAAACTCTGGCTCTGGAGGCTGAAGCCAACGGGGAAGTTCTGGAGGTTGGAGGGTATGACCTGACCCATAGTCGAGCACAGGCAGAGTTACCCTGGAAACAAAGAAGTTATGCTCATTCAACTGCTCAACACTCACCTGCTTCCTCTTGGTGAGGAGTCTGAAAAAATAAATGAAAAATGACCCAACCAGGGTAGGCGGAGGGCCAAGGAAGGAGGGCCAGAGTCCAAAAGAAAGGGAAGAAAACACAAAGACAGACCAGAGGTATGCGACGAAAGAGTAGGAACCTGGGAGGCCTGCAATGTTCAAAATATATTTAAACCTTTGCTGATGATTACTGTAAGTCCAGAGTGTATCCTCGGTTGTGTGTTTGTTGTTTGACATGCTGGGTCAGGCCAAAGCTATGAAGAATGTCATTTAACGTTTTTGCTTGTCTATCTTGGTGTTTGTCAGTATGGATGTTGAAATCCCCCACAATGATTAGTTGGTCATAATCCAAACATATTACAGAAAGAAGGTTGCTAAAATAATTGAAGAAATTGGAGCTAGGTTTGGGCAGTTTATGTAAAGTTAAAAATAATGGTTTGTCAGAATCTTTTATGGCTATGTATTCAAAAGAGTCAAATGTGACCAGGACTACCTTTTTAAATGTTATTGAGTTATGAAAATGTGGTGACGCCTCCACCTCATCTGTTTTTCCTGCTCTCACTTAGAAAGTTGTAATTTGACAGTGTACAGTTGTGGCCAAAAGTTTTGAGAATGACACAAATATTAGTTTTCACAAAGTTTGCTGCAAAACTACTTTTAGATCTTTGTTTCAGTTGTTTCTGTGATGTACTGAAATATAATTACAAGACCTTTATACGTTTCAAAGGCTTTTATTGACAATTACATGACATTTATGCAAAGAGTCAGTATTTACAGTGTTGGCCCTTCTTTTTCAGGACCTCTGCAATTCGACTGGGCATGCTGCCAATCAACTTCTGGGCCAAATCCTGACTGATAGCAACCCATTGTTTCATAATCACTTCTTGGAGTTTGTCAGAATTAGTGGGTTTTTGTTTGTCCACCTCCCTCTTGAGGATGACCACAAGTTCTCAATGGGATTAAGAAGAGTTTCCAGGCCATAGACCCAAAATTTCAACGTTTCACTTAGTTTTCACTTTTGCCTTATGGCACGGTGCTCCATCGTGCTGGAAAATGCATTGTTCTTCACCAAAGGGTGTTTTGGTACCATTCTTTATTCATGGCTTTGTTTTTGGGCAAAATTGTAAGTGAACCCACTCCCTTGGATGAGAAGCAACCCCACACATGAATGGTCTCAGGATGCTTTACTGTTGGCATGACACAGGACTGATGGTAGCGCTCACCTGTTCTTCTCCGGACAAGCCTTTTTCCAGATGCCCCAAACATGCTGGACTTTCTTTCCTTGAAGTTCTTGATAATCCTATAAATTGTTGATTTAGGTGCAATTTTAGTAGCCACAATATCATAATATCACAATAACATTCTGGAGTATATGCAATTTGCTATTATAAAAATTTAAGCAGCAACTTTTCCAATTTCCAATATTTATGTAATTCTCAAAACCTTTGGCCACAACTGTAGACTCTCAGTGCAGATGATTCATTATTACTGTCTAACCAGATTTATAAAAGGAATAAGGCATTTAGATTGCGCTCACTGATGAAGTCATCAATAAGAAAGGACTTACCTGACAGAGATCTAATGTTTAATAATGCTAACTTGAGGGGTTTGGTGATCAATTGCCCATTCTTTTGATAGGTGATGAGTTTGTTAGTTGATTTTATATGGCAGGGTTTTGTTTTGATTCTATGGTTTCTTCTGGTTATAAATACAGGAATGCTACTTTCAGACTGGGATCCCAGGGCCAGCTCAGGAACCCTCTTGATCGCCGGCTGAGGTACCTGCGACGAGGTGCTGGCAACCTGCGACGAATCGCTGAAGAACCACGACGAGGCTCCAGGGACCCATGAAGAGGCTCTGGCATTGGAAGCCCTGGTCACTGGGCACCACCAGGAGATGGCAGGAAATCAACAGGGAACTATGACCCTGAGGGACCACGAGGAAGC
Source organism: Valencia hispanica (assembly GCA_963556495.2). NCBI lineage: Eukaryota > Metazoa > Chordata > Actinopteri > Cyprinodontiformes > Valenciidae > Valencia > Valencia hispanica. The sequence continues at coordinate 9,471,903 of OY747708.1, read as the reverse complement.
TCCAGTTCTGAGGGACAACAAGGAAACACTGGCTCGGAGGGGCCACGAGGAAACTCTGGCTCAGGAGGCTGAAGCCATGTGGACGTTCTGGAGGTTGGAGGGTATCTAGCTGAAGTTCTCCTGCTGGGGCAGATTCACTGAGAGACCCAATATGAAATTCTGAGGACTGAGGGGTTTCTGTGTTGGTATAAGCGGAGAAGGAGACTGGATAATGGGAAATATGTCATTTTCATTTAACTCAGGAATTTTAAATAAATTCAAATCCTCCCAGTCCCCATAGATACATTTCCAGAGATCCTCCTCTTTAACTTAGGATGATCTTCTAGTTTAAAGAGTGGAGAAGGTACCATAGGATGTGGACTGGGTTTCAGGAGACAAACACGGGGAGAAAGCTGAGAGTCCATGAGGTGATGACGGAGGTTACGTGTGTAGAAGGGAGACAAGGAAGAAGGTGAGTGTGGAGGGTTTGAAGGGTAACTCTGACTGTGCTCAACTATGGTTCAGATCACCCTCTTCTAAAAGTTCTTCTGCAGGATAGAAAGAAACCGGGTCAGATGGCAGGTGGAGCTGATTATTGTAGATTTTGGGAATTTGGGTGCGTTGTTGAGTAACTGATCCCACTAGGTGCTGGGTCAGCGTGGCCTGAGTGTTCTGTCATGTTCGTATTAAGTTTCCTGACCCACATGCAGAACACCATGGAAGAGACCAGTTGTAAAAATTATGAAATTATTATTGAGACAAAATAATGACATGATGGTGATGAGGGGTGCGGGAGCTGGGAGCACTGCACAAGGAAATGGAGGTGAGAAGAATCGCAAGATGGTTGGTTGAATGCCAGGGAGGGAGAGCTAGAAGTCCGGTATGTCTGTGGAAGCTTCCTGTTGAGTTCTTGAAGATCTGGATATGGATCTGGAGATCTGTGGTCCTGGCTGGGGGTCGGCCGCCGTGGGGTCTCTGTTGGCTGTGGGGGTCGTGGCCGGCCGGCGGCCGGCATGTGCAGCCGCCTCTCTCTTTTTCTCTGGGCCGATTGTCATCACCAGTCCCTGTATGGCGTCTCGCCTTGTTTGCTGGTTGGGGTGCCTGGCTGCTGGTCCTGGCGGCTGGGTGGCGTTTCTGGGCCGGATCAGTCCTTTTTTGCACTGGACTTGGCTCCTGGGTCTTGGTCTTTGTGTGGGGCGCTGGAGTTGGGTATTTGGCCGGGTTCGGTCGGACTTGCAGGTGGACTGGCCGGGTGGTAGGCGTGCAGGGCAGGTGGGTGGGGCGCTGAGTATGGTCTCCTGCCGGGCCGTTGAGCAACAGTGGTCGTTCCACAAATAATGAGGCTGGCGGATGTCGGCCTGGTGGGTCGGCCGCCTGGCTCATCGGTTTGCTCCTGGTCTGGGCAGGTACGTCGACATGGTTCGGGCTACGGGGGCCTCCGATGTGCGGGTGGCGCTGGGGGCCTCCTTTGCTGGCGGGGAGGCTGCTGCTGTGTAGCGACAGGTGCTCTCCCCCTACGAGGGCACTTGGTCGGGGGGGATGGATGTGGAGGAGGTGGGGGGGGTGGGGGGGGGTGAACTCAATCTGGGTGTCTAGTGTCTTTTGTGTTTTGAGAGTAGAGCGAATGTCAGGGTGGGTTTAGTTCCCCTTCTGGGATGGGGCTGGGGGGAATGCCTTGGGGTCCGTGGGGCTTTGTGGTGCTGTGGCCGTGGGCCCGGGTCGAACGTGCCATGGCCTCCCTCCCCTGGTGGATCCCGGTGAACAGCGGTGCCTATTGGGGTCAGTGGGGGAGCTGGCTCCCTGGGAAGACATTTTGTCTCCCAGTCCTTCCCTCCGCATCCCTGGACACCTCTGTCCACCCGCTCCATCACTTTACCACTCATATAGGGTCTTGGGGCATGGGCACATCACTGGGGTGCGAGGAGGGGCTTCCCTCCTCGCTATCCCGTGGTATCCTGGGTTCCAATTTTAATATACAACTTAGACACTCCCACTTATAACATTCTCATGCGACACATATGTAGGGACTTTGGGGTGGGCACACTTTTTGGCATCCAGAGGGGGAGCGGTACAATCAGCTTCACCTCTGGTGCCAGTGCCCACTGTTAAACCACATATAGACACAGAGGGCTCGGGGTGGGGGTTGGGGGATGTGTGGCTGCCTTCCCCACATCCCACCTCTCTGTTTTAAATGCACATTATAACAACACGCATCAACACCATACTCGAGCGGGAGGATGGAGGCTAGGGGTCTTTTCACACCCCTGTTCGCTACGGGCCATCAGGGGTTGGGGTCCGGAGGAGGACAGGCGGTCTGGTCGGGGTCCTGGGCTGTCGGGCTGCTTTGCCACTGTGGGGCCCTTGGCGGTCTGCTTGTCTCCGTCCTAGAAGGTAGGGGGTCCACCTCCTGGGTCCGGGGCTGGTGGCTCTACTGGGGCATCGGTACCTGGACCATAAAGTGTGCATGGGGTGTGTGAGTGAGGGTACAGCGTCATTTTTTTGGGTGTCTTGGTGAGTCAGTGAGAATGTATGGGTTTAAGAGGGAGGGAACGCATGACTGTGTCTGTATGTCTTTGTCTACCTGTTAGGTTGGATCTTGGTCTGCCCCCTCGCCTGGCGCACCTCAGGCCTTACACTTAATGGGGGGCCTATTTCCCATCCGTCACTCCCCGCCGGTGACGGGGGCCCCTGCCTGCCGGTGCATCGCTGGTCAATCCGGTTCGGACCTGGTGCGTGCCTGGCCGGGCCTGGGGGGGCCGGTGTGTCGGTGGGCCGATGCGGTGGGCCGATATCTTCCTTTGGTTGGTTGGGATTGTTGGGTGGTGCCTGCTCGGTGGCTTGGCGGGATGCGGATCCGGCGTCTCTGCTCGTTTGATCACCTGTTCTGTGCGCACCGTGCGTGGCCGGTTCATTGGCGGGTTGGACCGGCCCTGGCCCTCATTGGATGCCTGGTCTCGGCGCCCTGCGTTGCGCGGGATCAGGACCCGGGAGCTGGTACAACTTGGTGTCCAGATGCTGGCTGAGCCCGGCCTGGGGATGCTGTCCGTCCCCTGCGGCTATCGGTGGGGCGCTGGGATGTTGGCGGTGGGAAGTGGCCTAGGGTGGAGGCCGCGCGGCGGCGCGTGGCGGCCGGCCGCGGCCCCTGCGGTGCCGGGGGCCCCTCGTCGGCCGGTCCCTTGTCGGGTCCCTGCTGGGGGGTGGCGCGGCCGGTTGCCGGCGGGGGCCCGTGGGCTCGTCACTGCTGCCCCCCAGGCCCCTGCATAGTGGCCGCTGGATGTTCCCCCGGGGTTCTCCTTTGCTCCTCTTTTGGGGGATGCGGTCGGCCCCGCCCGGGTGCGCCTGGGGCTCTGGGGGTCCTTTGGACATCTTTGCTCTGATCTCCTTTATGTCTGCATCGATTCCTGGGAGACGGATTGATGTCTGCTCACACCAACTATCGAACACTCTTATGGCGAAACCTTATATGCACCAGCATGCTAACACACACACATAGATGTGGGGTCTCTGGTGTTTAAGGAAATATTCTTGGGCTGAGGTTATCATTACTAGAGCTTGATTAATCGGTACCATGAGTTTTTCTGTGACATTGTTGTTGTATTTTTATATCTATTTTTGTGTGATGTGGTTGTGTAATTCTTGGTTCACAATGTTTGGTTGGTTTTGTCGATGTTCCTTTTTCGTGTTTTGTTTTGTTTTTCCCCCTCTCTCTGCCGTCCTGTGGGTATGGAGGCAGACTTCAATGTCTTCCTGTGTTTTCTTTGTTCCCCTTCCTCTCTTGTATTTTCAACTCACCCTCTCTCTTGACTTTTTGTTTCCTACCTCTCTTCTTCATCTTCCTTCTTTCTTCTCCTTAATTTTCCGTCTCCGTGTCCATAACATCAGGAAATAAAAACCCCAACAATTCATAATAAAAAAAAAATATAAAAAAAGAAGATCTGGATATGGTGGAGTCTGGGAACAAGAAGTAAGCATGGAGAGCGGGCAGGCAGAGCCCAGAGGTGGAGCATGGATCACGGAGGAACTTGGAGCTTGAAGGCAGCCAGACATGGGAAAATAACTAAGGCATATGAGAAGCTGGAGAACATATGACGAGGAGGTTGCGACAAAGAAAATCCTTTGAAGGAGCACAGAGAGGAGTGTGGTGGAAAATTGTTATGCAATTAGGAATTAAGTGTATATTCTCTGTTTAGTGAATGCATCCAGGGTAAAATGACAAGGTTATTGCTCCAACTTAATGTCTATGATATATATGTGTCAGGTCACCAGAGAGACAGACGCCAGGGCAGTAAGATAACAGTCTGGCCTTCGGATGAGCTGTTTTATGCATTGATATGAGACTCGCATGGAGACAGACATGTTTGTATTAAATACTTAAACGCCTTCTGGGACTCAAGTCTTCTTTATTATGGAAACCCTGAGATACTTTTTTTTGCCATAACAGGAGTTAACAGGTTTGTCATAAAACCACACTGAGAACTCCAGAGATTGCAAGGAGGACTTGAGGTTTTTACCAAATGGCTTTAACACTCAAGCGCTGAAGGTCGGATATCCAGCTCCTTAAATCCTCATCCTGTGATGAGCTCAATGAGCTGCACCTTTGCAGGTGCAGCAGGCTGGCTCTGCCCCCAGCTTGATTTACAGGTCCTCAGCTCAGCTAGGACCTCTGGTGGAAACTTCTGGTACAGTGTTGAAAACATCCAGGAAGCAGGAAGACACAAACACAGACAAACACCCCAGACTTCTAACATGTTCAACACAAGACACTGCAAAAATGCTGTGCATGCACACAGATGCCAGAATCCAGCGAGCTAAAACACAGCTGAAACAATTACTTAGTAATGTCCCTAGGCCAGTATGAGTAGTCCAAGGAAGTAATTCTACGGCCATAAGCAAGATAAACGGCACATGACCCTTGCTTTCACCTATTAAGTGCTGAGAGGGACTTCAGAAGACCTCTAAAGTCTCAAGCTAACTCTCATCTGATCAGCATTTGATCAAGTCAATGTGTGTTATCTTCAAAGGGTACACATTTCTAGCTTTTAAGAGAACTGCATGCAAATCTGCCTCTGTTTCTCAGTTGATTGAACACCCACAATCTCTCAGTCTCTGGCAGCTTGTTGCGAAGGTGAGGAGAATGACATAATCCCAGATGGAAACCTACAAAGACATCTGCCTAGAAAGAACACCAGCTTGCAACCAATGCCTTACTGTTGAGCCCTGCAGCCACTGTTTACAGTCAAACAGACAGCAACCATGTAAATGTAAGTATATTACCACAAATCCTTAGTGAAACTTAGAGCAAGTTAAATCCAAGTCAAACTATAATTCTTTGGTGAATGTGAACATTAGAAATTTTTCAGATATTTTGGTTATTTTAACACATCTTAATTGAATCCATAGGAAACATACCAGAAAAGAGTGAGTATTTCCCTGAAAAAGTAAAATAATAGGGGGTGCTGTTTGTAAAATTGCAGAGTTGAGATTTAACAGCAATATATTGGATTATTTAGCCTGTCGCGTGAGAAAAAATGGGGTTTCATGTATCAAAGTCATTCATACCTTGTCATTCATATATTTATAAATGTCACATTTCCTAACTAAATATTTAGTTTGCAAGCTAAATATTTAACTTAGTCATACATTTTTATTTTACAAACTAAATATTTAACTTGTAAACTAAATATTTAGTTTGCAAACTAAGTACTTCATTTACAACCTAAATATTTACATTGCAAATGAAATATTTAGGTCTGACCTAAATATTTTGTTTAAAAATTAAATTTGTATCTTCAAAACAAAATATATATTTTACAAACTAAATAATTATTTTTAAGCTAAATATTTAGCTTGCTAACCTTTCCCCAACCCTTTATTAAAATCTTTAAAGAACCTTACCTGGAGTTTTCGCTGCATTTTGTGTCCTTTTTAAAAACCAAACATGACAGACTCATCCCGTGTGTCAGTAAAATATTTTCGAAATCTTATCCTCAATCCACAAAAATCTAAAATCTGACAGTATAATTCATCTTTATCTATGTAAAATACTGTGCTTATAAAATTATCTCCAGCTCAGTTCATGTTTCGTTTTATTTGATGATAAATTTACACATGTACAATGAATTACGTATGGTCTGAAATTCCAATCTTACATTGTTCAGATACTTTTAAACAGATTAACTTTATGGACCACTGTAGCTAATACTGTATATTGTCATCATCATATTACTCTTATAATTGTATCAGCACTATTCAGTGTGAAACATTCCAGCAATATTTGTATGTATTCTAACATAGTGCAACAGTTCAGCTCACCATGAAATCAGTTTAGAGGAGAACTGCGACCTGACTTTTCACGAGTCACTGTATAGCTGTAATGTGTTGCTTGGAAAATACAAAGGACAAATATCAAAGCTAAGGTCCCAACCTGTCAGCAGTAGCTGCAGTGCATCGGTTTCTGTATCATTAAATGCAAGGGGCATAGTGACAGGGAAAGGAACATTAGGGCACACAGGTTACTCCAAACACATCTCACTAATAAATCTAAGGAGTTCAAAGTGCTCTTGTATCTGTGTATGTGAGTGTCCTTTCCTTTGCTTGGCATCTATGAAACTAATTTACTTCCAGGTTTTTGTATCCCTAAAGTTTGGAACTCTTTAAGAATTCCAAGCTTCCACAGGATTAGCTTAGCATCTTTTGCTACAGTGTTGCTATATTAAGAAACCTAAATAATCAGTATCATAATCAGTCTTAAAATCTATAAAAATCATTCAAAAGGATGAATTCTTTACCAATCCAATTTTAGCACACATTTAATTAAGAAAGGAGAATTAAAACTATAGGACTAATGTTATTTACACTAAAGTCTATTTCCTTATTACTGAATTAAATTAAAGAAAAACAAACAACATCAAACAAAACACAAACATGAATTTTTACACACTATTACTACAGCTAGTGATGTTACGATGTGTGCCGAGGCTACGAAGCGTGTGTCGAGCAGTGGAGGGAGCATTTCCACAAAGCGCGTGTCGAGGCCTGCTTCATTTAGGGGAGGAGCCGAAAACGATGACGTCTGAAGCTCCGCTGCCTGGCTGTACCACGTGACTGCTTCAGGAAGTGGTTCAGAGTTTGCGGAGTGGTTTGACAGCAGTATAAATCCCCTCAGGCTCCATTCAAAATGTGGGTTTGTGTAGGAGAGTTGCAGCCAGTTTGGAGTTTGGATAGGAGAGTCTGGTTAGCGTTTATATAGTTTGGAGAGTATAGAGACAGATAGTTTGAAGATTTAGGGGAGTGAGGAGAGAAAGATAAGATTTAGGTAGGGTGACCAACCGTCCTGTTTTCCCCGGACATGTCCACTTTTCACAGGCCGTCCAAGGCGTCCGGGGGGATTTCATAGATTGATGAAAATGGCCGGATTTTCATCGTTTTTAAGGGGACTAATAAGCATACTTAAATTGACTGGTGCGATGCATGCAATACGACACATTTCCTCTCATCTATCGTTTAGATGCTTTGGTGGATGGTTCTGAACAGTTTCAGACATAAGACAGCGGGCTGTGATGCGCTGCACCACTTTGCCCTTCCCCGTGCTGCGACTGTTTACAAGATATTAAAGTGCAAGTGTAGCTTTACAGACAACAGAGCTGGCATATGTGTTTCTTTGTGTTACAAAAGTGGCAAAGATCTAGTAGGTCCACATGGAAACGAAAGCTATAATAATTCATCCATAAACTGATTGAGGAGGATGAAGATAAAATCGAATCTGTTTTTGAGACTGCTGCTTTTTAATTTTATTATTACATTGAAAAGAAAATAATAGCCTACCTGTTTTCTCAGAATGTTATTTCAGATTTTTGTTTAATGTTTGTCCAGTAAAGCAAACTATTACTGTTTCTGGTACATTTTCTAATTAGGAAGAGTAATTATTTCTATTATTAATTAATTTCTAGAGATTTTAAAGTCATTTTTGCACTTGTGAAAGCCTATCTGAAGTTTGTTATTAAACTGTTCATTCTAACCACGTGGAGAATGCATGCTTTAAATATGTTAAAATCAAAAGCTTTGTCACAGTCATGACAGTGTTTCAGGACTGTGCCAAGTGTCCTCTTTTTTAGAGACAGATAAGTGAGAGGATGGAACCAGCTAGGAAGAGGAGGATTCCCCCTGTTTGGGAGCCAAATATTAGCAGGCTGGAACCCCCCCTGGAATATTGGGAAAAGCAAAAATTGCTGTACCCCAATTTATATAGTCTAGCACCTGTGTTTTTGTGTACGCCGGCATCTTCTGTGCCTTGTGAAAGAGTGTTTTCAAAGGCTGGTGAGGTGGTGTCAAGAAGAAGGAATCGCTTAAAACCTAAAACTGTTGAGAAACGGCTATTTTTGAATACAAATGTTTTTCCCCTCTTTTGTATATCATTGCCCAAGTTACACAATCATTTTCAGTGCCCTCTTCCTAGTTCCACAAGCATTTCCACTTTCCTCTGCCTGCTTAAACCCATGCCTTTTGCCTCAAGTGAGAGAAAAACATTATTACACAACCTGCCATAACATATGATACTACCGTTTGGGGATAATTAACAGACAGAATACATTCAAAACTATTTTTATTGTTCACATTTGTACTATTTGATGTAGATAAATTATTTTTTTGGAACTCATAGTCATTCCCAAGAACCATAGCAGACTTACAACTTTAATGCATCACACATTAACCCCTTTAAATTCCTGCTTGGCTAAGAGATACAGCTGCCTGTGATTATGTACCTGGCCAGTAGGGGGGTTTGTGTTCACATGAAGCCCCGTGAGCAGAACCCTTTCTTGAACCAATTGGCTGAAGTGGTTCAATGTCCCATGGGGCTTCATCTCGCCATCACTAACTACAGCTGAAAAGCAAAAGTTTATGAATAAGAAATTAAACACTCATAAATGTATATAGGTTGATTAAAATCTAACTTATACCTGGTTCACACCGGCTGAGGAAACAGCTGCGAAGCGATACACTCACGGAAATCACGCGCTATCTGCTCCTCCCCTGTTCACACCAGACGCGTATTTCTCCGCCACGGTCGACAAGTGCTTCTGCTCAGCTGTTGTTTTTTCAGAGCTATTTTATTCATCATGGGTAAGTAAATAACCTCAAAGTGAGTCTCTGTGTATATTTGTGTGTTGCTTTGTTTATTGTCCTTTGTTTAGATACACAAACATGATCACCTTTGTCATTTGCAGTATTTTATTTTGAAAAATTGCTTTTATTTCGAACATCCTGGAGAACTAACCACAGATCTTCTGTGGATGTAGGCTTCCTCACATCCTTCTGTCTCTTCACGTAATTCCAGACATACTCAATGTTGAGAGCAGGGTTCTGTGGGGGCCATATCATCCCTTCTTGGACTTTTTGTTCTTCTTTACGCTGAAGATAGTTCTTAATGACTTTTGCTGTGTGTTTGAGGTCGTTGTGCTATTGATGAATAATTTGGGACCAATCATACGCCTCCCTGATGTTATTGCATGATGGATAAGTATCTGCCTGTATTTCTCAGCATTGAGAACACAATTAAACCTGATCAAATCTTCAACTCCATTTGCAGAAATGCAGCCCTAAGACTTTATACCTTTAGTTGTATTAATGTTGGCAATTCCAACAAACTGTTGTTTGTCAACAATGTCCCAGTCAAAGTGAAAAAGATCCCTACAGAAACTAATGTCAACATACCTCCATGAACAAGAGCAACACTGGACAGAAGAGTCAAAAATTCTTCCCGAACGATGTCAGGGAGAGATAACGTCCTACAGAAAATGCCTACTGAGAGCTACTACTGGTTTTTGCTTCATCTAGTTTAATAAATATGTGTGAAATCTTTATTTGTTTTTGTGCACTCAGGCTGCATTTAAATACAATTTGTGCCTGGTGATGACTTGAATTTTTTTTCCATGATATGTAAAAACCTAACATTGAAAGATGGAACAAAGCACATCTAAATCCAAAAGTCCTTGGCGTATCATCAAGTTCTGCAAAGGCCTGCTCATTAATCACACATTGGTTACAGCTGTGCTGGAGCAGGAAAGTGTTATAAAGTTAATTTCTTGTGTAAATAAAAGGTATGTTTGCCAGAATTAGAGAGATGTTTAGGGACTTTTAAGGCAAGCTTCAGTTCCCTTAGAAAAGCCCTAAGAACGCCCATGCTGAAGTGTTTGCTTGATGTCTTCATGTTCAGTTTCCGCGGCACAGTTGCGCAGTTGGTAGCACTGTTGCCTTGCAGCAAGAACGCCCTGGCTTGAATCCCAGCCTGGGGTCTTTCTGCATGGAGTTTGCATGTTCTCCCTGTGCATGTGTGGGTTCTCTCTGGGTACTCAGGCTTCTTCCCACAGTCCAAAAACCTGACTGTTAGGTGAATTGGTCTCACTAGGTATGAGTGTGTGCGTGCATGGTTGTTTGTCCTGTATGTCTCTGTGTTGCCCTGTGATGGATTGGCGGACATGTTCAGGGTGTACCCTGCCTCTCGCCCAATGAATGTTGGAGATAGGCACCAGCCCCCCCGCAACCCTGCACAGGATTGACGGGTACAGATAATGGATGGATGGAAAGTTAGTTTTGTTTTATGAGGAAGTTGATCTCTTGTTTAGCTGAAATAAACATGTTTCCTCAAGCAATTGAGCTTCGTTTTTACAACATCAAGACATTATTATGCTGTGAAAGCAAGTGTTTCTTGTGTTGCACCCAGTTTAATCAGTTATTAGTGCTGTCATAACAAGATTGGAATTATTTTTATTATTTTTAATATTATTTATATTATTTTGTTTTATATTATTATTATTTTATTTATTTTATTATTGTATTTACATATTTATTTGCTAAGATCATGGATCTATCCCTGGTCATAACAACAATTTAGTTGTGGGAGAACACCAAGCCAAACAACACAACAGCAACAACAACCAGTGGCAGAAGAATGACTGCTGAGATGGAGACCAGGATCGAAGGCATTGATCTGCACCCTACTATCTCATCCCTGTTTTTACCCTCTGTCAAACAGGTGCCGAGGGGAGATGGATTGTGTCTGCCGAAACAGTGGATTAATGGCAGTCGGAGAGCAGGATAGGGGGCTCTGGCTCCACCTTAGACCCAGACACGTGGTGTTCTCCTTTGGGCGGAATGGAGGCAGCAGACATGTTATTGACAAGGCCCCAGGAGAAGGACGAGGTGCCAATGCCTCTGGGGGGGAGCAGATTGGTAAATGAGAAGCCCTCCATCCGTGTACATATATGCTTACAAACACGCACATATAAACATACATCCGCTACTATCATTCCAACATACTTGTAGCAGGCATTATGATGGATGCTCAGAATGTTCACCTCTCTGTCACCTTTGTTGAGACCTCCTGCTATGAGAATTGAGTAGCCAGGGTAATAAATATGTGTGTGTGCACTGATGATGAACAGAAACTCAACATGGAGCATGTGAACTGCAAGTTAATGACAGCAACATAGCCCTTTGTTCAATTTCCCTTGACTTAGCATGTGCTAAATTAATTGTCTGGTTTTCAATTACAGTACATATTTTTCGAACATGTAGATGTGTTCTGTAAATACAGATTACATTGCTTTAATTAAGAAGAAAAAAAAAGAAAAAGTCCAAATCATTTCTAATATCACATCAATGCTAATGGCAAAACAAAGGGCAGGAGCTCGTTCATCTCTGCCAACAATAACTCAATTAACTGGAACAGGAACACAATAAACATTAAAGGGGTCGCACTTGATTGGTATTCCAAGTAAACTTTGAAGGTCACAGTCCAAGAGCTACTCTGCTTGTGTGGAAAAGTGTTATGGATTCACTTTCTGGCTGCGGGGTTCTGAGTGTTGCAAGGAGGGACAGCAGAAAGACTCGGTATGCTAACGGCATCCATCTCTCGCTTTCAGCACATCTCGCCCGTGAAACATCTTTGACAATTTCTCAATGCTGCACAGGGGCTAAGGGTGGCTTCTTAAAATAAAAGATGCTTAGCAAGACAACAGGGTCTGCCCCCCGCTTAGATTAATGAGTACTCAAATGCAAGCAGACAGCAGAGGAATTAACAATCTCATCTCCCTCTTTATCTACCATCTTCCCTCCCCCAACTTTTTTTCTTTTCCAAAGACTGTTCTCTAATTAAAGAAACTGCATTGTGAAACGTGTGTTTCTTTTTTCTATCACCACTTAGTCCTTTATCACTGATAAAACAGGAAAGTGACTACCAATGCCCTCATAAATTCAGTTATGAAGGAAAATCTTTGCTGATGTTTGTTGTGGAAAAAAAATTGCAAGGATTTTTAAACATATGAAAATTAAGGAAATGTGAAAAACGTTTAATCTTAACCCACTAATGTTCACAGATGGACGTTATACATAATAGGTGTGGTAAAAAATTTAACAAATAAGTTACCAGGTGTAATCTATTGGGAGCGATACCCTTTACAATGCTTTAAATTCGTGGTATATATAGATTATTACACTCGCAATGGACGATGTTGAGAGGATAGTTGCTGGGATTCCTGGTTAATTGTGTGTGACATTTTGTGATTCACAGATACAGAAATAGGATGGTAGCAGATTTCACAAGTATACAATGTGTGAAGATCAAAGAGTCTGTGACTTTAACCTCGGGCTATTTTAACTTCAGCATTTACTGTAAGCAGAGAAAAAAAATAACACTCTGGCATCATGCTGTAGTCATTACTGTCAAAAAATCATTATGTTCCCAACTGTACAATCGAAAGGTTTTCAATGTAACCCAAACAATTCAGCTTAACCATAATGAGTAAACAGGAAATGTTTTGAGCAATATCCTTTTGCTGCCTTACAATGGGTGAGGTGTTTTGTCAATAATTCATGACCAAGCATTTCACAAGTAAAAAAAAACTTGCAATAAGGCAGTCTACTCCACAGCTAATAATTGCTCTAGACACATTTCAATATTTGTAGCTCTATCCTTTAAACTGATAAAAACTGTTATCCAAACAATTCACCAATTGTCATCAATTAGATTTGCCTGGCACAGAACAAAACGAGTTACCCAGCCAGTTAGTATTTGTTAACAAACTATGTATGAGTCAGTCCAAACTACAAATAATTTGGATTGCTTTTGGATTCACTGTCTAACAGTTTCATGAAGGAATGGAGGAACGGATGGTCTGGGGAGAAGTGTCGTCGGAGACCTGGAGCAAGACTCAGTGTGGGGGTGCAGTCTTCGGGAATTCGTCTTTCCTGCTCAGCACCCCCCCCCCCCCCCCCCCCCCCCCCCCCCAGACGGAGGGAGGGAGGAAGAGGGAGATATTAGAAGACGAGGTATGGGAGTGCTGGGCCTGGTGATGGATGCTGTGAAAGAGGGCAGGACCCGGAGGCAGGACCCGAGAGGTATGGAGTGGCCTAATGGGATTAGGTTTGGCCAGGGAGCGGGTTGGGAAGGGAGGGGTGAAAAACGAATGAAACAAACAAGAAACGAGAGGCAGGCAGAGTTTATATACAGATCGCTGAGTGATTAGAGACGTGACAGATGCCCGGGGCGTCAGGTGAGACGAGTTAGAACTGATTAAGAAGTATGAAGCGGTTTTGAAGCGTGGTCCTGATCCTGAACTTAAGTCAACCTGTTAACTCCATTTTATTGCACACTCTTAAAACTCTTAATGTATCATTCCGTTCACAAGAGAAAGTTGATGCATTTACACATGTTGACCTGAAAAGCCTAGTCTTTTACAACTTAAAAGGACAACGTGGATGTTTTGATGTGTTTCATGTCAAACAATAATCTTTTCATACAACTAGTACTAAAAAGTAAATGATATTCTGGTGGCTTTCAAATAGTTATCAAAAGGGTTTTCAAAGAACAACATTATCACAGTAACATCAAAAAATACAGTTTAGTTCACTTCAAAAATACTTTATCAATCTCCAAGCAAAGATATATAGTAACTCATAGGAAATATCTCCTGTAGCAGTCAGTATGGCAGGAGATCTGGAGAAGCTTCTGACTGATTTTTTTTTTTATTTTTATGGCAATCTCATAAAAGATGACCTCAGGATTGTCCCTAATGATATTTTATGAAGAATCCTTCCTTGCACGATTATCTCCAGAGTTTCAAAAACAGTCCTGAGAACAGAGCCAGCCTTCCGTTATCAGCTTGTTGAATTTTTTTTAAGTCACTGTCTCTGATGTTGGGCTGCACAGTGACACAGTCAGTAGCACTGTTGCCTTGCAGCAAGAAGGTCCTGGGTTCAAATCCCAGCCTGAGGTCTTTCTGCAGGGAGTTTGCATGTTCTCCCTGCGCATGCGTGGGTCCCCTCTGGGTACTCCTGCTTCCTTTCACTATCCAAAAAACATGGTTGTTAGGTAAGTCGGTCTCTCTAAATTGTCCTTAGGTGTGAGTGTGTGCGTGCATGGTTGTTTGTCTTGTGTGTCTCTGTGTTGCCATGCAATGGACTGGCGACCTCTTCTGGATGTACCCTGTCTCTCTCCCGATGATTGCTGGAGATAGGCACCAGTCCCCCCCACAACCCTGCGATGGAAGGATGGTCTCTTATGTTACTACCCAAAGAGATGATGCCCTTCACTTCTTTGTGCAAAGTTAGTAGCAGACTGTTTTTTTCCTCTTTTTCTTCCTCTGACTCAAAATTACCACCATTTTCACCATATTATATTTTCACCCAATCTCCATAACGTAACCAGTTCTTGCCTTTAAGTATACTATTATAAGCGATTTTTCCTGGTTATAATTTACATATATATGCAAATTTTTTCCCTAAATGCATGGACGATACCCCATTTAATTTTGGAAAATTGCTGTTTGTTATTTGTATAGTTATTGTTAAAGCAGATCTGCCTTTTTGTCTAGTTTCTGAATTTATATAACACATTTTTGCAACTCTTTTGTTACCAGATTTTGGTTATATTTGTGTGCTAAATTACTAAAGCCGATGGGGAAGAATACATGCACATACAGAATCAAATCCAGCAGATGAGTGCAATTTGTTTTAATCCAGATCACACTTCTTTCAACACAAACACAGCATGTGCAGAAGTGCCCAAGAGCTTTATTAACAGTAAATTTATACAGGTTTCATGCTTTTTGCACCGCTTATCTCAGTAACCCAAGCATGTTCAACTGCGTCCATCAACATGTCCCTCATTCACAGATTCATTGATTGCTTAATTCATTTAACTATTCGACAAAATTTACACATGGTTTTATGCAACGTTATCAAAGTAATTAGACCAATTTAACCTGAGTTTGCAATGAAGAACTTTCTTTATCTGTTTGCACTAAATGTTTTGGTTAATTGGCTATTAAACAACATAAATACTCTGTTTCAGCACAAGATATTTATCTTGTGTAGATGCTGGTCAACCTTTTTTGCCAAGCAAATACTTAACCTCAGCTTCTGAACAAGCCCCCACCTGTAATGTGATTACTGGGGGCTTGTAACCAAGATGTGCCAGTGACGAGGGAAAGCTGCAGGAAAGTGAGGATGGATGTGTGGGTGGAACTAGGATTGGGACTTAAACGAATTGCAGACGAGGCAGAGGCTCGGGCGGAGGGGTCGTCTGGTGCCTGATGGATCATTTTCTGTGAACAGGTGAGTGGACTTAGAGTACTTTTTCCACTGTCTACAATTGCCCTATTTATCTGTGTCACAGAGAAATACAGATGTGAGTGAGTAAGAGCAGTTCCTTTTGAAGAGAGATTTACAATAAAGGTTCAACCAACTGACGATCCCTTCAATGAAGGTTTGCATAAAAGTCCAAATGACTTTTTATCTTTGATTTTTATCTCCTATTTGTCACATTGATGACAGTGCAATTCTACTAGATACATTCTTCAAGGCAAGGCAAGGTAATTTTATTTGTATGGCACACTTTCAACAAGAGGGTAATTCAAAGTACTTGACATGATTAAGGGGTAAAATAAAAATAGCAGTAAAACACAGACAAAGCATATAAAGTAGGGGAGACCGGGGATGATTGTAACACAATTTTTCTTTAGCACCTAAAACTACCTTTTTTTTAAGCTACATGTCTGAAACTTTTAGGTAGAGTAACCACATTTGTCTACTACAAATGGCAACAATTTAAATTTCTTAAACTATATCACAGACTTTGTGAGATGATGACAA
Source organism: Valencia hispanica (assembly GCA_963556495.2). Classification (NCBI taxonomy): domain Eukaryota; kingdom Metazoa; phylum Chordata; class Actinopteri; order Cyprinodontiformes; family Valenciidae; genus Valencia; species Valencia hispanica. The sequence goes on along the minus strand of OY747708.1, from coordinate 9,455,775 downwards.
ATACAAAGGGGTCATTTGTTACAACTTACCCCACTACTGGGGTAGGTTGTAACACATACTGGGGTAAGTTGTAACAGGTAGACAAAATGTACAAGAACTAAGGGTACTACAATTGAAATGCCACAACAACAGTTTTATTGTAAATGAATGACTGCAACAATACAATATATGTGAATATTGGGAGTGTATGTGCATGCACATTTGTGTTTGTGTGTGCATGTCTGTACGTGCACGTGTGTGTGTGTAAGTGTGTGAGTCAGAGTAAATTAATAAACATATTTACCCCCATTCCACATAACAAACAACTGAAATGCATTTTTTATCTGTCACAATGGTGACAACTAACAAATTAAATGCATTCTTAAGTCACAATGGTGACAACAACAAACAAATGTCAAACAAAACAAATTGACCCCGTTAATCAGAGTCACAATGCTGACAAATGAAATTGGTCAGGCCTGGAGTGCATGCCTGGTGGGCCCAAAAGCTACATAAAACACACTTGACCCACACTTCCTTGGGTCTTGAATTTCGGAATGGTTCCATGCAAACGACACAGAAATCTTCCTCTTCTGAAGAGGAATTATCAGCCTTCACCCTTTTTCTGGCAGGTTTCTTTACCTTCTTGCTTTTCTCAATCTCCAAATTTCTTTTTCTGATGTTTTTCCCTTTTTGAGTCTCCTCCTCTTCCAATGCCAGCTTCACTGGTGTATCAGTGAGGATTTCCGAGCGCCTCTTCTTCCTTCCCCTACTTGTCTCTTTCCTTGGGCCTGCTTTGGGAAATGGCCTAATGAGTGATGGACTGAACAACTGACCTACAATGGACCCCGAAGTGCTCGGCATCTCATCGGGGTGCAGGTTGACAGCATGAATGGCTGGAGAGGAACTGGGCGGCAGGTAAGGAGGAGAGGACCGGGGCGGCAGCTGAGCTGGAGTGGATCTGGGCGGCAGGTGAGCTGGAGTGGAGTTCTGTTGAAAAGCCCCAGAAGGATCAGGACGATCTGTGATTTGAGAAGGCACAAAGTCACAGTCCTGAAAAATGCTGGAATTGTAAGGCCATATGCCTGCACACTGGAAGCCCGCCTGTATGTTTTTCTGTGTTGCGGCTTGAATCTTGCCTTTTCTACCCTGTTCTCAAGACGCTTATCCATCATGCTCACCTCACGTGGAGTTAGCCCATAGTATATATCGGCTGCCTGGCTTATATACTGTGACAAAGTCTCCTCCTGCTCCCTGTTGAAGACCTGGTGAGGACTGCAGTATCCTACACGAGGAAGGTCGCTCGATCCCTGGTCTTTCAGTTCTTTATATTTCCGCCAATATCTGTTCAAGGTGACGTGGCAGATTCCTTTGGATTTTGCCACTGCCCTGACAGACTTTCCTTTCCTAATTTCCTCTGCTGCTCTTTTTAAAACATTGGCATCGACTCCACGATTTGTTTTTCTCACCCATATTCTAGGCATTCTGTAGAATTAATAAAATCACAAAAACTTTCTTAGTTTTATATAAGGGGATGGTTGTAACACTTTCAAAACACATGTTTCAACCTACCCCGCCACTGTCACCCATTGTTTAGCTAGCTGTATTAGCATGGTGTTTTGAAATTAGCGGGAGGTTGAAACAACATTCTTTACTAGAGAAACTACAGTTTAACCTGATATAACTCATACAACATCCTCTACAATGGTAGAGGTACTAAACAAAATATTATCTTGTTTTTTTTTTCTTAACTTTCTTACCTCAGAATTTGATTTTCTGTTGTAGCTTCTGGAGAGATTGCAAGACTGACTGGAAAATCTCCATGTGTGATTTTTAAGGAAGCCTGAGGAAACTGAAAATGTCACATGACCCCTATCTTATCCCTGATTCGTGGAATTGGTAGTGTTACAACTCTCCCTGTGTTTCAACTATACCCGGTCTCCCCTAAAAACAGCAATAAAGCAAGAAGCACACACAAAAGATATGATACATGAAGACATTACTCATAGGCAGCTCTAACCAGATACGATTATAGTTGTGATTTAAAAGAACTCAGTGTTTCAACAGCTTTGCAGTTGTCTGGAAGTTTGTTCCAGATTAGAGGAGCACTAGGGCGTAGAATGGGGTAGGGACGGTCCCTACCAATATTCAGCCGCTACTGTGTCGTCACTATCAATACAACCGCTATCCAACGTGTTTAGTCAATGATTATGGCACACAAAGGGTTAAATGTCGCCGGTGTCTGCTAGAAATCCTGCCTCTAACCCAAATATCGCTTCCTGATTGGCTGCCGGGTTCTTGCTGAATTACATGTGATTGGCTGTCCCCGCTGTCATTCCATCTGCTAATCCCAGAGCGGTAAAGCTTGTCGAACATATATACAGTCAATGGTCGAACATCTCTGACTGTTAACGTCTCAAGCTACAACTTCTAGTTGGGCCGGATGAGAGGCATCCGCAAGTGTAAGTTGTCAACACGTTTGGCATTTGTTCTGCCCGTGTCACGTCGGCTAGATGTACTTTACTGGTGTCATTTACATTTTGTGTTTGTGTCTGTTTATGTGCGTGCGTGTGTGTGCGTGTGTGTGTGTGTGCTGTAGGATTATAAGGATGTCAAAGAAAAGAAAACTGGATATAAGAGACTTCTTTAGGAGTCAAAGTGTAAGTTACTTAAAATTAGAATTAAATTAAAATATAAAAATAGAATATGCCAAAGAGATACACTTTTTAAAAGTTATTTTCTATTCTTATTCCCTTTTTTTCTTATTTTCATGTATTTGTGTAGAAAAGAGCAACTGTTTAAAAACATTAAAAAAAATTATAATTTAGGGTGTAAATACAATAAAACTTCATATTCTAGATGATCATGTGATTTTATGTATCCATATTTTTGGGGGAATAAATTACACATAATAATAGTGTGAAAGTAAAGGCCTTTTTTGCTCAGGCAATAACTTTACCATCAAACTGATCATTCTATCCCTAATTTGTTTGTCACACATCAACATATTTTAGTAAAGTGACAGAAAGCAGAGAGGCTGGAGGAGATGGAGAAGGAGAGACGAGAGGAAGTAGAGGAAGAGAGGCAGGAGCAGATGAACGGAGAGAGTCTGGAGGAGGTAGAGAAGGAGAGACCAGAGGAGGTAGAGGAAGAGAGGCAGGAGCAGATGAAGGGAGAGAGGCTGGAGGAGGTAGAGAAGGAGAGCCTGGAGTAGATTAAATGATAGAAACTGGAGGAGGTAGAGGAGAAGGAGAAGCTGAAAAAAGGCTGGGAATTCAAAGGTGAGGTTAAATAATGCTGGATGTGTTAGTCATGAGATTCAGCACTGTGACAGATTAAATCAAATGTATTTATGAAACGCTTTTCATGCAAACAGCAACACAAAGTGCTTCACATGATAAAAACAGTTTAAACATTAGTATAAAACAAGCCTTCATACACATAATATAACATAGCGGTTAAAAATTTTTAGTATGATGATGATCTGAATAACAACGATTCACCCATGTGGCTTTAAAACCAGAGTTTTATGTGTATTGTGTATATGTATAACTAGTGTATGTGTTTACAGTAGTTGCTATACAGTTGTCAAATTTATTTTGAGGTTGATTCCTAAGGAATCTGATCCACCTGGAGAGAGCAGCACATCTGCATAATGTGAAATTATGATTGCTAAAACTTCCAACTTTCAACAGTGCTGCCCTGGAGCACTTTTGTGTCCCCACCAATCTCAAAATCAAACCTACTCCCTTGGAGGAGCATATAAACTGAAAGCTGCTTCTCCATGTTTGGTTCTAATTCTAGGGATTTTGAGTAGACTGGAATTGGAGGACCTTAGTGGTCTGGTGGGTTGGCATAAACTAGTAAAAGTATTTTGAAGTCTATTCTCTGAGCTAAAAGGAGTCAGTATAAGGACTTTAGAACTGGGTTTTAGGCATATACTGTACCTAGAGATTTCTGACAAGTTGCTCTGTAGTAAACACAAAGAGAAAAACAACATGTTGATGAAATGAAAATGAAATGATGCTTAAAACTGTAAATTAAAGATGAAAGTAAAGTCGATGTAGATCTACCATGTCAAAGTGTTTTTATTAGATTGGCCTATCTATCTATCTATCTATCTATCTATCTATCTATCTATCTATCTATCTATCTATCTATCTATCTATCTATCTATCTATCTATCTATCTAGTGGAAATAGGGTGTTGACGGTATAGAAAGTAATACAAAATTACCCAAAAAATATTTTATTACCATGGCATTTTGCAAGCAGAAATTATCTTTGCTCCCCTAACTGACCTAAATCAGAAATGGATCACTTAGATTTAGTGTCAGACAGAGATAAATACCACCTTAGGTTATGGGTAGGTGTGCTCTTTAAAGCTAATTCTTCAGTCAGAAAGGTACATTTTCAAATTTCTTATCTGCGTTTAAAACAATACAAATTTAAAATCAAAATTTGTTATATGATATGTCTTGGTTTTCTGGCTAGCTAATGGCAAACTGATGATAAGTAATACATTGGCTAATAATTAATAGCAATTTCTTTCAAATTTTACCCTTTCTTTAGAGGTAAATACTAAAAAGCTGCCCTCTCAAAAAAACGACTGAAAGCCATTTTTAACGGCCTTATGAAATAATATGCAGACTTAGATTTTGAATGTATCTGACTGATAATTTATTTAATGTATATTAAGGGTTTTCTACAGAAGCCAAAATGTCTAAGAAGGAGTGCAGAAAGGTTAACAAACTTAAAAAAAGGAAAAAAATATGGGTGCTCATCCTAAAAGAGGCCAACGCACAAAGTAATGACCTTCCTCTGATTCTCCTCTCTGTCTTTCCAGCTCAGAACTCTCCTCCCCTTGATCCCTGGCACACATCAACAGTGTTGTCCCTCGCAAGCCTCCTGTCACACAAAATAAATTGCCTTGGCTGTGAATGGGTCAAAACAACACAGAGATGTCATTATTCCTCTGCAATTGATCATATCTTGGGAAACACACGTCAATAGTTTCTATAATTGCAATGTCTCCAGTCCCTCCGAGGATTTACCATGAGAGCTCCTTCAAGTCTTTTATTTTCCCACTGATCGAATCTATTTGTAATCCTCAGAAATGAAGCTTAATATTGAGATGTGCACAAAAAATAATTATACATATATATATTTAATATTTGCGTATCTATGTATCCTTTGTCGGATGGATGGATGGATGCATGGATGGATGGATGGATGGATGGATGGATGGATGGATGGGTGGATGGATGGGTGGATCCTTTTGATTTGACACTTTATTATAACATTTAATGATTGTGTTAGAAGAAACAAAGAAAAAGAAAGAAAGACAACCCATGTATGCATAGGGGGAAATTCACAAAGGGAAGACCTTGGTCAGGATTTGAACCCATAAACTTCTTGTAATGGAGTAACATGACACATAAATAAATCGCCTTCTGCCCAACTTTAGTTCCATTTCAACCTTATGCTTTAACCTGCTGTTTCATATGCAGGACAAATGCTTTATCCACCTTATTTTCTGTTTGGCCAATTGACCATATCTGTATCAGACCAGCACAATGTGTAAACAAATGGTCTACTGCAGAGCAAATTTAGATAAAAAAAAATACACGTTTGCAAAATCAACAATGGAGCCCTATATGGGATAAACAATCATAGTTGCATCTTTATCTTTCAAAGAATGGGGAATGGCCTGAAAAAATGGTCTCTAATGATATATGTAAAATCATATGTAGTTGCTTTGTCATAAAGACTGATGAGTGTTTACCTATCATACACGATCATAACTATGGTAGTCATTTTTTTCTGAAACCTAAAACCATACCTAATGTTCTTTTTGCAGTGCTGTTAATTCAAACACAAATGAGGCAAGTAGTTTCCTCGCAGGGCTTTTTGAGGACAAAGTAAATGGAGCAAACATAAATGGCTTTGTTTAGATTCTTCAGCCACATTTTTCTTTATTCATTTATTCCAGTTTCACCTTAGGAGCATATTTAACTCACTTGTTGAAGCCACAACAGTTAAGAATTGTCCAGGTATGGGCAACTACAGACAGAGCAACATGTACTGCAGCTATGTGGAGACATATAAGTGCATGATTATTAAAACAGACAACATTAAAAAAGATTGCAAAGCATAGACTTGAAACATAAAACATCTTCAGATTTGATTCATTTCACCATCAAAACAAACCACTTTACTATAGTATATGCTGTTTTGCCGGAAGTTGCACCAACATTCAACCCTACTGCAACAGCACCAATAATAAGGTGGATGAACTGAAAAATGTTAAGCATAAAGGATTGCAACTACAGTCCAGAATTTAAATGGCAGGTATTTTAAATGTAAACAGGGATAAATTATGATGATTACGATTCAGCACATTCCCAATAAAACATGCTGTACCAAGATATCTGTATACAGCAAAATAAACTGTGGTTCAGTGCAAACTTCGGTTGCAAAGATTTGTCTCAGACTCTTGAGTTTCAGAGTGGGTTTAAGGGTGTTTTACAGGGTCTTTTACAAAAGAATTGACAGTGGCACCTTTCTACCAAGTCTATTTACATGGTCAGCAACTAGAGAAAAAGATAAACTTTGAAGTTGAACACAACTCACAGATGAACTTCAAAGGCCGGCTCCAGAACACAGTTCTCGTACGAGAAGACGTGAGTTTAATTGGGAGGAAAAGCAAAAAAACTATGCAGATAAATCAATGTTTAATATACAAACATTTGTCATTTAAGCTTAATACATCGCCATACATCTTCTGATTTTACATTAACTTACTGTACATAGCTACTGTTTGCTTACTGTTCTAAATATAAACGATCTCTCTTTGTAATTCACCTAAAACCAAATAACACTACACCCCCCAACCCCACCCAACCCCACCCCACCGCCTCGCCGTGAAAAGCAAGTTTAGCCTTTCATTAGGCCCACAGTTACTTGGACAGAACATACATCTTCTGGGCAAGTATCCCATTGCTTTGTTGTCAAAGTACACATGTATTTAATGTGCAGCTTCATTTTATATTTTTATTTTTCAGTTTCATTTTCTGCTATTGGGCAAATTCATAGTTAAACCAGAGGAGAAAGAGACGGATTGTTACAAGCGTGCTTTCCAACACAACCAGATATACCAATAAAATTGTAATGGAGGTTTATACACATTATTAACCCCCAGTATCCTAAATAAATATAGCCAATAATTATTCACACCTGCAAACAGACACAAAGACATATTCACATACTACACTGTGCCAGTATCATCAGTCCCTAATGTAACCATCTGCTCCACTCTGTGCCTCTTTTATGCATAAAATGCTAAGCAACTCTTGGCAAGAGGCCCTCACTCACCATCTCACTTGCATCACACTAAATTAATGAGTTACCTAAAAGAGCACATGAATAGATCTTTTGTGGGTCTAATGGGAAATTAAAAACATCTAATAAATAAGAATCTGCCAAACTAATTCAGAGTGGGGCTGAAGTTTTTTTTCTGTAACATGCTAGAAACTTGACAAAAACTGCCAGTGTAGAGAGAAATAAACATGAAGAGTTTCACAATGATCTCATCGACACAAGGCCAAGTAAGTAATGAAAAATGCAAAACAAAGAAATTCGGATGTGAAATGGCACCCAGAATGAAACAAAACGTGGGCTAAAAGGGATTTCTTTAAACACAAAACATTGTTCTATTGTTGGAACAGTTTATCTATAATAGATCTGTAGGCTCTAAATATATCATTTAAAATGTATGTTGACGTGTTTTGAAACATTATTCATAAGTCTGTTTGATCCACAATGTTGCTGAGTACAGTATGCACACAAATCTCTGGGCACAGATCAGTCCAACACTCACAATTTTGAACCTTTTAAAAAAGGCTCATCCTACACTACAAGATATCAATATTCTTCAGCGCAAATTACAGGTATATATTAAAACAATGAAACCTGCATCATAGCATATAGACCCAACAAAAAAGCCTTTTCTACTGTTTCATGCACAAAAATTACAAATGATCCAGTACTTACAAAAATGTTTCCCTACAAGATCTGTAAAATGAATAACACATTTTTTCAGACCAAAAAGCCACAACATAAATTTCACTGCTTGGCATCTAAGAAACAATTATTGTATCTCCCCCACCTCAAAAAAAAGAATTGAAATTGTCGTAAACATGCACTATGGCAATCTTGGTTTCCCTTCTGAACTGGTCCCTCTGTATATATTTTTTAGAGCTCAGCAGTTGGGTTATCTTGCAATGTCTACAGCTCATACTTGTAGTGCTGCACATCCTCTTATGTGCTGCTTTAACTTTTTCTTCAGTAATTGACAACACCCAAGCTTATATAAATCTACATGATGTTCAGAATTACAGCTATATTATTGAACTCATGTGAAGACGTTTTTGCTTCATTTGACTTTTTACCTGTTTTCTAGGCACATCATAATCCTTCCACAACTTTGTTTCATTTTGGCTTTTTCCATATGACTTTTATTTATTACCTTTAAACAAATTCAGAGTTATAACTGTTCAACATAAGTCCAAACTATATAATTCAACCAAAAATACTTAAAAATGTAGTGTAATCTGCCCTATTTCGAAACTCCGCTCATCTGTAAATTCAACTGTTTGTGATAAACTATATTGAAGTAACACAACTTTATTCAGTCTTCATTCAATCGGTCAGCCTTCAATCTAAGCAACAAATATAACCCAAAATGAATAACATGCTGCTGTTGAACATGAAAAACTAACCAAAGCTTTTTTCATAATTTCTCTGTCTTGTCTTGTTAAATTATATTTCACATTCTCTCTTTGCCTACACAAATGAATATTAACATGCAAACACATATCAAGCATCCATCTGATTGTACATACTGTGACAATATATTAGTAATGTCCTGGAAAGAAAAAGCAGTGACAAAGGTGAGTTGGTGATAAAAAAAAGAAAAAGCTGATGAAAAAAAATCTGTATATTGAGAAATGCTCAATATACAAATGCTTGTAGTTAACAAAAAAACAAAACATTTCCATACATTTCTGTAATTTCACCTGGTAAATCTACTTATGATGCATATTTAGATTGTAAATTGTTTTTTTACATGTCATATGTGGTACAATACTTACATCTGGGTCAAATCCTTCTTTTTTTGCGACACTCTTTCTATGTACATAAACTTATTTTAAATAATTGGAAAGCTAAGAATTGTTCAATTCTAAGGATGTATGCTAATCAATGATACCATCCCAACTGTAGACACCGTAACCACTTTTGCCAAACCACTCAAAAACCAAAATAATGTGCAACTCACTGTTCAAAGCCTGTTGACCAAGCAAGGTCATCAACAAAAAATTTATTTTTACATTCACAAGGCTCCAATAATGTACACTAATAAAATAGTTAGTGCAGAAAAAGTAAACCTTTGTTATTTCCTTCCTTTCGTGTATTTCTCACAATGTTTTCATCGCAACTACCGTTAGCATTTCAGATTTTGTGAATCTTCACCAAACTCTGGAAAGTGCTCTTCCTTGTTGGATATGCAGATTTTCCACAGTTTTTCCTTCCATTTTACTTTCAGTATTTTGTTAAAAAACAGCCTATTTAGCATTTCGGTGTCGACAGTTATTCCCATGATTGTGTAAGTCATGAAATGGAAACAACATACACATTTCTATAATAAAAATCTGTTTTTATTACCAAGTTAAAATTTTTAATTAGCTTTAATATAAAACTAAATGAATTAAATGCTTAAAATATATCGCTCTTTGTGTAATGAATCAATATTATATATAAGTTTTACTTACTAAATAAATTAGTATTATTTTCAGTGATATTCAAATTTTTTGTGATGCACCTAAATCATAGTGCCAGGATTCAGTGGGTTCAGATTTAGGAAAAGTAGCTCTGGAGATTAAGATATTATTTCCCTCCTGATAAACCACATGGTATAGAGCTTGATCTCATCAGAAATGTTAAGTTATGAATTGTGACACTGTGTATAGTTATGCCATGGCCAAATTGAAACTTGGAGGTAGTGACCCTTATCACCAGTTACCTTTGGTGCTGTTAGGATTGTTGCAGGGATAACTGTAAAAATGCTAACACAGAAGGTAAATACTGTCAGGTTTACTGAAGCTCAGGCCTGTCATTGTAAAAGTTCCTCCTCAATAGAGAGGGTTCACACTCCACAAGGTAGCTCCTAGGTGTTCTTCAGTAAAACATTCAATGTGTCATCCAGAGATCTCTGACAAGCAAGAAATTCTGTCATTATGTGTATTCTTAATTTCTAAAGAAAATGTATTTGAAAGAGAGGCCTTATTCAAATGTGATGGGATCAACACCCTTCAAATTCCTCTTTAGCACCTCCTTCAAATTCACCCCTCTATCAGCAACTGTTTAATCTGAAACTCAAGCCCCGGGTTCCAAAAGTCACTCTACATCTTGTCAGGACAATATTTTCACTGCCTTTTTTTTCCCAGCGGCAATGACCTTCTCATGTCTCTCTGATCTGTGCAGCAAAGACACTCAGCCCATGTTGACAGGACTGCAAAAGGCAGCCAGGCATATCTTAATCCATTCCAGCTTTGGCCAAGGATGTCCAAAGTGATTCTGGGGTTTGCTTTGCACCTAAGAAGTTTTTTTTCAACCAGATAGACTTATCAGTCCAAAATGAAGATTCTAGTAAAGGCAGAGCAGGTTCAAACCCTTGATAGAGCCAGAGCTGCTCTTTTGTTATATGTGACGCAACTGAAACTATTTTCTCTGACCTTTCTCTGTCATAATTTCAGGCTTTATTGTTAAAAGTGTGCACACACTGATCAATTTTGCATTTCAGGAAATTTTGGATTACAGTCATGAGTGTAGAAAACAATTTGTATCCACCAAAATGTTTTGAAGGGAGATTATCCTGCTTCCTGTTTTTATTTATTTACTTTTTTTCATTTGTGGTGGCAACTCTTTTTGTATCCAATAAATGAATGATATCAGAAAGAAAACTACTACTAAAGCTATGTGGCTAATGTCTTCCCCATATGCCTTCATCACCCTCCACCTCTGTGGAACTGCTCACTTTATATAACTCCTTTCCTGTTGAGGTACAGTAACAATACAGAGTGGTGTTCGTACTTGAAAATGACAGCTAAAGGTGTGCGAACAGTGTGTCTTGCTTCTGGTGAGCCAGCCTTTGTATCTCTATGGATCCCTCCACAGATGGAGAGGTTTGCCCCAGGTAGGAAGAGACCAAACCAAGGATATGAAACAGGGATGACCAGCCTCTCATCAGAGAACAACTCAGGAACTGAGGGATTGTGGGATCTGTGATACAACAGATAATTAGTCAGGAACATCTGTTGTAGGAAGTTCTGCTGGTCCTCTTGGGCCGTAGATCGTATAGCACAATTTGGCTTGGAGTAGTGAGCGAGCGAGCAGGGCGAGATATTAATTCTCTTTAAATTACACAGATGAATCATGTGTATTTATCGTTGAGTTTGTCCTTTGTTTTGACATGTGAAGAAAAACTGACTAAATATTAAACTTTGTGAAACAGAAATAGACATTTAAAGCAAGTCTCAGCTCAACGATGTGCTCACTTTTATATATAAGTTTAGCCAATTCAGTTTTGGATGTAAAAACGTTCAGATTATATGGAAGCCGACCAATGGCTTCCCTTGTTTGTGCTGAATGCGAATTTACCATAAATTCTTCTATGATTAGATCCTATATATAATAGTGTTCAGAATGATGGCAGTTGAACTAATCCAATCAACAACAATTTTTTTAGAAACTACATCCATACATCCGGCCGTCCGTCCATCCATCCATCTTCTGTTTATTCTGGGGTCGGCTTGCTGAGGCAGCAGCCTATCAGAGAGGTACCCTGACTCCTCTCTCCCCAGCCACTTGGGCCAGCTCCTCTTGGGGATACCCAAGACGTTCCCAACCCAACCGAGAAACATAAGACATGTTTCCACTATCAGAACTTCAGGGTTTTTTTACTGAGGAGGTCATCTGTTGGCCCGCTCTTTTTAGCTGTAGTGTCTCCATACAAAACTGGCCCTTTAAGGAAGTTGCTAAACGTCCGCATATTATGACTCTTTCTGCAGTAAGTAGCGTCACTAATCAGCGCCAAAAGGTGCCCTCAGTGGCAGAAATAACAAGAGATAGACATAGAAGAACCAGGGATTGTTGTTGCCTTTCTCTTTGCTGTGTTGATATAAACTGCTTTGCCAGCAACTCTTCTTATGTTACGAAGACTTTTTTTTTGGCGACATCTGCTCATTTCCCTCTGAATTACAACCAATCAGTCAGTACGTTTACATGCAGCAAGAGAAATTCGAATTATTGCCTTAGTCCGACTGAAATCAGACTTTTAAAATACATGTATACACCTTAGTCCGGCTGGAATCGAACCGATCTGGAGTTTCAGAAGCTCGACTACTCTTGCTGGATAATGCGATTCAAATCGGACTACTCTGCAACCAGCCCCCCCGGCCCCGCCCGCACTCGCGCACCTCCGTCGGGAAGTTTGGAGAGCCGGAAATCTGACCCAGTACTGACAACAGTGTAAGAGGCATAAGGCATCTAAGACAAACGTAAGCGGACAATCAGTGCGTGTTTGGACTTAAGAAGAGGCGATGCGCTGTTACTGTGAATATCCTGCTTTAAATCCGTCTGCTTCACTCCCACCAGCCTCAGTTTACTGCCTGAATGCAGCTGGAAGCTAACCGCTATTAGGCTAACTCGTAGGAGCCCATATCGCCATCTATCGTCAGGGAGAGGAACGTACTTCATTTAATAATTCGATTTTCTGATGGACATGTAAACTGGGACTCGCCTCGCTGCAGGAGGGAAGTCTTTAGTCCGATTACTCATAAAAGCTCGATTTAGCTGTGCATGTAAACGTACTGAGTGTGACTTAACCACAGCTCCTGCCAAGCAACTCCACCGGGCCATTTCTGAGTACATATCCCATGGCTGCTACTCAGTTGGTTCCTGAAATGTCCCCAAAAACGGGGCTGTCGGGTCGGCCCAGTGTAGTGCATACCGTGAAGTTCCTGTAAAATTACCCTGAAGATCTGACAGTGGAAACATACCTATAGTCCCTCCAGTGTGTCCTGAGTCTTCATCTGGGTCTCCTCGCGGTGGGACGTGCCCAGAACACCTCACCAGGGAGGCGTCCAGGAAGCATCCTAACCAGATACCAGATCCACCTCAACTGGCTCCATTTTATGTGGAGGAACAGCCGCTGTTCTCCGAGCTTCTCACTTCTCACCCTATCTCTAGGGGAGAGCACAGACATCCTGCGATGAAAACAAATTTCGGCCGCACCCATTGTTCTTGAAATGAGCATATATGAAAATAAAAGCTACTATATGAATATTGACCTTTACATACATTAGTTTAATTCCCTCTGCTACTGAACACAACTGTCTTGACACATCTTTCCTATGCGGGGGGTGGGAACAGGTCGCCAGTCCATCGCAGGGCAACACAGAGACACACACAGGACAAACAACCATGCACACACACACACCTAAGGGCAATTTAGAGAAAACAATTAATCTAACAGTCATGTTTTTGGACTGTGTGAGGAAGCCGAAGTACCCGGAGAGAACCCACATATGCACAGGAAGAACATGCAAACTCCATGCAGAAAGACCCCAGGCTGGGATTTGAACCCAGGAACTTCTTGCTGCAAGGCAACAGTGCTACTACCAACTGGGCCACAGTGAAGCCCCATTTTGGTTATAAATCAAGAAAAGTGGTGTCAGAAGAAAAGTCAAAAAGCAGCACAAGCTAGAGCTACAGTTATTAATTCATCAAAATGGCAACATCAAAATGCTAAGATTGTAAAGACCTTGCACTAAATTGTGATTTAATGTTTAGTTTTAGCGGTATTTACATTAATTCTATTACAGCCGATACACTGCCACATTTTTTTCTTTTCAGATCTATGGTTCACAGGCTGAAGGATTTTTTTCAATTTGAATCAGCTTGTTATAGCTCAGTAAATTACTGCACAAATTGATGTGCAAAGCCTCACCTGTGGTGCCACCAGACTGTTCCCTCTGTACTTTGTACCTGTACCTGTGCCAACTATGCATTCCAGTTGGCGCATGATGAGCATCTTTGCAGTGTAATATGTTTGATTCAGTGCTCTGTATCCACCAATTTGTCTAATTGTAGCAGCTAAATGTGTTCTCGAGCACAGAATGCCAATTTAAAATAAATCAGTCAGCTGTACGCTGCAGGTGTAAAACTGCACAACTTCAGGATGTTTTTGCAATGTGTTAAAAGGCGCAGGAAAAAGCAAATGTACTGTTTTATGAGAAACATTTTTCTTAATGTTATCATAAAGACATTCTCAGAACCAGAGAGAGCCTTAGTTTTACAGTACCATGTTTATTTTAATCACACAGTTTTTATTGATATCGTTGTACAACTTACTATGGTAGTATTTTTGGGCCCTTTAAATGTTTAAGTGGCTGTACAAATTATTTTGAGATGAGGCTCAGTGACATTATTATCAATATTGGTTTTATTATTAGCAATAGAAACTAATACCTATAACTGGAGTAGGTTTGCAGAAAAGTGAAGAAATTGTCAAAAGCAGGCAAACAGCTTGTAAGACGTGAAGTTCTATTTAGGTGATTTAAGCTATTTCAGCTTGAAGTGAAAATCTACGAGATACAAATCTATATATACTGATACATCTATCACTGTTTTCTCAGTCAAACAAACTGTTACTGTACAAAGCTCTAAGTTCACCAGGAGTCCAATTGACATCTTCTTGACATCTTGTGCAACAGCATTCAAGATGGTACACCCCTGTGGTTTTCCAGGTCTTGTAGTAGTGAAAATGTAGGCATCTAATATTTATAAATATTAGATACCTACTACTGCCTAATATTAGATGCCCAACATTTTCAAATTAAGTTGTTTAAATAACTAAAGTCAACTAAAACCCATCAGAATTGCTCTTAGGCTATCTCTACCTCTGGGATTTATCCACATGCCTACTACAATATGACATCTTGTTACAGAAGGTACAGGGAATAATACTAATGGTAACTTCACAGAATCTCAGTTGAAAAGTTCTGAAGAATCCCTTTAAAACAGAACCCACAGGACAGAACAGCACTGCTTCATGAGAGTAAAGTTCTCACACCAATAAAAAGTAAGGGTGAAATATCAACAATAAATCAGAACTTTTTCATTTACAGCAGACTCCCACCAATTCACAGTTCAATAGTCGCATATTCAGTTGATTTCAGATTTTCCTGTGGAATGTAACTCCAAATTATTCACATAAAACCTGCAATGCAGCCAATTCAGGAGCATCATTGATTGGCTGTACACCCAAGAACGGAGCTAAAGAAACCTGTACATGTAAGCCAGGGTTCAAATTACAGGGGAGCTAAAGGGAGTATAGCTCCCCTTAAATTGAGATGGGCTCCCCTGAAAGCTGTTTTTTTACAAGAATCCTGTGTTTTAGATTAAAATAAAATCGTAATTTGTCCGCTTTTTGTGTTAAATTTCTCACATTACATTTTTTTGAATTCTGACTTTTCCTGAAAATAACTTTTGCTTAATTCCTTCTGTGACCATACTACCTTGGTGGCGCTTATTTGATTGATATATGCTACATGAAGCATGCTAATTCTAATCTGTGTTGGGTTCTTGCTAATCAAGCAGTTTTGGAATGTCATGGAAACTCCCAGGGTCAGATTGGGCAAAGTTTCACTCAGGATTTTGACATCATGTCTTGACGTAAACTGGGGCATTTTGGTTTTATACGGCAAAAAAGATGAGCAGTGAAGAGGACAAGTGCGCCCCGGACCGGCATTTAATACAGTTGAAACTCAAAAAATTTGAATATCGTGCAAAAGTTTAATTATTTCAGTAATTCAACCCAAAAGCTGAAACTAATATATGATATAGACTCGTTACATGCAAAGCGAGATATTTCAAGCCTTTATTTGTTATAATTTGGATGATTATAGTTTACAGTTTATAAAAATCCCAAATTCAGAATCTCAGAAAATTTGAATGTTGTAAAAAGGGTCAATGTTTTAGGCTCAGGGAAAGCCTCATAAGGTAATCGCAAAAGAAGTTGGATGTTCCTAAAGTGCTGTATCAAAGCACATTAATAGAAAGTTATGTGGAGGGGAAAAGTGTGGGGGGAAAAAGGTGCACAAGCAGCAGGGATGACCGCAGCCTGGAGAGGATTGTCAGTAAAAGGCCATTCACAAGTGTTGAGGATGTTCACAAGAAAGTGGACTGAGACTGGAGTTAGTCCATCAAGAGCCGCCACACACAGACGGATCCTGGACATGGGCTCCAAATGTTGTATTCCTGTTGTCAAGTCGCTCCTGAACAACAAATGTCAGAAGTGTCTTACCTTGGCTAAAGAAAAAAAGAACTGCAAATTTTGCATTTCATTTGGAAACCAAGGTCCCAGAGTCTGAAGGAAGAATGGAGAGGCACACAATCCAAGATACTTGAAGTCTAGTGTGAAGTTTCCACAGTCTGTGTTGATTTGGGGAGCCATGTCATCTGCTGGTGTTGGTCCACTGAGCTTTATTAAGTCCAGAGTCAACGCAGCCATCTACCAGGGCATTTTGGAGCACTTCATGCTTCCCTCCGCAGACGAGCTTTATGGAGATGCTGACTTCATTTTCCAGCAGGACTTGGCACCTGCCCACACTGCCAAAAGTACCAAAACCTGATTCAATGACCATGGGATTACTGTGCTTGATTGGCCGGCAAACTGTCCTGACCTGAACCCCATAGAGAATCTATGTGGCATTGCCAAGAGAAAGATGAGAGGCATGAGACCAAACAATGCAGAAGAGCTGAAGGCCGCTATTGAAGCATCCTGATCTTCTATAACACATCAGCAGTGCCACAGGGTGATAGCGTCCATGAAACACCGCATTGAGGCAGTAATTGATGCAAAAGGGGCCCAAACCAAGTAATGAGCACATGTGCATGATTATGCTTTTCAGAGTTCCAACATTTCTCTATTTAAAATCCTTGTTCTAATTCATGTAATATTCTAATTTTCTGAGATTTTGAATTTGGGGTTTTCATAAACTGTAAGCCATAATCATCAAAATTATAACAAATAAAGGCTTGAAATATCTCGCTTTGCATGTAATCAGTCTATGTCATATATTAGTTTAACCTTTTAAGTTGAATTACTGAAATAAATTAATCTTTTGCATTATATTCTAAATATTCAAGTTTCACCTGTAAGTATTGCTAGCGGTGAGAGCTCATCAGCAGCAGAGGCAGAACAACGGGATCAGCGGTAACTTTGCCGTCAGTGGCTCCCTGCAGTGCACTGACGCCTGAATTAGGTGGTGCATCCTTCACTTTTAACTGGACACAAAAACAGTGGAGTGAGTGGAAAGGTAGGAATAACTGGCTCTTTACCAGAAATCACAAGTTACGGTGTACAGTATGTATTAATGCAAAAAGTCTGCTGCTTACCAAAATCAAAACTGGGGTGCATCTGTCCGAAGAATGGAGAAGTCAGCAGTGAATCACAGAATAACCCAATACATTTCTTACAAGAATTGAGACAGTTTGGCTCACAAAAGAGCAGTTGAAATTTCAGAGAGAAGAAAAAATGAATGCTCATTTAATGCAAGAAATAAACCCATTTTTCAGAACAGCCTATATGGTGGCAAAATAAAAAATGACTTTAAGAAAGGCCCCCGCCATAATGAACTTAACTAAAAACGTAATAGCGCTGAAGTATGCACAAATCAAACCACGGTTGTGCTGAAATAATAGGGCACATTGCCAATCAAATAAGAGCTAGGTTTGTGAAAAATATTAAAGATACTGTGTCACGAATCAGTCTTGTGGCATCCGTGGTCCCTACTGATCTAAAGTAAGATAATATACTGAGGTGATATTAGTTCTTGGCTTAGCAATTATTTTGGTTTTGATGGTGGTGATGATGATGATCATGATCATGATGATGGTGTTTCTGATCTCAGTTGCTCTGTGATTTGTTGTTCTTGAAAGGGTGTTATAAGGCAGAAAATGTTGGACTGCATGTGGATCCCTTGTTGCTTTTTGTTTGTTCAGAACCTGTTAAACTCCCAAAATAGATATTTTTTTATGTTATTGACCGTTGTGCAATGAAATATATACGTGTGTGCAGGTAAATGTGGAAGTCGCAGTGCACAATAAAAAATATGGCTCCCTCAAAAGCGTTGGTATAATTCGAACCCTGATGTGTATAGGTATGAATGTTAAGGTATATTTGGTGTTTTAACTATTAAAATGGGCAGTTGTAAGTGTTTTCAGAGGAGGTCTCAACCTTTAGTGGATTTTAGCTTTTCATGGGTGGCTGTGGCCCCTTAACCCCAGCATATACTTGGGTTCCACTGTATTTAACATCAACTGTATATCCTCAGTTATCAGACAAAAGTCTTCCTGATCAACAATAACAAGTGAAGAAATGGAAACCTATTTTGCCGGACCTATGAGCAGTAAAGGACGTTAGATTGATGGGCCATTTAGCCTTTGAACAGGTAAATAAATATACTCTAAATGTATCATCATCATTAAATCTTCTGAAATTTGGTTCTGGAATTACCTCCTGTCTGGTACAGTTTCCTGTAACTATTGAGAATAACCGAAAAATAAAGTAAAGAAATAAATGCAGAGTTATGTATTGAAAATGTTTCCAAGGAGGAAAAAAAATGCAGTTGGGAATTCATCAGAATTTCATTTCGTGTGTCTCCCTCTCCCTGTCTGCCCATCCAGATAGACATCAGTTCATTGCAAACCTCTTTCCCATTAACACATTCACCGGCTGCCAGGAGAGGGAGTTAAAATTTTCACCTTTCCATCAACTCTCCTTGCCTGTTGACACCTACTCCAACTCCCACCTCCCCCCCCTCCCCCCGTTCCTTTACTTCGTCTGCTCCAAAAGTTCCACAAAAGATCATTTCCTTTTCAAATTACAGCAGACCCTTTCGCTGACCCAGGGCCATTCAGATAATGCAGTGTGGGAGCTGAGAGCGTCTCTGATGAGAGAGAAGAGCAAATGCACTGGGAAGCACTAATGTCTTATCAACAATATACTTGGAGACTTTATCTATTGAAGCTTCATTGCATAGGGGTGTTAAGTCAGATTCTCACTTTGATTAAAAATAAAATAGTCAGATTGGCTGATGGTTCTTCACAGAGAACTAGCTGTTAATGTATGTTAAAATACAGTATGTGATGCTGTAAACAGCGAGAAAAAAATTCTGATTTGAAGCCCTGACAGAACGTGTGAATGATTTGCCAAAGCAGCTTGCTGGGTGTGTTGTGATTCATAAGCTAATCGCCTCTTAGTCCAGTCAGGCATGACAAACAGAGAGGAGGACGTGTCAGGTACATGCAGAAAGCCTTTGATATTGGAATTCAAGGCATCTACGTCTTACCTTGAGCAGTATAATCCCATTATGCCACAGGTCACAGCAGTGCACACACACAGAAGCACAGTTCACTCAAAATAAACTGAATTTAAGTAGAGTAGAGAAACAGAAACAGCCATCAGAAGAAAAAACCATCACACTGCAACCAAAACTGAATTAGAACCCCCCCAATTTAAGAGAGAAAAGTAACCCAGATATTGAAGAAAATAACCTCCATATTAGATTAAATAAAAACAGCAAAGTTTTTCCCAGACAGACTTTTACAGTTCATCTGGCTGTTTGCAAGATCGGGCGGATTTTCATTAAATTCTGTCAGCTTTCATTATGAAATGAGGAGATCTAATTTTGCCCGTTGTATCTGACAGTTTTTCAGACTAATTCATCCTGTCAAGAAGATGCCTTGGCAGACCCAACAGATGGTGTTTGTGTAAGTGAGCATTTTGTTTTTCAGTGTACATATTTTGCACTGAGCAAGACCCTTCTGAGTTCATTTCTGAATGTGTTCTGTTTATTGTGGTGCTCTGTTGTTATAGTTGTTTTTAGGAGAAGGCGACTGCCACTTTGAATGTCTAATTCATACCGTATGAATTAGACACAATATATACAGAAGACTGAATCTGTAAGATGAACTTGAGCTAATATTTTGGTCTATTATTAGCCTTCCAATAAAAATGGGATTGGTGAGGCCCTTCTAGAGAGATGTGTACCCATCCCTGACCACAGCTAGAAAATACAATTTTACTAATACTATTTTCTGCTTGAGATAGTCGACCAGGGGATTCATTCCAGGGAGAAGTTATGAGAAGATTTCAATCAACAGCTTTGGAAGCATCAGTCTGTTAAAATTGCAATAAAAACAGCTATAAGCTAATAACCCACATACTATAACATATTTAAAAGAATTCTATTAACAGGAGATACACTGGTCAAGTTTAATATGCAGGATGATTGAAATACAATTGGATTTTTAATAAGAAAAATAAATGGAATTCTTTTAATATAGGTAAAATATAAACTTCTATATTTAGGGAACCTTTCAAGTAAAAATTAAGCTGGTAACAATTTATCCACATAGAGAAAGCATAAGTTAACTGTATGGGCAAATCAATTTCCACCATGTAATTTTTTAATATATGTAATCAAAAGTCAGTTAAATGCTCATAGATGCACATTACAAAAACTACAATTTGCTTGATCCTCCAAATGTATAGCACTGTGCTTGCCAGCAGTTTAAATCCTCTCATGGTCATCACTGCCATATTCACTGGGGTTCTATTGATGCATTTGAATATTTTATTAGAATTCAAAACCAAGGCTTAATGAATGTACAACATACTTTAGGATACTTTTCTTTAGCAACGATTGTGAGCACAAGTTTGAATTTACAGTGGCTTTTCTCTAATCCACACATAAACCATGTGGAATCTACAAAACCTCCCCCACAAGGCAACGATGGTGATGGTAAGTCCTCTAACTCCCAAAAAAAGTACAATAATTATGTTGATTAGTTGGACAAATTTTTCATAAGCTGACTTAAAAACTTGTGGACACATTCATTCCTGCTCGACATATGGCATGATGCCTTAGAAAATCTTCCAACTTTGTTGAGCTGAATCATTTAATTCATGCTTAAAAACCTGCTTGTCAGTAAACTGGCTAAGGAGAGTGTTTGCCTGACAATTAAATGTATGTAACATAACCCACTGAGGTTTATTATTGAGCCAGTGTTTAAAGGCAACCTAACGTTTTCCAGTAAATGTTAACACCATATATCTGAGGTTTGAATGACCTAGCACACAAAAGTAAGGAATTTAAACAGGAGTACAAAGCATAAAATTAAAGCTTACATTTGGGTGTTTTCTCGCATATTTTTTTTTTTTTTACAATTCTGTGGCACTATACAGCTCATCATTTCTTTCTGGGCAGTTTTTACAGTTTCTTAATCCAATACAAACATGGACTTAAAGTCAATAACACATTGAAATGAAACTTTAAGATGTGAATGAGGTTCAATTCAAATTGTTTTCCAAAGTTCTGAATGAATCATGTTAATGTATAGTCCATGAACGGCAACCTTGTAAGCACGCCAGGCAAGAGAATAACAGATGACTTACATACAGTCTGTGATCTGTGACCTCTGTCCAAGTCATCAACTGTTGAGCATGATAAGCACAAGATGTTAAAAGAAGTACAAAGATACTGTCAAACCTCAGATCCACTCTGATTTTCAAGCACGTTTATGCAAAATCCATTCATTTTTTTTAAAGGCTTTTTTATGGCAGAGCAACAGAACCCAGAGGAGCTTCTGAATGAAAAGATCTTTCATTATTAATAGAATATTAGCCCACATTAAGGTGGATGACTGAAGGATTGTGTTTCAACACTGCAGGGGCTGTAAAGTGCACAGAGGTTAATTCTCTGATCCAAGGGTAGATTTGTATCATTGTTTGTAGATAGAGGTTTTTTTTTTTCATGGGACAGGAATCATGTCTTCCCTTGCTGCTCCTCCGAGCACTGTGGTAGATTCCCTGGTCTGATTAATCTTAATGAATTATGCAAATGGCCTTTATCTCAAATGATTTAGCAATGTTTCTGTATTGTTTTATTAATGCACTTTTGAATTACTCTGCATAATCACGTAGCCTTTCCTCAGCCATTTGCTGTTTGTAATTCATCGCCAGCTCTTTATTAAATCCATGGTGGTCTCCGGTGAATTGCAAGCAGGAATGAGAAATTAGTCATTACTGTAATTTAATGATTTCTAACCAAACAAGACGCAACCTGGATCGCTAACCATTGCAACCCTCCTCATTTCTCTCCGTCAGCATCAGTCCCATGGGTTGGATCTTTGGGAGCAAGCCTTCTAAGTTTTTGCTTAATTAATTATGTTTAGTATAAGAAACATTCTAGTGAATGCACTGTTTCAATTACAAGTGAAATTGACTTACAAAATATGAAATTTACCATAAAGTGATAATTTGTTGGAAGTTTAGACAAAATTATATTGAAATGAAGGGTGGTTTCTTCTTCACCTGTCTTTTTGCTGTTGGACCACATTTCTCAGATAGTCCTTTATACATAGATTGTTTAATGACCTTTATCTAGCTGTAAAATAAAAAGAAAGGTGTATAAATTTAAATTACAAAGTAAATGGGCTTGCCCCTTTTATAGTGTGATTTCCTGTCCCTAAGGTGGTTGTAATATGCCACTGAAATATAAATAAATCCCCAACCGTTTCCTTCCCCCCATACTGCTCAGCTTCCACAGAGAAGGGAATGGAGCTTCATGTTGATGTCGGTAATGACAGTAACCACATTATATGAGTAAGAATGGACAGACATTTTATTTGCCCTTGGATCCCACTGATTCAGCTGGCTGGCAAGGCCACCAGGACTTAATAATACTTTTTCATTCATCCATTATCTCCCACCCCCCTATCACGCAGCACAGCCAACCTGGTTTATCTAATGCCACACTGTAATAATACATTAAGGGACGTTATTCAGAACAATGAAAGGAGTTGGAAATTATATATATATATATATATATATACACTATATATATATATATATATATATATATATATACTATATATTATATATATATATTGGCTCATCCAATGATCATCCCGATGGTCTCTGGCAAAGTTTAGACAGGCCTGGACATGTGCTGGCTTAACCTTGAGAGTTGCAGGATTTTAATCTATGATGACATAGCGTGTTACTAATAGTAACCCTCGTTGCTGTGTCCCAGCTCTCTTCAGGTCAGTGACCATTTCCCCCCATCTAGCACTGGGCTGTTTCCTCACCATTCTCAAGATCATGTGTACCCCACAAGGTGAGATCTTCCATGGAGCCCCAGGTTGAGGGAGATCGTCAGGGATTTGGAATTTATTCCCTTTTTTAATAATTGCTCCAACAGTTGATCTCTTCTCACCAAACAGCTTGCCAGTTGTAGTAGTTGTAGTTTGGCTCAAACAGCTGTCCTTGGACAGGATCAAATACATTGATTAAAAATCATACAATGTGATCTCCTGGATTTTTTTTACATACTCTCTCTCACAGTTGATATATATATATATATATATATATAGCTTTTGAAACTTCATTGAGCTGCAATGAGAGACATTGTCCACAATTGGAGAAAACATGGGACAATTGTGAACCTCTACTGGAGTGGACAAACTAGCCAAATGACTCCAAGAGGGTATCGACATCTCATCTAGGAGTTCACAAAAGAACCCACACCAAATTATGATAATAATTTAACTATAAAAAGGAGACTGGACATAAATACCATTAATGGGGGTGTTCCAAGACTAAAGAGAAAATAAAGGTCCATTGTACAATTGCCAATAATAATAATAATGAAAGAATAAACATTTCGAGGATTTCCCTAATTTTTGAAAAAATCTGTGTACAGGAAAAAAATTAAGCTTTTTAAAAGATTTACGTCATGTTACATCTGTTATAAAACGAACACAGTGTTTCAGTAAAAGACATGGTGATGTGGGATTTCAACTGTTTGAGGCAGTTTTGCTGCTTCAGGACCTGGGTGACTTATTGTAATTGATGGAACTATGAATTCTACTCTCTACCACCAAATCCCGAAGGACAATGTCCAGCCATCAGTTCATGACCATCGAGTTCAAGTACATTTGGCTTGCAGCAGGACAATACTCCCAAGCATACTACACAGCTCCCCTCTGAAGACTAAGAGTACAGTAAAGATTTTGAAATTGTCTACCCAAAGTCAAGACTTCAATCCATTTTAGATCCTGCCGCATTAATTTAAACAGGCCATTCCTCCTCAAAAACCCTCCACTGCCAGTTAGTGCAACTACTTAAGGGTAGGTGTTACCACTAAGGGTGTACACAACCAGTGATTAAGGCAATTAATTTTTCACATAGGCCAGGTAACTGGGAATGATTTTGCCCAATTATAATTTGATTTGATTTACTCAGGCTATGTTTGTGACATTAAAATTTGTTACATGACCTGAAACATTTAAGTGTGACAAAAAAGAAAAAAAAACTGTAAGCAGGAAATACTTTTTCACAATACTGCATACATGTTTCTGTGAACAAGCACTAAGATGTATTTTAGGTCTTTTCATGTGAGGAGAACTGATAGGGTGCATTTTCCTTTGTCTATTATCTATTTTTGTATTTGCAGATTTTTACATTTTCCGTTTCACCATCAGATCAAACCTAATTAGTTTTGAATGATCCTCCCCCTCATTTTATTTGCTAGAACATTTGCTTTACATGCTGAGCTTCACCAATTCACCAATACAACACAGACTGCAGTTATTCTAAAGAGAAATATTCATTCAGTTAGATTTATTGAGATAATATTGACATTTGCAATGAATAGCACTCACCAGGCTTTAAAAGTAACAGATGCCATTAAATCATTGTTGCAGAACTCGGCTACGTTGTCCTTTAATTACATTTTTTTCTGGGTGTGTTTATTGTGAGTCTCTTTCAAAGGTGGACGTAACATCCTAGTAAACTTAAAAAGAAGAAAGGCCAGGCTTTTTTAAACCAACAAAAATAATTGGAAGAGATATCTCCTCCATAAGGCCAAAAGGAATCAAAATGCATATGACCTCACAAGAGCCTCCACACAGATATGCATCAAGAGTCCCAGGGCTCCTTCTGGCACAAACATGACACAAAATTTCACATCACATATTTTTAGGGTGAGTTTGTTGCTGTCTAATCCAGTCTTCAAGTCAATAAATATCATCATGGTTGGGTTTTCAAGTCCGTTGGATTAGAAGTATAATACAAAGAGATTTGGTGGGCAGCAGAGTTGAAAGAAAGCTACTGTTGATGCTAGACAAAATGTCAAGAATCTGTTTGGCATTGTAGTCTTGTGAATTTCCTAATACTTTTCCTCTTTTCGTTCACTGGAATGTCCCAGATTAATGTCTGTGTTGGTCCCTGGTTTCCGCCAGTCTATAAATCCCATGGTATCCAAAACATCCTACTGTGTTGGTCAAAGAAACATCTTGGTTCCAAATATCTATCCTGGAAAAATATGACTATCGGGTAACCTGGAAACAAAGAGAGAGAAAAATATGTCAGGGTATGATATAAGTCTTTAGCAGATACAAAAAAGTAAAATTCTTCTTTTCACATCAATTCATCAAACCTTTTGAGAGTCAAATATTAAGGTAAAATCATCAGATTGAGGATTTATCAACATGAAATTAACCATGAGTTGAGGTCCAAAACTTCTCAAAGGCATCCGTATGACGTTCATGTCAACAGAATCATTTGATCACCAGTAAAAATTGCATTCACTCTTTTAAAACTTATCTTTGCCTCATTGAAAAGTATCTACGATATTAGCACCTTAAGCTTGTTTAAAGCAGAAGGAAGGGTATTATAGCAATTATGTATTATATGATTTTATTTAATACATAAGAAATTATTAATCTATGTTGTAAATTTGTAAATTTATAGTCGGCCTTTCTTTGAACTTTTTTGCAGGTTCCCAATGAAAGCAGTTATTTGCATAGTTTTAGTGAAGCCAAAAGCTGTTTCAGGACATGTAATGGAGTCACGCTTACTGCCTGAAGAATCTTCTTCAGGGTTATCCACCAAATCCTTCCACCCAAATAAAATTACTGTTGTTTTGTTTCCATTCAGATGGAGGACGTTTGAGTCCATCCATGCACTGACTTCATGCAGACAGTCAAACAGAGACTTCAAAGAGTCACTGTTATTGTGTAAATTTTAGATAAAGATTAGTTAGAACATCATAGAATTTAAATTTTATATTTGATGAGATTTTAATTTAAGGATCAAGGTCTGCTTTTTCATAAGGAAAAATGTAATAAAATCATGACTGTGGTTTTATTTTGAAACAAAAGTGAGATTTTTGCCAAATCGTCCTCCTGTATACACCCTAACCAAATCTTTGTCTCAAACATATGGATTACAGAAGTTAGCTAAAATGGACAACTTTTTTTTCTTTATTTGCTTAGTAACCAACATGATTAAAAGTAGCTGTATTTCCATCACTGTTCACTGTGCTGTCAACCTTTTCCACATATGTATAACATTAAAACCTTTTCAGGAGATACTCTTGTTCACATAGACACTTGCTGCTGAGCCACCCTAATCTTGTGGGTTTGCTGTTAAAGCAAGCTCTTGATCTGACAGAGTGCAACCGTCAGCAACAGTCTCTGTCAAGTGTTTGACAAGTTCAAGGTATGCATATTCCCAGCTGACATGTTTATAATGCAAACATCTGTGGTGTTGCGCAATATAAATGGCAGACAGAAGTCCGCTCTGGTAGAATATGCTTCATGGTCAATGACTTATAGAAACGAGGAATATTATTATTCATGACATGAATATGGCATACTGCAGTGCGGGTATATGTTTTCTCAGATGTTTTCATGAATATTGATCTAAAATATTCAATAAAGCATTTTGAACATCGTCCACTTTCGGGAAGACTAAAAATAAACAGGGACGGCTTAGTTGTTCCTTATGACTTTGTGATTTGCCCTTTGTTAGGAGAAGCTTTAAAGCATAAACACAAACACACACCAGCAGGTAGAAAAGGTGTTCCTGTGAGAGTGTTTGCACATTATGGTTGTTCATTAAGCGGTTGCTGAGATTTCACCAGTTGAATCAGCATGCCATTGCCAAAAGCAATCACTACTCTGAGTAATGCAAATCCAAATTTCTACACAAGAATGATTTTATGCTGTTTACAGGTGCAGCTGATGACACTGTGCTCGCTGTTTGGGGAGCCACAATTTAATTTTCACTTCCATGCGACAATCCTCAGGCATCACGGTGTGAGAAAGGATATGGAAATGATTTGATCTCACTGCAGTTGCAGCAGCAGGCAGCGGAAATGGTTTAAAAAGGTAGAAATCTTGATCATGAAAATTATTTTACCATGGTTTGTTTTAATCTTAAAATGAACCTTTTTTTGTCATATTTTTTTCACCTAAAACAATAAAGATAGGAAAACACAAAGTTTTAATGAGGATCCCACATAAAGACAAATAATATGGAAAGAGGTGTAACTCATAAGGTCTAAAAAGAAGAGCATAAAATCATAAGAAAACCTACTAAAGGAGTTAGAATACCAGGATTTTGTGTGTCTTTGTTGCTGCTAAGTAAACACACAAAGGGAATTAGGACCAGAGGTAAGTTTTTATGCAGGATAAAACTCGTATTGGGTAAAAATTACAATAGCAAAAAGAAGTTATGCAACAAGTTAAGTACCCAGATGGAGTGGTCTGACTTTGACTTAATTTGATAAACATGTAAAGGGATTCAAAAAGAGTGGGTGCATCTTGTATCAACATCACAAGTAGAGGATAGACCACCAGGTACAGGGAATGCCTCGTCAATGTCTTAGATAAGGGGACTGCAACTCCAATCCTCAAGAGCCACTGTCCTCAAACTTTTAGATGCACCCCTGTCTTCCCTCCCTCTGCAAAACTTGAGGAGGTAGTTTACCCCTTCTTAGTTGTGGGGCAACTGTGGCTCAGGAGTGAGGAGTTCGTCTCGTAACCGGAGTGTGGCCGGTTCAAGCCCCCACTCCGTCCGTCTCAGTTGTTGCGTCCTTGGGCAAGACACTTCACGTACTGGTGGTCAGAGGGCCCAGTGGAGCCAGTGTTCAGCAACCTCTCTTCTGTCAGTGTGCCCCAGGGCAACTGTGGCTACAATGTAGCTTGTGTGCATGAATGTAGTGTGAAGCACTTTGGGGTCCTCAAGGACTAACTAAAGCACTATACAAGTACAGGCCATTTACCCATTTAACTCAGGTGTTATGGAGAAGGATACATCTAAAATATGTAGGTCAGGAAAGGTATGATTACACAGACCAGACAAAGAAAATATAATATTTCCCACCAATAGAAAAGAATATAACCTTATTGTCTGTTCCAAAGAGCAGAAATTTGTCTTTCAGCACAGCTCAAATCAATCAGTAAAAACACACACATCATTACAAAATATCACATCAAAAAATGATCAACATAAAATACATTGCCACCGGAGTTTATTTAGTGCAGCAACTGCAGATGGAATGAATGATTTCTTATAGCTATTTCTATGAGCCAATGGGGTTCTGTATCTTCTGCCTGATGGCAGCAGAGAGAAGGAGTGATGCAAAGGGTGTGTGGCATCTTCAGTGATGAGAGTAGCTTTCCTCTGCACCAATCGCCTGTACAGTTCACAGAGTGGGGTCTGAGGGGTTTGGGTCCTCCCTGATCCCTGTGCCATGTGACAGGTATTGATGGACTCAACACAGTACAGTAGAGAAGTGTAACGGTACGTGAATTCAGATTTTTCGATATGGCCCTGTCGGTCCGGTACACAAATACAGCTGTTTTCTACCTGAACACATGCAGAATGTTTATGTGCAGAACCAGTGGCGGCTGGCCAATAGAAGGCGATAGGGCGCTGCTCCCCCAGTGTTTTCCCCTATGGTTTTCCCAAGTGTTTTTGATTTTTATTTTACTTTTTTTTTTTTTACAATAATCACATATTCTATGTTAATTGTGTGTTTAAATTCTTAACAAAGTATCATATATAAGAATACATATCATTTTTGGAGAAAAAGCTCCTGCTGCTGAGCAGCTGGGGCGACAGAAAAATCGCCCCAAGCAGTGCAGCAGCCAGCCAATCACTGACAAGAAATTCGCACATAGCAACAGGAATTTATCCAATCAGCGTCGTTGATCCGGACGCTTGAAGGGCGATAGAGAAATCGCCCCAAGGCTGGTGTGAGGGCGGGCAAGATATCTGGTGGTGACATTGGCAGTGTGATTTCTCTGCCACAAGGGGGCGCTGCTTTAAGAGTTAACAGCTTTGTGTGTAAAATGTTTGTGTAAACCTAATACGTTATTTGTTTCCAGGTTGATTCTAAACTTGTTTGTACAATATTGTATTTATGTTTAGTATAAGAATGCCTCAAGTTGTTAATATTGGCATTAAAATAATCAGTATTTCACATAGTACTGGTATCCAGCCGTTTATGTTCAATTGTTTTGGGATGATTATTGAAAATGACTTGATAAGCTATATGCACAGCTCCACTAGGCTACTTCCTGAACTAAGTACAGCCCTTTTATTTCCTGTCTGTATTGGACAAACTGATTAATCCAGGTGTGTCTGACCTCAGTAGTAACAACAACAATGGTCAGACACATCTGGATTAATTAGTTTGTCCAATGATGTAAGACAGGAAATAAAAGAGCTGTACTTAGTTCAGGAAATAGTGGAGTTGTGCACAAAGCTCAGAAAGCACAAGTTTGATTAAAAAAAAATAAAAAATAAAAAGCACAGCCCCACCAAGAATCTTTTTCACTAGCCGCCACTGCACAGAACTCAGAGCACAGTGCAACGTTCCGTAGCACAATTTTTAAAAATGACACCAAAACAACATAGAAAGGACTCCCGGCTATCACTAAACTTAGCTATTTGGGAACATTAATGCTTTCTCATGTACATGTACAGTAGAAAAAGACAGATAGACCAAACCAGAACTTTGTTGCGTCTTTGATCAGCAATAAGGTACATAACACGCTCTACACTGAACTTAATTACTCACCTGAAACAATGTAAAGGTGAATGTAAACATCACTGATACTGAACAAAAGAGCAGCTGATGTCCAAATAGCTACCACTAGCATTCAATCAGCCCAAACTTTGGATTGGTGGAATTGCTGTTGATGAAAAGGAATTTCCCAACAGCTGCCCTGCTGCATTCAAGTAAGCTGGGAGTCTAGGATGTCAAAGTTTGAAAACAACTCCAAAGTGATTTAAGCATGTTTTATTCTCAAATATGGGCAAAGTATTATTTGAACATTTCACTGACTGTTTTCAGGTGGTTATATTGTTTTCTGCACTGTGTATGTCTGATTGTACTATTTTATTTATTTTTATCAAATCAAATCACCAGTCAGTTCTATACTTTCCAACATCTGACCAATTGTTGGGTGCTCTGGCCACTGCAATTACTGCATAGATGTTTTTACTCATAGCCTCTGCTGCTTCTTACAGTTATGCCAGCTCCTTACAAACTGAATCGACTATAGATATATACCAATCACTGGTCTGCCAGTTTATCAAATTATATCCAAAGTAATTCTGTTTAGTTGACTTTCCTTTCCTCAGTGAGCGAATTATTAAAACCATCAACAACAGAAATAAACACAGTTTTCTAGATTATAAAGTTGTACATATCAAAACATTTAAAAAATATTCTTATCTTCACCAGTATATAAGGATGAGATGTAAAAAAAAAATCTAAGATGAACAACAACATATCAGATAGTCATTTTTAACGCTGGCTTTATTCACTGGAATAAATATGTCTTCCACTGTCTTCATACAATCAAAGTAGTCAGATTTTATTTTTTATCTTAGAATTTTTTCTTCAAACTCTATACATCATATTCAGGCTCTGTTTGTCTAAACAAAAACATATTTTATTCTGTCTTTAAAGCTGTACTGGCAGATCTTTCATACCCTTCCTTTTGAGCAGGTATAGGACATATTTTCATTGTGTCTGGGAAAAATAATTATCTTAGACATCTATCCATCACTAACATTAACACATTCGCTGCAAGCTTCATAACACCTGGATGTGTAGCTCATTTGCCCTCTGTCCACTGATTGATAGAAAGGCAAAAAGCAGGAGCTGCTAGGGTTATAATTCTTGGCATCACCAGCAGCAGCACTATAAAACTAGCTGTTCCTAGAACATGTAGAGAAAGAAGGAACAAACAGAGTTTATCGAGCAGGAGCTAGAGGGTGTTAAGATGTCGGATTTACTGATATAACTTCATGAGGTATATTGTGGCCGTTCTTTCTTAAAAGCAAAGTCCAAAAATAAGGCCACAGATGCACCATTAACTAGCTTCGTACGCATGCAAAAAAAAGGGAAGTCCATTGTCCAAAGGAATTTCATTTCGTGTTGGTTTATTCCTCCATTGCAAGCAAGACAAACATTTTTGCTTCCTTCTCTTGCTCTGGTAAAAAACCATACGCCCACCCAGGTGCCTGCTGGTCCTCTACCTGATGCCCTATTTATCAGTTATTCCCCTGGCTCATAACTAAACAAAACAAATAAACTAAACGGAATAACAAAAACATTTTCTTAAACAAATATCAAAACAAATTATAAAGAATAATCAATAGCTCCTACACTCCGGCCCCTAATTGTGCTTAAACTAATTCACAATTACATTAATCCTCTTAAAGAGCTATTCCCTCAAAAGAAACAAACAAACAACAACAACAAAAAATTATCCTGACCACAATATTCCTCCCTATAGCTCTACAATATTCTTCACAAAATGAAAAACATGTAAAGAACAAAGAAAAGATGTAAAGAAAAGGAATTAGTCCAAGATGCTAGACTGCCGCTTCCAGCAGCAAGCAAAGCTTTGTCACTAGCCTCTCCAGGAAGCTGGTCTTGGTTTGAATGTGAACAGAACGCACCAAGCCTTTTGCATCCTTGTTTACGCTGAGAACCTTCCCCATCATCCATGATCCTCTTGGAGATGTAGAATCTGCAACCAGAACAATATCTCCAGGAATGAGAGATCGTTTAGGTTCACTCCACTTTTGTCTCTCCTGCATTGCTGATAGATATTCAGAAATCCATCTTTTCCAAAATAGCTCAGCTATATACTGAATCTGCCTCCACCGCTTCCTGACATAAAGATCATTATGGACAAAAAGTCCTGGTGGCAAAATTGGTTTCCTCTTCAGCATCAAAATGTGATTGGGAGTTAGGGCTTCAAGATCATTTGAGTCATCTGAGATCCTTGTGATGGGTCTGTCATTTAAAATGGCTTCAACCTCACAGAAGACAGTTTGGAGTCCTTCATCGTCCAGAGTCTGCTGTTTAAGAATGGAGGTAAGAACACTTTTCACCGAACGAATTAGGCGCTCCCAAACACCACCATGATGGGAGGCTGCAGGGGTGTTAAACTTCCATGTTATGCCATCCTGAACAAAAGCCCTTTGAATCTTAGAATGATCCAGAGCAGCCAAGCTCTCTCTCAGCTTTCGATTTGCACCGACAAAATTTGTTCCATTGTCAGACCTAATGGTTGAAACTGGTCCTCGTCTACAAACAAATCGTCGCACTGCATTGATACAGGAGTCAGAATCCATGGAATAGGCCACCTCCAAATGAACAGCACGGCTGCTCATACAGGTGAAAAGCACGCCGTACCTTTTGAGGTAACTTCGTCCTCTTTTTACATTTATCGGTCCAAAATAATCCATTCCCACATCAGTGAAGGGAGCTGTGTCAGGCAACACTCTCTCCTTTGGCAAATCTGCCATCATTTGCTCAATACACTTTCCCATGTAGCGTTTACAAACAACACACTGGGAAATAACTTTCCTGGCAGCAGAATTTGCGTTTATGATCCAGTACTTTTGTCTTAACCTGGACAGCATATGAATCCTCCCTGTATGACCTAGCTGATGATGGATATGGCGCAAAAGCAATAAGGAAATATGCATGTCTTTGGTTAGAATAGCTGGATGTTTGGCTTCCATTGGCATTGCTGCTTTGTTCAACCAACCACTGACTCTTACTATCCCACCATCCATTACTGGGTCAAGCTTATAGAGTGGACTCCCTTTAAAAAATTGTTTTACAGCCATCATTCATCAAAACGATTTCATTTTTAAACTTTTGTTGTTGCTCATACTGAATGATAGCCTTTTCTGCTTTAGCATAGTCCTCTGGGATCAAAATTTGTCTTTTAAGTGTTGCTTTAAATCTCTTCATTTCCCTCTCCACCTCTTGCTTTTGACTGTCCAAACTGTGTTCACTTAGGCTTGCGGCCGCACACAGCTCCTTTCTTTGCTGTCTCAACAACATGAGAGTTTCCTTGACCTTGAGAAGCTAGCCAACAGATGTTTTAAGCTTGATCCATGATGAAAAGTAATGGAGCAGATTTTTTGTAGCATTTTCTGATTCCTTTGCAATAGCGTTCACTATCAAATCTCTTCTGACCTCCAGGTCGTCAACAGGAATCACATGAAGGTCAACATCAAATTTAGGCCATTCTTGTTCTGACCTATGGAGAAAATCTGGTCCATTAATCCATCTCTTATCTTTGAGGAAATCTGCACCTCTCAGTCCTCTGGATGCTTCATCTGCAGGATTCTCTTTAGATCCAACATATCTCCACTGTCCTGAGTCTGTTCTTTCCTTGATAACTGAAACTCTATTTGCCACAAATGTATGAAAGCGTCTGGTTTCGTTGCTGAGGTATTTAAGCACTGTTGTACTGTCTGTCCAAAAAACAGATTTTTCCAGTAGAAGTTGCAAATCCTTTTGCAGCATTTTATCCACTCTAACGGCAAGTACAGCAGCTGTAAGCTCCAGCCAAGGAATTGTCATCTGTTTGAGCGGGGCAACTCTGGCCTTTCCCAAGAGAAATGCAACATGTGCTGCATTATTCCTCTCCAACTTCAAGTAGGAAACTGTTCCGTAGCCACCTTGACTGGCATCAGAAAAATGATGAAGCTGTGCTTTGTCAGGTCTCCCAAAATCACTTGGCTTAATACAGCGATCCACTTTGAACTTTGATGACACCTTCTGGAGGGTCCTCATGCCAGTCAGACCAATGTTTGGAAAGAGGATGGGGAATAGGTTCATCCCACCCTAAATTTCTCCTGCAGAGTTCTTGCAGCAACATCTTTGCTTGGAGACTGAAAGGAGCCAAAATTCCCAGGTTGACAAAATGCCTCTCCTTGTTTGTGAGTGCTTTGGTCCTGAAGTCCTGAACTTAAATTGATCAGTTTCAATGCACCACTGGAGCCCGAGTGCCCGCTCCACTGGGAGTTGATCTGTATCATAATCCAGTTCCCTGATTTCCTTTGCCCTCATTTCCTCTGGAATTGATATTAGTACTGTGCGACTGTTGCTGATGCATTTAGACAGTTTAAATCCTCCTTTACTGCAAAGCATAGTTAGTTGCTTTATCATCTGCACTGCATCTTCCTCTGTAGCCAGGGATTTCAAACAGTCATCCACATAAAAGTTTTGACTGTGCTGACCACGTCCAGGGGGAACTCTTTTGAATTATCATCTGCAGTTTTCCGCAAAGCATAATTTGCACTGCTTGGTGATGATACTGCTCCAAACAAATGCACCTGCATTCGATACTCCAGTACAGGTTGAGAAGGATCACCATGATGCCACCAGAGGAAACGCAGGAAATTGATGTGTTCATGTGAAACATGAACTTGGTGAAACATTGCATCAATATCAGCCATCATAGCAACAGGTTCTTGTTTAAATCGAATAAGAACTCCAAGGAGAGAGATGGTAAGGTCAGGTCCCTGCAAAAGCTGGAGGTTCAGTGATGTTCCTTTATATGTTGCTCCACAATCAAAAACAACTCTCAGCTTGCCTTTCCTGGGATGATATATTCTATGATGAGGAATTTACCATGCCTTTCCTTCTCTTGGCTTTAACTCATCTTCAGGTACAATTTCGGCGTATTCCTTGATCTATCATGTCGTTCAAAAACGCAGAGTATTCCATTTTGTAGCGGTTGTCCTTGTCAAACTTTCTTTTCAGACTCTGGAGGCGCTGTTCTGCAATGCAACGGTTGTTTGGCAAGTTGGGATTTTCCTGCTTGAAAGGTAAATCAATGTGATAATGATTTTCAATCAGTATAGCTGAGTTATTGACAATATTCATGAACTTGATATCTTTTGTAGACATTTCAAGCTGCTCCTTTGATGAATTTTCATTAACATCATGATTATATTGTTTGACCAACATTTCTTTGAGATGTTCCACGGAAATTCTGTTGGCTGTTACAGGATGACAGTTGTTTTTATTCTTGCTGTGCCGCCCCACAAGAAGTGGCCCATTAATGACCCAGCCAACCTAAGGTCCACCCTCCACACTGTTAATCAGCTCCCATGGTTCCAGCACATCTGCAGCATCTGTTCCAATGAGTAAATCCACTTCGGCATCAATATCATGAAGCTTGACTCTTTTCAGATGAGGCCACTGACTGATGTCCTGTTGCTGGGGGACGTTTATTGTGGACACCGGCATATTATTTTGTGTCAAAACATCAGGTAACTCTATGAAATCGTTAGCTTCCAAACCAGACACCCCCAAGTCAGATATAATCTGGGTGTTAACAATTTTCTTTTGACCCATTGTTCTCAGAAAAATACTTGTTCTTTTACCCTTTAGGTTCAACTTCTTTGCCAGAGTTTCCGTACAGAAAGTACCCGAACTTCCAGGATCCAAAAAAGCATATGTCTGGACAATTTTATTACTCTTCTTGCTCTTTACTTGAACTGCGACAATGGAAAACACAGAATCATCTTCGTTACCGGCCCCAATATGACCACAAGTTTGAGTTGTTGCAGTTGCAATACTGACATGAGCGTTATCTCCAGTTTGCTCTGCAGATGTAACGTTATCCCATCGCTCTATATGCAGGACCCCAGGATGCTTTTGATGGCACACATTACAATCCAAACGACTCTTACAAGTTTTGCTGGTGTGACCCACTTTTAGACAACCGAAACAAATCCCCTTTTTTTGATGAAACTTATTTTGTCCTTATGCACCTTTGCTTTAAATTGTGGACAGCTATCCAATAAATGACTGCGTTGTTTACAAAACAAACAGCTGTGAATGACAGGGGTCATATTGTGTACATGTTGGTATTTGACTACTTTTACAGCAGTAACATTAGTGGCAAAAGTACTTCCTTTTTTCTTAACTCTGTGGAAGTGGAAATCTTTGAACTGGTCCCGGACTGTAAGTCTTGAATGTTACCAAAATGTGGATCAGAAGCGATTTTGACCTGTTTTTCAATAAATGCAACAACATCTGTAAAGACTGCTCTTTGATTTGTTTGCTCTTGCAGCTCACAAGCAACAGCTCTCCATTTCTCCCTTAATTTATAAGGAAGCTTCATAATAATGCTCCTCATATTTGATGGCAAATCCAACTCCTCCATGTGCGTGATTTGCTCTGTTAAATTTGAGCATCCTCTAAGGAAGAGGGAAAATGAATGCAATGCCTTTACATCTTCACTCTTTATAGGAGGCCAGGAAAAAATCTGCTCCATATATGCAGAGGCGATTTTATGTTCATTTCCAAAATGTTCAGCCAAAAGACTTTTAGCTCTGCCGTAACCCTGGTTTGGTGGCAAGTGCTGACAACTGTAAACCAAATCTCTGGACTGTCCTCTTGTATATTGCTCAAGAAAGTGCAAACAATCACTCAAATTATCCGTTTTAGCTTCAATCCCATTTTCGAAAGCTCTCATAAAAGACCTGTATTGAAGAGGATCTCCATCAAGAACAGGGATATTCCTTGATGGGAGAACAGAGGACACTCGGGTAAAGAGAGGGGCTGAGCTGTCCACTGACCACTACCTGGTGGTGAGTCGGCTCCGATGGTGGGGGAGGACACCGGACAGACCTGGAAGGCCGAAACGTGTTGTGAGGGTCTGCTGGGAACGTCTGGCAGAGTCTCCTGTCAGAAGGAGCTTTAACTCACACCTCCGGCAGAACTTTGAACACGTCCCGGGGGAGGCGGGGGACATTGAGTCCGAGTGGACCCTGCTCCGCGCCTCCATTGCCGAGGTGGCTGACCGAAGCTGTGGCCGCAAGGTGGTCGGTGCCGGTCGCGGCGGCGATCCCCGAACCCGCTGGTGGACACCGGCGGTAAGGGATGCTGTCAGGCTGAAGAAGGAGTCCTACCGGGTCTTTTTGGCTTGTGGGACCCCCGAAGCAGCTGATAGGTACCGACAGGCCAAGCAGGATGGGGCTCGGATGGTTGCTGAGGCAAAAACTCGGGCGTGGGAGGACTTTGGAGAGGCCATGGAAAACGACTTCCGTACGGCTTCGAAGCGATTCTGGTCCACCATCCGGCGTCTCAGGGGGGGAAAGCGGTCTGCCACCAACACTGTTTACAGTGGGGATGGTGTGCTGC
Organism: Valencia hispanica; assembly: GCA_963556495.2. Lineage (NCBI taxonomy): Eukaryota > Metazoa > Chordata > Actinopteri > Cyprinodontiformes > Valenciidae > Valencia > Valencia hispanica. Next base: position 9,418,337 of record OY747708.1, on the reverse strand, counting down.
TGACCTCGACGCGGGACGTTTTGGGTCGGTGGATGGAATACTTCGAAGACCTCCTCAATCCCACCAGGACGCCTTCCAATCTGGAAGCAGGGTTTGGGGATTTGGGGTCGGTCTCTCCAATCTCTGGTGCTGAGGTCACCGAGGTCGTTAAAAAGCTCCTCGGTGGCAGGGCTCCGGGGGTGGATGAGATTCGACCGGAGTTCCTCAAGGCTCTGGATGTTGTGGGGCTGTGTTGGTTAACGCGGCTCTGCAATATTGCGTGGACATCGGGGGCAGTTCCCTTGGATTGGCAGACTGGGGTGGTGGTCCCCCTGTTTAAAAAGGGGGACCACAGGGTGTGTTCCAACTACAGGGTGATCACACTTCTGAGCCTCCCTGGTAAGGTCTATTCAGGGGTTCTGGAGAGGAGGGTCCGACGGATAGTCGAACCTCGGATCCAGGAGGAACAATGCGGTTTTCGTCCTGGCCGTGGAACACTGGACCAGCGCTACACCCTCAGCAGGGTCCTGGAGGGTGCGTGGGAGTTCGCCCAACCGGTCTACATGTGTACAGAGTTTGGTTCACATTGCCGGCAGTAAGTCGGGCTTGTTTCCAGTGAGAGTTGGACTCCGCCAAGGTTGCCCTTTGTCACCGATCCTGTTCCTAACTTTTATGGACAGGATCTCTAGGCGCAGCCAAGGCGTTGAGGGGATCCGTTTTGGTGGCCTCAGGATCGGGTCTCTGCTTTTTGCAGATTACGTGGTCCTGTTGGTTTCATCGGAACGTGATCTACAGCTTTCGCTGGAGCGGTTCGCAGCCGAGTGTGAAGCGGCTGGGATGAGAATCAGCACCTCCAAATCCGAGGCCATGGTCTTGAGCCGGAAAAGGGTGGGGTGCCTTCTCCGGGTCGGGGATGGGGTCCTTCCCCAAGTGAAGGAGTTTAAGTATCTGGGGGTCTTGTTCACGAATGAGGGAAAAATGGAGCGGGAGATCGATAGACGGATTGGTGGGGCATCTGGAGTTATGCGGGCGCTTTACCGGTCGATCTACGTTCCTACTCTCATCTATGGTCACGAACTCTGGGTGGTGACCGAAAGAACGAGATCACGGATACAAGCAGCTGAAATGAGTTTCCTCCGCAGAGTGTCTGGGCTCTCCCTTAGAGACAGGGTGAGAAGCTCAGTCATCCGGAGGGGGCTCAGAGTAGAGCCGCTGCTTCTCCACATCGAGAGGAGTCAATTGAGGTGGCTCGGGCATCTGGTCAGGATGCCTCCTGGATGCCTCCCTGGTGAGGTGTTTCAGGCACGTCTCACCGGGAGGAGGCCCAGGGGAAGGCCCAGGACACGCTGGAGGGACTATGTTCCTCGGCTGGCCTGGGAGCGCCTTGGGGTTCCTCCCGAGGAACTGGAACAAGTGGCTGGGGAGAGGGAAGTCTGGGTCTCTTTGCTTAGGCTGCTACCCCCGCGACCCGACCCCGGATAAGCGGAAGAAAATGGATGGATGGATGGATGGATGGGAGAACAGAGGACAGGTTTTGTTGAACTAAAAGTGCAGTGATGTCATTTTGCCTTTGCATGATGGTAACAATGTCATTCTGACAGCTCCCAGTCATTACAGGGGGTTGAACCTGCGCTGGTCTTGACTGAGTTTGAGCAACTGGCTCTATCACTTGAGCTGAAGCATCCACTTTTACCGACATTTTATTTATTGATGTTAGATTTTGTCTTTGTTTAGGCCTTACAACTGGTGGTTGAGGGTTTGCATAAAATCCTGCTCCTTGATGCTTTGTCTTTCTGTCCTTAGAAACGAATGTTTCAGCATCGGGATTCAGTTGACACACTCCTTGTGCATGCAACTTGTCAAAATAAAAGTTCATTCCGTTAGATTGCTTTGAGCCACACTGTGATGAATTTATTTCCAGAACATGGAGCTTTGCATTTGTTGCTGCCAACTCCGCTTCCAACACTAGTTGCTCCTTTTGTTTCCTCAGCTCTTCCTCTTGAGCTTCAATTAAATGTTTCTTCTTCAATATGGCGAAACGTTCCTCTAAAGTCGCTTTCTCCGCTTCCGCTCTTATACGTGCAGATAATGTTGACGATGTCCGTGATTGCTGTGAGTGCACCACAGAGTTAATAACATTAGAAGCACTGTCTTCAGGATTTATTTTCTCAGAGTTTGCAACACTTTGATTCTCTAGAGGATCATCGTTTGGTTCATTATATGTGTAACCCATTTTTCTCAACCAAACCTTTGTCTTTTCAATAAACTCTTAAAACTTTGACACTTTAGCCGGGAAATAGTTTGTTTGTCTTGCCACCTCTTCTTCTGGCAGATTCAAGCTTAATAAAGATGTGTGTAGCTCCACGGCGTGTTGGTAGGATTTCATAAACTTGTCAAATTCAGCGGACACTGCTTCGACCTTTTCATTTGATGCTATTAATCCATAGACATTTTCCATATACCTTGAAGCTTGTTTGCATTTCAAACTCCTTTTTTCTTGACATGTTTTAATGTAAAGACCCAAACCATTTGGTGTAAACTTAACACCTCTTTTCGTTTCAGGCACTTGAATATCACTTGGATTCTTGATATCGGACATTTTGGTATTATTCTTGTATTCTTTGAAACATCCCACTACTGGACAACACATTGACAATACACTGCATAAAGCAAAGATTAACAGTTACTGATCATGTTCATCTTTCCGACAGAGCAAGCACATTTTTATTGATATTTTTTATGAATGAAAAGACGCTGGCAGCTTGATGATGCGCAACTACGCAACCGTTCCTATGCGGCAACTTCAAACTTTGTGATGACGTGTACTTCCTTGAAACTCCATTAGTTCCGACCGTTTTCCACTACGGTAATACAGGATCTTCACATGCCAGTTTGAAAATATTTTTATGACTTACTTGATCATCCAGCGGTATATCTTTTGTGTGGCCTTGACTGAAATGTGCGATGCACTGTCAGTGATCCTTTACACCTACATCCATCCTGATCCGGTGAATCCTTTATCGTTCCCTTGATCCAACGTCAGGTCTTTAACATAATCCAAGGCACGTTTTTTTACTTATTATTGTGGCCATTCTTTCTTAAAAGCAAAGTCCAAAAAAAAGGCCACAAATGCACCATGAACTAGCTTCGTAAGCATGCAAAAAAAAGGGAAGTCCATTGTCCAAAGGAATTTCATTTCATGTTGGTTTATTCCTCCATTGCAAGCAAGACAAACATTTTTGCTTCCTTCTCTTGCTCTGGTAAAAAACCATACGCCTACCCAGGTGCCTGCTGGTCCTCTACCTGATGCCCTATTTATCAGTTATTCCCCTGGCTCATAACTAAACAAAACAAATAAACTAAACGGAATAACAAAAACATTTTCTTAAACAAATATCAAAACAAATTATAAAGAATAATCAATAGCTCCTACAAGGTAAAACAACACAACAATTTTTTATCAGCAAGGCCACTAATGGAACACCTGGAAGGACTGATTTGGATTACTGGATAAAGAAGGTATTAAAAGTGAGAAGTTTGTTGACATAAAAAACATCTGTTTTGTGGAACACATTGAAAAAAAATATACTGTTCAGCTATTAATTCAAAAACAACATTGAAAACTTAAGAAAGCCTATCTTTAAATAAGCCAATGCCTTAACTCTCAAAAGATTCTTCGGAGAACTAATGCCTTGTTTCCACTCAGATGTCCGGTCCAGTTCGGCTCGGTCCGGTCCAGTCAGCCTTTTTGTCTGTTTCCGTTGTAAAAGCGGCCCATACAGCAGGCCGGTACCGGTCCATTAATGGTCCCCCTTCAGGGGTCCACAGGACAATGGTCTGATACGGTTAGAGCGGAGCTACTGGCTTCACATAACATAGTCCTTTGAATGGGTGACCCGTAAACACTGCAGTAAGTTTAAACGTCACCCCAGCGACAACTTTACACACCGGTCTTCTGTTCCGCACGGAGCCTTTTATTAAACACAGCGGCCGTATATGTGTAAAGAGAAAAACAAAAAGCAAGAAAGACAACCATGAGCTGCTGGATGGACTCTGTTGTTGTTGTTGTTGTTTCTTCCTCCTCTTCTTCTGTGTTTTTCGCGACCGGACCGAGCCGCACTGTTCCGCTCAGTGGGAATGAGGGTTTGGAGACCTTTTTAGGCGCTGCGAAGGCCCATTGTATCTGTACTGTTTCTTATTATTCTTCCCGAAAATGAATTGGCTATCTGGAGGCTTTAACATATTCAAAAACTCACGGATGCATGAGTCACGTGTGCAATTTACGTATTTTAAAGCTACATTGTGTATTTTTAGTTAGTTGTATTAATTCTTAGCAAAAACCCCTTTGTTCTTTCAAAAATATGTGCTCATTCATATGTAATTACTTCCACCTACTAATGAAAGTATTCTCGTACGGGTAGAATCTGCTATTCAGAATACATACCCGCGAGTCGCGCAAATGGCTGAATCCATGTTGAGCCTCCATCTTTGAAATACTTTCGCCAACGAGGGACATTCTAGCTCCGCCTTTCGCACTTTGGCTACACTCAGTTGCACCGTGACGAATGCCAGAGGGAGATTGTCTACTCACCATGTGGTAGATTTGAAAGCCTGAAAAAACGGTTTTTATTACTTAACACATATTTAGATAAAATTTAGAAAAGAATACAGATTAAAAGAATGGACCTGATTGCTGCATTGAAAGCTGGAAGTCGGTGATGATATATTGCTTATTTGATGCGTGTGGGCTACCATAGCTGCATTACCTATTCTGAACTGCGTGGCGCTAAAGAGTAAAGCTTTTTACACACTGTACCTTTAAGGGCTTCACAAAGTCGCAATAGAAATGGCTCAACAGCGTCCCCCCGCAATGTTATAAAACATCCTCCTCATTTACCCTTTTTTATCATAAAACTATGAAATTTGGCTTTAATATCCTCCCAATACCTACCTAAAAACCTTAAAACACCATAGTCCCAAACGCACAGGAAGTCGGCCTTGTTGCTTACCCCTTTTTTGCCCAATTTTGCCTCTGCATTTCATCGAACTCTTCCAGGGGATTTTGACCGATCGGCTTGAAAATTTGTCATGATGGCCTTTAGGCTTGGGGGATCTGCAGTTATCAAAATTCTGAGTTTTCGTGCATGTTGAAGGGCCTGGCCTCAAACTTTTACTGCTCGCCAAGAAATTTACCTTTTTTATATTTCCTACTAAGAAAGTCATAGAGACATGAAACCAACTGTGATTGGTAACCATCTGGTCCCCAACAAATTTCATTGGTAAAATGCTAACAATTCCTAAGCCCTGCCCCCTGAGAACAGGACGTGTAATATTTTGCTTTGAAAGGCCCATATTTAACACCCTTCAGCTAGTCAAGATGAAACTCTGCACAGTTACTGTAAACAAGTTGGTATAACTGTGTGTCCAGTACTAAAAGGCAACAAAAGAGGGTGGGGCTGTGGCGGCGTGGCGAATTCGAGAATCATGCCATGGCCACACTTGCCTCCAGTTTCCTAAATAAATCATCCGATCTGGACCAGATTCAACATGATGAATACTAGTCCAACCCCTGAAAAATATTTATAATATTCTAACCCTCTGACCACCACCACTGGTGCCACCGGGCCCTCTGAAAACCACCACAGGTGACCACCACCACTGGTGGAGGTCAGAGGGCCCTGTGACGCCAGTGTTCAGCAGCCTTGCTTCTGTCAGTGTGCCCCACTTGCAGCTGTGGCTACAATGTAGCGATTACCAGTGTGTGAATGTGTGCGTGAAAGGGTGAATGACTGAATGTAGTGTGAAGCACTTTGGGGTCCTGAGGTACTAACTAAAGCGCTATACAAGTACGGGCCATTAACCATTTACCATAAAATAATATCTGGTGGGCGTGGCCTAATTACTCCACAGCATCTCCTAGAATCCGTAAAACAACTAGCCCTAAGCCATATTTTTTCCAAGGATTATGAAACTTGGCATACATATGTAGTATCTTGGAGCCATGGTCCAAACCCAACAGTAAGTCGCCCATTTTGGATCCAATCTGTCATTTTGTGCCATTTATACATGTGGTATTTAAGCATACTCCTTCTAGAGCTTTTCAATTATAGACTTCAAAATGAGTGAGGGTAGTCTTCCGGCTTTGGGGATCAAAAGTTATCAAAATATTTTTGCTGTGTCCAAGCAGGTGGGCGTGGCTAATCCTCAAAGTAATGCTTCTCGCCATAAAAGTATTTGGTGTATTAACTTCCACCCACAAGATCACAGCTGTACCAAACTTCCTGGGTCTCATCACATACCACCATTGAACATATTCTCAGGGTAAATTGCTTATGTCACCTAAGCCCCTCCCCCTGAAAACAGGAAGTACAATGCTTTACTTAGAAAGGTCCATATTTGCACCCTTTTACCTTATCAACATCTGGCTATGGACAGTGACTGAAAACAAGTTTGGGTAAGTTGTTTTCCAGTACTGAGAGTTTTTGAAAGAGGGTGTGGCTGTGGCAGTATGGCAAAGCATGGCGTTATGCCATGTAATTATGTTTGGCTCTAATTTCCACATACATCATCTGATCTGCACCAAATTCAAAAGGATTTTAGTCCAACCCCTAACAGATATGTATACAAATATTTATCAGCCATGGCCTAATTCCTGCCCATCCCCCTTAGAACTGCTAAAACATACGCCGACAAGCAATTTTCTGAACTAGGATTGTAAAATTTGGTAAATGTTTGTAGTGCATGAAGACCTATTAAAGTATTTAAGCCTGGGTCCATACCCCACAGGAAGTTGGCCATTTTGTTTGAAAGCTGATATTTGTGCCTTTTGAACACTTTTTTTATATAGATTTGATCAGCAGGGTAAGTGGAAGCTTTGAGGTGGCGTTGAGGCGGCAGTGGGTGAGTCCCTCGGACCAGAACAGGCCGGAGTGCCGCTAAGCTGCGAGGGCCGTTCGAGGCTGCTTTCAGCTTTAATTCACTTTTTTATTCTGAGAGCTCAACAGAATCTTTTAAGACACGTTGCGCATTGGTGTGATTCAAGTTAAAACGAGAGGTTGGAACAACTAAAATACATCACAGAATCATATTTGCTGTCCCCTTTTGTACTTTAGTGTGCATTCAGAAGTTATTTATTGTACTCCAAATAACAACAGGGGTGATTAAAGGATTTATTAAGGGGCACTGTCACGGCCATGTAATTATCCAGAACTTAAATCAATTTACTAAAGCTATTGACACATCTAGAACTGACCTCTAACAAACGTTGGCTTTATTTTGACTTAACTGTATGTGCAGTGGCTTGCAAAAGTATTCGGCCCCCTTGAACTTTTCCACATTTTGTCACATTACAGCCACAAACATGAATCAATTTTATTGGAATTCCACGTGAAAGACCAAAACAAAGTGGTGTACACGTGAGAAGTGGAACGAAAATCATAAATGTTTCCAAATTTTTTTTACAAATAAATAACTGAAAAGTGGGGTGTGCGTAATTATTCAGGCCCCTTTGGTCTGAGTGCAGTCAGTTGCCCATAGACATTGTCTGATGAGTGCTACTGACTACATAGAGTGCACCTGTGTGTAATCTAAAGTCAGTACAAATACAGTTGCCCTGTGACGGCCTCAGGGGTTGTCTAAGAGAATGTTGGGAGCAACAACACAATGAAGTCCAAAGAACACACCAGACAGGTCAGGGATAAAGTTATTGAGAAATTTAAAGCAGACTTAGGCTACAAAAAGATTTCCCAAGCCTTGAACATCCCACTGAGCACTGTTCAAGCGATCATTCAGAAATGGAAGGAGAATTACACAACTGTAAACATACCAAGACAGGCCGTCCACCTAAACTCACAGGCCGAACAAGGAGAGTGCTGATCAGAAATGCAGCCAAGAGGCCCATGGTGACTCTGGACGAGCTGCAGAGATCTACAGCTCAGGTGGGGGAATCTGTCCATAGGACAACTATTAGTCGTGCACTGCACGAAGTTGGCCTTTATGGAAGAGTGGCAAGAAGAAAGCCACTGCTAAAAGAAAACCATAAGAATTCCTGTTTGCAGTTTGCCACTAGCCAAGTGGGGGACACAGCAAACATATGGAAGAAGGTGCTCTGGTCAGATGAGACCAAAATGGAACTTTTTGGCCAAAATGCAAAACGCTGTGTGTGGCGGAACACTAGCACTGCACATCACTCTAAACACAACATCCCCACTGTCAAATATGGTGGTGGCAGCATCATGCTCTGGGGGTGCTTCTCTTCAGCAGGGACAGGGAAGCTGGTCAGAGTTGATGGGAAGATGGACGGAGCCAAATACAGGGCAATCTTGGAAGAAAACCTCTTGGAGTCTGCAAAAGACTTGAGACTGGGGCGGAGGTTCACCTTCCAGCAGGACAACGACCCTAAACATAAAGCCAGGGCAACAGTGGAATGGTTTAAAACAAAACATATCCATGTGTTAGAATGGCCCAGTCAAAGTCCAGATCTAAATCCAATCTAGAATCTGTGGCAAGATCTGAAAACTGCTGTTCACAAACGCTGTCCATCTAATCTGACTGAGCTGGAGCTGTTTTGCAATGAAGAATGGGCAAGAATTTCAGTCTCTAGATGTGCAAAGCTGGTAGAGACATACCCTAAAAGACTGGCAGCTGTAATTGCAGCAAAAGGTGGTTCTACAAAGTATTGACTCAGGGGGCTGAATAATTACGCTCACCCCACTTTTCAGTTATTTATTTGTAAAAAATGTTTGGAATCATGTATGATTTTCGTTCCACTTCTCACATGTACACCACTTTGTATTGGTGTTTCTCGTGGAATTCCAATGAAATTGATTCATGTTTGTGGCTGTAATGTGACAAAATGTGGAAAAGTTCAAGGGGACCGAATACTTTTGCAAGCCACTGTATAATGGCTGCACAGCGGCGCAGTTGGTAGAACTGTAACCTTGCACCAAGAAGGCCCAAGTTTGGGTCTTGCATGTTCTCCCTGTGCATGCGTGGGTACTCTCAGGGTACAGAGATGGACGGGTACAGATAATGGATGGATGGATGGATGGATGGATGGATGGATGGATGGATGGATGGATGGATGGATGGATGGATGGATGGATGGATGGATGGATGGATGGATGGATGGATAATGAATAGCTATTGTGTATATAAAAGGTGAATATGTAATTCTTTGTAGATCAACGTTTTAATTAAAAATTAATTAACCTTACAAATCACCTTTGAGTAGTTTATGTTTAAGGTAATCTTGAAAGAACTACCTAACTGAAGCTAAATGGAATTTCAAAACAAAGACTTGTTCACTGTCCTCATACCTCTGTGCCTCAATGTTAAATATGAGGTGTTCAAACAGATATAGTCACTTACTAAATGTAATTTCTAGAGTTACACAATAACCCGAATCCTGATTGTGGTTGAACATCAATGTGTGCAATATCGCAGTCGCAAAGGACCATTTGCAATAGTTGTAGAGTTTTATACCTTTTGGTGCCATCCTTTAAAATCCTGCTTTGCAATAATAGTTTAGTCACTTAAATTTACTAACTGTGCACTTTGCTCACATCAATTATTGATCTTAGTGACCCAGATTGGAAAGCTCTGGGATAGTCTTAGTGATGTTGGGATGCTAGCATTTATGATGAGTAATAAGAGGGAAAAAAAGGTTCATTGGTTCAAACTTCAAAACCAAGGAAATCCCTTACAGAGAAGTATTTTCCAATTTAATCCAGTCCAATATAAGGTTGCTTTCTTTATCAAGTGTGAATGGTGAAAAAAATAAAAATCTTGAGCTTGAACATTGCATTATTTTTATTTTTTATTTGTTCTAAATGATCTCTTGAATTTTCATAAGTTGGAATTTGTATCTCTGTAAAATACTCCATAGAAGCAGACACAGCACCAGCATCACACTGGAGACTCTGAGCCCCATTTTCAGACAGCCCTTCTGTTCATTCCTCAGAAGGATGTTAAGTGTCCAGGAAGTTTAAGTACAGAGCCCTCTGGCAAACACAAGCCATCCCTCGCTGGCTCTCTGTGGGAGGCAGTAAGGCCATGAGCATGGACCGACCCCCGCTGACTCCCTAATCAATAAAAGAGTCGAGGTTCTGACGGGTTCTACTAGCCACCTGGACCCCTGCTCATCTGTGCCTCTGTTTCTGCTTTCCTGTGGCTGTAACAGAGGGCATGAATTATTAACCCGGCTAAAATAAAAGGCTCTGCTTCATCCAGGCCTCCTGTATTGATGAATAATGGATGAGGCAGCTCAACTACAGGCATTTGGTGAGTCAAACCATGGTCCATGATATATGGGGAAGGGTCCTATGTGTTCCCCTCAACCACTCCCATCCCCTCACCTACAATCCACTTTTGGTCCAGCTCATCCACAAAAAAACTGGACACACATCCTGACAAGCTCTATTAATTTAGAGAAGAAGTTTAGCTTGAGCCCAGCTGCACTCTGCCAGCACATCCTACTCAACAATTGTGTGTCATGGAGTATTTTGTTTTTCTTTCTCCTTGAATGCTTTGTTTTGCTTCTTGTAGAAATCAGATGTGGCCATAGCCTGTTCAAAGACAGAATCTGATTTTCCTTCACAGCTAAAAGTAAACCCTTGGAGAGGAGATTGATTTGCATGAACGTCACCATGTCAATAATATTCAATTCACGTGTAAAATCCCATTATCAATTACAGAGGTGATAATTGTTTTGTTTTCATGTGTTTTATAACTTCATGTCACATTTCTCACTTAAATCACAGACTGGCAGACTGATTTAGTTTACCTATATTCTAATTTAAAAAAAAACAACTAATAAATAGTGTGTTTTCTCGAGTAATCTAATCTTGACAAATTCTATTAACCTTCAGAGTTTTTTCTGCTTGTTAAATTTAACATTGGATCAATGCTGTTGGCAGAACAAAAACAATATTTTTGTGACTTGAAAAAATAAATCCAAATCTCTTTCCATCTTTAATGTGATATTTATTCTGCGAAGAAAAGCTATCATTAACGTCTTATATAGGTGTGCAAAACTTTGAAATAATGAATCCCCTTTTGGTTCATTTTCCGTATTCAGTCTTTTTGTTCTTTCATCACCCCACATCTTGACTTGGTTTTCTAGATCTTTCTTGTCCACTTCTCTATTTTACTCAGATGACCCCTTAGATATTTTTCTCTCACATTCACTTCTGATCTATCTCTAGGCCTTTTCAAAAGTTTAACTTTTTTCTGCTAAAACCATTTTTTGATGTGCGGTGTTGATTTTTGGGATCCAACCAGTACCTGTAGAAAATCATTGCAGATCCTTCCTTCAATGGTACTGTCATTTCCTTCATTTTTTATGTCAAGTTTTTTTTTATATATAGTTTGTTGTCAGAATCAGAATTTTATATTAAGCAGGTTTTTTTTTAAGTTAACTGTTATGGACATGAAAATGGTACTTGTTTTGGTTTTCCCTCTTGCTTCTGAATTGCTCATAACTAAATCTCTATGCCCTAACCAAATCCATATCTTAAGTAAAATACAATAAAACAACTATCGTTTGACGTCTTCTACAACCAGGGGCAATGGCTGAACACATAGAAATTAATTCCCCTGTTTCATGTGTTGTAAGCCAATAGTATCAAGTCACACTTCACTGAGTTCCCTCTTTCTTCCCTGCCTAGTCTGCACTGCACTCATCTGAGGTTAATAAAAAATCTTTTGCAGTTCTTCTTAGTTTCAGTTCTATTGCCTTACTGACCCTCTTCCATTATTCTAGGGTCACATTTGTAAATGCTTTTATCCTAGGCCATTGCATTGGGGTGATTTTCCTGGTAAAGAACACTGGGAATCTTTGTAGATTGTCCAAGGTATCTAAAGAATACAATTCATTTTCTTAAAAATAAAAAAATAAACGAACCCACCTTTGTTGTCTTAACTTTGTTTCCTGTACTGCAGCTCCATCCTTTGAAATCTGGTAGCACTTTACATTCTTCTCCATCCATGCAAGGATGCATCTGGCACCACCATTTCTGTGCAACTATTGATGCTGTGATGAAAACAAAGCATTTTTAAGTGTACAAAAACTCTTTACTAAAAGCAATTACCCTTATGTTGTTTGAAAGCAAAGCATAGTTCTGGTCAAATTGGAGCGACAACAACCTGATTTAGCATCTAAGTACATTTCTGTGATTGAATGTAGCATTTTGATATCAGGCATCCATGGAGATCTCTCGGTCCTGTTCAAGAGTGGTTTTAGGTTTGAATTACAGACATGTGTGAATGTCAGGATAGTGAGTGTTGTTAGCAGGTGTGAGAAGGGTGGTTGTGTGCACTGTAGGAGAAAGGAAACATGCAGTCAAGGTCTTGTGCTGCTTTGAAGAAGCCTACAGGGGAAAAATACTTTCCCATGACATTTCTAAAGTGAGGAGAGAACTGTCAAAATTGAGCCCTGTCAGGGCTGTTACACTAAAAGGAGAAGATGGGGATCGATTCACCTGTAACTGAGGACACAGCTGACATGATATTAAATGACCTGGCCATCTGTCTGCTCTGATGGATATGTCTGTTGTAGCTTCAACGGCAGACAAAAGAGTTAGTGAATGAGCTGGTAGGTAATTTGATTTAAAAAAATTGTGAAGTCTCAAAAAAAAAAGCACATCGAGCACAAACGTCTCTTTGTCCTGTACACAATAAACTTCTGATGCACAAATGATCAGCAAAACACTTGCCTGAGCCACGCTGACAGGTAAGACAGCTTTGCACTGTGTCACAGATTTCTAATCTCATGCCATTCTGGAATCATTACCAGAACTGTAATGAGAAGTCTGGCATACCGTCTACACAAGATGGAGCTGCTCTCGTTGTTCCCGCCACCTGTCCAGGGAAGCAGGAGCATTTGACAGTCTGGGATCTCTCTTCGATCTTGTTCTTGTTGCAGCATCGGTGTGCAGCAATTACCTCACAGGTTCCAGCTTTCACATGTACTGGAAACACAAATACAGGCAGTGGTTAGAATGCCTGTGACAGTTTTCGCAACATGTTTCACATCCCATTGATGCATAGCAACTAGAAATAACAGTACAGTGCCTTGCAAAAATACACTTTTTCAAATATGCTTTTTCACATTTTCAAATTGTCGCATTACATGAATAAATGATTGCATTTTAAAAGGATTTTATGTATTGGAGCGACAAAATGTAACGTTTAATTTTGAAGCGGAACAAAAACAATACATAGGCAAGGCAAGGCAGTTTTATTTGTATAGCACACTTTCAACAAGCTGTGTTGTGGGTGACGCATTACAAAGTAACGCGTTTCGAGTACTCTAATTACTTTTTCTGTGAAATGTGTAACTTAACACGTTAGATTTGTGCATTAGGCAATCAGTAATTTTGTTTTTTTGTTTTTTTTTTAAAGTAATCCGTTTTTTTAAGAACCTCTCTCAACAAGGAAAGCAAAATCCCGACTGCAGCTGGGATTGTCAGGCAGTAGGACTAGGAACTATGCCACCTGTGGCTGTATCAGCGGAGCTAAGCGCTGTGATTCATCTGTGCCCTGCTCCTCCTGTGTGTGTGTGTGTGTTTGTGAGTGAGTGTTTTTGAACTCCTGACAAGATGGCAGAGAGCAGTAGCACAGCTTCATAAAAGTATGGACATTATTTTATTTTCGTAATTCATCGTCACGATGAATAACGTCATGGATTTAAAGGAGGCTGTGTCTGTCAGTTAATTTGCAGCATGTGCGAGGCGCTGCGAACTGGCTTTTAATTCTTGGTAACGCATAAGTGCTCTAATGCATTACGTTTATGAATGGATAAAGCTGTAACATAACTGATTACTTTTAATTGATGGTAACGCTCTAACCTAATTTACTACTTTCCAAAGTGACTATACCCAACACTGTCAACAAGATAATTCAAGGTGCTTTACATGATTAGGGGATAAAGTGAAAACAACAATAAAGCATAAAACACACATAGCATATGACACGTAAAATATTACTCAAGAACAGACATTAATTTAGGATACAGTAAAAACAGCAATAAAACATGAAAACATTACTCAAAGGCAGCTCTAAACAGATGGGTTTTTAGACGTGTTTCAGCAGCTTTGCAGTTGTCTTGAAGTTTGTTCCAGATTAGAGGAGCATAGAAACTGAAATCTGGTTCTCCATGTTTGGTTCTGATTCTAGGGATAATGAGTAGATTGGGATTAGAGGACCTGAGTGGTCTGGGGGGTTGGTTTAGTGACAGTAGATCTTCATACTTTGTTGCTAGGCCATGCAATGATTTATAAACTAGTAAAAGTATTTTGAAGTCTATTCTTTGAGCTACAGGTGGCCAGTGTAAGGGCTTTAGAACTGGGGTGATGTGCTCTACAAAGATTTCAACATGTTTTATAATTAAAAATCTAAAAAGTGTCATGTATTTCTATTCAGACCTGAAAACTTTGTAGAACCACTTTCTGTCACAATTACAACCGCAAGACTTTAGAGAATGTCTGTCAGCTTTGGACATCTAGTTTACTGGCTTAATTTTTTGTCCAATAGTTCTTTGATAAATAGCTCTATTTACTTAGACAACACTGACACTGACCTCTAAGCCTTGTCACACATTATCAGTAAATTTAGGTCTGAACTTTGACTGGGACATTCTAACATGAACATAAATTGCCCTAAATCATTTCAATGCAGCTCTGAATGTGTTCTTTTTTTAAAAAAAATTATTTTATCTGAATGTGTTCTGTGTCAAACCTTCACCCCAGTCTCAACTTCTTTGCAGCCTCTAGCTGGTTTTCTTCTAGGATTACCCTGTATTTAGCGTCACTTTTCCATCAACAGAGACCAGCTTCACCTTCCCTGCTAAATAAAAAGAAAGATCCAAACCAGGATGCTTCCTTCTCTTTGTTTCATGTAGAAATAGGTGCCCAAAATGATGTGCACCATACAATGTGTTTTGCATGTTGGCCAAAAAGTTTGATTTTAGTCTCTTCTGACTGGAGCACCGTATTTTAAATGATTGTTGTGTCCCCTAAATGGCTTGTGTTGAACTATAAATTACATTGCTCTTGGCCTTTTTTAAATGATTTTATTATTGCTGCTCTTCCTCAAAGGCCGTAATTGTAAAGCGCATAATAAATAGTGGTCCTGTAGACAGATTGTAAAAAGATTTTCCCCTCTGAGCTGTGGGTGATTGCACCTCTCTAAGAATCACCATGAGTGCCTTTGCATCTTCTCTGATCAATCAATAATCAGTGCTGTCCTTGCCAGGCCTGTCACAGTTTAGGTGGGGGGCATGTCTTGCTAGGTTTTAAGTTGTGCCACACTCTTTTGATTTATTTTAAAATAATTGACTAAACAGAGCTGTGTTAGGTGTTGCAAGCTTGGCATATTGTTTTAAAAGCTAACTTTGCTGGTGCTATGTTCTTTGGTCTTTAGAATTACATTTTGTCTCTAAGCTTCTGTATCAAACCTATGAGGCCTTCACAGAACAGTTAAAAAAACAGATTTGTGGACTCTCCAATTATGTGAATTTGAAGGAAATGTGCAACATTTTATTTTATTTCTGGGTACTGGAGGAAAGTGGTATGAAAACATGCATGCCACACTTTTCTTCCAATTGGGAATTATATGTTTTTTCATTTGTGGTTGTTATGTGACAAAATGTGAAAAAGTTCAAGGTACACGTTTTGTTTTATTTTTTCAAAGCTTAGATTGTTGCACACAATACTAGAAAGTTAAACAGTTAAAAGGTGCAACTTTCTATATTTCAGGTATCTGTACTATGTTGACGTTGTCAAACTAAAGGTAAACATTTTAAACAAGACAAGCTAAAGAATCTCACATAGCTCACATGGTTATATCAGGTAATTTCTCACAGGAGTATTACCCTGTAAAATTAAAACCAAAATATTTTGTCAATAACTGATTCCTTTAACACTTTCTTATTTTCAGAGAGCAGAAACTGATGGAAAACCAAATGAAACCAAATGAAAAGCTTTTCGTGTATCTTGTGGATAACTTTGTCTTTTTTTTCTCCTTGAAATTTGTCAAAGTGCCATACACATTGTAATAAAGTTGGTAGATCCAGCAAATAACAATGTCAATGAAGAAAAGTGGAAAAAGAAAATCGAGTAGCCTAAAAGTAAAGACACACAGTGGGAAAACAGAAGTGACTGGAGCCCAGAAAGCACAGATTGTATTCAAAAGCAATGTGTCATATAATCACAGCTGGAACACAGCTTCAGTCTGTGTACTGTGGTCTCATTTCTCTCTGCATTACTAATTAAAGATCCATCTAAGTATTTTAGTCAAACATTGTGCCATTCACACCCTCTACTTTGATGTGCAGCCTAAAACTGGCCCTGCTGTTTTTGTAAAAGACTCATATAACTAAGGGATATTGTAGAAAAAGCATCGATAGATGCTTAGACTCCTTATTCCGATGAATGAACGGTACCCTGCAGACTGTACCATCTTAAAAAACTATTTGTAAAGATTTTTAAGGCCTAGCACACTTTAATGTGATACTGACTGCGCAACACAAATCATAACCACTACATAGGTCATTAGAATAAACATCTGTCGTGCCTTTTTCCAAACCTTGCAATTGACTAAGCTGACAAAAAATGCAAGCTGCAAATGTCCCCAAAAAAATCCCCCATGTATTCCTTTGAGTCATCTAAATAAACTCTGTTTTCCCCATTTTGAAACAAGAAAGGTTCCGTAACATCTAGCTCGAAAATGTGTCACAACTAATGAGTCTCCAGCTTAAAAACTAAAACCATGCATTATGGTAAAATAGCTATGCTAAAAGTATAAAGTGCAAAAAAAATAATGTTGTTGTTAAATCACCTCAATAGCAGCGTGTCCATGTCACATTGTTCCTGTCAGGGCATTCAAGTTACTTAGGGGAAGTCTTCTTTTATAGATCTAACCATTTCAGGTATCAGAAATCCAGGACACCCCTCTTGTGGAGAGACCCTGCTTTGGGCCCCCGAGCAGCTCTACTTGCTCATATATCCTTGACCAACAGGCTAAATCCACTGCATCGCAACCAAAGGACTAAAAAAGAAGCTCTCAGTGGAGAAGTGCTCATAATAAATCCCTTAATAAACTGCATATGAACCTCACAACATCACTGGCTTTATAGCCATTAGGCAAAATTAAAGAAAAATGGTTAACTCTGTTATATATTATTTGTACAGAACAATGACAGTTATGATCATGATTATTTATTTAAGCAATGCCAATGCCGAGGTGTAAGAAATAAAAAGAGCAGAGTTTTGACATTCCTTTCAGATAAGCCTTAATTATGTCTGTAAAGATTTTCAATTTGGAACTTGACTTGAAAATAGATTGCACAGAGCTTCCATCTTCCCATTAGCTGGCAATCCAGAAATCTCATCTACAACATTAAAAACATTTTGCTCTCAATCAATAAAGTGCTATTCACATTCCCACTGAAGGCAAGACAACAATTACCAATTGAGTGCTTTTCATTGAACAGAAACTTACTGATGCAAAAACAGGTCAGGCTCTGTGCTCTTGATGTGATTATCTTTAAGCCACCAGCACACCCCTCCGTCAAAGTTACTTTCAAAAGTTTGCATAGAATATTCAAACTTTAAGTGACAACTACACAAGGACAATGGGCAATTACCAGAGGTGCAGAAGTTGCTAATTTTCCTTTCAGTCCGATAAACACAATGTTATTTTAAGATAACACCTCTGTGCACAAAGTTAAGTTAAACGTGAGAAGCAACTGGGAGCATCCAGAAATGTGAAAAATGTTGATATTCTACAGATTTCTTCTGTTTAGCATTTCTTGACACTTGCCAATGTTTTACCTGACAATACACAGTTTATTGTCAGACAAAGGTTACCTGAGTATAAACAAAGAAGCTCTACTCAAATGATGATTTAATGTATTTAAAGAAAACAACATCTATCCAAGCCAGCTTGACCCATTGTTTAAAAAGGTACCTCCTTGCTTTTTTTTATTTCCATGAAGTGCGTAAATACTTTTACGCCTGATGTAATGAGACACACGTCCTTAAAGATTTTCTACTCATGTTTTATCAGTCCACAGGATGTTTTTTTGGCGTGTATCGGTACACCGGTTTGTATTTGAATTTCTCGGTGCACGCCCCTCGGTCAGGTACACATTTGTTCCAGGTTTCCCCACAGACACATAATGGCGTTGCACTTTAGTCAGCAACAGATGCGTCTCTGTACAAAAACAGCGTAGCCCAACCTTCTGCTTGCAAATGTTATGTCCAGCGACTTTTTAAATTGAGAGCAGGAGCTGGAATGCCCGCTTCCATCATGTGAAGCCCCCCGTTTGGGAACACGTCGGCTTCCCGGTGTTACAGAACAACATGTCATGGTAACTGGTTAACCACTTCCGGTAAAATTGGTGGCTGCTCTTTATTATGTTCATTTTTCTCCTTAATAGTGAATTATTGTGTTTACGGAGGCTAAACTGTACAATCACCAATCTGTCAGGACATCGAGTCCACAGGTTGTTTTTTTTAAGCGGGGGGAAAAAAAAGGCACTTTCTTGCGTTCCTGGGTCCATTTTGTGCATTTAAAAATAGACTGGACTTCACCTCTGCCTCGGCTACGAAAAACGCTCATTTCAGACCGGAGGATTACCCTCCCAATGATGTGATGGAGCATAACATGGCATACCGAAGCAAAGATCAGGTGTGACTTAAAGCAGGTGCATACAGCGTCATCGGATCGCTGTCAGTGCCTGCTTCTAGGCCTGCAGCAGGCGGGAGACACGATCACGGATCGATCAGAGGATCAGCTCTACACAGATGGGATCTGTGCATTGTAAGTCTTGTAGTCTAACATCTGCTAATTACCAACTTTGTTGAAAAAAATGGTATCAAAGATTAGAAGCACTGTGATATGTGGGTTGTTACAAAAACAGTAAAGCTAGGTTGCAACACCCAGACTAATAACATTAGCTTTGCTAAGCAATGTTTTGGCCATTCTTCCCCTGGTCTCCAGGGTCATAGCTGTATGGTTGTGCTCCATCATTTGTGTAGTTGTAAACGTGTAAACTTCTTCTGTGTCAGAGTCGGCATTAAAATCTAGTTTTCTATTAATTTGTAGTGTCCGGTCTGGCAGAGGTTACATTTTCTCACAAAAGCCTCCAAAAGCCAAAAATATTTATGTATGAGTAAATTTGTATTTAGAAACATCCTAAAATATTTCTCTAAGCAGTGGTTTAAGGGGGGCTCTAACTTGCAACCTGCTCTTTCATTACACACAAAAAAAAATGTCACTTTGTTTTTTGACTGTACCGGAAATGAACCGAATCATGAAACTGAACCACAGTACGTACCGAACCGAGACCTTTGGCATTCAGTTACACCCCAAATATTTTCCCAAACATCTTAGGGATCATTCAGAAATGTTTTGGAAAATGTGAGCCAGATCTTTCTGTTCTATTTAGTTATCGAAGGCTGACCTTGTGATTGCCTTTATGTGACCATGGGGGTTCAGGTCGGAGTACAAACCAGCCACGTACTGTACCTGAATGTCCGACCCAGCTTTCCAGTTGTTTGAATAATCTTTAAAAAATATTTGTAGGGTGGCCACTCTTGAGAATGTTCACCACCATTAATTTTTTTTCACTGTAACTTGAAACAGAACAAATCTGAAGTGGGGCAACTGATTTTTTCCCAATCCTGTATATTATTTTTAAAACCTTTTAAGTCCACTTCTCTTGGAAAACACTACTTTGTTGATGGGACACCAGTTTTCCACTCAGGTAAATTGGAGAAAAACCAGCTACAATGATGTCTGTGTCAGGTTTGGGACTCTTGAGTCATTAAAGTGCTTGAAGCGGCTAGTTGAGGTTGCCTGTGTGGACAGAGCTGTTGATTAAAGCCATAAGTGTCAGCCAAGGTGACTGACTCTGAGGCAGGACCCAAAAAACCATACACTGTGGAGAGAATGAGAGGTCAGAGGGCAGTATTTGGTGGTCAGTCCCCAATTCTGCACCAGAGGAAGCAACCATAAATAGATTCACCAGCTGCTTCACTTTTCAACTGGGTTAGGATAAACTTACGTGTCTGACCAGCATCTTTCCATTTGAGGAATATTTGCATATTTCCTCTGTAGTTGTATTTGTTTTTGTGTTCCCTGATGTTTATTTCCAAAGACCCAACACAATCCATATATATGCATCAAACCACCTAATGGGAAAGTTTGTAGTTTCCATTTGTTATTTCACAGTTTCTTTCAAAGA
Organism: Valencia hispanica; assembly: GCA_963556495.2. Taxonomy (NCBI): domain Eukaryota; kingdom Metazoa; phylum Chordata; class Actinopteri; order Cyprinodontiformes; family Valenciidae; genus Valencia; species Valencia hispanica. The sequence goes on along the minus strand of OY747708.1, from coordinate 9,398,110 downwards.
TAACTCTGGATTGGACTTGAGTGAATGGAAATTCAATTACACACATGCAGATGGAAGACTGCCTATTGTCCTCTCAATTTATGAATATCCAGGTAGCAGCAGAAACAGCAAAAGTTCTAGGATCAATAAACTCCTATTAAAGCACTTAGTGGTACCATAAGGTTGAATCACTAGGCGCCCACGTCAGCGGGAGGGAGAGATGAGAGACAAAGAAAGGTGAAAGGACAGAGAATACTAATGAGAAATGGCACAATGCCTAACCCTTCAGGCAGTCAATACTACTCTGAAGCAAGCACTCAACATCACAATCATATTTACTGATGGTTAATTGATAAGTACAAGGATGCAACAAACACCCTTAGGTAGGGGAACTTACAATGTTGGTTTAAAAATCCTTTAAAATGCTGTATACACAAATATGAGACAATTTTATTGACTAGAATTAGAAAAGTGCTTTATGACATTATAATCTGTTTGTATAGTCCACATTTGGAGAACAAACTACAGAGGAACAATATCTGAGATGTCTGGTCAGGAATGAGAAAGATCACAGGTTTTAAGGACAGGAAGGATTGGATAGATGGAAGTCTGGACAGAGCCAATGAACTGAACACATTCTTCAACAGGTTCAGTTCAGGAACTAGCTCAGCATCCTCCTCTCCCGTTCCCAGCCAAACAGACATCCCACTCTCCTCTGATCAACAGTTTCCCTGTTACACCTCGGATGTTTTATCCTTCACCTCAGCCATGGACTCTTCTGATTCCACAAGTTTGACTTCAACCAAGTCAGGAAATGCTGCTACCCTGTTTACCTCCCCCTCCCACTTGTCTGTCTCCAAAAGTCAGGTGAAGAGGCAGCTGGAGAAACTGAACCGGAACAAGGCTGCAGGTCCAGATGGTGTCAGCCCCAGAGTCCCGAAGGCCTGTGCTGAGCAGCTCTGTGGGATCTTGCAGTACCTCTTCAACCTTAGCCTAACTCAGGAGAAGGTCCCAGTGTTGTGGAAGACATCCTGCCTTGTTCCAGTACCAAAGAGAACTCACCCATCAGTCATCAATGACTATAGACCTGTTGCCCTGACATCCCACATCATGAAGGTCCTGGAGAGACTCCTGTTGGCACTTCTGAGTAAGCAAACAAAAACGTATCAGGACCCGCTGCAGTTTGCTTATCGTTGTGGAGTTGGAGTTGAAGATGTCATAATCCACCTGCTTCAACCAACCCACTGTCATCTGGACAAAGCAGGCAGCACTGTGAGGATCATGTTCTTTGATTTGTCCAGTGCATTTAACACAATTCAGCCTGATTTACTTTGTCAGAAACTCCTGAAGACACAGTTGGAGCCCTCAACAATCGTCTGGATCAGTGACTACCTGACCAACAGACCACAATTTGTGAGACCGAAGAATTGTGTGTCAAACCAGGTGGTCAGCAGCACAGGAGCACCACAGGGGACCGTACTCTCACCATTCCTTTTCACTCTGTACACCTCAGACTTCCAGTACAAATCAGAGACCTGTCATCTGCAGAAATACTCAGATGACTCTGCAATTGTCGGGTGTATCAGAGATGGACAAGAAGCTGAATACAGAGAGCTGGTGGATCGCTTTGTGACATGGTGTGGAAACAATCGTCTTACTTTGAATGTGAACAAAACAAAGGAGATGATTGTAGATTTCAGAAGAAACAGGGATAAGTCAAACACTGTTTCCATCATGGGAGAAGAAGTGGAAGTGGTTGAGGAGTATAAATACCTCGGAGTTCACCTTGACAACAGACTGGACTGGAGACTGAACAGTGAAGCCGTCTACAAGAAGGGAAAGAGCAGACTGTACTTCTTGAGGAAGCTTAGGTCCTTCAAGGTTTGCAGCAAGATGCTGCAGATATTCTATAAGTCTGTTGTGGAGAGTGTAATCTCTTCAGCCGTCATCTGTTGGGGTAGCAGCATCAGAGCCAGGGATTTAAAAAGGCTAAACAACGTGATAAAGAAGGCTGGTTCTGTTCTTGGGACAACTGTGGAACATCTGGAGATGATAATGCAAAGAAGGATTCTTCATAAAATCAAAAAAATTATGGACAACCCTGAGCATCCTCTTCATGAGACTGTCACACAACAACAGAGCGTCTTCAGTCGGAGGCTTCTTCAGTTTCGCTGCAACACAGACCGCTACAGAAAATCCTTCCTGCCCACAGCCATCATCATCTATAACAACTCCTTAAAGAAATAAGTATATGCGCTATACCAACACTTAATTTCCCTCTGGGATCAATAAAGTATTTTTGAATTTGAATTTGAATTTAAACGCAAAGTTTTTCAATCAGGGCAAAATAAACTCCTCTGATCCTTATGAGACTAAAAAAAACGAAATCAACTTCAAATGAACTACTATAGATCTCATTATCACATTAGTTATCCAACACCAAAAAACCCAACAGATGGAAGTATTGTGTGGAAAAATTAGGTGTACCCTAAAAAACAGCCAAGCACTATTAATCAAAAGCACTTAACTGATCATCACCAGATGTTGGTACAAAATACCAAGGGAATAAAACATCACCAATGATCTTAGAAAAGCAACTTCTCCCTGTTTACCTGGAAGGCGTAGTAAGGCAATCTTAAAACAATCCGGAGTCCATCCCTCTACAGTGAAAACTGTTATTTACAATTGGAAAGCAGTCAAGACTAGCAATGCTGGGTTAGACCATCCAATGCTCTAAGATACGGCCAGATTGCAAGCCTCAGTTAACACTTTAATACCATGAGAATTATTTTACCTTGTCTGATGAAAGCTAAATTAAATAAAGTCAAACTAACTTCAACATATTATTACATATATGGACCACATACTGTATAATATTTTGTTCTACTACTTAAAATAATTCAGAAAGTCTTTATGAGATTACCCTAGATGTTAAATATTATGGAAAATAACTCTAAATTCACAAGGTTAAGTGTTCTTCTGTTGTCCAGATCACAGAATTGATCTTTTGGATTAGAAGAAACCCACAGGTTGCGCTCAGCTTCCACAGCAATCAAAGAATTGATCTAACAGGCAGATGGGGAGGACTGGAGAACAAAACAGTGTTCCAGCCGTCAGCTGCAAGACTGGACGCATCAACATCACCTAGCCCGCCAAGCACAGAATACAGTAATAGAAGCACAACATGGGATACATCAGAAACAAAAACATGGCATTTATTTTAATGCTGAGAGTGAGACTTTGCTTTTTGCGGTCAGGCAAAATCAGAAAGACATTGTGTCCCAAGACGAAAGCCCAAGTTTCTTCATCTGTCATTTTGCCCCTGAAAGATTTTTAAGTTTAAATTTTTTTTTTAATTGTTCCTCAAAAAGACTGGTCTTGTATTGAGTTAAATGGTAAATGGCCTGTACTTGTACTGTATGGCGCTTTATTTAGTCCTTGAGAACACCAAAGCGCAAAGTTAAAAATATCTCAGTTTATTGAATAGTGTAATTTTCTTAACACAATGACTGCTGTAGACTATTAAAAAACACAAAGTTTCAGAAAATGCCTGAAAGACGACACAAACATAACCACTGAACATAATATTGAACAAATAACTTTTTTGAAATGCTATAAAGCAATAGAAATCCTGTTTGGTGTACCAGAAGCAAGTTAAAGTTAAATAGTGGCTTTCATGTTCAAAGAAAGGTAAGAAATAAACAGAACAACATGCATCAAAACTGGTTGTTGATAGATTTTCATTGCCAAAAAAGCAGGAATTTGAATGGATTTAATGAACAGCACTAAAAATAAAACAGAGTGAGTTGGTCCATTAATATTGTAGGTTGACCGTACCAAACACATAAACTTAAGTTTGTATGAAATTGTTACAGAAACAGTTCAATGTTATGTCAATTAATTGATTAAGTAATTGTTAGTAAAGGAATCTGGCATAAATTGTTAGTCAGGGAAGAGGCCTTTCACCCATTCTGATCTAACTGACTCCTCAGCTGTGAGGAGTGTTTTGGTCAACCTTGCAATTAAGACAAAATATTAAGAGACCGAAGGCAGAAGTGGCTTGCAGAGAGGGCAGACATGATTTGAGGTGCGACAGAGTTTGAGTGTTGGCCCAGAGGGGTTCATGTACAAGACTGGCTGTAATAAAATATGAAAACGCCAATTCAGGCTCCAGCCTCAACCATATAGAAGTAAGAAGAGATGTTCTTCCATAACAGAATTTTAAAAAATAAATTTTTTAAAAGAATACTATTGAATGAATCTGTTCTCCCGAACGCAATGTTTTCAATAAATTTAAGTGCAGTTATAAGTTTAAAAGACACTTTGTGTCACTTGAAAAGTAATAATGTAACTCATCAATATGGGGTTCCTCAATGTTCCATTTTGTAGTCAAATATATTCAACATCTATTCTTCATGTAGCTCAGATAGGGCACTCATTGAAACCATGTATTTATTTCCACCCTATAGTGTTATTGGGGTATATAGCAAAACTTTTCTTCTGTCACATTTTCCAAAAGTTTTATTTTTTCAAAAGATTACAAAAAACAAAGTGAGCAAATATAGTTAAAAATATATAAGAATTTCAAAGAACATTAAATCAATCAATCAAACTTTATGAATTACCTTTTAAAAAAAAAAAATATATATATATATATATATATATATATATATATATATATATATAATTTAATCACTGGAGATTATTTTAGATGTATTATAGAATATATACTACAATATAGAGTATTTTCTTCAGTGGAACACTGTAGAATACTTTTGAAGTTATATTATTGAACAATAAATATCATTTTAGATCAAATATAGAAAATTTTGAAGGTCTGTCATCTTCTTCCTCTTTGCCATCATCACTGATGGCAAGTTTGGCTGACACAAGAGCTGTCGCCCAAATATCTTAGTAGGAATCTGCAAAATATGTGCAATATCATTATTGAAAAATATTACTGTTACTATCATTATGAAGAATTATCATTATATATATATATATATATATATATATATATATATATATATATATATATATATATATATATATATATATATATATATATATATAGGGGCTTGCCAAAGTATTCGGCGCCCTTGAACTTTTCCACATTTTGTCACATTACAGCCACAAACACGAATCAATTTTATTGGAATTCCATGTGAAAGACCAATACAAAGTGGTGTACATGTGAGAAGTGGAACGAAAATCATACATGATTCCAAACATTTTTTACAAATAAATAACGGAAAAGTGGGGTGTGCGTAATTATTCAGCCCCCTTTGGTCTGAGTGCAGTCAGTTGCCCATAGACATTGCCTGATGAGTGCTAATGACTAAATAGAGTGCACCTGTGTGTAATCTAATGTCAGTACAAATACAGCTGCCCTGTGACGGCCTCAGAGGTTGTCTAAGAGAATGTTGGGAGCAACAACACCATGAAGTCCAAAGAACACACCAGACAGGTCAGGGATAAAGTTATTGAGAAATTTAACGCAGGCTTAGGCTACAAAAAGATTTCCCAAGCCTTAAACATCCCACGGAGCACTGTTCAAGCGATCATTCAAATGGAAGGAGTATGGCACAACTGTAAACCTACCAAGACAAGGCCGTCCACCTAAACTCACAGGCCGAACAAGGAGAGCACTGATCAGAAATGCAGCCAAGAGGCCCATGGTGACTCTGGATGAGCTGCAGAGATCTACAGCTCAGGTGGGGGAATCTGTCCATTAGACAACTATTAGTCGTGCACTGCACAAAGTTGGCCTTTATGGAAGAGTGGCAAGAAGAAAGCCATTGTTAAAAGAAAACCATAAGAAGTCCCGTTTGCAGTTTGCCACAAGCCATGTGGGGGACACAGCAAACTAGTGGAGGAAGGTGCTCTGGTCAGATGAGACCAAAATGCAAAGCGCTATGTGTGTCGGAAAACTAACACTGCACATCACTCTGAATACACCATCCCCACTGTCAAATATGGTGGTGGCAGCATCATGCTCTGGGGGTGCTTCTCTTCAGCAGGACAGGGAAACTGGTCAGAGTTGATGGGAAGATGGATGGAGCCAAATACAGGGCAATCTTGGAAGAAAACCTCTTGAAGTCTGCAAAAGACTTGAGACTGGGGCGGAGGTTCACCTTCCAGCAGGACAACGACCCTAAACATAAAGCCAGGGCAACAATGGAATGGTTTAAAACAAAACACATCCATCTGTTAGAATGGCCCAGTCAAAGTCCAGATCTAAATCCATTCGAGAATCTGTGGCAAGATCTGAAAACTGCTGTTCACAAACCCTGTCCATCTAATCTGACTGAGCTGGAGCTGTTTTGCAAAGAAGAATGGGCAAGAATTTCAGTCTCTAGATGTGCAAAGCTGGTAGAGACATACCCTAAAAGACTGGCAGCTGTAATTGCAGCAAAAGGTGGTTTTACAAAGTATTCACTCAGGGGGCTGAATAATTACGCACACCCCACTTTTCAGTTATTTATTTGTAAAAAATGTTTGGAATCATGCATGATTTTCGTTCCACTTCTAACGTGTACACCACTTTGTATTGGTCTTTAACGTGGAATTCCAATAAAATTGATTAATGTTTGTGGCTGTAATGTGACAAAATGTGGAAAAGTTCAAGGGGGCCGAATACTTTTGCAAGCCACTGTATATATATATATATATATATATATATATATATATATATATATATATATATATATATATATATATAAAGATTTTTTTTTAAACAGAGTATTTTTAGCTTAATAACTTTTGTAAACGGGTTATGTTTCTAACTGAATTTAAGCACAATTGTGATGTATTATCTGAACTTATAGTGCTTGTTTGATAGAAAAAAAATGATTTTACTTGTTTACTTGTGTTGTTATGATCAAATATGGTTCCTCCAAGGTTAAACATATACAACACATATCCTACCCTTTATTAGCAAAACTACTCAACCATATAATGTTATAGTTTCATAAACTTACCATTCTTAATTGATTCCACTGCAAACATGAGAGAAGACGAGGTGCAGGACCGCACTTATCCAGTTGTGGAGATGCACAAATGTTTGCCATGTCATAGACCCGCACTGATTGGTGGAACAGCACAATGGCACAAACTGTGATTAGCTTGATCTCCGCATGATCTCTGTGTGAAATTACATGATTCTAAGATCCTGTGAAAATGTGCGCTAATGTCATTTAGGATGCGTGCAGAAGTGACCAAATATCGTCACCATACAACATATAATTTGAAAGCAGTTAAAACTATAAACTTAAGTTTTTGGTTTTACATCTTGTGATTCAACCCCTGGTCAATTTATTTTTTCTAATTGTTGCTAAGTAAAAACCCCTGAAATAGTATTTTATTCATTTGATTTTGAAATGTCTTGGCCGGTATAGAATTACAGAGTGAGCTGATTTGTCCAAGGCAAAATAAATGGTTTCCTATCAAACCAGCACACCAAAATACAGGTGGCGTTTTCATTTTCAGTAATACTCTCTGTAAAGAAATCAATCATGTAGCTACGTGTACAGCTCATCCAAATTGCTGCTGCTACAGTCTTGAAAAAATTAGAAAATGCATTTATTCACACCACTCCTTAAATCACTGCATTGGCACCTTTTTTGTAAAAGTATATACAGTCACATTCAATAATTCAGAATATTATATCATTATATTATATTATATATGATATTATTATATTATAATAAAACTGAATGTGTTAAAAAATTAAACAGGTCGGAGTGTTTAGAATCTGTGACAGTTTTTCTACAGTTAAATTCAGTTTTAAAGATCACGATATATAATCTTACTCATAGTATTGCAATACTGTACATCACAATATATCCTATTGTCTCCCCTGTATCGTGATACATATCATATCATCAGGTTTTTACCAATACATATCCCTAATATAGATTTATTACACACAGACTATTGTTAACAGGCATTTACTCACTTCATCTGGATGGGATTAAATTGGCCTCCGGCAATAACGTAAAGAACATATGTGTTATTTTTTAGACATGACATTCAAATCCCATATTAAACAGGTTTCTAAGATTTCCTTTTTTTAAACTCTGGAATATTGCCAACATTAGAAACATCCTTTTCATGTGTGATGCTGAGAAACTAGTCTATGCATTTGTTACTTTAAGACTGGACTACTGTAATTTCTTACTGTCAGGAAAACCACAAAATGCAATTAAAAGCCTCCAGTTGATCCAAAATGCTGCTGCTAGAGCTCTGATGAATATTAAAAAGAGAGATCACATTTCTCCTGTTTTAGCTTCTCTTCATTGGCTCCTTGTTAAATCCAGAATAGAATTTAAGATCCTCCTTCTTACATATAATACCCTTAATAATCAAGCTCCATCATACATCAGAGATCTGATTGTTCCATATGTTCCCAACAGAGCATGTTGCTCTCAGACTGCAGGTTTAATGGTGGTTCCTAGGATTTCTAAAAGTAGAATAGGAGGCAGATCTTTTATGGCTCCTCTCCTGTGGAACCAGATCCTAGTTTTAGTCTATGAGGCAGACACCCTGTCTACTTTTAAGATCAGGCTTAAAACCTTGCTTTTTGATAAAACTCATAGTTAAAAACAGATTGATTTTAGCCAGTTGATGGATGAATGGGGGAGGGGTAGTAGCTGTCAGCCTAAGCCGGTTGGGGGGGAATACAGTCCAGACAGACTATTCTCCCTGGCTATGCCTCTCTCATGTCTCATTCCAACGTGCTGGGCCATTCTGAGCTATCTCTGTAGTTATGCTGCTTTAGGCTTAGACAGTTGGAGGACAGACTGACCACTTTACCCGTGCATTTTTATAATGTCTGAGCTTTTACATCTTGTATTTTGGGGCGAACGTGGCTCAGGTGGTAGGAATTCATCCCGTAAGTGGTGGGTTGCTGGTTTAAACCACTGCTCCGTCCGTCTCTGTCGTTGTGTCCTTGGGCAATACACTTCACCCCCTTTGCCATCTGCAGGTCGTCAGAGGGCCCGGTGGCGCCATTGTGTCCAGAAGCCTTGCTTCTGTCAGTGTGCCCCAGGGGAGCTGTGGCTATAATGTAACTCATCACCACTAGCGTGTGAATGACTGAATGTAGTGTAAAACCCTTTGATGTCCTCTGACTGAAAAAGCACTATACAAATGCAGGCCATTTTCTTTGTTTCTTTTAATGTAATGCTTAAATTCTGCCATTACTCTTTTCTTGTAACTCTTGTTTTCAGTGTAATTTTCTATACCTTTGTTCTTTTTATTGTCCTCCAAAGCTCTTTGAATTATCTTGTGTATGAATGATGCTATATATAACAGCTTGCCCTGCCTTGCCAATTACTCCCTGCATGTACAAATGATCCATTGGTTGCTTGGTCTAAATGAAGACAAAGGGAGGAGCTGAATCACCAACAAAAAATGCTTAACTGAATTTATGTCAAATCAAATCTTATTTCTTTACAGTTCCGTTGACATGAGCAGATCTATACACCAGACAGAAAAGAAAATGTTTTATCCACCAGGAAATAATGTAACAAGTGCAGTTTCAGTGGGCTTTCAGAACAGAGGGACAGCAAAATAGAAAGTGTGTATTTTCCGATTCAGTGCACCCCTCCCCCAATCACTGGGCTGCCAGTCCACCCTTATCTGTCGACAAAAGCAGAGGAGATCAAAACACTGAAAACAAAGTCACGTCCTGGCCACAGGGCCCAACCACAAAAACAGCAGCAGCCATAAAAACAGAGGTTAAAGGCTGCACAATAGAGACACTGTATGAATTAGTAATGATTCAAATCATCCTGTTTGCTTCAGATAACTCTCTACATGCTGAACACAACTTACCACAGCATATATTTGAGGTAAAAGGGAGTCTCTAGTTTAACGGACTTCAGCGGCAAGCTTGACACAGCCAAAAAAAACACTAATTTAAAAGAACCTTCGAGCAAGCGTTAAAACTAGACCAAGTAAAACATTTCAAATGGCCACATTAAAGAAAATCTGCTAATGTGGAGGGAAAGTCTACTGAAACACGGCGAGGTACTGGCTTATGAAACATTAACTGCCCTTGCCTGGTGAGAACACAAAGCCATCTTTTTCTCTCACAAAAACTAGTCTTTAATTAAATTATCATATTCTGAATAGGCAGACTCATTACTTCCCAGCTGTAAACCCGCTGAGCTGACAATCAGACCCAGCAAGCTCCAAGAAATCCACTGACATCTAAGAGAATGTGAATCAAGAATGAGGTTCATAGTGAGCTTCCTTGTATCATCCAGGGTGTTGTTCATGCATAGTTGATCATGATTTTTAAAGGTTGAGACAACATTCCTTCCTCTTAGACTCTTAAGACAAGGCTCAGATGGGAAGAATATCCAAAGACAAAGTGGCTGACCCTGTGATAGCTTTACGATTAAAAGAGATACATGAGAACCATAAACTGTATATAAAGATGGACAAAGCCTTCGTGACATCACATATAGGTTTCTGAAGAGCTGAATTGAAGCCAACTGGGCGGTGGTGGAAAGATGCATCTCGTCACACCCTGAAAATAAAAAAATGGGCAAAGAAGTGGAGCTGAGAGTGAGGCTGTGAGGGGGTGGATGACTGACACTCTGAGCCGATGTAACTACGGGCAAACTGAGCTAACCCAGAGCTAACCGAAGCTACTGGAGGTTAGCGGGCGCTTTTAGCCAGAAAACCGTGGCTGAGCGACTCTGCAACCCTTCAATAATAAGATTCAATAACTTTGTCAAATAAAAGCATGTAGCTTTGTTTGTCCATAACTTTCACTACAACTATCCGAATTTTAATTCAAACACATTTTAATATCAATATGTGAAAAATAATATTAATATCAATATCAATATGTAAGAAAGAAATGTGATGTTTTCAACCCACTTTTGACCAAGCAGTATTATTCTAAATGCACAGCAGTAATATAATTGTGATTAACGAAAAATATGGAGCAGAGACTCTTGGACGGTCTGTTAGTGCAATCATTATCTTTTGTCCGAGGGCACCAACATCTGCTCTACCCGGTTGAGGAAGGACCCGTCCAATGTAGACTGTGAGGACAGGTCCTTCGAAGGATGCAGACCCTGGGTGTTTCTCAATGTCAAGGCGCCTTGCTTACGAGGACACTGTCCTTCCTTGGTCAAAGAAAACACTTAAATGGAACAGACTTGACCGGAGCTGCCCAAAGACCGCCTTTTGCTTACGCGCTCTGTTTACGTCCCGCCCATCGTAGTAGCATAGAAGCTGCAACTACTAAGCAACTAACTAACCATAGATAACTGCTCTGGATCTAAAAAACATTTTAGATATAAGCCCGATAAGTACAATTAGTTGACTTACATTTAAACTGAAAATTTGCCCCTGAAATAGCTGCTGCCGGCTTCTGATGCGCCATCTTTTTGAAAATACCACGCTGTATTCTGGGAACTTTTTAACCGAAGGAAGGCAACAAGGCACCTCCCATGTATCCTTGGTCAGTTAGCTAAACAGCAGACAAACGGATGACAGACGCCTCCATAGCACATAAACAGTGGAACATGCCTTGGCGGTCCCTGATGACGTATCTCCTAGGCAACCAGGGCGGGACCAAGGCATCAAGGTGAGGTTCCTTGACATTGAGAAACACCCCCTGAATTTGGACACTGCCAGCCCCTTCAAAGTAGCTAAAAATAGATTGTGAAGTAACGTCGCAATGTATTCTGGGAGGTAGCCCTAGACAAACAAGTGAGCATTTTGCATTTTCCCTGTGGGTCTGAGTCGTTCCGATCACAAAGTTGCAATTTCGTTTCCTAAAGATGTTCAAATAGGAAGTAACAAAGCACTGCTGTTGGGGGTTGTGCAAATCGGACTCTAGATAGCCAGATTGGATGTCGGAGTAATTTACGTGAAACAAATCATAAAATAATGAGAAAAGACCATAGTAAATGTGTAAAATGCAAAAAATGTTGACAACAGGGTACAAAAAACACAAACTACATATATTTTATATGTCACGTGACTCTTTTGCCACTTAGATATACTCAGTGGAATTAGTAACTGTGTGGATTAGCCGCTGTCACGGTAACGCTTGTAACAGGTGTTGTTTGGCAAGCGAGCCTTTATTTTTCAGTCCATACCATTTGCCACCAACCATTCCAGGATAAACCTGTATTTTCATTGCAATTCATCTCTGCACCTTTTCAGTTGCCTCTCGTTGTGACACATTTCTACTTTGATCATGACATTCGATCCAGCAATTCAGTTCTGGCAATTGATAATTAGCAGCACCGCTCGTATGTCTTTCTCCATCAAAACAACCTCCTTCATTTTGGATTTGCTCATTTGTGAAATGCATTTCAATTTCACATACAATTTTTGCCTTCACATTGACGTCCAGGCGCTCTGTGTGTGCTTTTTCAATTGGTAATTGGTTTGTTTGTCTAGCATTAGCACCAAGCAGCAATTGTTTCGGCTAAATTGTGACATCAACTGTAAAGTAGGCTATTGGATGCTACTGGTAACCATGTGAACATCAGCTGGTTTTTCTCTAGTATCAGTGATGTTTCCATTCAGCTTGACATTGTTTCAGGTGAGTAATTTCGTTCAGTGCAGACCATGTTATGGAGCCGATTCCTGTTGAAAGATGTGTTTGCTGACAAAGTTATCAGTTGGTTCATCTTTCTTTTTCTACTGTAGCTGCATGAGAAACCTTTAATGTTCCCAAATAACCGATCTTAGTGATAGCTGGGAGTCCTTTCTGTTTTGCTTTGGTTACATTTTTTGAAGTTGTGCTTTGGAATGTTTCACTGCGCACTGAGTGGAGCATGTACAAATTCTGCATGTGTTCAGGTAGAAAACAGTTGTATTTGTTCAGTACAAGTGTTTACTGAACCGAAATTGCTGTACAGAAAAATCTAATAACAAATAAATGCAACGTTACACCCCTGGAACATACCATAAAAGATATCAGAAATATGACCCAACTCACACTTCCGTTAGCTAAAGTAACTACAGTCTTCTATATATATAATGTATTTACTTTAGCTTGCAAGTTTGATTCACAACTGTATTTATGAATATTAAGAGGCTAATTATATAAAATATTTGAGGGGATACAATTTTAGGTTAAAAAAATAACAGCAATAAATAGCAGGCGGACACCGGAGATCATCTTTTAGAGAAACATTGTTCTGTAGATTTACTAAAATAGTAGTCCTGAGGGGGTTACCAAAACAAAAGCATAAGAAACATAATACAAGAAGCTGCACTAGAGTCCTTAAATTGTTGTCAGTATTATAAAAATAAAGGGTAAGTAGGCTACTTTACTCTCGTTACACTCATTATTTGTATAATTTAATTTTTTCTTCACAAAGTAGCAGCTTTACAAAAACATTTGGAGCCTATGGTTTAGTAGTTTAGATATGGTCCATGTCAGTACCATTTATCTGGCTACCACATCGTACCAGCCCACCACTGACCGATCAATCGGAGTCCCTCAAGGAATCATAGAGCTAATGATGTTTGATTGTATTCATTGCTCTGAAACTCACAGAAAATAGAAAAAGGGATGTTCAGAGAAACTATCATGTACAATGTTATTCTCAACTCATATCATTTCATGAGACTTCAATGTGTGAAAAAGCCTACCATATGTTCATTGTGGTAAATTTGCATCATGGAATACTGAACCTGCCATTTCTATGTCAGTGTTTCTTTTAAAAACATGTATTTTCCGACATTTTCAATATTAGAAACATTTTAACTCTTAAAGAATTACCCGCCTGTTGTTGACTGAGAATAATGGCCAGTTGCGTACACTCTTTTATTATATCCTTCCAGTTTTTGTCATAAAAGGCTTTGAGACACATGAAAAAAATCCAGCTTAAAGATCTAAGTCTTAAATCTTGTTTTTTTAAATCATTTTGATACAAAAAGTCCACGCTGTGAAGGTTGCAATCTTTTTTTGTCATATTGAAATGTGTAATACAACAAAAAAAAAAAAATTGTTAGTCCTCAGAAGAATCAACAAACATGAAGGTTTGAAATGTCTTATCTTGACTCATGCAGTACTATGATTAGGTTTCAGGATAAAAGAAAAAAGGCTTTAAAAACGAAAACTCAATATATTTATGTTGTCATGTGATAACTTTGATTCTAGAATGATCTAATTTCCAGAGGAAATCATGTAAAAGTATGATATTGTATCTAAACTGAAATATAAAAAGTATCTAGCCACACCTTCACTTCATCTGTGCTGCGCGCCACAGAAGCAGACAAAAAAAAAGAGATGCCTGGGATCTCTCTTCTCTCTGGTCTCTCATCTGACATGCACACATGCTGGTTATCTGTCAAGCAAATGTCAAATCTGCTCTAAACTGCTGCCATCTCTGCTCTCCAACTAGATTCCCATGTTTTTCATCTTCAGCTGGATCTGCGGATGTCTTTCAGAGAAGACTGACAGCACCCAGGGTCGTGAAACACAAGAGGCGGGCTCAAGTACGAGACGACAAGGGTAGCCAGTTAAACTGTACATTTCTGGTAGAATGACAAAAACAACTAAAATCTGAGCTATAGACAGATCTATCTTCATTCGACACACAGTGGTGAAAGTGAAGCAGAGCCTGAAAATAAGAAAAATGTCTTGGTTTGAATTATTCATTGGTGAGAGTCAAGGATTATTCTATTTTAAATCAGTCCATCATGTAATTACATTAACAATGCAGCTAAGTGAGACATATATTTAACCACGTGCTGTAAATCAAACGCTGTGCAGGAAAACAGTATTGTCTCGTTAGTTGAGAGGCAGCCAATGGCACTGTTTCCCACTTGAATACTAGGCTGCCCGAGGACACTATTAAAGGAGCATCTGACCTGTACACCCACTGACAGCTCAATATAAACGTTCCTCTTTTTAATAGACCATCTTGCTGAAAAATATGTCGACAAACCTTTTAAAAAAAGTCATTTCAGGAGAACTTAAATGGTCCCACCCATTACATTTTATGCTCCAGTCTGTTCACATAAACTTGATGCTCAGCCTTGGTTGCTGTTTTTATGGTCCGACGTGGACACTCAGCACTGCACTTCATTCCTGAGGAGATGTGAGCCAGAAGGCGAAAAATCATTGAGTGCAGTCGGAATACGGGCCCAGAAATTGATAGACTGCATTACAGAAGCTTATTTTTCACTTTATTCATTCAGTATCCACCCTCAAGTTAATAACCACCAAGCTGTAGCATAGCATCACTTTAAAAGAAAAGAGGAATGCCCAAGAGGAATAAAGCTGAATGGATGAAGAGTTCCTCTTCGTGTTCTTCTGCAACCTTACCTGACTACAGATGAGCGATCATAAATATATCTTAGAATTTGGTTTTAACAAACTGCATAGAAAAGAGTTTTCAGGGGACAGTCTTTATGGAAAATGGTTTACGATTTAAGACTGCAAATTTGTATTCATAAGTAGAGGGAATTGGCACCAGAAATGACATTAAACTTTCCAGACTTCAAAAAGTAAAAGCCAATTAGGAGACAAATGTGGGAAGCAGTTGGAAAGCCTTCTCTGGTTTTAATGAATAAAGAATTACAACAAAGGGCTCTGAAAGAAAAGTGAAGTTTTGGATGAAGTTCTTTAGACTGTTAAAAGTATGCAAAACAACTCAAATAAGTTCGAAAACTTTATGTTGCTTTTCCATCCATCCTTCTGTACATCCATCCATCCATTCATCCATCCATCCATCAATAATCCATGAAAGAGCTATGCAACTTAACATTTCTTTACATTTTCAACAAAAATACCTATAGAAAATCTGCCAACCTGAACATGAGAATACAATTGCAAGTTTACTGGGATTTATTTCAAATGTAAAGACCAATAATGTAAACACAATTTTTTTTTTCAAGTGATTATCATTTTTTGCCTTTTTTTTTTAAAGAAAGTTCAGTAAAATCCCTTAGTGGATTGCTATTTATAAATTATATAATTTTTTAATCATCATATCTGGTGCTGTGGATGTACAATGTTGCTCAGCTTGCAATTAATATAACACATGGAAATAATCATAATAAAAGGGGACATTTTCAAATCTTCTCTTTAAGCAGTTTAAGTTCGCTGTTAAACTGACAAATCCTATTATCTCTAAAGGTTTAAAAGTATTATCACCTGCCTTTCAAACGAAAAACTGAAAAAGCTGCAATCCTAACAAACTTCTTTGTTGAAATTATCTCAAAGCTGAAATCTGCATATGGTTATTGATGTTTGTTTAATCATTTTAAAAGTAATGCAACCGTAAGGGGGCACACAAATGCTCAGCAGTCTTAATGAGGGAGTTTTAAGTGTATGTAAACAATCAAATTCAAGAATTAATACATTTAAATACTTTGAAAACGTTAAATTAAAACTCACTCCAGGAGTCAACATAGTGGATCTGATGTACATTAATAAATAAAGTTTATAACATAACATAACATACTAGATAATGTCCAACGGATGTGTTTTTACAAACACTGCATCATGTTTTGATGATGACTAGTGATGTCCCAATCACATTGTTTTGCCCCCCGAGTCGAGTCCGAGCCATTTGATTTTAAATATCTGCTGATACCGAGTCCCGATCCGATCCTTCCGCAATGCATAAAAATAATAAAAAGAAAAAGGACAACACATCCAAGTTGTCCTTTTAAGTTTTTTTAAGTATGTATATGATGGTCTACCGTGTGAGATTCACTAAAATGTTGCGCATGCAAGGTAACACGCTGTAAATAAAACTTGAGTCGAACCATTGTGCAGTAAACTTTAGCAGTGACATCGGAGAAACAGACGCTCCATACATCCGTGTGGTAACCCCAAAAGCAGATTCCTTTGATACAGGAACTAGCAGGTCGTCATGGAGCTTGTTGTGAATTCCTGGCATAGCTGTTTCTGTAAAGTGGTGATGAGAAGGCATCTCATACCGTGACTTCAGGTGCTCTGGGAGACTGCGAAATCCAACGTTTGCAACCACAAACAGCGGCTCGTCATCCAGCATGATCAGTCCGGCTGTATTGGTTATGATCTTTTCAACCTTTTCGCTGTCCTTCAGATTCTTCAGATTCTCAGTGTTGAATGCAGCTCATCCTTTCTCACCAAGTGAAATGCCCAATTTGGACACATTACATGTGGCTGCTGCGCTGCCTTCACTGTTCAGCTTAAAATACGTCCAAACTGCTGACGTTTTCGCTCTAGTGAGACGACACGTTTGCCCTGCATTAGCCTACTAGCTAGCAGCTCACTATAGTGTTGTCTCAATTCCCCGCCTGCCGCAAATTGTGTGACGTTACAGTGTTGTTGTCATCCATGCAACAGTGAATATTGATGTAGTGGAAATTGTTGAATTTAAAATTCCACTGTCAATCCATTTGACAATCTGTCTCAGGATTAATTTAAAACGTCATGCTTGTTGTTTTATGAGGTTATATCGGATCATTTCCACCTTATTCCGATCATTTAAAAATCACGATCACATGATCGGATTGGTAAATCCCTAATTATGACAGTTCACTCTGGAAGTGATTTATAATGAACAAATTCAGATCTTGGTGACACAACCTGAAAATGAACAAGACAGTACTCTAAAGACATGGAGTAAAGATGTTTGAGAAGTGTCTGTCAAATGTAAGATTCAGCCATAATCTCAACAGACCACTGGGATGATGGGGCAACACAGGGCACTGAAGACAGGGCACAAGAGACTCATCTTTTTCTTAAGCAAAAATAAAACTTTTGTATTAAATCTATTAACATGCTTTATGTATTATCTTTTTGTTATCATTACTATAATCACACGGTTTTGTCATGAGCCTAGTGCAAAGCACTAGGACTATAGATCCAAACTGGTTCCGAATGGATTATTATACCAAGAGGGAAACATTTACAATAAAGCTGCAACTTTGTTTCCAGTGCTAATAAAAAGTGTTTTATTTAGTCACTATATCAAATAAATGTATTTTTTCTTAAAATATCAACATAAAATACTATAAAATACTTAACTAATTCTTTTTTTTTTTTTTTTTTTTTTTTTTTACGTGTCCTGTTTGGCAGTGTGGAGCTCAGAATTGGTGTCTGAGTACCAAGTAGAAGCCCAACAGATTTACTTTCACAAGCGGAGCAGTACAGCTTTTGCTATAGTACTCCGCTTGATTTATGTGTGAAAAATCTTTATTATGAATTGTTGGGGTTTTTATTTCCTGATGTTATTGACGCGGAGACGGAAAATTAAGGAGAAGAAAGAAGGAAGATGAAGAAGAGAGGTAGGAAACAAAATGTCATGAGAGAGGGTGAGTTGAAAATACAAGAGAGGTACTTAACTAATTCTGAAAGAAGAGACATTGCTGGACAAAAAGGCTATATAAGCTAATTATTTATAATTTAAGTGACAAATGTAACATTAAAACAACATTAATCCATTTAGTACAACACAACAAAAATAACTCACAACAGCTGGTTTTCACCTATAATGTTTTTGAAAGCTGACATCAAAGAGGTTTATGTGTAATGCTGGATTATTATGATGCCATCAGCTGTGCCGCTTTATATCATCCTGTCTTTTTTATAAGTTCACTCATTTATTTTGCCTTTCCGATTTGCATTCCTTTTATATTTTTTGGGGAATCCGACAGGTCTTGTTTCTGAATTATACCCAACAAATCTTCACAAAGAGTGATAAGTGTATTGCCGTTATCGCCCTCAATCTAAATTAACAACACCTCCAATATGTTAAAAACAATATGTTAGAAAGATGACAAATATTAGTCTTTATGAAGCATAACTTGTGGTAAAGACGAATTCAAAGTTAATGTAATGTAGCATTATGCAGCCAACAGCCTCCCATATACAGTAGCACACTGTGTAGCAGCAACTCGCCAACCCAAATAACTTAATCACATCAAAAATCTTTCATCACATTAAAATTTCAGCATGACACACCAAACCCGTGAAAAACTAACAGAGCTGTGGCCAATTTCAAAGGGAATGTTCCTCTTCTGTGCACTAAGCTTCAGCCACGCATGAACCATTAACAGCAATACAATTGAGTAACTTTAAAGGAGGTTGCTTTAATTGCTGGGTAAGGGCAGGCTTTTAGTTTGTAAAACCCAATTACTGCCATGCTGTTAGCACTTCTTCACTAATTGCATTCATCAGCTGAAATTATTATCAGCAGGCTCTTCTTCGATTCCTATCGAAACCAAAAAAAGTCCTCATTTCTTTGAGTTTCAGGACCGCAAGCGGTAGCTCATAATGCAGTGAGGGATAATAGGTTTACATTTGAGCTGTAATTAGAGGGGGAATGGAGATGGAAGACTTCTGGCGGATGTGAATCTGGCACAGTAAGGGTCCTCACTGCTGGGATGAAACACAGGGACACATTTTACTTTGAGCTGTTATGCAAGTCAGTAATTCTATAAAACATTGATTGGATGTGAATAAAACCGAATGCTAAGTACAGATGCTGGATAACTTTTCTTTATTTTAGTGTTTTTAATGTGGTTTCAGTTTAAGAAGTTTACATTTTTTATGAGAAATTTATTTTGGAAAATGACAATAAAGACAAAAGCCAGAATACTTAGTGATTTGACAACTAAGTGACAGAATATGTAAGGTTAAAGTCATTATCATAATAATAGATTTTTTTTAAATTTGCATAATTTGCATATTTTCTCATTCTTATGGGGTTTCCTTCCAGTGAAATTGATCCAATGGATCGCAATTCCTGACCTGATCCACAGTAACTGGACAGCTCTTTCTAGAATTGCTCTGCTCTGGGTGGCTGCATGTTGGAGTGGCTCTGTTAGCTACATATTCTGTTTTACTTTTTCTGACGTTGGTTCCGCTGTTTTTTTCTCCAGTGAAGATTGCATTATTTGGGCTGGTATTTGTTTTAGTTTTGGTTCTGTGAAGTTGGACGAGTTTTTGCTGGGTTTAAAAAAATTTTTTTGATCATTTGTTATTTGTCATTATGTGTAACCATGGCAACAAGGTGGAATTTTTGGTACAAAAGTATTTCTGTCTTGTAACTAGGAAGTTGAAGTCACAGTTTTGTTGTTGCAGTTTTGTAATTATAGATTTTTTTTCAGTCTTTCACAAATACAAAACAACAGTAACACCTTTTTCAATGACTTAAAGGAGCTGTATGTAAGACATGTATTTCAATTAATCATAACATGGCCCTGATATGTCACTAGACATTAAGAAATCATGTTCATTTCAAATACATATATCACTGACAACAGTAGTACAGCCAGAATATTGTCATTTAAAAAGTGAAGTTGCAGCCCTCAACTGATGTTGATGTTGCCATCTTGTGTTTTGGCCTGAAGCTCCACCCTCCACCCATCTACCAATCACAAAGTCAGTAGTGTTTCGGCATTGGGGTTGCCAGCTCTGCTCTAGTTACTACAGCTGCAGCTACAAAAGTGTTTCGGATAAAAAATGTCTGACGTTACTACACCTAAAGAACTCGTTATCATTCAGAAATACGTCGTGACAAAGTCCGAAATAAAACAAGGATTTGTATAGGAGATGCCTTCGCAAGATGGAGAAGGCTGACAAAAGAGAAGAATTTGAAGACAGACGACAGCGTTGCTAATTTTCTCATTGACAGGTAAGATTTCTCTTTGTTTGGCTAACTTGTCCTTAATGTAAATGGACATTTCAAATATTCATGACAGTCGAACAAAGTTATGCATGTTCATGCAAAGTAACGTTACGTTAGTGCAAATGGAGGAGGAGGGTCATCGGATTGAAAAGGTAAGGACTTGTTTGCGAAATAAAAACGGCGAGTCGTCATTGCTAACATTAGCAATGCATTATCAGAGCACGTTTCTCTGTCATTATAATTAAACATAATTAACAGAAAGAAAAAAAACATTGCAGTGTAGGACTTGTCACTTGCCATTGGAAGCTCCTTGTAGCAGCCTACGTTCCTGCAGCCTATCTAGCAACCTCGATTTGGGAGGGATACGCCGCTCTAAAGTAATTTGAAAGTTATTGCAGTACCAGTTTTTGCCAAAATCGTACATATGGCTCCTTTAAATGCAATGCACAAATTGCATTCTTTGAGTCACACTTAAAAAAAAAAAATCTTACACTTACAGTTTTGGCCATATTGATCCAAATCAAATGGTGCAAAACGCATTCACATATCTGTGTATAAAATATGTGTCCATATTATTTTCCAAATGAGTTCACCAGTATTATTATGGAAACCATTTACATTCCACCTTCAACCGTTCAACCTGTCTGTCAGCTGCACTACCAGAGAAAACAAGACGTTGGATTTGTTTTATATTGTTTTAACACAATTGGTTTGTTTTGGCTATGAATAACTAATAAGATTAATAATTTATGTCAAAATTACCAAGTTTATGCAGGAAAATAATAATAGCCAAACAGTTCAGTCTCAGGTAATGTTTATGATTGCCCGGCTGATAAGGCTGAGGTAATTAAACAATAGATCGAGGAATAAGTTCTTGGCATACTTTGAACAGCAAGTTACTATAGCATTATGACATAGCCTACAAAGAAGGCAGTTTAAAAAATAACGTATAGGACTAGTTTTCTGTGATTAAACCAGTAGCGTCTCTGGCATGATAAATTATGTGGGGCACAGCAGCTAACACCTAATATCAGCAACCAATTAGTCTGTGATACATACAATCTGACTTTGATCAATAATATTGATTGCCATTTTATGTGTTATCGTTAATATTGATTCGATATTAAATGAACCACATAAAATAGCACACATCTACACACTACAAACGCCATTTTATGTAAATGTAATTGAAGAATGAAACCTTTTTTTATAGCCTACATGAAATTACAAATAAAGGCTCACTCACCAGTGGTGGTGTTCTTGAAAAAATCAGATCTTTCATTTGGGCAAACTTTTCAATAACTGTTTGATCGTGAAAATAATCACATTTAAATCTATAATGATCTCTTAAAGTCCTTGAACGATGTTACAATTGTCTGGAGACGTCCCAAATGTTTAATCTCTGATTTTCATTCAATAGGCAACGTGCTAAATTTAGACTTCACCAAAAAGTCGACTTAATCATGATTAGATGGCTGTACACTTCTATCCAACATAACGTAAACGTGATGTGTGCTATTCCAACATTTTAATATGAGTTATGCTGCACAACCAACTTTCACATTTGGCAAAACTGGGCGCATCACTTCCTTCTTGGAAACAGAATCAGCCTTTATATGATATGACTCTGTAAAAACGACCCTGTTCTACTGATTAATTTAAGCATGCCATGCGTAGAGCTCCACAGCGACATCTGGTGGGGGCGGGCCCTGCTCTGCTGCTGTGTAGTCTGCAGAAAGAGACGTGGTTATGTTTTGTGCTGTTGGTCGCTTTGATAAAAACTAACGTGTATTCCATCGAGTCGCCCCTTTCAAGGCAAACAAAAGACGTCTTCGGTTGCAAGTAATCAGATGTAGGGATTGGAACGAGCAGATGATTAAAAATGCAACAATCTGCAGCAGTCACTTCATATCAGGTAAGCCTTGGCTAACAAACAAGCTAACATAGCTAACCAACACTAAAGCTATGAGATAACAGCAAATAATAACAGTGGGAACCAGGGAGTAATGTAAAGGTTCGGTGTCGGACCATTTGTGCATGCATCGCGGAGTTGATCAACAAATAATTCCTCTATTATAATGAAAAATTCTATTGAAAAGTACTTTATTGATCCCAGAGAGAACTTAGGTGTTGTTGTAGCTCATACTATTTAATTCTTCAAGGAGTTGTTGTAGATGCTGATGGTTGTGGGCAGGAAGGATCTCCTGTAGCAGTCTGTGTTGCAGCGAAACTGAAAAGCTCTGACTAAAGACACTGTTGTTGTAGTCCAATTAAGAGGATGCTCAGGGTTGACCAAAGTTAGTAAGAAACAGTCAGCTTTACATTCAGAAAATATTAACCATGTAGTTTGCCTTAGCAACTGGCTAAAAGATAAATAGCTTAAAAGGGCCACATGTAAATGTGATAGTAGAATAAAAAAAAAAGTTCCATTCACCTCTCCTGTATTTTCCTGAAAAAAGAGCAACAGTTTCCGGTTTTGTCCCTTATACACACCAAAAGTTGTACCTTTCAGTCATATTTAGGAGAATATTAATTAATCGCAATTAATCGTGATTAATTCACTGCTACCCTGTGATTATACATCCATCCATCCATTATCTATACCCACCCATCCTCTGTAGGGTTGAAGGGGGACTGGTGCCTATGTCCAGCAGTCACGGGGTGAAAGGCAGGGTACACCCTAGACAGGTCACCCTGTGATTAATTAAATAAAAAAATGTAATCGTTTGACAACCCTAACAACAACTTGAAGAATTTAAAAATTTTTAGAGATTAACAGTGATTTCAGCATGAAACCTGTGATCTTGTCCATCAGTGAAGTAGCGGTATCCAACTTTTCAGTCATGAGAAAATTAAGATAACTTGTTGTATACACAGCTACGGTTACTGGACCAAAACACAGGCCTCCTTCCGGTAGGAGTGCACAATCCACTCTCAGCTTTAACAGGAAAAGGAGGACTTCATGGGACATCATCACCCCTATTTAAGGACGGCGTTGTGCCCCATTATTCCTCTTTGTCCATGGGCAACCACAAGGCGCTGATGAAATAAGTCTTGAATGACTTGTTGGAAACTGCAGAAAGAATCTTTTAAATTACAGATTCCACAGTGAGAGAGAGAGCCTCTCTTTGCTGATGCTCCGCCGGCCTGCTGCCGTGCCGCTGACCTGCCTGCTACGGGAGCCAAGAGCTGCTGAGAGGATTGCTGCCCGCGAAATGGGAGCGGGTCCATGGGGGAACGACGTTCTGAGCTAACTATGGCTAGCAGCTGCATCCGAAGACAGGAGATTTGTTTTTTATTCTTTGGTGCTTAGCTAAAATAGAGTGGCTATGAGCTGCGCTAGATACGTTAGCTATGCACGCTTGATCTAATTAGTGTGGCCTGCTTTTGCAGACCGCCAGCGCTTCATAAGCAATAAAGATTGCTACCTATGGTAATCAAAATACAGATCGGCTTTAGAACAGATAGTTTAAACACCAAAAACTAATCGTATAAGTCGTTTTTGAAACCACCTTCTTAGTATGTGAAAATACTAAATTAGATCAATCACTGCGGTGACCGATCCATAAAATAGAATAAATTCTCTAAAGGTTATTGATTTCTAATTCAGCAAATGGTTTAATGAAACATTACTTCCTCCAAAGAATGTTTTTTTTTGTCTTCACTTCTGCTTTGGATTGTGAATTGGTGGTTTGAAAACAAGCCAAAAAGGTACTAATTAGTCTAAACTAATTACAAATAGTTTGAACTAACTTAGCTTCACTACCAAAACTCTTCAATACAAGCCTTGGTCTTTTAGCATACATATTCATACTGACCTCTGACATCACAATCAATTTACTGGTTTTTGGTTCTACTTCTTTGCACATTTGTCTATTTTATTGTTTACTTTTAATAGTTAGTTTTTTTATTATTATTATTATCATTCTAATTTTAATTTTTCTTTTACTTTGTAGTGTAGTTGGGTGTTGCTAACTTAGTGAGTTTGTTGATTTTTCTAATAAACTCCTGTATTTTGGAAGATGTTTGTTAGTGTTCCACACACATGTGTTGTAACTTGCTGTTCAAAGTATACCAAGAACCTATTTCTTCATCTGTTGTTTAATTATCTGAGCCTTATCAGGAAGGAGACTTAACTATTTGGATATTATTATTAATTTCCTGGATCCCATGATGGTGCCCCAAACTTGGTGTTTTTGATATAAAATTAATCTTATTAATAATTGCCTTAAGCAATTATTTATAATAATTCAGAGCCAAATCCTACCTATCTGTGTCAGAAGATCCTATGAAAAAATTTGCGTTTTTCTAACATACGTCAACATTTTGGATATTAAATATCAGTTCTAACAATACTGATCGTTTTACGTAATATAACAAAAAAATTTAAAGCTAAGCAAAGACCTTTAAAAATGCTTGTAAAATGTTGTAAAAAAAAAAAAGAAGCTATATATAGGACGAAGTGGATTAAATATTTAGGTTACACCTGGCAGTTGTGTTCTAAAGACACTGTTTTAGCTTGAGAATGAAAAATGGAGCAGGCTAGTAGTATTGTAAGGAATTTAAAAAGGTCTCAAAGAGTTGGAAATCAGCCATTCCACTGTATGGAAAACATGTACAAGTTGAGGACATTAACAACATCTCCCAACATGCCCAGGTCTAAATGTTAAAAGCAGATTCACCCTGAAAGCAACAAGCTAAACAGTCTCCAACAAGCCCAAAATTGTATCATGGGACCTACAGCAAGTTCTTGCTACAGCTAATATGAAAGTGCACTTGCTTAACTTTCGTGTATGGTGTGCAAGGAGGAAACTTTTGACACACAGACTAAACCCCAGAGAGGCTGCTGACAAATACCAGGACCCAGCAGAAGACATGTTTGGCAAAACGTAAATACGGGATTTCGGGGAAAGGTCCTCATTTAATTTGTAATTAATTAATTTGTATTGGAAGGGGCTGTGTGACCATATGTACAAAAAAAAACAAGCTGAAGCAGAACTGGAACCTGAATTGTGACAAAAAATAAGGACTGATTGATAATTAGGAAATGTAAAGTTCTGGGTAAGGGGCAAGGCCCATATCTTGATAGTACTAAGATCCTGTGGGATGATTTGGGCTCTTCATTTAAGAACCACTTCAATAGTCTCACATCTTAAAGAGAGCAGTGGGGCAAACTCAAACTGATAGATTACTACAAGAACCCCCTCCCTGAAGTTGTTTCAGCTAAAGGAGATACAGCTACCAAGGAGGGTGTAGGATGTTCTAACTTTTGCTGTAAGACATGTTATTGTTGATATATTTAATTTAATGAGTAGAACAATGTTTTTTTGTTGAAGTGCAATTTTCCTTCACAGAAAAATAAAAAAATAGACATCAACATTTCTTTGTTTTGAAATGAGTATTTAATGTCCTAAATTTTTCACGATTGCATTTTATTTTGATCATTGAGTTACAACAATATAAAGACCTTTCTCATATGTCAAATGCTTTTGCTTGAACTTTAATTGCTCTATTTTAATTTTCCTCCTTGAGAATCTGAATTTTAAAAATTGCTCTTGTCTTTGCACCGGCACTGTCCCCTTCCGCTGCTCTTTTGGCCACAACCACACACATTCAGAGAATACATCTAAGGCCACACGCAGCCACTCATGGCTCATCTATACAGCTGCCATTCAGATGCGTATAGCAGAGGACGTTTGATGGTTTTCTAATCTTGGGAGCTGCCACAGGGAGATGGGGCGAGCTGACCCCTGTCATCCCCACAGTGCATCTCAAACAGCCCCACATCTCTATCTCAATCTCCCGGTGGTTGCTAGCGCTCCGCCATTGTGTCGTTCACCCGCTCTCCAAATGTCAGGACAAATGCTCCACAGTCGCATCCCCAAACATCCCCAGGGTGGGGCTGACCTGCTCACAGCCTCTCAATATAATGTCATGCTATCTCTTGGCAAGGGTTCTACACTGACCTGTGATGTAGAGTGTGCAGCAGACAGATTCATGCAAAAATGATCTAACATTTACATACAAAGCTTTGACTGCAATATGTATTGCTTACAGGCCATAGAACTGGACGCTCCTGCTAAGAAATAAGGAAGTAGTAAATCGCATACTCTTTGTTTACAATTCAAGCTCCCAGCCAAAGGTCAAATTAACTACACCACTGATCATTATAATTAGAAAAGAAACATTTCTGTTACGAATAAATCTTAATAAATGTCTTATATTTATAAAACAGTCCACCAGCCTCAATTTAAATTTTGAAATATGGGAGCAATATAAAAAGTCTGAGCTGATTCCAAATGTTTAGCTCGCAACACAACTTAAATCCATACACAGCAGTCTACAGGAGACAAACAATCTAAAATCCACAGCACACATATTAAGTCACAACTCAAGTGATCCGTAACTATTATATTTTAGCACTGGGTTCATGAGTAAAACACAACAATAACTTTTACTTCCTTTTGGACATGTTTTGTGTTTTTTTTGTTGTTCGTGAATCTGAACAGAGAGAGTGAAATCTGCATAACAAAGTTAAAAAAAACTATATTTATTCATCAAGCAGTTCATTTTTAGTTTATCTTACACTGTTGAACAACAAATAATTTTTATCATTTAAAGCATAAAGCTATTTAAAGATAAACTCCCTCCGTTGTTTTTTGAGTTTGTAAAATAATATAATCCTTCAAACGTTCAAAAAGCCTTATGTTTCTGCCTGATTCACAAAAACAAAATCATCAAGCACGTTTTTTTTTTCCTCTGGTCAACTGCATTAAAATAATTCCACTTCATCCAGAAGGCATATTTTAATTTATAATCGTGATATTAATGTGGCAAGTCTACATAAATGTTTTCTGAAAGATTTTAGCTGGGAACAGATAAAGCAAAATAAATACTTTTTACAACATTCTGCTCCTAATTTGGGCTCCAGAGAATCAGTTTGCTCTACGAATATTAGGAAACTCAGAAAAAGAAAAGAAAAAAGAAAGGTTTCTGCCAATTTGCATAGAATACAAAAAGGAAGAGCGAAATCCCCTGAAGCATGAAAAAAGCTTAGGAAAGAGCCATTAGAGTGCATCACACAGTTTTTAGAAAGTCTCAAACATAAGCAAATATGGAAATACTCAGAGCACAGTTTAATCTCCTTAATAAGCCAATATATCTCCTTGTGTGCATGTGAATATAAAATAGAACAGTAAACCTCATATCCTAAGTCAGATTGGAATTTGTACAGTTAACATAGGCCAAGTGGTGGAATGCATTACATTAAAAAATCTAAAAGAGGTTAGGAACTGTAAATTGCATAGCTCACAGTCTTTCCATTTCAAGAGGAAGCTGCTGCAGTGTTGCATCAGAGAGCTACAGTGGGAAGTATGTTTTCCACGCCTGTTTACCTCTCCACCACACTTGCTCTGGCAGACACTGAACAGCAAACCACCAACAGCATGATTGCTGCTTTTTTAAATGGGACAAAGTGAGTTACAGTTAAAGCAAAAAATTCCAAGTCTCTAAATAGCTGAGTAATGAGGATCCCATTTGACCCAGCCACATCATCAGTCTAAATCCTATCGATGGGAACAAAACAAATTGTACAGCCGAAAGGTACTTGTTATCATGCCTGCTCTCTCTCCACAACATAGCAGAGAAGCTGAACCCTCGTCTGGCACTCTCTCCCACCCTTCCTCTTCCATTTTCACTCTTTCATGACTAGCTAATGAATGTAGATGGTGCTCTAGGGGATGCAGTGGTCTTATTGCAGGGGTTATGTGTGCATGCTCCAAGCTCTGCTTTCCACATTCAGGCTTGGGAAAGAGGTTCAATTGCTTTACCAAAGCCTCCACCTCAATAAACAGAGGGGTTAAAGAGGTTTGTTTATTGGGCCCACCTTGGTTTGACCTCCGTAGCCCAGGGACAAGCTATGTGATTACAGAAGTGTTGGTAGAACCCATGGAGAACAGGGTCTGTATGTGCTGGCTCTCTCTGTCTCCTCATAAATCAGATGAAATAGGTGACGATCCACAAACATGAAAACAAAGCGGGTGGAATGTAAGAGGGAGGATTACATGGTTTATTCCGCATGTTTGTGGTCAAACAAGTTAGTTTCACTGGTCTGCAATGATGTAATCTCCAAGAACAAATATCTGAGCCTCTCACAGTAGAAGGTATTTAACAAATGTATTGTGAGCACTTGGTAATTGTGCATGTGTAACTGTCAAACACAAACACATGATCTTCCTATTAATATTTTACATTCACAATTAAAGTTTTTATTAATCCAGCATTCCTATTGAACCTAAATGTTATAATAGGAGAAATCTAGCACATATAAACTTACAGAGCATAATTTCTTGGTCATTTTAAGTGGGTAAAAGCCCTTTATACACCATTATATAGCCTGTAACTTTGGTAACTACATTCTGTTTTAATTATAATAATGTCAGCAACTTAATTAATTATATCAATTAAATTATAGTTGCAAAGCTAAACGTATGTCTTTGTGTCTGATTTGCAACCTGTTATGGCATCATGAGGAGTCAAAAATGTAGGTCTTGATATTTCTTTTTTGACTGTTTTAACTAATATCTAATCTGAAAATAAGAAATGTGCTTGAGGTGTAAATAGTGTTAGTGGCCTAAAAATTATAGACCAACAGCTGTTTCATAGTCAAACACTTACATTAATAATTAGTCATAACTGTCTATAATTAACCAGGAGCTACATACTATGAAGATTACTTTCAACCCCAAATGAACACAACAAAACAGAAAGCATTGCTACCCTTTTTAAAGGAAGCACACTTTTATTCAAATTCAGGAAGCTTTGTGTGTTTTCTGGTGGTTTGTCTCCGTTATGTCCTGCAGGTATTGTGTCCTTGAACTGCTGAAGATAACATAACTGAGATAGTGTCACTGTCTTTCAGTTGTAAGACATTCATCAGTGCATAGACGACTAAATTTTTTTTTTTACCTTCATCCAGGAGTTTGCTACTGTGGGGGGCAGCAAAAGTGATAAAAAGTCATTGTTATTTCTCAATGATGAGATTCTGATGTAAAATCCAGATCTTGCTGGACAAAACAACACATAATTCTGGGTTGCATGCTTGGTTCCTTTTCCTTAGCTTTTGCTGGAAACTACTAAAAGGCCATATTCTGATCATGCATGCAATTTAATATTACCTGTATATAAAAAATTTGCCTCTATTTCTAGTGGGAAATGTAACCCTTTATGTAGTGCAAGTGAATGTATCTGATAACAGTCTTGCAATTTATAGTTAAAAAAAGCACATAAAGGGAGAATTTCCCACTTTTTCATTTTGTTGGAAAATAACTTTGTGAATATAAAAGTAATTAAAAAAACTAAAAACAGTCACTGATAAAAAATAACTTTATGACCCTTACTTCTTTTATCTTTTTGTCAGAGGGGCGTATTATGTCATATTAACATGAAAAGTGCGTATAAAATGCAGATCGTAGTGTTCCTAATTTGACTCTTGCTTTTGTGGTGAGTAAGGAAACCAGGTCTGATAGTTAATCTGTGTCATGTGGGCCGGAATACATTGTGAGACTTTGTGTTTCTCTCTGATGCAAAGCCAAATCTCTCAGGTCTTTGTCGTAATTCTGGCTTTTGGTTTTTGAAGTTATGAATAGAATATGTATGACTGGTTGCTAGTTACTTCAACGACCACAGTTACAGTCACCAAGTTGTCTTTTGTGCACTTAATTTATTAATAAATGCAGACTTAAAAGTGAGCTTTTTTAATGTTTGACTTCTTTTCTGTTTATATAAGCCTCCCATTGAAATGAACTAAGCGTAGGTGTTTTCACTTTTTTATCAGGAAAAAAGGCATAAATAGTGGAAGAGGAGATGACCCTCACATGCCTAGCTTCATGTAGCATACAGGTTGTTTATTTTATTTTTCATCACTTCTGTGTTTAAAAGCAGGATAGTATGTAAGTATTATTTTTGCCAGAAGGTTGCTATCTTCGAATGAAGTTACATCCTATTTTTCAGGTCAGCATGGAGGTTTTTCGTTATTTAATTCCATTCAATTTCAATTCAATAGCTGTAATGCACGAGGACTACAGTGTCAACACACTCCCCTAAAAAAAAAAACACCAAAAAACTGTACCATAAATGTGTTTTTCCAGTATCAATTCAAATTGTTAATAGTTCTTTATTTAGTTTTTACGGTTTCAATAAAACCATTTTATTTTTGCACACGTTCTGTTTCATGTTATTTGTTTTCAAACAGTAGTTAGTTCATGAAGTACCAATGTACAACAACTATCAACTATTGGTCGATGCGGCGCATTTTTGGATACTGTCATGGCGGATGATAGACCAGCAGCTTGTGCTTTTGCTTCTACTTTCAGTCGGACAAGGCTCAAACCTGACATTTATAAGACGGTGGATGGTAAAATTATTGTGGAGGATGAACTACTTAATTTCCTTGCAGTGAAATTGAGAACACTGAGCCAGGATGAAATTGTTATACTGGCAGTAAACGCGTTCGACTCTGGAACTATAGAGGCCTCCAAGAAAGTTCTGTTTGAGCTGTGTCAAACAACACAGCGCAATATCGCACATAAAGGTGCGCAGAAGGATATCAATAACATAAAGAGTTGCCTTAAAGTTCTCAATGAATGCGGGGAGAATGTTCCACGGTTTGTCTCACATTATCTGGAGGATCTACCCCCTGTGACATTCACAAACATGGATGTGTGTAGTCTCCTCAAGAAAATGGAACAGCTTTACGCGGATGTTGGTGCCATGCGGTGTGCGCTTCAAACTCAAGGGGAAGTTTGTGCGGATCTTCGTCTGATCACCACTAACGTGAACCGGAGGGTGTGTAGCCTGGAGGGTGTTATGGTCGATGTCCAGAGAAGGGAGAGGCTGCTCTACTCCGACCGCTGTGTGGACAGCCGGGCGTGCGCCGAGGAAGCGGTGCTGAATGGTAAGCGTGATGCGGCTGGACCTACACCTGTGAATCAGTGCGGAAGCGGCGGCCTGGAAACGAAGGCCATGGATATGCCGGTAACCGAGGAGGAGGCTACTGGGGACACTGCTACTCGTGATGAGGGGAGAGAGGGCCTGTGCAATCGGTCACATGCTGTAGTCAGTGGTGGCGAAGGTCAGGCGAATGCTGCAAAAGCAACACAGCTGTCGGGATCTCCAAAATGGTCGACTGTTGTCAAGAAAGGGAAGCTACAGGCTAATGGAAAAATGAGAACTCGTTTCACCTCCACACCTGGATTGAAGACGAGGTCAGGTAAAAGTTTGGCTATTGTGGGTACTGGAGCTGATGGCCACCACATTAAGACTGTGTCAACGAAAATGGTAAGTGTTTTCGCTTCTAGGTTTGCTCCTGATCTAGACGTAAAGACATTAACTGACTATCTTCGGATTCAGCTTGATCGGGAGGTTACGTGTCAAAAAATAGCTACGGCCAATAGCAGATATTCATCCTTTAAAGTGACTGCTGAGTGCAATGATGTAGCTGAGATGTACAATCCAGTGATATGGCCTGTGGGTGCTTATGTAAGGCGCTACTATGAGCCGCGCATCAGGGCTGGTGTTGCTGGTTCGAATGAGGGTGCTGCGTCTACTGAGCAGGCAACTGGGGCTCCAGGGGCCCGTAGTACTGAAGCCTGATGTCATAAATCATGGGTGTAAAAGTTCTGTCATACAACTGTCGACGTCTGCGCTTGGGCCAGAGCTCAGAGGATAAAGCACGGCGGCTAGTTGTAGACCACTTGTTGGGGCAGGGTGACGTGCTGTGTCTACAAGAGACTTTTCTGTCAAACCAGGATCTTGAAGGATTAAATTCGTTAAATGAAAACTTTCATGGAGTGGGGGAGTCCAGCGTGGATATTGGTGATGGAATAATACGTGGGCGCATTCCAGGAGGAGTAGCAATCTTATGGAATACAAAACTTGACTGGTGTGTAAATGTCATCAGACTGGAAGTGGATTGGTGTATTGCAATACAGATTACACAAGGAGGCAAGGAATGTGTGGTGCTAAATGTTTACACCCCATATGAGTGTCATCTCAATGAAACTGAATATCTTCATAGACTTGCATTCATAAGCTCATTTATCCAGGGCCAAGGGTCTTCCAATGTGTTAGTTATTGGTGATATGAACTCTGATATTGCGGATGAAAAGTCAATATTTGCTAATCATTTGGGATGTTTTTGTGATGATAATGGGTTAATTCTATCAACTAAGGTCCAATTACCTGCGGACAGTTTTACCTATATAAGTGAAGCGTGGCATACAACCTCCTGGTTGGATCACTGTGTGTCTACAGTAGATGCGCATACTTCTCTGACAGACATGAAAATATTTTATGAGCTATCAACATCTGATCATGTACCTTTTGGGATGGAAATACTTGTTCTAAAGTTACCCATGATGGAAAATCATGATAATGAAAGTACTTCTCATGTGGACTGGTACTCTCTCACACAAGAAGAAATTATGACCTATGGTGTGAACACAGATGACCTATTATGCAATATATACATGCCTAGAGAAGCAGTCATGTGTGGAGATAGTGAGTGCAGGGATTCTGAGCATATTTCAGCCATTTCTTCCATGTATGATGGCATCATTAAAGCACTGATTGATGCAAGTTTATCTATATATAGACCTAAAACTAAGAAAAAGGGTAAACCTGGATGGAATGCCCATGTGGCTGAATTTCATGCCAAGGCACGTGAGGCGTCCATGGAGTGGATACTGGCAGGGAGACCAAGAAATGGGCCAGTTTTTGAAAACAAAAAGGTCACTAATGCCCAGTTCAAATATGCTCTGCGTTACATTGTAAAAAATGAGCAGGCTATGAAGGCTGACTCAATGGCCAAAAAATTGCAATGTAAAAATATGTACGAATTCTGGAAGGAAGTTAGGGCTATGAAAGCAAAAGTATCTCTGCCATGCGTTGTTGATGGCATCTCTGGCACAGATAATGTTCTGGATTTGTGGCGGAATCATTACAATAGGGTTTTTAACTGTGTCCAGAGTGACTCCTACAAATTCGGTGGAAATGATGTTGACAGTGTAGATGCTATTTTGTGTCATGAAGTTGTTAATGCCATTTCCAGGCTTTCAAATAATAAAACTGCAGGGTTGGATGGTGTTACTGCTGAGCACTTAAAATTTGCAAGTGCAAGGTTAGCTCCTCTACTCTCTATTTGCTTCACAGCATGTTTTGTACATGGGTTTTTACCTGACCACATGCTAACTGTTTTGTTAGTCCCTGTCATTAAGAACAAAGCGGGGAATATTGGCAGCTCTGACAATTATCGCCCAATCGCACTGGCCAGTATTGCTTCTAAAATTGTTGAGTTAATCCTGCTAGACAGGATCTCAAAATTTGTCTCTTCTGCAGACAATCAGTTTGGTTTTAAAGCAAAGCTGGGCACAGATATGTGTATATATGCTCTTAAAGAGGTTATTGATAAATACAAGAAACAAAATTCTTCTGTTTTTACATGTTTTTTAGATGCCTCCAAAGCTTTTGACAGGGTTAATCATGGCAAGTTATTTTTTAAATTAACTCAGAGGGGTGTACCCAAATTTCTTGTACGGATACTTAGCTATTGGTATGCTCACCAAGAGATGTATGTCAAATGGGGGAACAGTATGTGTGCTCCATTTAAGGTTGGCAATGGGGTCAGACAGGGGGGGATATTATCCCCTACTCTTTTCAATATGTATTTGGATGATCTTTCAAAGAGACTAAATGCTTGTAAAACTGGATGTATTGCTGGAAACGTTGTGCTGAATCATCTAATGTATGCGGATGATTTAGTGGTTTTCAGCCCGAGTACAGCTGGGCTCCAACAGCTGCTTAATATCTGTGCGCACTATGGTCTGGAGCAAGATATTAAGTATAACCCAGCAAAGAGTGTTATAATGATCTGTAGAACTAAGGAGGATAAAAATGCAAACTTCCCAGACTTTTATTTGTCTAATATGATGCTGAATGTGACTAACAAAACAAAATACCTTGAGCATATTTTAACTGACGACCCGATGGATGATGATGACATGGGGAGACAATGCAGGACATTGTATGCTCAGGCGAACACACTGGCACGCAAATTTAAATTTTGTACGGATGAAGTGAAAATAGCGTTGTTCAGATCATACTGTACACCGCTATACACAGCTCACCTTTGGTTAAACTATAAAAAAAGTACAATGCAAAGGTTGCAGGTGGCCTACAATGATGCTTTTCGTGTGCTTCTTAGGAGGCCAAGATGGGCTAGTGCGAGTGAGATGTTTGTTACAGCTGGAGTTAATACGTTGCAAGCCACATTGCGGAAATGTATGTACAGTTTCATCTGCAGACTCAACATCTCTGAGAATCGAGTGATTGTGTCACTTATTAATATCAGTTACAGTGCTATTCGCTACCAGTCTGGTCTATGGACGCACTGGTATAGTTGCCTTCTTTTAAAGTGACTTCTTAGCTTTTTATTGTTACTGTTGTTGTTTTTGTTGTTCTTGTTTGTCTGCCTTGGACCCTGAGTCTGTAATAAAGATATCTATCTATCTATCTATCTATCTATCTATCTATCTATCTATCTATCTATCTATCTATCTATCTATCTATCTATCTATCTATCATTTATGTTTGAATAAAAATGTAAGTCGGTCTTGCTTAAAACCCGCAAAGAAAAGAAACACACAGCACAAAAAATTATTTCACGTGTATAGTCTCAGACCTTTCACTTCACATGGCATTGTTTACATCTACATGTTTGATGAAAAATACAACAAACTCAAAATATAGATCCTATAATCAATTTCTGTTGTCATTGTGATATATGAGGCTATTAAACTGTTACATTTAGAACCGCTTTTCAATAAAACTGTCAAGAAAAAACATAAAACAACAAATAATTCAAAAAGACAGTACTGGAGCAGGGGTGCACAGTGGTACAGTTGTTAGCACTGTTGGCTTGCAGCAAGAAGATCCTGGCTTAGAATATCTGTCTTTCTACACGAAATTTGCATGTTCTCCTTATGTATGCATGGATTGTCCCTGGGTACTCCGGCTTCGTCCCACAGTCATGTTTTTTGACTGCGGGTTAATTGGTCTTTCTGAATTGTCCTTAAGTGTGAGTGTGTGTGCATGGTTGTTTGTCCTGTGCTTCTCTGTGTTGCCCGTGGATGGACTGGTGAACGGTCCAGGGTGTGCCCCACCTCTCACCCAATGACTGCTGGAGATAGACACCATCCCCCTGTGACCCTACAAGGGTAAGCAGTATAAACATTCGACAAACGGATCATTGGAGCCCCTAATGGGACATATCTGGGCAGCCTGTTGGTATATGTTATTAAAAAATGCAAAGCTATGTGCTAATAAAAGAAAAAAGATAATAAAGGAAATTCACATTAACTGAATTTTTAAAAGCATGCATTTTTAATTTGCTTACATGAAGAATATTACTTTTTCTTTTGTTCCTGTACAGTCAGTCTGTTGCTGGTTGTGTTTTTATTTTCAGCTAATGTGGACCTGTTCCCTTCTAGCTGCTCTGTGCCATTTGTCCTTCAGTGAAACAAGGCTCATTATTTCAATGTGTGGTCACAGTATTCACCGTTACGCCCAAGGATCAAGCCATCTCTCCATTAGAGAGAATCCCTTTGAAAGGTTTTGTCTCCCACTTGAAAGACACTCACACACATGAAGATGCGTGCACAGTAGATGTCCTGACATTACGTTACAACTTTTGATGTTTAACTTGAAAGATGTTAAATGGTTGAACTGCCATTTGTGCAAAGTGCAACCTTTACATGGCATTAATGTTTGGCTGTACTGCACAGAAAATAAGAATCAGTATTCTCCCTTTCCTACTTACAAAGGCAGTGAGCTAAAATGTGCTAAAACATGCAGCAGGGCCTTTAAAAAAGTGTTTCCATTCTCTTACAGTTATATAATAAATGCAGCAAACTATCATGTATTGCTTTTTATTCTTTTTTTTTTTTTTTTTTTTTATTCTGTGATGTTGAGTTATGATTCAAGGCAAAGACAAAAATATAATTCCATACTACAGGAAAGGAAAATTCTGAAACCTATTGGTTTGCTCTGATAGAAGTACTGATAAAAGTCTTTGACAAATATATGTTAATCCTTTCATGCATGAATTATGACAACCTCAATCAAGATTTTTTTTTATTAATTGTTTTTATTCATCTTTAGGCATGAATAAAACAATTTTCAAATCAAATTTTTTCGAACATGTAATTTTTTAAGAGTTCTTTTTAAAGTCCACTTCTGTGGACAACATGCATTTAGAGCATGAAATATGTATTTGACAAATGAATGACTTTTTCTATGCATTGCGTGAAAACTACAGATGAACATGGAAAATAGTGCTAAACTGGTGTGTTACACATTTCAACATTTTCACATTGTTCCTCACTTTTCAGCCTCTGCCCTCTATATGCTCATGTCTCAGGTCTTCAAACAAAACAAAAAATTATATGAAACTAAACCAAGGGATTTTCATTGACTGAACTCAGTGATTTACTAAAATGCATCCATGTAACTAAGAAACAGAAATACAAGGCTGCCACATAATCCTTCTTTCATCTAGACAGCTTCACTTACACATTTCTGAGCTAAGAAAGCCCTTCTTCTGATGACCAGTACATTCTTGATCTTGGTTATTTGACGTATGGTCATATTTATTCCAATTATTATTTATTCTAATAACAATTATTCTTATTTCATCTTTTGTCATTGCCAGATTTTCTTTTCCTTTTTGCAGTGCATGCAGGTTGATTTTGGTCACCATTTCATTTATCAGATCCTCTGGAAACAGATACATAAAGAATCTACTGGTTCTGTTTCCTCAACATCTACCTTTCCCTGTCCCAAAATGGGAGGCAAGTCCACCTGAAACTGGTTGTCTCCCATCTTCCATATACTTCTGCTTTTTTCTGTCCTTGAGCTGTCAGGTGGAACAAAATCACAATTCTTAGCTTGGTCAGCACCCCTAAGTCCTTCAACATCCTCAGCATCTTTAGCATCATCACCTCCTTCAGCATCTTAGCTTCACTGTCACTACTGCCAGAATACACTGGTCCTTCCTTTTCTGACAGCCATTCATCTTTACTTCCACTATCATCATCCTCACATGACTCAGGTATTTCCTCCCCAACCCTTTTCAGTAGCTGTCCACTTTAGTGGCCATTATGCATGATAGGGTTAATAATAATTGAAGTTTTAAAGCTGTAGGGTTTGTAGATAAATCCCTCATTCACTCATTGGACTTACATTATTTTTGCTCCGTTCTGTTGGCATTATCGTCACAGTGTGAGCTGGTGTTTTCTGCTCTCTGCCAACTCTGTAGCATAGTACATCAAACACTTTCTATCAAACCAGGTTGTTAATATTTTCATTGACAACACCCAAAGTAAAGAAGCGTATTAACAAAAATATTTACTGCAGAGAGGATCTTTGTTGAGAAAAAAAAACTTTATTTTAATTTACTTTTAAGAAATAAAAATATTTTCTGTAGAAAAAGAACAAAAAAAACTGTCGTGAGGTGGTAATCGACAGATGGATCCCACCCTTATTCCTTTTTAATTAATACTATTTTAGAACTACAGCTTCCGAGGCCTGTTAATCTAAGCAAACGACCAGACTAATTTACCAGCTAATATCAGGTTCTTATATTCCAGTGTTTCTAAACAGAGCAAAGCAGCAAAACGGGAAAATATTATGTGCAATAAACAAGCTTAATGAAAACTAATACAAAATGTAATGGGGATATACTCTATGTTTTTGCTTCGGTCTCTGTGTCATATTCAAACAACATAATGCATAACTTTGGAATAAAAAAGAGTAATTGCCGTTTTTCTGTTTTTAATATAAGCAATAAGCTTGTTATGCATTCAGTCATTCCCTGGAAATCTTACAGTGTTTATGCTGATTCTTGAAGAGAAAAAATTCTTAATGAATAAGACCACATGTCTGCTCCCTGAAAAAAAGTCAGGACTGCAGAACAGCTTACCTATGTGGCTTCGGTGTGATGATGCGCTGGTTAATTGTCCCAGGAGAGACACCATACAGATGGTCAGCAGTAGCACCCTTCTGCACATGCTCTGTAGATCCCTCTTCTGCATTCTGAAAGAAATCAGACAAAAGAATTAAAGGAATTTCAGCAATTTCTCAGATCAGTAGCATTCAAATATTCCTGTACAGAATCGATCCCTTGGAACACCCAAAGCTCAGGTTTTGCTTTTAGAATTACAATTCTTGCCACAAAAAAGTGGAAGTACTACACTTTCTGTAAATTCAGCCGGTTAAAGCTGCTGTCCGGAGCATTTGAGGGAGAAAGAAATTTTTTGAATCCCACTACCAAGGCCCCTCCCAACGTCCCTCCCCCTCCCTCTAGCCCCACCTCTACAATTGTGCACATGCATCACCTGTGGTGTCACAGCAGGTCAAAGAGGAAAGCAGCAAGCATTATCAAGACAGAGTACCCTGAGGGGCTGTTTACACGACAACGTTTTTCAGCAAACTGGAGGTTTTTCTCTCCGATTCAGCCTCTCGTTTACACGAAAACGGGAAAACGGGGGGGCGAAAACGCAGCTGTTGGGAAACGGCTTCCAGAGTGGAGAGTTTTGAAAACGCTTAGGGATTCGTTGTCATGTAAACGCAAGCCGGAGACTTTTGAAAACGATGACGTCACTGCCAGCCACCTACGGACATGTTGCACTTGCGCACTCCGCCTTTCTACAGAAAAACAACAACAATGGCGGATCCAGGTATGCGGTTACTGCTGATGCAGCTTCTGAAGTTATTTGGTCTCTCTGTAAGAAAAACTTAGAGATCATCAGGCTTCTATGCGATCGCCAACGGAAACGCATACAATACGTGCGCCAAATAATCAATATGCCTTTATTTAAGCAGAGGAGAACTACAAGAAGACCGCCATTGTTAGTTATCATGAAATGTTTCTTTTCCGGGTTGGGAGGGGGAAAACTTGGAACACTGCATTCACGGGGCCCACTGCCATCTAAAGGCCGGGCATATTTACTACATTGTTTTCCATCGCGCGCCCTGTCGTGTAAACGCAGTGCGTTTTCACCCGCGTATTCAAATAAAAACGGCAACGTTGTCGTGTAAACAGCCCCTGAGAGAATCCGTGCATTCAAAGAGAGAAAATGCAAATACTACAAAAAAAGACCTCCTTGCTTCAAGGCAACAGTGCTAAAACCTGTTTTACCATACAGGCTAAAGATTTATGATTGATTGATTGTTTGAACATACATTGATCTTGGATATGCAAGAAACATCACAGTGGGTTAAATATCTCATCTCTAAGTTAGATAACAACAACAAAAAGAAAATGTGTCAACTTAGAAGCCTTCAAAGGCCAGGACACTGAAAGAAAACATGACTGAAGTAATGTCAAACTATGGTAAAAAAGAACCCTGGGACATAAAGTCAACCATAACAAGGAGACTACAGTAAAAAGCCAGAAGAAAAAAGGGTCAGTGCAATGTACAGCCCATTCATAAGCCTCAGAAATGGAAAGGTCAGATCTGAGTTGGCAAAAATAAATATGTATTAAGTAGCTAAAGTGGATCTGGAACATCTGTTGTTGGTCAGGTGAACAAAAAAAAAACAACTTGTGCCAAAGTGACAAAAAGAAAAAAAACACAGGAAAGGACATTTTGTTGTGCATTAGAATTTCAGGTTAGTTTCTTGATGCAGTAGTGAACTAATTTAAGAGTGAATGGTTTTCCAATTGTCTGCTGTCTTTGTAGCTATACTGACCAGAATTTCAAAATAATAGTCACCATCTATCGTCCTCATTTCAATTGCTGCTTACAAACCAACCTTAGCTGGAAAGAATTAATGCTGAAGGTTAATTTCTACACACAATCTTAAACCCACTCGTAAAATCTCA
Source organism: Valencia hispanica (assembly GCA_963556495.2). Classification (NCBI taxonomy): domain Eukaryota; kingdom Metazoa; phylum Chordata; class Actinopteri; order Cyprinodontiformes; family Valenciidae; genus Valencia; species Valencia hispanica. Next base: position 9,357,574 of record OY747708.1, on the reverse strand, counting down.
TAGTTCTTTGTAGATATATTTTGACTGCAAAAGCAAAAACAAAAACGACAGTCAGATATTAAATAACAAAAAAAAGAGCAAAAATAGAGACAGATCCTGAACACCAAGACCTACAATCAGTTTCATCCGTTCTCCGGATGTTATTCCCTTTGACTTTTGTTTGGACTTTGATTCATTTGGATGAAAGTAATCCTGTTTGTAGACCTGCAGGTTCCTCTCTTAATCATGTCTGCCTCTTTTTATTGACATGTCTTGTGTGTGAAATACCGACACCCAGCAATATTTCTGTTGAGACAGATAGTGATAATTTTAGAAACTGTAAACCCACTGTAATTTATAACACCAACTGAGAGGTGCAGACAGAGAGCAAATCCATTTTGTTTCCCCCTTTCTGTTATCAAGCTTCCTGAGAGCTGAATAATACTGTTTGTGTGGCCTTACCTATTGTGCTCAGTACTGTAAACTTAATGTTCTTTTAGATGAATGTTGTCCAGTAATACCCTTCATCCCAACTGGTGGGCCCACGGAGACTCCGGACACTCAGCAGCTCATCTTAATGCCAGCAGTGTTTAGCACCTCTTTGCTGAGAAAGCAGCTGCAGACTACAACTTTGCTTTGAACTGGGATCCAGTACTCTCACTAAAATTAGTAAAACGCTTGGTTTGACACTAAAAGACGAACTCTTGCTTATCTGGCAAAGGCACACAAGAGGGAGATCTTTTGCTGTGATTTTCTTTGTACTGACAGCCAGTGCTGGTGAGATCTTAACAGGAGGCTCTAATTCTGTACAGGCTCAGACAGCTGATTTAATCAAGATGTGTGAGCACACAGACTGAATGAAAACAAAAATTGGGCAGAATTCAGAGTCTGTTACATCGACACAGATGTAAGGCGCTATTTGCCTAGAGTTTTATGTAGGTATGTGTTGTCTGGTGAGTAACTGGTAAATAATCCAAATTCAGACCAAAAAATAGGAAAGATGCATTTGAGAAGGAGATGCTTGTTAATCTTTTCTCTACATTTATATATTCTTTCTCATGAGGATCAAAAATGCTTGTTTATTTCAATTCTTAAACGAAATAAAGAAAGAAAACCTTAAACAAGCTTATAACTTTGTGGTGCTGGGTACAAACAAATTTCAAATAAATGAGCTCATGAGTGCCGTTTACTGTTTTTGAGATTGGACAGGTGCTGTGTTACCAGTGTTGGCAACATTACCTAAAAAAAATTAATTAGTTACAGTTACTCACTTCTTGTTCCAAAAATGGACGGAGTTAGTAACTGAATTACTCTATAGTAAAAGTAACCGGTTTTCAGGGAAACGGTTTCCTTTATAGCAAAATAACTGTTGCTATATATATCAAAGAAATTGAATTTCTTGAAGACACAGGTAGCCTACTTGTACCTAACTCTTGTACATAACTCTATAGCAAATTAAATTAAACTATCACAACATATTACAAATGGTCAAGTAAACAACCTTTCCTTCCAAGTATTTTCTTCACAACAAAAGTAAACAGTTAAACAATGCAAGATGTGTTTAACTCTATAGTGGAGGGGTCGCGTTAATCAAATGTTTTCCACATTTGGCCAGTTTTTAAACTGGCCAAATGTTAGAAATCTGAAGGCTGTCTGTCATTTTGACAGATTAGTATTGACACTTCTGACCACCTGGTGCAAATGTGTAGACATTTTCAACTTTACACATGGAGTACAGGTAACTGAATCAATCGAAAAAGATTCCCATGAGAGCAACTGAGCATCATCACAGATCTGGGCACCGTACTTGATGCAGCTGGGAGCAGAAGAGTTACCGAGGCATGAAGCACATCTGTGACTGCACCGGACACAGATTGCTGCAGCTTAACCACCGATGCAAAAAGAGCGAATGCAGGGAGATTTTCCCCTGCTGAAGCAATCAGAAAAGCCCTCACTCACAGAGTCTTGCCAAATTTTAATCACTTCAATTGGAGAAATGTTCCCTAACTACAAAACTATGGCTGAAGTGGTGCTTCAGACTCTATTACACACATGCGGAGCCCAGTTCAGCTCCTTACCGAGCGTTCAGGTAGGTAAAAGGTTTATAATGCATCCATCCATCTATTATCTATACCGCTTGTTCTTGCTAGTCGTCAGTCCATCCGGGTTCATAACACATACTGTATAGCTCATCATGTGTGATGGCAAGATGTGGTTTCTCTGATCAGTTTGTTCAGACTGAATGTTAACTAAAATGAAAGAAAAGGAACTACTGAATGTTATTATATTTTAAAATTTGACGGGCAAGTATTGATTATGCCCGGTTTTTTTTGACTCCGTCAGTCAAAAACAATAAAAACTGTTGCGTGACGTCTGCTTTAGTCATAATTAAATAAATCAAACTCACAAACAATCTCAAACATTTGGGACTCACCATTTCTGCTACTTCATTGAATCAGTTTGACATTTGTGTGTGTGGCATGCGTATCCTAGATTGTATGTAACAATACATGACTCTCCCTTAGCCAATCATAAATCACTTATCTTGTTGTTAACCCATCTAGCCTCCCCACAAGGAGTTTTTGGGGTGCCAGGGATGCATTCGGAGTAGGCAGTTTATTCTATCAATCCATAGTAACGCACTGCATTTAACGTTGATTAACAGTAACGGCGTTATAACCCAGGAAACAGTAATAAATTAGATTACCAGGTTACTGATGAAAGAACAGCGTTACCTAACTGCATTAACCAACACTGTGTGTTACACACACAGTCTTTTTGGATCCTTGATAAATATTGAATAACTGTCCCCTCGATTTGCATTTAAAAATTAACGAGTTATGATAATCAAAATTGATTACTTTTGCTTAGTTGTTTCAGCACCCAAGTTCTGCTCCTAAGCCTGCTGCAGACAGGGAGTGAATTCTGGTGGTTTTACGAGGACAGCAAAAGTCACTATCCAAGTCAGACAAACCGTGTTTGGGATTACTACACTGTACATCAGAGATCATCATTATTACCCCTGGATAATTATTACCAAATCTATATGTGTGCAATTTCAGAAAAAAACCTTGGGACTGTATCCTATCCACAGCTTTAATCTAATTCAAGTCTTATCATCACAGTGGTTCTTAAAACCTGAAATACACATTGCAGCAGTGACCCATAGGTAGGACAATTTTTAGTCAAGAATGCATTTTTATCTAATATTCTTTTGCATTACAAAATCAGCGAAGCTCATTTAAGGTTGACAAACAAAGGATGACTAGCCAGCCATGAGTGGGTCCACTCGTTACTCATTTGCCAGTGTATGACATGGCTAGCAGAGATGACAAGCAACAGGGGAAGAGGTTTGTCTTCTAAATGAAGGGAAAATGTTTGCCTGATGGAAGAATGTGTCACTTTAAATCAGAGAGGATCTGTGAGACTGATCATGGTTGAAGTGGTTTAACCTACGAAAATGTGGTGTTCATCTGGTGCATGTGCCAGTTTGAAATGCTCAACACATGTATTATATAGGAGATGAAGAGGAAACTGTTTGACTGTTCCGACAATTTTCACACACTGCACACAAACAGTCAACATCTTTAAAGAGTACATGAAACACTACTCTAGTAATGTCAGTAAGCCAGATAAATTTAATTTTAAAAACTTTATGAAAACTACAAGCAGGAAAATCACTTTAGAAACAGCTTAAGTAAACATTGAAGAACTTAATACCCCGGTTAAAAAGTAGTAAACTAAAAGGGGTGCATCTTCATGCAAACACATAAAAAAAAAAAAATAGGCATCTCGGAAAAGATAATAAAACAATATAAAAGGACTATCAGTTTTCATCAGTTTTTATTTGCATTCCATTGAAAAACAGCATGTTGAATGATATTAATATCCTGGAACAATCTTTATTGGCATTGCATCAATCAAACCCTTCTTTTTATTCCTCAGCCGCTTTTTGCAGCTTGGAAATTTATCTCTGGTGAAAAGCTCCAGGTCTTTGAGGTTAGAGAAACTTAAATTTGTTATGGGTATGAATTCATTTGAACTGTAATATTAGACTGCTTCTTCAGTCTATTCCTCTTTTATTCTTCTGTATTTTGCAAAAGCTCAGTCTGAAGGACAAAATCTTCTACATGTTAGTCTGCTTTATTTACTGACACGACAATAAAACATGAGAGGTCACAGAAATCAAAATAACCCATTGAAAATATGTAAATCATGACTTTGTCAATGGGAGTACCATTTATGATGAGGCCCTGCTACACAATTTAAGTCACAGTTCAAAAACTAATTTCAAGTGACTAATTTCACTTAAATGACTGACATGGTCTGAGAGAAATGTTCGTCTCATCATTCTTCCAAGGTCTATCACAGCACCCCCCCTCCGATGGTAAGGAACAATTACAAAATATTTCCATGCCCCAATTCTTTCTGTGAAAAAAACAGTGCCAATGCTTTCTGCTCACATATCTCTCTGAGCAGTTACTATGACATGGACTTCTGTTCACTCCAGAGCATCCATGAATAGAGACAAAACAGGTACCTAATCTAAGGTTTGTGTTTTGCGTGCGTTAAAGTTGTGTCTTTTCTGACCAATCAAATAACAGTATTTACTGATACCAAATCCACAACCTGTATTATCATCCTTATCAAATGCTCTATAATAACATTAAAATTGAAAGCAGACAATGGGAATAGCATACTATACATTTGTATCATCATGTTAAAGGCAATAACAAGGTCAGCATTCTATCACCTGAAGAACATTTCTAGGATTAAAGGACTGATTTTGCAACACGACCTAGAAAAACTCATCCATGCGTTTATCTTTAGTCGGATTGATTACTGCAACAGCATCTTCACAGGTCTGCCTAAAAAGTCAATCAGACAGCTGCAGCTGATCCAGAACGCTGCTGCTCGTGTCCTCACTAGAACCAGGAAAGTAGAGCACATCACCCCAGTTCTAAAGTCCTTACACTGGCTCCCTGTAGCTCAGAGAATAGACTTTAAAATACTTTTACTAGTTTATAAATCATTACATGGCTTAGCACCAAAATATGTTGAAGAACTGTTGTCATGGTACCAACCACCAAGACCACTCAGGTCCTCCAACTCTAGCCTACTAAACATCCCTAGACTCAGAACTAATCATGGAGAAGCAGCTTTCAGTTTCTATGCTCCCCTTATCTGGAACGGACTTCCTGACGAGTGTAGAGCTGCTGAAACTCTGAACTGCTTTAAATCGAGACTAAAAACCCATCTGTTTAGAATTGCCTTTGAGTAAATGCTTGATGTTATATGTATGAAATGTGTTCATGCTCTCTTGCTTTTTTTTATTTTTCTCTTGCTTTATTGTGTATCATGTGTAATGTGTGTTTCTTTTATGTGTTTCTTTTAAATCACCAAATCATGTAAAGCACCTTGAATTACCCTGCTGTTGAAAGTGTGCTATACAAATAAAATTGCCTTGCCTTGCCTTGCCTTGCCTTGTTGACCTGGATAATGGGTTATGATATACATCCAAAATGCAAAAAATATATAGATTTGTATCTGAATAATCATTTATATAGTCAGCAAGTTCATTTTAAAAAACCTTCAGTGCCACAGTCTGTAAGAATATGTTGTTGTTTTTTTGCATTACAAGGACATCAACAAATACATAAAGCTGAATCATCATGACTAAGGTAGTTTATGATACCTCCAAATTTCTGCAACAGGGATTGACCCCGTTTGGAATCTAAAAGCCTTGTGGTTTAGCTAAAAAAAACAACAAAAAAAACAATGTAATTACCTCCCACAACATACCAGATTCAGTAACGACATTAACAACTGGAAAATATGTTTCATTTTACTGAGGCACTGTTATTAACATTCTACTTCTAATGGAGTCCTACACTGGAAAGAAACTTTGCACTTCACCTTAATCTCAATCATTCTTCCATGTTGGTTTACCTAAAAAAACAAAGAAATATGAGAAATGCAATAAATATTTCAGAGGTTTTTTTTCAGTTTTACTTTGACTTATTTTCAGTTGGAGAAAACAAGAGAAAACTAATACATCTTCTCTGACAGCTGAACTCCAGAAATAATTGGAATTTGAGAGCACGCTGCTGCGCTCGTTTGAAAATAAAACGTTTAGCAGTAAGTGAATGATTGCAATTTTGTTTTTATTTATTTTTTGTTCTGGAGCTCAGGACGCCAGGCTGCATTCCAAATTTAAACATGCCCTCCATCCAACATTGCAGCTCCAGTCTGGTGTCTGATGGTGTTCAGGTGGCTTATTGGAGCTGGTTAACAGGAAAATTATTACACCTGACTGATGTGACACTGAGACCAGGTGGCTCATCACAACACACCCTGAACAGGTTAAACCCATTCTGAGGATGGCTTCCGGCTGATTTTTATGTACACATTTAGTGCGGCGATCAACCACCTCATGTTAAAACTTATGAGACCTCTCATTAATTACCTTTGTGCTAATTTACAACAAAGTCAGAGCTTATTAAATTGAGCATGTACAAGAAATTAGAATATGCATCCGATGGGAATCGTTTGTCAAAAGAAAAGTACCTTTTGAAGATAACCTTAAAGCAGGTATTAAACATACTTTTTTATTGGTCTGATTTGATATCTAATCTTGAATGTCGTGTTATTAGCTTTAAGTGGAAAATGAAATTAATTAATCGAAATAAAGGCTTGTAATCATCGGTCTGTGTATAATGAATCTACATTATGTGTTTCACTTAATGAACTGAAAAACAGTTCTTTTCAATAAGATTCTAATTTATTGAATATGACTCTATAAGAGATAAAGGTCCACACAATCATTAGTCAACCCAAAACATTGTGCCAAATTGTATATAGTTGTACAGCTAATTCAGAAGTTCTCTTTTAAAGAAAAAGTTGAGGCTTTATATTCTAATTCTATTAGGCCACTAACTTCACTTAAATTATAATTAGCAGGAATAACTGATTTCTGAACAGACCTATTGCCTCTTAAATTGTTTTTAATTAAAAATTATAAACCTTGAACTGTACAAATCAAGCCAATAAATCAGCTTCTAACATTTTCTTTTTAAACAAAATCATTTTCTTTAATGCCTCCTTGTTCCAGATCAAGTGTACCTAATGTTAAAATGTTTGTTTCATGAATCAACATCACGATTTGTTTCAAGTCAGATATCCTGTAAAAAAAATACAAATAAATAAAAATAAAAAAACAGCAATGTTGCTATGCAGCAAATGTACTGAAAAAGGTCAGTAAAATAAAGAGATTAGTCAGTGAGAAGTCAAGAAGTCCAAATACAGTTAAATACAGCTGGAGCAAGATTACAGGAAGTCACATTCTTTCTAAACTTCTAAATTATTGATGGAATGTACCAAACAAGGTATTAAGCCCTTCAAAAACATTAAAGCAAATGGTCTCAAGAAACATGTGGTGAATATGGCCTAATTTATGTTTAACTTTTAAGTCAGTCATTAGCATTACTTAGCCATTGCTTAAAACTCAACCTCTTTATAACCATCTGCAAGTGAATAGATATCTTGCATGAGAATAGCAAAAAATTGTGTTGCATAGCAACCTCAGTAAAATAGCTCTCACTGCATCCTTTGATCCTCTATTTGTTCTGTTGTTAGAGACTCTCAACTGTGCTCACAGGGAAATAAAGTATTTTTCTGACTAAAGCCTAATGGATGAGCATAATGGACACACAAATAAAACAATAACACACAAAATTTCACACGGCAAACTCCTCTTTCAAGCATCTTTTGGTTGGCAGCAGGAGTGGGTCAATGGAACCAACGGGACAAAGAAGTATGTTTATGACTGATACATGGTACAGGGTGGAGGAGCTCGAAATGGGTTCTCCCACTGGAGGGCAAAACAAAAGAGCTGTTGTAAAGTTTCTCTTTACCTCTTATCACCAGGTACCAGTGGTCATGGCGTAGGCCAATCTTATCCCTTAATTGCAATAACAGTTTTTACAAGGACAGAAAAAGTATTAAATTAGTCGAGCATGTGTACAGAGAGTAAATATGTTGGTTTTTTTTGTTTTGTTTTTTTATAAATCCCAATTTTTGAAGACAGTAATGAGACCTGTTGTGATATGTAATTTGGAGACAGTGGGGCTGTCTAAAAAATAGGAGACTGAGCTGGAGGCGGCAAGTTTCATTGGGAGTGCCCAGGACTGACCAGGTTAGAAATGATCAACAGTTAAAGTTGGGCAGTTTCAAGATACAAGTTAAAAAGGCAAGGTTGCAATGGTTCGGACATGTTTTGAAAAAAGGATGGTGGATACATTGGAAAAGGATGTAGGAGACGGAGTTGTCAGATTGGAGAAAAAGAGAAAGACAATGTTTAGTTCTCTCAGGATAATAACGAGTAGCTCCTATTGGTGATTCTTGCAAATTCCACCCACTACTGGTACGAGTGGGATTGTTACTTTTGCTGTTTGAACTACTCTTCCATGGTAGGGTCAGTATGATCATGAATAAATACTGGGTTTATGCTTCAAAACATAATCGAATGCAAATATTGTGTGCTGTTTAACAGAGGAATTAGACTGCTGAATGTAACTTTTTCAGGGAGGTACCCACTTTTGGGCAATCTGTTGTTTCTTTTTGTGAATGTCTGACTGTATAGAGTGATTCATTTTTTACTATAAAAGACCAGGAATTGCGAAATGTGTCTTTTTGTCACTTATTTCATTCTCTTAATCAATACCACAAAATGTTGTGATAACATTTTAAGCCCATATCCCCTGTCAACAACAACATTATCAGTAGTAACATAAAAAGAAATCCTGTCACACCAGTTGCAGTGGTGATGAACTTCTGAAACTTAAACTTAGACAGATGTAAATTTAAAGCGTAAATGACTTTCTTCATTTTTGAGTCATGTAGCAATGAATAAAAAGAAACTGTTATTCTCCGGCCGTTTGTCCTGCTTTGCTTTGTGTAATGAAGGGCCATAACAGGTGCTTACAGTTGACTTGGTGCTGGTTATAAATAATTATTCTACCAAGTTGTCATATAGATGGGTAATGTACAGTTCTGTATTTTTCAAAACATCTATGCTCAAAATAAGGATGAGATGAAATGCAGAAAACAGACTGATGATTCAAAAGGGCTGCAGGAATGGCTGGTTAACAAAAGGTTTGTAATGACAGGATAAGGGGGGTGGGGGGAGGGATGGGTGCTACTTAAACCCCTTGATGAGTGGATTGAAGGAATGGCTATTTCCATAAAGTGATGGATTTTGCTCCAAGCATGTTTTGTTCTCACAAATCCTGAGCCAGCCTATAGATAGCTGGTAAGGAAAAAGAACGTGTGCATTAACTGAGTCCTGTGAGAAAATCCAATGACAAGCAACAGATGAGCATCATACAGCATGTCAATGACAGCTTTAACTCAACGCCTGATTACCTGACAAAATTATGTTCTCAGACAAAGAACGGAGCAAGCATACAATTAAATGCATGATTAACACTGCAGCATATGGCTCAATTGGCAAGCCTGAGTGAGATGATGTTACATATGTAAATAGGAAAAAATTGTTTGTTTACTTAGTTCTTTCTTTCTTTCTTTCTTTCTTTCTTTCTTTCTTTCTTTCTCTTTTTTCTCTTTTTTAGAGTGGATACTTAAGATAATAATTGGTGATTATCAATCTTATTGACAAACTTTTTTCTGTAAACACCCTTGTTTCATTTGAATCTCAATCTATTTATAGGATTCCACAGGTTGGCATAAAAGGTGGGGATAATTAATTCTTTTCATTAATAGGCAGCACAGAAATTAAATGCATGTGGTGTTTACAAATGATGAAATGTTTCAGATTCGTTGCTAAAAATTGACTTTTTCGCACATACAACAAAAATATTTTTTTCATTATGTTTCCTTCAGCCTACAGTATTTGATTGTAGTTTGATGGGGTTTTTATTACATGGAAAGAAACTATGGAAGTGAAACTTGTCCAGACAGAATCTGCAACAGAAGAGTCCTAATAATACCGATATGTGGGTCTGACTCAGGCTTCATTTCTGACCATAAATATCTTCTCTTAAATAAGACTTTCCACTTAAAGTTACCTTCTATTGACACACTTTTACAAGACTAAAACTGTAAAAAATAACTAAAAAAAACAAAAAAACTTCAGGTTAAAAAAGTACAAAAGCATTCAAATAAAACAAACTAAATTAGACTAGGGGGCAAAAAGGTAGCCCTTCTAGCATTTTTAGGGTATGTTAACATATATTTGATCTCCCCATTAAAGATTCCATAATTATATAAATCTAATCATAAGTGTACCAAAAAATAAAAATAAAAGGGTCATCTCTTCATACTGTCTGCATTTGTTGAACTAACTTCAAGCTAAAATGGACTATAAGAACGGTGGTGGCGGCCAATTCAAATTGTTCTCAGCAGAAACTCCTGGTCCACACAGGACATCTCACCGGTGAAAATTCTCTTTTTACCCACACTTTCTTTCTCTCTCTTCCTCGTTTTTCTCTCTCGTTTGCTCTCTGATCACCTGGTCAGCAGAGTCAGGCTCGGTCTGACCTGCGTTAGCTGGTCTCATAGCTCAAAGGGTAACTCCATGTGGACAGTACACACCATTTGCTCTTCCCCATTATAGCCAAAGCTAGTTTTATGGCCCTTTGTCTCCTTACACTCCATGTGCTGTTCTCCATCTTGGCCCAGAGCTAAGTTTATGACCCTTTGTCCCACAGGCTATCTGTGACTTGAGCCCCCTGGAGTGAGGGCCACCTCCATTTCAGAACAAAACCTCAGCTGTCGTTTGTCCCTGATCCACTTTGTGTTAATTGTGTTTAATTTCACATATTATTGTTTTCTAAGATCTGTAGTATTTAGTTGCATGTTTTAGAATAGATGGGAATTATTGACGAAATGTTTTGGCTGTAAGGTTGATCTATTTTCTTAATAAATTTCCCTTAGCTTAAAGAGAAGTGGTCTGTGTTTAAATGGTGTGTATGTACAATTATTGTCCACAGCGTGTGAATTTACACCTTCAAGAAGAGTCTGGATGTCTGGTCTTCTAATACAGAAATGGTGACCCGAATATTAATATATTAAACTTGAACCTCATCAATAATTATATTAATATTAAATTATTGATCATAATTATTGATGGTTATGTAAACCAGACAAAAACTCGCTCACTCTGTGTCACAACATACTTTAAAAGGGCATGAGGGGTGGAGTGTGGCCGCATTTCAGCTCTTACTACCCTGTCGGACCTGGTGTAGTATAATTTTGGAGGTGGCAGACATGAATAGACAAAGTGTTTAGTTCCAGAAGCCAACATTAGGCTCAGACCTCAAAAAAGGAAAAATCCAAGGCACTCTTCTTTAAAATAAAAAAGCCTTTATTTAAATGGCTATATCATATAGAAAATGCTAAAACATGTGGGTAACAGCCCACGCATAGTGGCCTTAGCCTTCATCACTTTATTTTCTCTACTGCTGAGGTCCGCTCCTCCTGACTCATAACAACACCTCAACCTCACACCAACTTCTGTGCCACAGAAAAAAAGGACTGGTGTGGCAGGGATTGGATAGCTGTTCTCCTGCATCATCACACTGCACATGCACAGGGAAATGGAAGAGTAGCACCACATGTTTGTTCTACAACTGTAGTGAAGAACATAACACGTTGTTCTGGCATTCAGCAATATTTAATGCAACAAGCTACATTTAGTTCACTGTATATCTTTTCGTGTCACCATTAGACTTCATAGAAACTTTTCATTCTTAATGAACTGTGCAGCTTTGATCATAGGAATAAGTCAACGTTAGCTTGAAACACAGACAAACATGGTGTTTTCTATCTCTATAAATAACTAAGTACTAAAACATACGGTGGCCGGGAAGCGCAAAACAAAATTACATTAACCTGAAACACTTTTACATTTTTGTCGAAACACATTTACAAGTTTACCGAAACACATTTACAAATTTACCGAAACACATTTACAAGTATACCGAAACACATTTACAAGTTTACCGAAACACATTTACAAGTTTACCGAAACACTTTTACAAATTTACCGAAACACATTTACAAGTTTACCGAAACACATTTACAAATTTACCGAAACACATTTACAAGTATACCGAAACACATTTACAAGTTTACCGAAACACATTTACAAGTTTACCGAAACACTTTTACAAATTTACCGAAACACATTTACACGTTTACCGAAACACATTTACAAGTTTACCGAAACACTTTTACAAGTTTACCGAAACACATTTACAATCTTACCGAAACACATTTACAAGTTTACCGAAACACATTTACAATCTTACCGGAACACATTTACAAGTTTACTGAAACACTTTTACAAATTTACCGAAACACATTTACAATCTTACCGAAACACATTTACAAATTTACGAAACACATTTACAATCTTACCGGAACACATTTCCAAGTTTACTGAAAAACTTTTACAAATTTACCGAAACACTTTTACAAATTTACAGAAACACATTTACAAGTTTACGAAACACATTTACAATCTTACCGAAACACATTTACAATCTTACCGAAACACATTTACAAGTTTACCGAAAAACATTTACAAATTTACCGAAACACTTTTACAAATTTACAGAAACACTTTTACAAATTTACAGAAACACATTTACAATCTTACTGAAACACTTTTACAAGTAAAAAAAAAGAAACACTTTTACAAGTTTAACAAAACACATTTACAAAGACATGACCTGGAAGTGATACTGCAGGGATGAGGTTAGGGTCAGGACAAGACCAAAGTGGTAACAGTAATGGAATCGATCCTGCCAGCAGCTCAATCTGCAGAGATGTTTTGCCCGTTTTTCCGAATCTATTTTCAAGTTTTAGAGGAAAGAGGTCTGATGGCGTTTCTGATATCTACTTCAGATTAATAGTTTTTTCTGGGGTAGAATCCGGCATTATTTAATTCTGTTTTCACGGTCCGCAAAGACAGGCGGACACTGTGAAGCCGTTCCATCATGTCAACAATCACACTGTATGAGTGGCCTTCGTTTAAATACTTTACGAGGCAATCCATAAAACCGACCTCTTCTCCCTCTCCCTTCTCAAAGTCCAAACTATGTCCACAATCACCACAAAATGTCCCTAAAACTTCTAAATAGATTCCGCAAAACAGGCAAAACCTCTCTGCAGATTGAGCTGCTGGCAGGATTGATTCCATTACTGTTACCACTTTGGTCTTGTCCTGACCCTAACCTCATCCCTGCAGTATCACTTCCAGGTCATGTCTTTGTAAAAGGGTTTTGTTAAACTTGTAAAAGTGTTTCTTTTTTTTTACTTGTAAAAGTGTTTCAGTAAGATTGTAAATGTGTTTCTGTAAATTTGTAAAAGTGTTTCTTTTTTTAACTTGTAAATATGTTTCGGTAAACTTGTAAATGTGTTTCGGTAAACTTGTAAATGTGTTTCGGTAAACTTGTAAATGTGTTTCGGTAAACTTGTAAATGTGTTTCGGTAAACTTGTAAATGTGTTTCTGTAAATTTGTAAAAGTGTTTCGGTGAACTTGTAAATGTGTTTTGGTAAATTTGTAAAAGTGTTTCGGTAAACTTGTAAATGTGTTTCGGTAAGATTGTAAATGTGTTTCGGTAAACTTGTAAATGTGTTTCGGTAAGATTGTAAATGTGTTTTGGTAAATTTGTAAAAGTGTTTCGGTAAATTTGTAAAAGTGTTTCGGTAAACTTGTAAATGTGTTTCAGTAAACTTGTAAATGTGTTTCGGTAAATTTGTAAAAAAAAATCGGTAAACTTGTAAATGTGTTTCGGTAAGATTATAAATGTGTTTCGGTAAATTTATAAAAGTGTTTTGGTAAATTTGTAAAAGTGTTTCAGTAAACTTGTAAATGTGTTTCGGTAAGATTGTAAATGTGTTTTGGTAAGATTGTAAATGTGTTTTGGTAAACTTGTAAATGTGTTTCGGTAAACTTGTAAATGTGTTTCGGTAAAATGTAAAAGTGTTTCAGGTTATTGTAATTTCCCGGCCACCGTAAAAACAGGTAATATGTAAGCAGCCAGTGATGTTCATAACATCATCATTTTCAAGTTTTATATTAGCATCAATTATGGAGTGAAATAGCCTCAAGCTTGAATTTAAAATATAAAAAACTTGTTCTGAGTAGTGTTTGCATATTCTCTATGCCAAAGATTCCTCAATGTGCTCCAGCAGAATGTCATGTACATTATGTGGGGTTGACTGATAAAGCTGAATATGTGAATGAGGGATCTTTGTAAGCAAAATAAACTAAAAACAATCTTTCAAATAGATTTTTCAAAAAGTTTTTTTTTATTATCCAGGCCAATGACTGGTGTCATGTATGAGATTACAGTTTTGACAGTTTGATGCTACAAATAAATTAATGTTTGTATGCACAAGTTGCCTTTTAATAAAATCTGTTTTTATGTTTTAGGCTTCTTGTGCTTGAGTTGGGGGTGAACCACACCCTGAAGTGGACATCGATTGGCTGTCATTAGGCCTGCTTATCATGAGCTGACTCTTCCGTTTTAGTGGAGAGGGCAAAGAAGAGTGAGGAGGAACGGTGAGTTGCAGACAGTGTTGCCAACTTAGCGACTTTGTTTCTATATTTAGTACGTTTTTAGACCCCTCTAGCGATTCTTCTGTTAAAAAGCGACTAGCAACAAATCTAGCGATTCTTTCTGGGGTTAATGGAGACTTTTGGGTGAGGCACGTATCCTTATTAGATTAGAGAAAGATTTATCTTTGACTTGCTTTATTGTGTATCATGTGTTATTGTGCATCATTTGTAATGTGTGTTTCATGCTAATTTGCTACTTTTACTTTTAATTTCCAATGTTATATTCCATGTTCGTTTGTTTTGGTTTGATTTGTTTTTAATCACCAAATCATGTAAAGCACTTTGAATTACCCTGTTGTTGAAAGTGTGCTATACAAATAAAATTGCCTTGCCTTGCCTTATTACTCTCACTGAGCAGCTTTGAAGCCATGGACATGGTCTCAGTCTCAGAGCTCTCACAGCAGGCAGCCAGTCCATGCGCAGCAGCACCGCCCGCCCATCCAGGTCTGGCTGGACTCACTCAGAGCAGATATTTACCTCACTGAGTTCAGAATGCTAACAAATCATGCATGCTCGAAGCCGAACTTGCAGTCAGTACCGGGACTACTCTCAAAAACAGAGAAATGTAAATGGCTGGGACCGCATCTGTTAAAGTCTGTTAAAAATAACAAATGATTTCATAAAGCCACTTTTTTGTTATACATTTGTTCTGCCACAATAATGTAATGAATTTAAATAACACCTCAAGATGAGGGCTTTTCTCAGCAATTATTAGGTGGGATTAAGAAAGAGATTAATTAGATAAATTAATTACAGATCATAACTAATTAAAAGTTAAAAGTTACAATTTTGAGATATAACTAACTAGCTAGCTTAATAAATAAATATGATTGTCCTAGAAAAAAGTCTGGGATCTCAAAGTTTTTTTCCATTCTAAGGGGCTGTTAACACGACAAAGTTTTTCAGCAAAACAGAGGTTTTTCTCTCCGATTCGGCCTCTCGTTTACACAACAACAGGAAAACGGGGGGGCGAAAACGCAGCTTTTGGGAAACGGCTTCCAGAGTGGAGAGTTTTGAAAACGCTGAGGGATTCGTTGTCGTGTAAACGCAAGCCGGAGACTTTTGAAAACGATGACGTCACTTTCTACAGAAAAACAACAACAATGGCGGATCCAGGTATGCGGCTACTGCTGATGCAGCTTCTGAAGTTATTTGGTCGCATACAGTACGTGCATCAAATAATCAATATGCCTTTATTTGAGCGGAGAACTACAAAAAGACCGCCATTGTTAAGTATCATGAAATGTTTCTTTTCCGGGTTGTGAGGGGGATACCTTGGAACACTGCATACACAGGGCAGACTGCCATCTAAAGGCCGGGCATATGTACTACATCGTTTTCCATCGCGCGCCCTGTCGTGTAAACGCAGTGCGTTTTCACCCGCGTATAAAAAAAAAAAACGGCAACGTTGTCGTGTAAACAGCCCCTAAGTCCTATGTTTCCATACTTATCTAGACACAGAAAATAATAAAATTAACTTCAAGACTTTTCCCAACTTTTCCCACTCTGTGGGAACCATGCGTTTTCTTTGCCCACAAAAACAACAAATTTAGCTTTTAAGGAATAATAGTAGTCACAAGAAAAAAAGTGATTGTGTAGAAGCTAAAGGCGTATCACCTAATTAAATCATATTGTACTTTTTCTGTTTCATGTCATTGCATAAACATTTTAAACCATGATATATTTACTCGAGGCCAATATGCCACAAGCCTCTCAAACTTCTTTTGAAAAAACAATTTTCACCCAGTATTTGGTATTTCAATACTTTTTTTGTATAATTATTTTTTAAGGTTTAAATAGAAATAAATTAGTTTCTGCACATCATAATTAAACCCTTACAGTATTAACCACCTTCCATTCCAGCACAGGAATGATTGAAAAAAACTCTTCAAGTGGATCAAAATATGTTTCAGAATCATACAGAGATTATCAATGCTCTTAGATTTGGGAGGCTGGGGATGCACCTGCCGAATGTCTGAACTAAAAAAGGTCTGCCTCAAAGAAAGCATATGGTCATTAAAACCAAACCAAACTTTGTTCATTTGAAACTCTAAATACATACAAAAGGTATTGGTTAGAATTTTGGTCACTTTTACGCAGTTAAGAATTATTGTAAAAACCTTAAGAAGTTGCAGTTGAATAAAGAGGAATGTGATAATGACCCTTACGCTTGGTTCACACGGTAAGATTTTAGAATTGTCGTAACATTTTCAAAACCTGAGAGACCACAAACATGGCGATAAAAAAATTTTTTTAAATCCCTGATATAACCGTTTTGGTCCTACCGTGCGTGGTGAACGACCAAGCAGCAATGACAATAACAGATTTCACCAACAGACTTTCCCAGGTCAGACGGGAAATTTCCAAAGCCTCACAAGATCAAATGTGACTTGATCAGCTTGCTTGCGTTACCTCGCTTTTTGATTGGTTACACATCACAATCAACAGATTGTATGCTCATTTATCCCAAGAATACACCACACACGCTGTGATATCGAGTCAAGACAATCCAACACATTGAATGTCCTTGATTTGTTTTTGGGGGAAAAAAAAAGAAAAAAAGAATGTCCTTGATTTGTGATCGGAGCGTTCCACTGTCTCTTTAAGCAGACCAGAGCGCTCTAAACAAACCAAAGGCAGGAATATCTGATAAGATTATTTTTAGAGCCATCATGATATTCGGGGCGTTCTTAAGATTGTTGGAAGGGAAGAATCGGGTCAGAATAAAAATCTTGCCATGTGAACCACGTCTTACCTCTTGATTGCCAAGCTCTGCACAACCTTCACTTAGGGTTTCTCCTTACAAAACATTGTTTGGCACTGACATGTTACAAAACCAGAATCCATAATAAACTGTATGTAGCTCTATTAAACGTGCATATTCTGCCACAATCACAGTATTAATCGTTAATCCACTAATCTTAAACTTGATTCTCTGTCATCCAGCATGGTTGAAATGTTTGTTCACAGACTGCATCTAATGCAAATATCCAGCTTACTTGCTAGTTGTTTTCTTTTGTTCTAAGAAATATTTATTAAACATGTATAGTCTTCTTGTGTGATTTTTATATAATTGAAACTCTAAGACAGGTTTGTGGAATTTTCCTGCTTATTTTATTGTTGTTTTTTTCCTCAGCCGCTCAGTCTGATATTAAATCCCTCACAAAACGTTGATGTGTGCTGTGTGTACTGCAGACTTAAAAGAATATTCAAAAGCATGAAAGAGTATTTTTGACATAAATATGAATGTGTGAGCCAGCCATAAGCTGTAATAAGATCAAAGTCATGCTAAGTGGATCTTCAAGCTTTATTTCCACGTTTTATCCAACAATGTGCCTGCTGAAGCAGAAAATTATTCCGCCGCTTAAAAGCAATGTAAGTCACTCTCGAATAAACAGTATTCACTCGGGTCCTCGTGCTCTTATAATTGAACTCCAACAACTGACTGAGCAGATAAAAATACAGAGAAATGAAGCCAAAATAAAATGAGTAATGATGGCAATAAACACAGCAGCGCCATAATTTCTGCATCCAGTGTTAACGCCACTCTTCAACGGTTTTAAGCAGCAAGTGGGAAACATTTCCTTGTGCATTTCTAATTCAAATCAAATCAGATTTGACCATGCAAACAGCCCAATGGAGTACCCAGAGCTTCCTGCAGTCCCTTTAACCTCTTTGTAAACCTGTCAGTATATTGTGACTGCAGTCTAGTGCTTTTCTAAAGCCACGCTACATATTTTATGGTTATATTTCACTGTGGAGTCAGGTTTATTTCACATTACAACCCAAAAGACCAGTTTTTATTAAAAACATATGACTTTTAATGAGGTGATGACTTCTCACAATTGCAGATTTACAGTATTTAGGGATTTTCCATTTTGCTGGTTAGGATTGGTTAAGGGCCCCATACGACAGTAATTTATCTTGCTGTTCAAAGACAAAACTGGCAGATATTGGAGGATTTCATAATACGCAGTACAGAATAAAGTTTAAAAAAATGTGGAAATGATTAAATAAAATTTTTTTTTTTACTATATTGACCAACTACTATGTTTAGACCATTAGGATGAAAGTGCCCTGAGGGTAAACAGATATCCAGACCTACATTTTACTGAAAATATTTGTTTTATTTCATCAGCTGTGAAAAACACCTCGATTTTAGCATTTAGAAATCTGTAGTCTTTAAAAATTCCAACCCAATTTATTAATCTTATATTTCATTGTGAATCATAAAAATCTTAGCATCTCTTTTTGCAACTGTTTTTTACACCTAAAAAGGCATAATTTTATGACCTACTTTGTGCATCAGTTAAAAACTTGTCCATTTCGTGATGTCATCTTCTTACAGAGTAAACATCCAGACAGTTACAGTACTAAGTAGGTCCTAAATAGGTCAATTGTTACTCCTAAGGATGACCTTAATGGCGATATAGAGATTTTCACACTGAATAAATAGCAACCAGAAGACATGGATTTTTAATTCTTTGCAGATTAATTAGCTTTGGATTATTAATAAGCAGTCTTTTGACTCTCTGGTGTTCACATTCTGCAGTTGAATTGTGTTTATAGAACTGTTGCCTTCAAGCTTTTCAGGAATGCACATCCATTCCTCTCACTTGCTGTTGCTGAACTATTCTCTGCACCATAATAAATGTGAGGTCAAAGAGATAACTTGAAGCTACTGAAGTGCACCTCATTAGCCCCCCTTTAGGACAGCAGAGTATGTGCTTGTGACTCTAAAGGGCAGCTTTTTTGGACTTGGGCCAGTATTCATGATGTTTGAGACTACCTAGCATTCCACTACCTAGAAGTTCACTAATACCTCTCAAAAACTGCAAGTTCTAGCCAAATGCATTATTTACACTAGAGCAATGCTGCAGCAGGAGTAGTTTTGCATGCATTCATAAATAATAAACGGAACGCACAACGCATGGGAATGGGGTAAAAGCAAGCTTTTGGAAAGGTTTAGATCCACAGCATGAAAGAAAACAAGGATGTTTAATGTGGATACAGTTAAAACACTTAGAGTGTAACAAAAGGAAATCTAAACTGCGAATGCATAAACAACAGGAGTGAGCAGGCATCAAAACTAAAGCAAATTTACCCTCTCATGGACTCACGGTCACTGAACTAAACTGAAGTAATCACCGTCTGGCAGTTAGAAGAAAGCAGAGAGAAGGATGCGGTTCAGATGAATATTTCATAAACAATAAGGTACAAAGAGAGGCTTTCACTGAAACTTATGACAGCTATGCTGAAATGCAGAGAGACATGCTTTTTTACTTGTTTTTTTTTTTAAAGCTGTTACTTAACTAATTCTTGGTCTCAGCTGCCAGTGGGGGTTCCACTCAGGCATTGGGGCCAATGCCATGAAAATTAACAAACCTTTTGAATTGGATTAGACGTCAACATCAATGCCTCACCAATCTAAAGAGGATTTGCAGGGTGTTTGGATTCATCTTTCATGAGAGAGTAGTTAAAAAAAGTTGTTCCACCCAATAGACCCTAGAGAGCAGTGGCAGTAATTGGATGTCTAAGCGAGCACTCCAACATGTTTGGACAAGCTAATTCTCGGAGCAATTTGGAACTTAAGTTTTACTCCATGCAAAGCTCAGTCACTGGCTTCTCTTTACAGTCACAAACATTCACTGCTTTCAGAGTTTGGTGAAGGTTGTCGTTTTTCAAGTGGATCCAATAAATGAACAGATGAACAGCATAGTTTAGAAAAAGTAAAATGCTCATTTAAAGATTCTAAGAGAATCTGATTTCACATTTGGTTTGTGTATTTTTCAACCAGTCACTTGTAAGGTCCCTCTCTCAGTTTAGGTTTGAGAGAAAAACACCCTCCTTGTTTTCTAGACCAAACTGAAAACCATTTTTGAAGAAAAGCTACTGAAGTAGCACAGAACCTGGTGACCCAGAAGAAAGCCTTTAGTTATACTGCTACCTCTGCTGCTGAAGACTGTAATTTACCTGTCTTCATTTTCCTGCATTTTAACACTCCACAACATATGTCAACTCAATTATAGCTGTCATACACATTTTCTTAAGACTCCAAGCTACAGAGAAGTGATAACTGGGAGAGGACAGTTTTTTTCAATTTTGAAATATCTATAAAACATTGCACATAATCACCTGTAAAGCAAGGCAAGGCAAGTTTATTTGTATAGCACACTTTCAACAACAGGCTAATTCAAGGTGTCTTGAGAGCACCTAGAGGTAATCAAGAACAACAACGGTCAATTTGGAGCAACTCTTTATATAATGATAGCTGAGTTTTGATTGACATTTTCATTGGATAAAACAAGGTCTTCAAATTTACCCTCTTTCCCTGCTACTTGTCAAAAAAGCAGTTATTTTGATATTCACCCAATCAGCACCAAATTTAATTAAAGACAAAAAAACATGTATTTATTAATGTATTGATAAGTTAGCATGCGTAAACTATTCTAATCTTTCCATTGTTAAAATGTTAAGTGTACATGTCAAGTTATAAAAATGTTTCTGTGATTGTGCAAACATTCAACACTAAGGGAAGCCACACGTTTGAAACACACAGGGATCTGCAACCCTTACAATCCAAAGAACCTTTTTTTTTCCTCAGTCCAGCTAAATTAAACTCGTTTAAAGCTGCGAACGATTCATGAACTTCAGAAAAAAAATATAAATATAATTTCTGATAAATATCTGCTGTAGGAAATTTGTGGTTTTTAGAGAACCACCATTGTATTTCTATGTTGAGGTTTTAAATAAAGAAAAACAAAAAAATGTCCAAAACAGGATGGACTAATTTTTTCTACAGGATGTTAATATTTGTGAAATAATATTTTTTAAAAGCACAATGTTTTCAACCTATTGACAAGAAAAATAGATCTAAAGATATATAAATGATGTTTTTATTGTCATTCTGTTGTGGAAATAAAAGGGGAAAAAACAAAAATCTTTTCATACCTGCATTTGTCATAGAATCTATATTAAAAATATTAGTTGTCATTGCCAAAGTTATTAAGAGCCAATGTGAAAGATCTAAACAACCACTTGTGACTTTGGAGTCACATGATGAAGACCCTTAACATAAGCTCATAGCAGTTACATAAGGGTAGCCTTTCAACACGTTAATATTTAGCATTTTTGCAACACACTAAAATTGACCTGTGAATAAAAATATATGTATATTTCTAAAAACAACACAGGCAACTTAAAAGGCTAATATTGTAATAAAAAAACATTGCTTAAAAATATATAGATGCATTTTTACATTCTCATTTGTGATGTTACTCTACTTCTTCAAAATGTTCAAAAATGGGTAAGCAAAGCTCTAAATATCAATATGGTGAAATCTACAATGCTTTCCCAGACCTTTACAGTAATGACTATTAAATTCTGCGTGAATTCACAAATCTGTTTGCAGTTGGTAATATTTCCCATTATTTTTTATAAGTAGATAATTTCTACATAAAGCTCTTTGGTATAAGTTAAACTTTCGAAATTCCCGGTAGCTAAATACACAATATTTGAATTGAACATTAATTAACTGTATCATAGCTATTGTTGCTAACACCACCATTGCAGTTGAAAGGATGTAGTGGATTGTATTAACAAACTGTGAGAAGTTTTCCTCCATGTTGCTAAACACCTAAAGTGTGGACTGCAATGCCTTGGCAGGATGCTACATATTCTGGAAGAAGGAATAGTGAGACAGAAGAGAGCTTAAAAAAAAGTCCTTCTTCAACTATAGCCAGTTTAATTTATGACAGCTCTGCTTTATTCCCTGTTTATTGGGCCCTCAAAAGATTTTTTTTGCCCTCCTCCCTTGTGCTTTTCCAGCAGGGAGTCTTGTTTGTATTTTCCAGTCACGCTTTGTCCTGGTTTATGCAGGCTAATTTGAAGCATAAATGAGGCCACATACTTATTTAGTGTAAATACAAAAACAAAAACGAGGAAGAAAATATTTAGTTTTTGCATCTGTAGCCAGTCAAGTGACAATGTTTTATCATCCCACGTAATAAAAAAATATGCCCTCAATTAGATTTAAACCCAGTCTATAAATTGCTTTGTATTGACTGGAATTAAGTGTAGTTTATAAAACTTTTTTTATGATATGGAAAATAATAAAATGTAATAATCTAATAAAAGTTGCTACATAGATTGTATCCTGCATGCTGATGTTTTCGAGTAGGAACAGTTCAGGGTGGATGTTTGGCTGTACAAACTACAAAATAAAATACACATCTTCATGTCCTATTTCCAGAACGCAACTTGATTGAGTGAAGATGTTAATAAATCATCACATTTATTATTTCTAACGGTGGTTCACATTCTTTACAGTGGCATTAGAGATTATACTCAATTATTTATTTACTAAGAAAGATTATCTGGCAAGACAATTGGACAATTCCTGGACTACTTCTTCAATGCAAGTGTTTTTATTTGAAACTAATTCATTTGAAATGTTTTGTGCCTTGTAGCTTTCTGGTTTATCAATGGGATTGTTAAAAACGGCAGAAACACAGCAATGTTCATTTTAGAGAGCAGTGCACACAATGGCTTCTCCAGATGGTGGACATCTCAAATGAAATTAGTCACTGTATGCAAAGCCTTGAGCTGCTTTTAATTCCCAGGGTTCATTTGTGACCTTGCATACTGTTAGACATCTTTCTGTTGGTGTTCTTTGTTGGACAAAAATTCCTGGAAGTCATTGTGCTCTTAAAATGTCTTCTACTTTTATACAGCCTCTCTGACTGTGGACTGGTGCTTTCACAACCCTTTTCAGACACTTGGATAAACTTTCCTAACCTGTTTGCCATTACATACAATTATGAGTTGATACATCATTGATGGACTGTTTCTTTTTAGTAGTTCCACCTTTAAAGAAAACGTTAATCTGAGAAATCTACAAAGATATTTCTTAGTCAAAGATAATAAATATGTGCACATGACTCTATAGGATTTGCCAAATGTTGGAAGGAGGATTCAAGACTACAGGCCTCAGCTGGTGGTACGATTTTATTTTTCTTTCCTCAGCAAGTAGAAATGCAATGTGCAGATAATGATTGCAGGGGGAAAAATTGTGGAAACTCCCAAAGTTTTCAAAAATAATAATACTGAATTTATAACAAAATGTAGAAGGTGGCACTAGGCAATCTGTATGTGATAAGACACAAACTGCAGAATCTGAGGAAGCTTTTACTCCAGGCTTTAGACTGGATTCTCCTCCAAGAAAAAAACACCATTAACTGCTATGATATCACAATAACCAGTTACAAATGATCAGAAAGGCACATAATATTTACCAGTACTCAAATCTAATAACAGAACCCTGACATAATTAAATTGTCTGGTTGTATACCCCTGCTTTTTTTCTGTTCTTAAAAATGGCGTAAGAAACACAAACACCCCAGGGCAAGGCATGGAAATGGAACATCCCACAGTCAGCCTCTCTACATAAGGCTTTGTAAGCCTTCTGCTCTGGTTTGACAGAGTGGAAAACATATGACGGTGTTTAGGATCAAGTAATCAACAGGTAATCAAGACTCATTACATTCACTGTAGAGTACACCACAAACCAAGCAGTACAACTTTCATAAGCCAGCCAGATGTCACAAAATAAACAAAATTGTGCATTCATTGGTCGTTTGTCCACAAGCAAGAAAGTTATTCATCTGACGGCATGGGTTACGCCATGACAAACTCAATATATGAAAAGTGGAGTTTTATTTTTTCCCCAACTTGTCTATTTTTTTCTCTATATAATTTTTAGAATATGTTTTTCAAGGTTTTTGACGAATTCACAAAAATTTAGCTAGCACGAAATTGTCCAAATAGGCTGTTTATTCTGAACATACAACATGCCTCTTTTTGTTTTTGCAATATTGCTTTAAATGTGAGGGTAGGTTGACAATAATTGCCTGACTCATCACTTTAAAATTAATTATCACATTTCAAAACAACCTTAAAAACAGAGATAGATATCACTTTATTTCTCAACAATATCACATCTCTCTTAACAAGAATTCTGCAGAACACATGCGACTATTTAGGATTCATAGTGAACATTTCAAAGTGTTGTCATGCCAATGGTTTTGTTGAGAGTGATAGAAGAATCAATTTGTAATTGTGTTATTTCATTTTTTATAATTTATTCTATTTCTGTTTTTATTAGTAAACTTAAAGGGAAAAAAGTATTTTATTTTAACCATTGTGCTCTTTGTAATAAATCCAGAATGACTAATTTGCAATGTACAAAGACAAGTTTATGTGGCTTGAAAATTATACACTGCTCAAAAAAATAAAAGGAACACTTAAACAACACAATGTAACTTCAAGTCATCCACACTTCTGTGAAATCAAACTGTCCACTTAGGAAGCAACACTGATTGACAATCAATTTCACTGTTGTGCAAATGGATTAGACAACAAGTGGAAATGATAGGCAATTAGCAAGAAACCCCCAATAATGGAGTGGTTCATCAGGTGGTAACCACAGACCACTTCTCAGTTTCTATGCTTTCTGGCTGATGTTCTGGTCACTTTGGAATACTGGCAGGGTTTTCACTCCAGTGGTAGCATGAGACGGAGTCTACAACCCACACAAGTGGCTCAGGTAGTGCAGCCCATCCAGGATGGCACATCAATGCGAGGTGTGGCAAGAAGATTTTCTGTGTCAGTCAGCGTGGTATCCAGAGCATGAAGGCGCTACCAGGAGACAGGGCAGCACATCAGGAGACATGGAGGGGGCTGTAGGAGGGCAACAACCCACCAGCAGGACTGCTACCTCCGACTTTGTGCAAGGAGGAACAGGAGTAGCACTGCCAGAGCCCTGCAAAATGACTTCCAGCAGGCCACAAATGTGCATGTGTCTCCTCAAATGGTCAGAAACAGACTCCATGAGGGTGGCCCAACGTCCACAGGTGGTGGTTGTGCTTACAGCCCAACACCATGCAGGGCGTTTGGCATTTGCCAGAGAACACCAAGATTTGCAAATTCGCCACCGGAGCCCTATGCTCTTCACAGATGAAAGCAGGTTCACACTGGGCACATGTGACAGACGTGACAGAGTCTGGAGACACCATGGAGAATGTTCTGCTGCCTGCAACATCCTCCAGCATGACCGGTTTGGTAGTGGGTCAGTAATGGTGTGGGGTGGGGTGGCATTTCTTTGGGGGGCCACACAGCCCTCCATGTGCTCAACAGAGGTAGCCTGACTGCCATTAGGTAGCGAGATGAGATGCTAAGACCCCTTGTGAGACCATATGATGGTGTGGTTGGCCCTGGGTTCCTCCTAATGAAAGACAATGCTAGACTTCATGTGGTTGGAGTGTGTCAGCAGTTCCTACAAGTGGAAGTCATTGATGCTATGGGATGGCCCGCCTGTTCCCCAGACCTGAATCCAATTGAGAACATCTGGGACATCATGTCTCGCTCCATCCACCAACGCCACGTTGCACCACAGACTGTCCAGTAGTTGGCGGATGCTTTAGTCCAGGTCTAGGAGGAGATCCCTCAGGAGACCATTCGCCACCTCATCAGGAGCATGGTCTGGCGTTGTAGGGAGGCAATAAAGACATGTGGAGGCCACACAAATTACTGAGCCTCATTTTGACTTGTTTTAAGGACATTACATCAAAGCTGGATCAGCCTGTGGTGTTTTTCCACTTTAATTTTGAGTGTGACTCTAAATCCAGACCTCCATGGGTTGATAAATTTGATTTCCATTGATAATTTTCATGTGATTTTGTTGTCAGCACATTCAACTATGTAAAGAACAAAGAATTTCATAGGAATATTTTATTCATTCAGATCTAGTATGTGTTATTTTAGTGTTCCCTTTATTCTTTTGAGCAGTGTATAACTCTGGCATCTCTTTCCAAGTTTTGTTTCTTTTTAGTCACATCTTCTTACTTTACATCATTGGTTATATGCAGCTCCGGGTCCATGAGAATCTTCCCTAAAGAGCATCTAAATGCTGGACAAACCTTCTGTTCTCCACTGTGAGAGAAACCACTCTAAGCTTACATTACAAAGAGGGAATTGATTAGTTCATCAGTGCGAGATGTTTTTAATTACAGTGTCAAATGATCTGTTAATGGACAAAGGGAAATCTGTTGAATCGTTCTATATATAAGCGAGTGTTCTGCGCCTGAGCCAACAATCCCTGGTCTCCTGTGACCGAGGTCATACCGGATTACTGATACATGAAACTGTGTTCGGAGGCATAAGCAACTGTTAATTAGCTGCTCCCAGCTCCCTTATCACCATTTCAGTCTAATCCTACTGTTTGGACACCATTTGATACTATTTTACTGTAATTTCTATTCATACATACATGAAAACATAAAAAACAAACATTTAAAGGATGCATGTGACTTACAGCATGTTCAGTTTTGGCAGCTTTGTAAGTCACTATTACAGTCTTAAGGTGCTAAGAAGGAGAAATATGCATGACCTTGATTTTGAGGAGAAATAAATGTGTGGGATAGCTACCATCCTGCAAGGCAAGCTCAGGGCCCTGTGGCTGAAAACTGCTTTCAATGCTTTTGACCTGAAATGATAGCACAGCACATATTATAATGGCATTCTACCTAATGTCAGGTGAAGGCTGATATGTGCTGTGTTATCGGTTTCCCTGAGACTATTCGAATGCTTTTCTATGGCTTTTGTATTTTATTCTCTAAATGAAAAATTAATCTCCAGATCAAGAACAGAGCCTTCTAGACAACATGTCATGTGTCGCTCTAATCTTTTTTATTATTCCTTGTTCCATTTTATTCCTTACCTTCTTCATTTATTTATTGAATTCTACCTTTTCCATTTCTTTGTTGTATTTTGTTTTTGAAGGTGGCAGTCGGGTTGGGGAAGATGTGGCATTTTTAATAAGAAAGATTTATCTGCGTTATCTGACCCAGAAATGTGAGAAATCATTGTCACTTTGCATTTTTCCCTCTCAGGACTGAGATGTTCTGTTCTATAAATTATTTTCATGTGATCACTGGCATGTAAAGCAGTCTTAGAGCTTTTCAGGAGTCCTTGTCATGAAATATGTTCCCAGACTGATGAGAATATGCATAAGTAATGTATACCTTGGCTTGTGGGCCTCACATACCTCTGATACTTTGTTTTGTTAAAACATTTTGTTGTCATTTTTATTGCATTTTGGAATGCAAATGAGGTAAACGGTGAAGACTATTTTAATTCAGGACTTAGCTGCAGAACGTCATAATTTTAGGCAGACTTTGTTCCCTTATAGAAAAAAAAATCTGCATCTACTGTACATGGCCTCAGGATTTACAACAAAGGGTGGTCTTGTACTGTTTTTTTTTTTAGAACAATTGTGCATGTCTTCTTTTTGACGTCTTTCTCTTTGGTTTCATCTGAGTCATATACATTTTCAGCCTAGTTTTATGGGAAAACAGAACTGTCAGGACAAAAGTCGTGGAAAGCTCTGGAAAGGAAATGGTGAGCATGTGTTAAGTAGATCACTCTACCTTATTGTTTTTTTCACAGTGTACATTCCATTTACAAAGACTCACCACAAATTAAAATATCCACTTTGGAAAGTTATTTTAGAAATCAGATTTTTTTTCTAAACAAGAACTGTCTCAGGTCCAAATATAGATTTTGCAAAATATCTGCCTTAGTCTCAACAGTGCTTCAGTTTGAGTTGTTTAAAATTATACTTATTAGGTGTGTTACTATATACTATGGCATACGATCTCAGAATAGGGAAATTAGAACATTTTTAATCAGGGTAAGGTCTTTCTTTCAAAGTACTGTAGAAGCTCCCCCCACTGTTAAAGCATTACACCCAAGGAGTGTGGGTTCAAACCAGCAACCCACTGGCTGCAGGATGAACTCCTACCTCCTGAGCCACTGTCGCCCCCATTCAACACACCAAATTCACCACAGCAGGTTATTGTCCTGTTTATGGGCGTTGCACAATTATTTTACCAACAATTAAAGTCATAGGATAGCTTTGAAAGACAGTTTTAAGATGGCACTTGCTCTTGACGGCAAATGCCTTTTCCACCATTTGAGAGTTATAGTCTTCCCTTCCCTCTCATGGTCAGTTGAAGCTGGCTGAAGTGCCAGCAATAGAAGAGAAGAGAAACTCGGTCAACCAACATAAAAATCTGTCAAAGTGACAGACTTTCCTTTTTCCCCATTCATGACCTGAAAAGGAACATCGCTCAGCGGTGGTGCCGGTCATGAACCACTAACATCTACACATTGAAATATTACCTCACACAGCACAGCTACACAAATAACACTTGAATCATGCTCCTTACCCTGTCTATCCCCTAAAATCACACTCAACAATATTTTCCACTTAGTTTTGCTCGTATCTGAATGGTCCCTTGGGGGTGAGCTATGCATATACGATATGTCTGAAGAAGATGGCAAGAGAGGTGAGGGAACCAGCCATAAAAAGTGAAGACTCAATTTTAGATGTGAGCACAGCTCTCTCTGATTTTTCTGACTACAACTGTCTCTGTGTGTCTTACTGTGTGGCCTTCAGTGGCGGCGGCAGAGTGGTACCAATCTATGAGCACTCTTCTATGTAAGCTGACGGATTAAACACCGCTCGGGGACACCGACTGTTTCATGCATTAGAAAAAGGCCTTATTGCCTCAGCAGATGGGTTTTAGGAAAGTGTTAATCAATCCCTTTTGCAGAATGTTTACAGAGAAAATGTTACAGCTGAGAGAGGACAAACAGAGGGGGGTAATAGGACAAAATTAAATAAACTTCCACATCCTCTAATTGATTTATGTGCTGTTGTGTCTGGCTTTTCATTGATCACATTGTTTTGGAGAAAACACAGTTAGCCCTGTTTCAGTGTATCTGGCGTGTTAGCTTGTATAGAGTTACTATCAACAGTATATATAGTGTGGATTTAACTTGCTGAGCTCAGTATAGCATCTGGTCCGTTATTTCACTGATGGCCTCAAGCCGATTTCCAACAGTGCGCAGTAACAACAGCTGTGGTCATTAGGTTACCAGTGACAGGGAGCCCCCAGGTCAGTGCAGAGTTGTTCACATGCCAGGAAAAGGATTATTACCACACCAGTGTACAACATTAGTGACTTAGTTTGTTAGTTATTTTTTCTAACTTATCAGATAAAAGAATATGGATAAAATGGTAAAGCCAGTAGTAGCAAAATTATTTAAAGCACATTTTAACAAGTTCTATTTTTGTGTAACTTTTTTCATATTTTTAACTACTATGGTTGTGTTTGGAAAAGCTTTGTGAGTCAGAGTGCTTCTAATGATGCACAGATCTAAGACCAGAACTCTCCTTACAGCGCTTGCAAGACTAGTGCGTAAATTTGGAAGAAATTGGATGTTCTTCCTGTGATAAAAAATGACATGAAAATGATACGCAAAACCTTTAAGTTATGCATGATTTCTTTAAATGTTTCTCCTAGGAAGCTACATCTTTTCCTCATTTTTAAATGGAAAGCTCTGGATGTTTTTGTTGAAAGCGGGGTTAAGTTATAAAATAGTATCTCAGGCTTTAAGCATTTCACAGAGCCCAGTTCAATAACCTGAAATGTGAAAAAATGGCACACTTACAAACCTACTAAACAATATAATGTGTAGTGACTTAATATCGTAAACATGAGCTATAAAGATTCTATGTGATGAGTTTTTGTTTTATTGCAACTACTCAAACCTTCAGCCTTGCAACAAATTGAAGGCTTTGAATGATTCACTTCACCCATAAGTTTCAAAGGGAGAACATTAGATTTGTTCTGGTGAGTTGATTGAGTTGGGTGAGTCCTCCTAATTCCCTCATTAAACATTATTGTCAGACTTTAATATACTTGATTTTGGATCACAATCATTACATAATCTTTTTCTAGTAACATTTCACATAGCTGATTGTTTATATCGTTCCAAGATTCATTAATGCATTATACAATTATAAACCCAGTTTTTGTATTTCAGGAATCTCTTTTAACCTCTGAAACACGTTTTTATAATAATAGTGTGAGTCTTGTTCAATGGTTGTTTAAGTAATGAGAAGACAGAGGGAAGTAGGGTCCTGTAGCCTGTTTTTTGGGGTTTTTTTCTTGTCGGGCAGTGTTTGTTTAACCCTCCTACTCTCCTCAAATATTACTAACACATTTTACCCTTGAGGACCTGAAGGAATATTTGCCACCAGAACATAGTTTGCATACAATTGTTGACCTAGCTTTATTTATTGAATACATAAATAGCCCCCTTGATAATGAAACTCTAGCGCCACCATCAGGACAAACTTTTAAATTAGAATTCATGTATTTTGAAAAGTTTGCATTCAAATGTTTTCAAAATTGCTGACAACATTAACGACCACAAGTGGATATGATATTTTCTCTAGCATCACCATCAGATCAAACTTTGATTTTTAGATTTAGTGCATCTTGAAAATCTTTCATCCAATTTTTAAAAATAATTTCTGGTGCACATCCATGCCTTTTAGAATGAATCCTGTTGATTTTTGTGACCCTAAACCTATCTTGACAAAAATCATGTTGTGATGTTGTGCTCTAGCACCATGATATGGCTTTCACTCACCCCTCTTTTCTTATCCGGGTTTGAGAACAGCAACCGCAGAGTTGAAGAGGTTTTTTCTGTTTTTATTTTTATGGAGGGAGGTACATATTTGGGGTGAAATGTAACTATTTGGGGAAACAGGAAAAAATTAGTAAATATGTCAAATAGAACATGGAACAGTTCTTGTCCAACAGTTTTTTTTTTTTCTGCACAACTGTACACAGGATGTGAAGAGAATGTGTACATGCTCCTTGTAGACATATTTATTGCATTGTGCACAGGTCATGCTAGTCTTAGAATCATTACTGGTGGGACAAACTTGGAACCTGCCACGTTTCCTGCCCGTGGTTTGTATCATTGAAGAAAGTTGGGCAGTTCGTCTGAATGTCACTCACGATAGCTGTAGCAGCTGTTGACGCTGTCTCAAGGTATCCTCTTCCCTCAATATATGGTTTCACCAGAGCATTACCAAGCTGCTACAGAAAAATTCTCCTTAGACTCAGTTTTTCTCTGTTCCAATGCGTGTTAATTTCACGCCATATAGCAAATGCATTGTGTACACTCACATCAATGATGTGGAAGAAGAAGATGATAAGGGGCCAACGGGCAGTCATTCGCCTGCAGCTCTATGTGGCTGTGACCTTGTCCAGGTTGTCCCCACCTCCCTTTGTCTCATTATGGTCCAGCATCATTAAGTTTTTTTTTTTGTGTCTTCCCTGGTGCTCTGGGCAGAATCTTTATGCATCATACTCAGAAGCAGGATATGTTTCCTTTTCTTGGGGCAATAGGAGACTAGATTTGATTTTCCAGTGAAGGATCACACTGAAGACCCATGAGAAGAATCTACGTTTTTTACGGGAATGTTTCCCCCACCCACTTTCAGGTATCTACTTGAAAGGACCAACTCTGCACCTACAAGACAGACATGCTTTACACAGCTAAAACAAGTTGGGGTCAAGTTGACCCCAGAGGAAAACCAATGTATGCCAAATGTGTGCAATTGAAAAAATATTGAAAAAATATCATAAAATATGCTTACTCAGTTCCCATCAAATTAGGAAAAGTCATGAAATATGAAGCCAAAAGAACTACCGTAATTTTTGGACTATAAGTCACTACTTTTTTCACACCTTATGGACCCTGCGTCCTATACAACGACGCAGCTAATTTATAGATTTTCTTACTGGCTAACAGCCTCCAGCGGGCACTATAGCAGGAAGTGCAAAAGTGAGACAGACATGTGGGGTAAGATTATGCGCCGAAGAAGACACTACCTTTAGTTTTCATGCGATACACCCTCATCATGGAAAACACACAAAGAAATGCAGCTTTTAAGTTAAAGGTAAACGAGCTGGTAGACAAAGAAGCAAATAGCTACTGCAGGTACGCTTGACATCAATCAATCTATGGTGAGACGTTGGAGGAGGCCACGGAAAGAATTGAGTCAGTATAAAAAGACGACAAAAGCTTTCAGAGGACATAAAGACACTGAAGAAGATGACTTCAGTGGCTCTAATGAGGAAGATGAAGATGGCGACCAATGACTTTTTTAGTAGGCTAAAGTATGTTTTATTTTCTAACCAGGCATGTTACTGTCGTGTTGCGTTGGTGCCGTACTTCTGATTTTCAGGCAGAGTTTGACAAAAAAAGTATGTCCTAAATTAAAACTAGAAAAGCACTCAGAGAGCGCAGGCCTCCGTCACTCTTCCCCCCATCCCCATGTTGTGATCTAATTCTAACTTTCAGTACTTTTCGAATAAAATATATTTTAATGGCTGTGCTCTTCCAGTGGAGAGCAAAGAGTCAGGGCTGATTTGCGAGGGGAGCCGCTTATGAGCTCTCTGACATGGGAGAGGAGGGGAGATTAGCACCACTGGTTGGTGGGTGGATAATCACTTCATGTCGGACCAACCCCACTATTTAATCAGTTGTTCCTGGACTCATTGCGGACATCTCCAGAAAATTACATCGAAATCCGTCCAGAACTTTTTGAGTTACGTTGCAAACAGACAGACAGACGGGTACGAAAACATTACATCCAGGCGAAGGTAATAAAAAAAATCTTCCGTGTACCATTTTTCTGTGTAAATATGTTGTTAAAACATGAAAACCTGCGGCTTGTATTCAGATGCACTTTATATATGTACAAAATGTATTTTCTTTTCAAATTTAGCTGGTGCGCTTTATATTCAGATGCGCTTAACAGTCTGCAAATTATGGTATTATTTTATGGATCATGGGTAAAATTGACCCCAGGGGTGATAGAAGGGTTAACTTACTGCACATTATTAGCTTAAAGCTTTTTAAATATGTCGTAATGTCAATACTTTGACTCAACGGAGGAAAATCTGTGAACTGAAGAAAGTTTAATGGAGGTTTATTTCAACATGTGTTTCGTAATCTAGCAGATCATCGATGTTCTTTCTAAATGTGGGGTGTAGTTTGCTAAAAGACATACCTTTGATTATTTCACTCCATCTTAAATTGTGGGGCTGATGCAAACCAAACTTGTTACCTTTCCAATCCAGTTGAAAACCAACTATTTAATACTTACATTAAGACAGATAAAAAACAGCTATTTCTTATCAATGCTCTATTGTGTCTTTACTGTTTTAAACCCAAGGTTTACATGGCCTGTGACTATGCATGTTAATACTTTATTACAGCCTGTATCCTTAGTGGGTTGCAAAAATTTGCATAGAATCATCTTGGAGTTTCAAGCAAAACCACACACACACACATTCTCACTGTTAACACGTGCTAAAACATAAGTTGAGATCTATAAGCTTACTTACAAATTTGCTAAAGTCTTACTGTAGCTTTTCCTTCTCTATGCCTTTGAGAACATCTGTTTTTTCACCTTGTTTAGCAAATTCTTACAGTGTCAGAAACTAACTGAAAAAAGTGAGTTATTGTGACTGGTTGCCTGTCTTCTTGTGTGAGCAGGCTGAGATACCTGGAAAGTACCTGACAAGTTTCTCACTGCTGACTCCTGTGCTTCCCCCTCCCCTCCCCTCCCACCCATTGGCTTTCTCATCCTGGGCTCTCATTCCCTTTCCTTTTGTTGTGTTCTTTGCTATTTTTTTCTTCTCTCCTTTTTTACCTCCTTCCTCCCCAGCACCTGGCTTTTTAGCTACCTGTGCCTACAGTATAGCCTTCCAGATGGAATCTGTGTGGTGCAGCTTGCAAAAATAAGCCTCTTTTCTTCTGTACTGTTTGGCAGCAAAGGGGCAGATAAGGAAAAGAGGGGCCTGGCATGAGAATCTTTTTTTATTATTATTTGGGAAAGAGGGAAAGCACACTGAGAGAATTAGCATGGATCAAGTGAATAATCTGCCTGCGTGAATATAAAATATGCACATAAGATCCCTTTCCTCTAACATAAGAAAACTACAAACAGTGCATATTTGCTCCCTCTGAGGAATAAAATATTCCAGATACGTGCCTATTTAAAATGTGCATGTCTTGGCTTGTGTTTTCAATTTTTTATGTTTTTCATTAGATTTCACATTCAGCCCTTCTCTACCTTGTGTTTTACACTCCTCTTCTAAGTGTATTCAGTTCAAATGTAAAACAACTCAGAATTACTTCCTCTCCAATAAGGCTTTGCAGATAAACAATCTGCACTTCTGCTAGAACATCATCTGAATAATAAAGCTGCACTTCACATGACCCAAAACACATTTGTATGTAGAAGCAAACTAACAGTCGATGCAGGTCAAAGTAATGTAGCCGAAGAAACAACAGAAAGAGAAAAAGAAAGACAAGCTGATTTCTAGTTGTTCCTAAGCTACTAAGTTATTTAACAATGAACCAAAAACGTATCTGCATGCATCTGAAATTTGCTCATTTTCAGTTTGATTAAATACAACCTGTTAGAGATTCAAATGTCTATTTTTTTTTTTTTCATTTTTTGTTCACAGAGGACATTTCTGGCAAGTAATCACATGTCAAGTGGGGCTACACAGTGGCACAGTTGGTAGCACTGTTGCCTTGGAGCAAGAAGGCCCAAGTTTGAATCCCAGCCTGGGGACTTTTTGCATGGAGTTTGCATGTTCTCCCTGTGCATGTGTGGATTCTCTCCAGGTACCCACAGCCCAAAAACATGACTGCTAGATGAATTGGTCTCTCTAAATTGCCCTTTAGGAGTGTGTGTGCATGGTTGTTTGTTCTGTACGTTGCCCTGCAATGGACTGGAAACATGTCCAGGGTGTACCCCACCTCTCGCCCTATGACTGCTGGAGATAGGCACCAGCCCCCCGAGCAACCCCGCATAGGATCGACGGGTACAGATGATGGATGGATTTTATGAAGTGAAGATGACTCAACATTACCAGTCAAATATTGATTGATCATAACATCAAATAACATATAAATGTGAGAGACGACTGAAAAGCAAAGATTTTTCTAAGGAGGATTCTGAGCTATTTTGACAGACTGCCACCTATATCTATTAAATGATAAAGTTGAGTGTACTTTAGGTGTCACGCTGCCCTATTCACTCCTCCTCATTGTCCTCACCTGTTTCTCCAATCAACCACACCTGATCCTACTCACCTCCTGCCTTTGAATATTATATTGTCTTCTATCTCCATGGTGTGTCGTCTTCCTGCCGTCATCCTCATCACCATCATCACATCCTCCACCTTTAATAAACATCCTGCATTTCCTCAGGGTCTGCGTTTGGGTCCATACTCCACACACTTCCTGACAGAATGATCCGGCCGTAAAATGGACCCAGCACTCGCTAAAGAGATTGCCTCCCTCCGCCAGGACATCAGGGCCAACCTGGTGAAGATTGCGGCCTCTCCTCATCTTCCTGTGCGCATCTCCAGAGCTGAGAAGATCCTCAGAGTGCTCCCTCACTCTTCTCTGCCTGGGATCTCGCCGATCTGCGGTGCGAGGCGGAGAGGATTCGCCAGGAGGCGTTGGATCAGATCACCGGTCCGCCCTGTGCGCCTCCACCATCTGGCCGCAGGCGACGGGCCCGCCGAGCCGGAGTTTCCAGGAGCGGGGAGCAGGGCGGCGCTCCCACACGGACCACCAACGTCGGCTGCATCTCCGCGCTGCATGCACCACCGGTTCTCTCCCCCGCCGTCTTTGGCCCTCCTCCAGCTGGCTCTTCGAAGGCTCCTCACATCAGGGGGGGTCATGGAGGACCCAACTCCGTCGCTAGACCTCCCAGGGGGGGTCAGGGAGGACCCGTCCCAGTCGCTAGAGCTCCCAGGGGGGTCAAGGAGGACCCGTCGCTAGAGCTCCCAGGGAGGGACAAGGAGGACCCGTCCCCGTCCCTGGAGCCTCTTCACCGTCGACCGCTGTCGGTCGAGCCTCCAGATTCTTCTCAGCCGGCGTCCAAGCCTCCAGATTCTTCTCAGCTGGCGTCCGAGCCTCCAGATTCTTCTCAGCCGGTGTCCGAGCCTCCATATTCTTCTCAGCCGGCGTCCAAGCCTCCAGATTCTTCTCAGGCATCTTCGTCGCCGTCGACCAGCCAAGCTCCTCAGCCGCTGCCTGAGCCTCAGAAGAGGACCATAGGCTCGGCCGCCAAAACTCAGGCCAGCAACGGGACGCCCATCCGGCTGTCCACCAGACTTCCAGGTCCTCAAGGGAGGATCACCGGGCCGACCGCCGTCTAGCCAGGGGACACCATCCGGGCCGTCCGCCAGACTGCCGTCCAGGAAGGGGACGCCATCCGGGCCATCCGCCAGACTTCCAAGTCTTCAAGGGACGCCACCGGGGCCGTGCGCCAGACTTCCAGGGGCGTACCGAAAAAGACTCAGGCCCTCCTTCCGTGGGCCTCCTCCACCCACCCTGGCAAGGGTGCTTCCTTTTTCTTTCTTGCTCCTCTCTCCACGGCGTCTGGAATCTGCCTTTAAAGGGGGGGGGGGGGGGGGGGGGGGCCTGTCACGCTGCCCTATTCACTCCTCCTCATTGTCCTCACCTGTCTCTCCAATCAACCACACCTGATCCTACTCACCTCCTGCCTTTAAAGCCCATCACTTCTCTTCACTCAGCGCCGGATCATTATATTGTCTTCTATCTCCATGGTGTGTCGTCTTCCTGCCTCTCCGTTCCTGCCCGATGTCCAGTCTCTCCGTTCCTGCCGTCGTCCACATCACCTCCTCCACCTTTAATAAACATCCTCAGCATCTGCGTTTGGGTTCATACTCCACACACTTCCTGACATTAAGTATAACAGTCAACAGAAAGGCTGAACAAATTACAGGAAATTTATGGTTTTATTAATTTGAGCTTTCAACCTTGATTTCTTGTTAAATTAGCTAAATATTAAAATATATGCTGCCATACAGATGCTGAGTCAACATAGCCTGTATTTAAAATATAGAATATAAAACAGAGCTTGGTTTACAATTTGTTTTTATTCCAGCTTTATCTGATATCAAAACATGCTTAAGAAAATTAAAACATGTCAGCTACATAATCATTTTATCTTCATGTCGAAAAGATTTTTAAAAATCCCATGACCATTTCCTCTGTCTACTACTCATTAGGCACTCTCAATGTTGTTGACCATAGTCCAAAATCTACATTTTCATGTCAGGGTTTTGCAAAAACTCCTTATCAGAAGGAAAAACTGCAACCCATTCATCTCTTATTATACATTTAAAATGTACTGATATGCAAGGCTATAGTTAGAATCTAAGGCCCAACTCACACTCTAACCCAGGGGTTTTTTTGCAACAAGAAAACAGTGCCAACAACGATGTGACTGTGCAGGACAGTTTTAGTAAGCAGATAGACAGTAAAATAAATTTATATTTCGTAAAATAATCAACCAATATTCATTTTCTAATAGCTCTTTCAGCTCATCCTTCAATGATCTTCACATATTTTGGATATCACAATCATCTTAAAAGATATTGACATGGAATGACAGGTTGAAGTTAGGCCACAGCTGTTACGATTCTAATTCACTTCAGGAAGTGGTCACAGAGCCATAACAAACGTGAGACGAAAGGTTTAAACAGAATCGTGGGAATAAGTGTGATATATTATTACAAGGTAAACATTTCAGCAACACAGTTCAAGTTACAGGCAGACCAGCACCAATTTATGATCCTCCGGCATCTGCCTAATCTGAGAAATACTTTGATCCTAGGGCTTAGAATGGGGTAGGGACGGTAGGAACACGTGCCTACCAATATTCAGCCGCTACTGTGTCGTCACTATCAATACAACCACTATCCGTAGTGTTTAGTCAATGATTATGGAACACAAAGGGTTAAATGTCGCCGGTCTCTGTGAGAAATCCCGCCTCTAACCCAAATATTGCTTCCTGATTGGCTGCCGGGTCCTCGCTGAATTACATGTGATTGGCTGTCCCCGCTGTCATTCTATCTGCTAATCCCAGAGCGGTAAAGCTTGTCGAACATATATACAGTCAATGGTCGAACATCTCTGACTGTTAATGTCTACAACTGCTAGTTGGGCCGGATGAGAGGCATCCGCAAGTGTAAATTGTTTGGCATTTGTTCTGCCCGTGTCACGTCAGCTAGATGTATTTTACTGGTGTCATTTACATTTTGTGTTTGTGTCTGTTTGTGTGCGTGCGTGCGTGCGTCCATGTGTGTGCGTGTGTGTGCTGTAGGTGTGTGTGCTGTAGTAGTTGCTATACAGTTGTCAAAATTATATTGAGGTTGATTCCTAAGGAATCCGATCCACCTGGAGAGAGTTGCACATCTGCATAATGTGAAATTATGATTGCTAATGCAAAAAACTTCAACTTTCAACAGTGCTGCCTTGGAGCACTTTTGTGTCCCCACCAATCTCAAAATCAAACCTACTCCCTTGCATATCCCCATGATCTCACCAGATCCACTTGTATGATGTGACAGACAAAATGGTCCTTTAAGGTAGAGTTATGTATTTCAGATTATCACAAAAATATGATCTGAAAGAGGAGTAAGAAATGCTCCAGCTATTCCTGGTACATCCACTGATCATCTCTCAATCTGTTGACTTCATGTTGAAAACACGGAAGCTTGAATAGGGCTCTGTTGTGCTGCATTAGCTGTAACAACAAAAATTGTGTCATCTAACAGACAAACACAGCACAAATGACAGCTGCTTACACCCAGAGGAAAACATTGAGATAAGAACAACATATAAACAGTCTGTGTGTTCTATTTGGTGTTGCTACTCTTCAAAAGAGCCATACAATATGTGTTATGTTTTTCTCATATATCCACCAATTTTTTGGTCGTGCAAAAAATGTGTTCATTTTCACGATTTCTATCTTTTGTGTTTCCCTCTAAAATGTTTGGTAGTCTAATATATCAGCAGGTCTTTTTTTCTCCCACAAAACAGGAAAATCCTAAATTGTTTGGGCTGTTTCTCAGTTAAACATAAACCCAAAGAGTAATTCCTTAAGGCAGTAAAGGAAACAATGAAGGAAACTTTATTGACTTGAAAAGAGTGTTACAACCAATAAAGACCCTACACTACAAAGCTCTGGAACATTTTCTGAATTCATCTCTATTCCAGGACCATTAAACTGGATGTAAACATTTTTAACTGTAGCCTTATTGTTGACTCAAAACTCAATCAATTTATTATGCCTGCTTTGTATTGCTGGGACCCATACAGCAGGCCAGGAGTTGTTAGCTATTGGCATTTAAACAGTAGATAAATTCTACAACCAACAACAAAGTGTTCCTCTTAACAACTGACTGAAGAGCTAGAGATCTGGCTAAATGATGCCTACAAAGCTTAAAATGTGTTCAAGTGTGCCTAGATTGCCATTTTCAGAGTCTAAAACCTAATTAACAAGTGGCAGTTAAGAGTTACTTTGTGAGTTTGGAGAAGCTTTAAAGGACTTTAGGAAAAAGTGGTGGGTGGAAGCTTGAAAGCAAAGCCTTCTGTGACTGCAATGAGGCTGGATGAGTGTTTACTGTTAGTGTGCAGCACTATAGATAAAAAAGATTTTAACAAAGCGCTTATCAAACAGCAACAACACTTGTGACATCCTCATTACAATCAGAGTGAACTCTTCCAAACAACATTAAAACTAAGAAAACATGGAACTGAGTGATGCAGGTAGACAAAATTTTAAATCAATGTTGGCATGCAATGGACAGCTTACATTTCCATAGTAAACAAGAAAAAACAAAACAATAATTGACATATTTTTCCATATCGCTATAAAATCACCATTTGTTTTATTAATTTTTTGTTGTTTAGCTACAGATGTTGGTAATCAATAATTAAATGATGAACACAGTACATATTAAAATGTCTTCTGCAGCCCAGGACGGCTGTTAAACCCAAGCTGGATTGGCTTACATGAAGCTGAGCAGTCATAGAATTTCAAACAGTGTAAAAACCAGATGTTTGTAATTTATAAATAATTGTGTTGAATGTTTAAAGGGAAACATTGCACCATTTCTTCTACATACTGATCGTATTCCTTTGCTATGCTTGTGGCTTCAGTTAGCCCAACACTTTGGGTCAAATTAAAATCATTTTATCATGATTTGTGAAAAGCCACATCAATGTGGTGTGATGCAACCAAGCTTCTATGCTGCATATATACATGATTTAGATTTAGCACTATTTTACCAGTCCGATTATAAAGTATTCATTGCAGGGGGTAGGGCTACTACCGTCTTTAAAAATTTGGAAAAGAATGCAATTTGCTTCAATACCATTTTACGTTTGCAAAATGAATGAATAAAAGAACATCGAGCATGCAAAATTGTTTGGCTGTAACAATCAGTCTTTCCAAAATGCCACAATACTTGGCAAGATCCAAAACAGTTTGACCGTAGCTTTAGTGAACAAACAGCATCATATAAGTCAAAAAACACTCTAGATAGGTCTGTAACAAAACTGCAGAGACATTTAAGCCAAAGCTAGGCTATAAAACAGTATCTTAAGCTTTGCACATGGCTGTCCACTCAAACTAACAAGCTGGGCAAGGAGTGCATCAAGGAGTGAAGTAGTCAAGATGCCCAGGGCAAGTTCGGATGAACTGCAGAGATCCACACCTTAGAACTGAAAGCTTGTCAACTGGACAACTCCTCGTGGAATACGCTGGGGGTGGCATCATGTTTTGAGGAGGAATTTCTTCAGCAAAGACAGGGAAGATGGTCAGAATTGATAGGAAAATGGACGGAGACATAGTGGCAATAAGAAAACCTGTCAGACACTGCAAAACAGTAAAAAGGGAGGAAGTTCACCTTTACCTTGGTTTCCCTCTAAGCTAAATGATCTTGAGTTATTTTACACAAAAAAGATGCACACAACTGAAAGCTGACCTAAAGGAGGTGCAGCTGTAATTCCAGAAAAGGTGGTCTAGAAAATAATAAATAAGAGAAACTGAATACAAATGTGTGCTACACTTTTGAGATTTCTGTTTGTAAAAAAACATCACATAAAGCACCCCAAACATGAAATTACAGTATGTTTGTGTTTTTAATGTGACAAAATATGAAAATGTTTAAGTGTTTTCAATACTTTTTTCAAGACACTGTATAAACTTTCGACATCAGTGCAAGATGAACAAACCCTTTCTTTTGCCCAGTTAAGATTCATTTTGGTAAACTTTAAGTTTTTAGGAAAGGAACATTTCTCATTATTTATTCTTTTAAGCTATCAGAATTAGTTGTCTGTAGTTTGTAGATTTTTTTTAAATAAAAGGTTTTGCATCTTTTTCTAACTACATATACTGCAAATGCTCTGAGAAATGCTCAAACTATTTTGATGCACTACTTTATGCAGAAAATGCATGCATTAAAACTGTAAAGGACCAGAAGAGCAATCGTGTCACACCAGTGATTATGTGATTGCTGTATAAGCCTTGTAGACAGCTGTTGATTAAAGGTAGGTTGATCAAATTTATTTAAGTTCTGTCAGAATGGAAAGCAAACAGCTGGATGTCTGATTACCTGGACTTAGACTTAAAGGCCAGTAGATTAGGAAAACTCACTGACCTCTGAAGTACTGAAACTGAAATTCAGATGTGCTGTAATAGTGCAGAGTAATTATGCTTCCCTTCTCTCTTTGATCTTCTTTGCGGCATGAAAAAAAAAGCCTCCTCACGTCCCTTGTATCGTGATCGCCTCTTTCAGGTAATTCAGTGCTGCAGATCAGATCTTTCCCCAGTGCTCTCTCAAGCAAGACCGACTCCCTTTAAAAGATTTTTTCACACACAAGATAATCTGACAATGAAAGCAGATATTCATGCCCCGGCAAAGCATTTGGTGCAAAGATAAAAGCTTTCCTCCCCTCTATCTCACCATTCATCAACACAGAGGAACATCGAGTGAAGGCAAACCCCATTTTCTCTAACCCTCCGAGTATCTGTGCAGCACAGTGTAGAGAGTGTCATTTGTAATAAATAGCCCTTAGATAATTAGAAACATGCTTCTTTCCAGGAGAAAAACAAGATTGTGAAAAAGTGATGATTAATAAATAAAAAACAGCTAGCAAAAAACAGAGTGGGGGGGCGGGGGGGTTGATAGCAGGGGGAGCCCTCCTGGCTGAGAAACAGATGCCAAGGGCTGCATTGTTGATAACTGTTTGGCAGAATGGTGCAGGGTTTTTGCCAATTCATTACCCAGTCCAGTGAGGAGACGTCGCACAGTCTCCAGTAGCACTCAAAACACCACCCACTTGTCTTGTCACTCAAGAGCATGTTTGTACGATAACAAGAAGTATTTGATTAAGTATAATGTCCGTTTTGGTGTCGGAGTAATTGAGGCTATGCAAAGCAATACTCAAAGAGAGTATCACAACATGAATTTGCATCCTTCCAATTAGTTTTACTCCATACATCCAAGAGGACTTGGAACCTGCATCAAATGTTCCCACATTTGGCTTAATGAAGTGAGTTGGATAATACTGTACCTAACAAAAGAACTGGACCTATTTGGAGAATAAGTGCACTCAAAACACGTGACTTTAAAGAGACAAGACTTGTTCGCTTGACAGTTAAACTTCAATTCACACATCAAATCATTTGTCCACTTTTAAATAGGTTGGCTTCTAAATGGTGCAGTTATACCAAGCTACCTTTGTCTGCAAACTGTTGGCTCTGTGCGAGAAGGGTACAGTCATTTTCTTTCTCTCTGTAAGCCTGAATAAGACCTCATTGAAGTAAATGGGTTAAGTAACAGCCAACTTGCTAAACAATAAGCACAAACGAAGTTAAAAAGCTGGATGGAGCTGAAGATTTATAACTGAGGGCAGCACCTTCCTCATGTTCATGTTGCATTCACATTGTCATTTGACAAACCTCACCAAAGGGTGGAATACATCACCGCCCAAACTGCTGCTTTGAGCTGTCAAGTTGTTGGACAGAATGATCCTACCTCACTTAAATGCAACATAAGCCACAGGCACATTGACAAAGCGAGGAGAGACAGTCATCACTGACTGACATGAACAGAGGAGGAAAGATGCTCTCACTAATAGAGGAATCAATATTGGCCATTTTGAATGAAGAATCAGGTTCCCTGGTCAAAGATGTTAATGATGGCTGGCTCTATTAACAGTCAGCTTAGATCTCTGGAGCCTGAAGAACTGCAGCTTAAACTCTCTACATTAAGATATAGGTGAATAACATATTCTGCTCAAATGTTTCAGCCTTACATAGGGCTGGGGTTTTAAAGCTTTAACTTCAAATAACTAATTACAG
Source organism: Valencia hispanica (assembly GCA_963556495.2). NCBI lineage: Eukaryota > Metazoa > Chordata > Actinopteri > Cyprinodontiformes > Valenciidae > Valencia > Valencia hispanica. Next base: position 9,313,753 of record OY747708.1, on the reverse strand, counting down.
AGAAAAGCAAGAAAGCCCCCCGCATATGATCATATTGTGAAAAGTATGTAGAAAGTAATGATCAGGGTATGTGATGAAACAGCTCTGGCTAACCGAAGTCAAAAGGACACTGAACATTGCTTTTGAGAGTAATCTTCACAAGTTATTGTTACTATAGAGACCCAACAAGTAAAATATAAATCCAGAGAATAGCAACACTATTGCTATGCCAGCATGCTTTAAATAAATAAACTTTTGTTTTTATTTTATTTACGTTACGGTTCAGACTAGGGGTGAAGGGTTAAGAAAAATACTCACATGTAGAGGATTTAAAAATTACATTTTCACTAAAATCCAGTGACTGTAAGGAGTGACATAGAGGGGTTGAAAATATTGGATTATAGAAATAAATGGAAAAACACATGTTCTGTAAAATACATAACTTTCTCCCTGACATAACTGCATGATTTAGAAGAGTATTAAGAGTGAAGCTTCTGGTTTAGCTACAAGACAAATCTAACTGCATTTGAATCTGTATGGCTGGATGAACCACTGCATGAAAGCGAAGCCACAGCATTTTAGTTTCCAATAAATAAAGGCAGAAATGTTTGTACATCATCACAGTCAAAACTTTATCTCTATCAAACTATTCAGTCATTACCAAGAACGTATTTGAACCGAAAAAAACTGCTTATTGTGTCAAATGTTGGTATATAATAAAAATGCAATTAATCTACATTAATTGCAAAGCGTCTAAATAATTACATTATTTTGTATCGCATCCTATCACAAGATTTTTCTGATTGGAAATGACAGACATTTCTCACAAGTTAATAAAATAATGTAAAGTATATCTGTTTTTATTACAATTCTTCAAATGGTATGCTAAAAATTTTTTTATATCTTTTTCAATCATCAATTGAAAATCAAGTGCTTTAAAGAGCAATTCCCCCCAAAATCAACTTTTTTTGCTGATAAACTATAAATGAGTGTCAAATAGTGCTGTCTACATATCTGGTCATTATTTTGGTATTTTAGTCCATCTTAGTAAAAATATAAATTCTCTGCCTAAAACCGCCAGTGTGGCACCCTCTTTAGGTCAAAACTCTACACTGCATTTGAATTTGAATCAGGGATTGCTATCCGCTCTGCGGTGAGGGCTAACGTCAGCCACCCTCCGACTGTGGGATATAAAGGAAGCCAAGTCTCCGCCCACGCCTCCTCCACAGAACCTCCTTCCCTTTCCTCGCTTTCCTTTGGCGAAAGAGGTGGAAAGAAATCCTCCATCTCAAAAGGTCGCCATTTCATCTATCTCCATCTTTGTCACTGTTTGTGTCTGTGCCACTGCAGCTGCGGGGTTGTCAACATGTCAATCACAGCCCAGACCACGCCCAGCCCTCACCTCCCGCACATTCCCTGGTCCACCAGGCAACGCATCCTTTTGGCGCATTTTTCAAACATGAAATGTGGGCGGAGTTTGCTTGTACCTTTGTTTGGAACATATTGATCCCAAAAGTAAATATATTTTCAATTTTCCATCTTTACTTTACCCAAACAAGATCAGAAAGAACCCTCTTAGTGGTGATATCGATGCTGTGCAACACTTTATGTAGTTCCGCACTTTTTTGAAACCAATTGTGTATTTATTAATCCAACAAGGGATTTTAGATTAAACATGAGAGTATGTAATCCAAATTATGACATATTAATACAATTAAAGTTGTAGCTAAAGGAGAATTGCTCCTTGGACTTTATTAAAGGAGATGCTACAGTCCTTTTCTCCTCTCTTAAAAAGGCTTGGCTTCCACTGTATACATTTGTCAATGTGATTACAGAAAAAAGCGGGAGGGGCGGGGTTGTTGTGTAGTTGCTGTTTTGTCTCTCCAATGTACAGCTCTGAACACTCCTCACTGCTGCACTGGACAGCATATACAATGCCACTGAGCTTGTTTTGGACAAAACACCTAAACGAACAGCAACTACACAAAATGATGGTTCAACATAGAAGAGCACACTCATCAGGCCAAGACTCAGCAGTCCATCTACATCTGAAGGACAAAGGTCACTCATTTGAAGACAATAATGTACACATAGATAGAGAAGACAGATGGTTTGAGAGAGGAGTGAAAGAAGCCATCCATGTAAAACATATGAAACCAACCTTGAACAGAGGAGGTGGTTTGATATTCCCCCTTTGAAACACATACAAAGCAGCCTTGAGTTGCCTACCCAAGAAGTTTCACTAAAACCCACACATTGAGGCATGTGACCAAAACAGCGCATAGTTACATAACCGGGGTCGTTTCACCATTAACGACACTTACATCACCAAGACTGCTTAGTGCTTTGAAGCTTTTGCAACCCTGATCCCTGATAGCCTCGTTAGGTATAACGATAGCCCCATTAGTGAGCCTTAACCTTAGAATTATAAATCTGATACTCCCAATCCAGTTTTCAGAACTGAAGAAGCCTCTTGGATGAGAGACGCAACTTATTCAAGACAACAAGAAAAGTCCACTCACCTTCATTTTAACTTAAGAATATCATGTCCTGGATGACTGAGAATCTACGGCAACGTCTGAGATAAGCACCAGTGAACAGCAAACACACTCAAGACGAGAGCAGCACGTGTGTCGCCTCTCAGTGAAACTGGGATGGAGAAGCTGGAGTGGTGATTCTGAAGAGGGCTCAGAGGGACACTGAGGGACCACAGAGGGAGTGAAAAGTCATGTGAAGTGAAGCAGAAAATGAAGAATTTAACAGAGACAGGAAGAGAGAGTCGATGAGGAAGGCAGAACTTTAGGGATCTAATGGATGAAGGGGTATAGGTATCAGGAGATCAAGAAAATGGTGAGTTGGGAAAGAAAAAGTAAAGATACTGAAAGGAATAAACTTAACAAATAAAGTGGAATTAGAGAGACCGAATAAAAAGAATCCTACAGAAAAAAATGAGGCATTAAGAGCTATAGCAGCTGAGAAACAAACAGCAGGAGCTCAATTATCTACAGTTCCCGCTGCTTCTTCCTCCGTCTGTGATTGGACAGCATGTATCCATCACTTCCTTCAGTAGACTTAATAATGTTTATTCTGTGAAATAAATCCAAATAAAGTCTAATTCTCCATCATTATTACACAGAAAATTCCAAGCTGTTTGTGCATTGTAAACATTTGATTAAAATTAATCGAGCAGTGGGGAGCGCTGTCAGAACAAGCAGTGTAAGCAGAAATCACATGTTTTGAGTGATTGTTCGCAAACTCTGCTCACAGCCCCACAGAGAGATGATGTCATTGCAAGCTAATAATAACAATAATTCAGCACACTTTCTCCATCCCTCGCACCCGGCTCCCTCCTTGATTTTTCTCCAGTGTTTGCCAAGCTAGTGCAAACACGCACCTCAGATGCTCAGAAAGGCACAAAGTTATATTCTAAATGGCAGTGGATATACAGCATGCACCCAAGGCTGACAGGGGCCAGATCAATAGAGCTTTAGGATATTTTAAGAAAATGACTGAGGAGGCATGCAGACAGCCCAGAGCTGTGCCGCGGCCTGGGCTCTGTGTGTATTTACAGTGCTATTCCTGAGGGAAAGGCAAAGAGCAGCAAAGCTCAAACAGAGCCACGGAGTCATTATTTTTAGTCATGTTTGCTGTGGGCTCGTTCAAAACGCCCTTTCTCCATAGCGGGAATAAAGAGCAGCAGCATGAGGGGGAGAACTGGAACAAACCCCGAGGACAGCGTGCCTGGGCAAACACATCATTACAGAATCAGATACAGTCGTAATTATAATCGCTCACTTTAATTTGTTATACATGAGATAAGTTTTTTTAGAACTGCATGCATTCTGGAAAAAGCAAAGGTTTGTACTTGGAAATTGCATGTTGTAATGCAAATGTTAGACTGAAATGTTTTCCACATCGAGCCAGAGTGGATTCTTTGTGCAAGCAGAGTTTCAAAAGTCATTATGAAGAGATCCAAAAATGTGTTCCTGAGGGATTCCAGCATTGACAACACTTCATCATCACAGCGGTTTTCTTGCCCATGTGAGTGCACATATTTGACCATTTGCAGGATAATGCCGTTGTGTGGATGTGCATGACTCCATTTCCACATATTTTCATGTGTGTTGTCTCTGAAGTACCTGAGAGAGAAGCTCGTCCCTGTAGCACTAATACGGAGCTAAGCAGAACCAGAGATGACATCTATGATCTATCACACCAAGCCACCTGCTTCCCCCCCAAAAAATGGCATTTAAATGCCACATCTGCTCCAGCGCACCCCCCACCCCCCACCAACCACCCAAAACCCACACAGCACAACAGAACGTCCGAACGTAGCATTAACAGACTTTTATATTATATGTATATATAATATATATTCTGCCTTTGGTGGAGCCAAGTGATTCATATGCAGCTGTCATTAGTTTTAGAAGTGGTTGAGAATAACTTCAGAGGTCACCCTGGCTGCACTCAGTGAGAACCAAAAGCCCATTGGTCACAGAGCGCATGAAGTCCAACAAAATCTGACCAGCTGTCTGAGTTTTGTTGGCTCACCGTGTGAACTGGGTTGGATTTGGTTAGGCAAGAAATTAATGTGCTGTGCTGCACATACAGGAAAGAGAATGCCAGAACCTTAACTCTTCTGTACTTAACACTGTTTTGATTGTCTGCTTTGTACAAGGCAGGACACTCAATACATCCAAAATGAGATTATGACGTGGTGTACTTACGTTTAGATACTACGATTTACTGAAACTGAATATAATCCCAAGATTAATAAAGTTTAGTCATGCATTTCTATGTTCATATTCTTGCCATTTTCTACTGGGAAAAGTAGAGTTTGTGTGATTCATACTGATTCTCTGGTGATAAGTAAAAAGAAATCCTATAAGCTCTGTTGAATACAATGCCTCTGAGAAGCTTTTTCAATCCATTACCAATTCATTCCTTGGATGAGAAGGGAAACATTTTTTTTATTATAAAACAAGGCTAGATACTTTCAATTCAAGTTACAGAACAATTTAAGTGTTAAGATAGTTGTAGTCCTTTCAGCACCTCCCTCCATGAGGATGCCATCGCACAGCAGCCGTCCCCATTTCTGGGGAAGAAAAGGGAATCGAACTAGGAAATTCCAGGGCCATGGACACCTGCTCTACCAACCAAGCCACTGCCACCTTAAAATGTTAAGATAGAGTAACCCTAGATCACTATGGTGACATAAATTATCAAGAAGAGAAATACATTTATTTTGCATTCTTCTCTTGTCATAACTGTTGTTTCTGCTTCAGGGTAATGTTTCACTACAGATTTTTGCAATCTGTTATTCCCATAAATAAATCTTGGAGCAACCATTTCTGAAGAAGTTCTGAAGATGAAAGTTTTATGTTATTTACAGGTATGTCTTTAGAAATGTTAAATAATAATGCCTAATTTTAGATTCAAAACAATGTCAGCAATGTAGCATATTCATATTGTTTTCCATATTAAACAATCATAAACCATGATCTTTACAAAAGCACCAGTAAAATATATTTTAATGTTTCCATAAAAGTACAGTGTGAATCAAGAAATTTTCAAAACTAAAATTATGTCCTGTGATTCATCTTCTAGCTGCTTTACATGTAAAGAAAATGTTTTTTTTTAGTATGCGTCTTTCAGCGTTATTACTGTTGAACTTTATCAGCGTGTGGAGAAATCACTTTTTGACCCTATTTGTTGTGCATGGAAAGGCTGGATGCAATATAGAGCAAAAGAGGAGGCTGTGTGGGTTGTTTTAATGAACTCCGTGCTTCAGAGTGATGGATAGGCTTGTCTGACCGTTGTGTCTGTTTCACCCCTTCAAAAAGCTCAACTATCAGGCTTGAAATCAGTCATGAACTTCCCACATAAATGCTAAGATGCAAACCTTCATGTCGGCTATTAGTGAACACACATGTGCATCCACATAAAAAGTGCATTTTATCACTGCGGTGGATTTCACAACAAAACACTGAGATAAAAGGGAGAAAATGCATACCAAGCCAACACATTATGTAAGAACAATTAGCAAAGAAAAGATCAAGTGTCACTTTCGCTTGGAGTAAAAAGTTTTAACTATATTTTTCCTGCAATGTTCTAATCTTGTCCCTTATTGTTGGGAAACTTTTCTTTAACAGTTTCGAAGTCTTGTACTAAAGAGAAGCAAAAATAATGTAAGTCATCTGGCTATTATTCCAATTCAACTAAACACATGAAAAACTATTTGGAAATATATTTAAATCAAACATATAGTTAAATCAAAAATAAATAGTGCAATCGAAGCAAAAAGATACCGGCACGTACCCTAAAGCAGGGTTGTCCGACTTCAGTCGTCAAGGGCTGGTGTCCTTTAGATGTTTCCCTGCTTCACAAGATGTGCCTCTAACAGTCCAACTACCTCCTCAGTTCTGCAAAGACCTGCTAATTAACCATCATTTGATTCATGTGTGTTGAACCAAGGAAAAGAACTAAAACTTGACTGTCGTTGGACACCACTGTCCTAAAGTGTTTTGAAGTTTATCTCAATTGACTTTGCTTTGAGACTGATTCACAACTTGGATTTAGATCTGGACTTTATGGGATCATTGTAACGTGGACATGTAGTGATCTAAGCCATTGCATTTCAGCCCTGGCTGTATATGTCGTGTCATTGTTCTGCTGAAAAGATAAAATTATGCCCCAGTCTGAAGTCTTTTGCAGCCTCTACCAAGCCTTTTTTCAAGATTTCCCCTGTGTTTAGCTCTATCCATCTATCTATCTTCCTATCAACTTAAGCTAGTTTTCCTTTCCAGTTGTGGGGTTGCTGCTCTGTATATATTGATCCTTATCTGGGTCACCTGCCTCAATGCTAGTTTTTCCTTGGTTTTCTCAATAACTCAATCTACATTAAGAACCTGTCACCTGCATGTCTAATTTTGGATTATCTAAGTAGTAAGGACTATCTGAGGCTGTGCAAGCTTGGATCATTTCTGCATTCCTTCTAATTTCTTTAAGAATTTGCTAAATCAATGACTAAAGTTTGTCAAGGTTGTCACTAAAGTTTCACTCCATTCTGTATCTCTTCAGTTCAGGTTTCTTTAATAGTCACAATTTCAAACAAATGAGTGTAAATAACTGGATTTATGTAAAGCTATATACACTCCCCAGTCAGAGCAGTTACATTATAATAGAGTCAAATTTAGTAGATCATCAAACTAAAAGGTGCCCTATTTCATGAAACCCCACCAAAGAATCCCCAGCAATCCCCTGAGCAAACATGTGATGAATGTGGAGAGGAAAACCAGGCTCAACAGGAGCAGCCATCTGCACCAACAGGCTGGAGGTTGAGAGGACATGAAGTAGAAAAAGAAAGGACCAGGACTGGACCTAATTCTATTGAACTAAGAAAAAAAGTTAAAACACAAACATATATATTATCAAAAGCCAGTGTCAAGCTGTGGTTTTATTTGGTATTGTATGTGTTTTTGGCTGACTTTCCAATAGCAAGATTTTGGTTTTTAACATATTTTATTGGCTGTGACAAAACTTTAACAAGTCATTCACCTTGAAAGGGCCACAGACTTTTGAATGCTACACTGTTGGACAAGATATGTTAAAAAAAACAGAACCAAAGAGTTCAAAACAAACCAATGGCACTGTCCAAGGATCTGAAAGTTCACAGTATAACTATCCCTATTCCCTTGTGTACTAACCCTTTATATCCATTTTTTCCACAAGGATATAGTAAAAGTTCTGCATCTGTGTAGATTTTGTTGTTTTTTAAATAAAATGAATCATGAAGTATTCTATTCTAAAACACTGATACAGTAAGGCGTATTTATGTTGCAGGATACCTTAATGAGTTCCATACAGACTATTACAAGTATATGAAGGCCTCCAACAGCCATCAATTCTCTCTGCAATAAGTAATTAGCTTCAATCTGTGAAAGACTTAAATGAAAATAGCATTTTGCTATTAAAGGTGTTGAAAGTATTTGATGAAAAAACAGATTAATCGCACTGTGTGTCACCCAAAATGGGAAAAAAAGCTTTTTATATTTCAATAAAATGTTCAGAAACAAAGCTAACATTCAAGATACAGTAGATAAATGAAAAACAGGTGCAGAACAACGCTGATAAAATAACACCGAGTGCGGATAAGCTTGGCTCAGCTGTACAAGCTTTTGTATGGGAATAAAGTTGTCCGCTTATAGCTGCAATAACAGATTGTGTCTTCAAAAAAATGACCTTTGGGATTTAATGCAAGTCTAAATGAAAATGTAATTCAGTCGGAATGTTTGGGTGAAATAAAAATAACACATGACATGCAGTTAGATTACAGAATGTGAAGGGGATTCATGATGTCATCATTTAAACCAGATTGTATCTAGAGTTAAGTGAAAGTAAATCCACAGCATTGTCCCAAATCATCTCTGAATGCAAAGAAAAACTTTAAAGATAGATTTGATCACTAAACATCAAAGATGTAAAGTTTAAAAAAAGGATGATAAATTAGAGAAATGTCCTCTCCATGTTGTATGAAAGAACAGTTTATGTTTAGCACTGCTTCTTGTGAAAGAATATAGACCAAACTTGAGCCGTTTAAAGCAGCAAACAGGGATCTCAGTGTCTGATGTTGGGGCTGCGTGGTGTTTTATAACAGAAGGCTTTCTGACAGGAAACGCTGAATTGATTAACCTTTATTTATCCATGGCACACTTGAAATGCAGGTTGTGCTTTGTTCAGTCATGTTGCATTGCATTTACACCGAAATGCCTGCAGGGGAGGATGAGCGGAAACCGCGCAGACCACCATCCCTGCCGAGAGTTATTTTTCCTTCCTCTTTTTTCCCCAACAGATGGAAGAGACAGCTTCTATAACATATCACAGTTTATTAGCAGAGAGCCAGACCCATTTCATTTTTCTCCCGTTTTCAGAGAGCGTAATTCTTCTCTTCACAGCGGGAAGAATGACATGCCGACACATTCTTCCAGTTATGTCATGCAGCATGCTTTTTTGGAGAAAATGTTCTGCAGCCGAGTCTTCCCTGGCTTCACTTCCAGAGCTATAAGGGGAAATGCTTTTCACAATCTTGAATGTTTCTGTAATGCAAATGTCCAAGTCCATGTCTAATTATCCAGTCCTAGTGGTCCTTGAGGGGCCTTGGGGCCAAGATATAGTATATCTTACAACACAATTATTGCCTGTCAAGTCTTACACCATTAATTCTGTGAAGCCTCTACAAACTATTCACTGTCAAGCTATCAAATCCCTCCCCCCACTCCCACCTTCCTCTGCCTTCCTCTCACATCTTATAGACCTCATTTGCAGATAATAGGCCATACAAGGGTAGACGTGTTCTTTTTAATTATGCCAAACATTATGAGGTTTGAGTTCTTCCTTGATGCTAATAGATAGATGGCAGCTGTGCATCTTTGCATAAGGAGCACTTTATTGCTCCTCCATTTGGTTAGTGTTGTTGATGGCTTACAGCTGATCTTTGCACACCTCATTTGACTGGAAAATTAGAGGCTGGGAGGCTCCGGTTGGGAGACCTGTGAGCGTAATGAAGTTCTGACATCTGATTAGAAAGTAAATGTCAGAACTCACACAGGAAATGACAGGAATGAAAGATGGAGGAAACATCGAATTAATTTGAACATTCAGAGATCCTGATAAAGTTGATTTTATGTCAGCTAGTCTAAATCAGAAATTAAATGAAAAACTACAGCATTCATTAGATTCCAAATGAACATCAAAATAAGTGATCACTGTCAAACTATTTTAAGTCAGTATTAGTCTGTGTACGTCATGCAAAACTAAGTGTTTAGCGCAATTGCATTCAGATGAATGTATTCATCAGTTACTGCTGCTTTACCAGTACTGTATTCATTAGTGAAGGAAAGATTAAATCCAAGAAACCTTTGGGGCATACTATAGCTTCTTTCTAAAAAAAAAAAAAAAAATGACACTTGAATTCAAGACCTTCAGTTGTGTGTGTGTTTCTGTGAGCGGACATCGCGTATCGGCCATGTACACACGTAGCCGGGGATTTTTAAAAACAAACATTCATAGACATGCCAAACCTGTAGGGGGCAGTAGTTACACCAAATCCTACCAAAAAGCAAACAAAAAGCGCTCGGACAATCGATGTCAACACATTTCTTAGGGCATAAATGCTGTTTCTGAGTGTAAACATAGGTTGCACAAATTATGTTGGAGTAATTTTGTTGCGGAAAGTGACGTTGCGGAGCCGAAAACTCTATCCACACAATGGAAAATGCCAATCTTCACTTTGGCCAGAGTTTTTAAAAAGATTAGTTTTGGTGCTGTAAATCTGGGTTTTCGTGTGGATGACAGGCCAAACGGTAGAAAAATATCTTCGTTTTGTGAGATACCCGGCTACGTCTGGACAAGGCAAATATATAATTGATAACATGGATGCCTCTCCCCTCTTGTTGAAGTTAAAAATATAAACTGAAGGTTCATATCCAAACCATAAAATTTGTATATGTTGTCTATGTTGTATATACACTCCGTTTGTGTTGTTATTGTGTGCAAACTGCCAGTGGGCAGGAAGTGAGTTTAGCAGGGTTTCCAGGTATAACAAGCAATCGAGTGAAGCTGTAGCTTAATGAATTCAGTCTCTTGTAAAGCCCGGCACAGACTGTGAGGTTTTGAAAAATCTTGCAGCATTTGACCATCTCATTCAATGCGAACTCGATATGATAGTAGCTTCTGTCACACTGACACTGCACGAAAGATGCCACACAATACAACTTGCTGCTGCAGTGCAATCGCATGCAACAGATCTGACCGACCAGTAAATAGACCTCCAATGAATGGACAGCATGTTATAGGTTTAATGTACTTAATGTGAGAGTCAGATGCTTAAAAGAGGAAAAGGAGGAAGAATGAAAGCACACAGCAATGGAAACGCTCATAGATGTGCAAAAGTGGACAAGAATCAGATGTGTGTTGCATCAGTGCTGCCGCAGACATATCCCAGAAAAATACCAGATGCTGCTTGGGTACTTGTAGGTTTTCATTGACCGAGAGAGAATTCATGACCAGATGATGGATCAAGCGCATTACCAGAGATTTTCTTTTGCAATTAAAGAATTTGGCTTAGATCACTGATAATAGCACAATGTGAAACTAGCTTAACTTCCTGACCATCACAGAAAGAAGCATAGCCATAATGTCACCATCAGAATCTCAAAACACAATTTTCTTCCTGTTGCCTTTTAAGAGGAAGATATTTCAGTTAGAGCAGCTTTATTGGAAATTTTCCTACACTAAATACAGTTTTTTTGTAAAAAAAAAAAAAGAAAAAGAACAGGGGAGAACTAAGCAAACGAATAGTTGCCAAATTCCATTGTCCATCATTCGTTCATCATTCAGGCAAATATCCTTTCATCCAATGTCTCTTTATCCCCCATTCATTCAATTCAATTAAAAAATAATGTGTTGATTCCCTAGGAAAATAAGGTGTTATAGCTCTTACTAATTAATTCTTCAAGGAGTTGTAGTAGATCATGATAGCTATGGGCAGGAAGGATTTCCTGTAGCGCTCTGTGTTGCAGCAAAATCTAAGAAGACTCTTATTGAAGACACTCTGTTGTTGTAGGATAGTCTCATGAAGAGGATGCTCAGGGTTGTCCATAATTGTCTTGATTTTATGAAGAATCCTTCTTTGCATCATCATCTCTAGATATTCCACAGTCGTCCTGAGATCAGAACCAGACTTCTTTATCAGGTTGTTGAGCCTTTTTAAGTTCCCGGCTCTAATGCTTCTACCCCAACAGATGATAGTTGAAGAGATTACACTCTCTACAACAAACTTGTAGAAGATCTGCGGCATCTTGCTGCAAACCTTGAAGGACCTAAGCTTCCTTAAGAAGTACAGTCTGCTCTGTCCCTTCTAGCAGATCGCTTCACTGTTCAGTCTCCAGCCCAGTCTGTTGTCCAGGTGAACTTCGAGGTATTTATACTCCTCAACCACCTCCACTTCTTCCCCCATGATGGAAACAGTGTTTGACTTAATTCTGTTTCTTCTGAAATCTAAAATCATCTCCTTTGTTTTTCTTCACATTCAAGGTAAGATGATTGTTTCCACACCATGCCACAAATACCCTTTTTCCACTAGGGTCAGCTCAGCCCAGGCTGTGTCGGGTCAGCCCGCCCCAGGACGGTCTAGTTGTGTTTCCATTGCCATCTCAGGAACGCAGCAGTGAGGACATGGGTGGGCTCAGCGTAGCAAAGTTTCAGTAAAATTAAGTCATCACTCATCGTTTTCTGACATTAGAGATGCCGATGCTGGAGCGAGTATCTAGCCCACTCTCTCTCCCGTTGCTCTCCGACCTTTCACCATAAATGGCGTCCATTTCTGCAAAGCACTTCCAGTGCAGTCAGAGGTAGCTGACTCGACCCTGGCCGGGCCGAACTGACCCTATTGGAAAAGGGGCAAAAGCAGGCTGCTCAATCATAGAAATTAATTATAATCACGATTATTTTAGTAATCATTGAAATCACGATTATTCAAACGATTATTGGTTGCCTTTTTAAATACATAAAAAACTTTGCAAAATATTTTCTTTGGACAGTTAAAAAAAGTCCAAATTAAATTAAATATGCTGCAGTTTCTAAGAAATTTTCTATTAGAGACATCTGCTCACCTACCCCCTGCTGGCCAGCCCTCACACCTGCCCAAGCAACCTGAACAGTGTGGCCTGATTGCATAATCACACAGTGCTGTTTGTTTATGTCAGACCAAAGCTAGTGAAGGGTAAAATGAAGACTGCAACAACAACATTTCATCATGCTGCAGGTAGTTCAGCCGATCAGCCGCACTCACACAAAACGCACAGGACGGACTTTCTGCGCTTTGGGTGAACAAGCGGGAGGGCATCCTTAATCCTTTTTTTCAATTATGCCATTTTTGTAATTGTCTAGTGTAATAATCAAAATCAAATTTCGATTAATTGCATAGCCTTACCTTCTTCAACCTTTCCACCTTCGTTCGTATCGCCATCCTCCCTGCCTCTGTTTATTTCTTCATCTCTTTGCCGTCATCCTTCATCCCTCATCCTACTTTTGACTGATCATCACTGAGGTTCAGTAATGCCATTTATTCTACATGGCAGCAACACATTAGTAGCAACATTTACTCCACTTGGTTTTTGTTGTTTTATCTAAATTTAGATCCATCCATTTTCTATACGACTTATCCTTTGCAGGGTTGCAGGGGGGCACATCCATACGCAGGGCGCTTAAAGACACATGGGACCCGATCTCCTTCATGTCTGCTTCGATTCCTGTAGGGCGGATTGACTCCTCCTTACACCAGCTATCAAACACTTGTATGGGGAAACCTTTTTTGCACCAACATGCTCACACACACATAGGTGTGGGGACATTGGTGTCTACAGATATATTCTTGGGCTTATCATCACTAATTCTTGAATAATTGGTGTGAAAAGCTTTTTAGTGACATGGTTGTTGTATTTATATACCAATTTTTGTGTGTTGTGGATGTGTAGTTCTTAGTTCAATTCAATTTCAATTCAGTTTATTTATATAGCGCCAATTCACAACAGATGTCATCTCAAGGCACTTAACAAGAAGTCATTTCAATACATTTATACAAACATTCCAATCTGCTAAAAAGTTTCCTATTTAAGGAATCCCAGCAGATTGTGTCAGTCGTTGGCGTGAGGTTGGGCAGACTTTCCAACCAGTTCACATATTTGGTTTGTTATGTCAATGTTGCTCATTTTTTTGGATGTCTTTTTTCCCCACCTCTCTGTTGTCTTGCGGATGTGGAGGACTGGGTTGTTTTTCTTGTGTTCTTTTTGTTCCCCTTCCTCTCTTGTATCGTCAACTCACACTGCTACTTCTCGTGCCTCTCTTCTTCATCTTCTTTCTTTCTTCTCTCTTGTTTTTTTTCTGTTTGCGTGTCCATAACTATAGGTAATTAAACCCAACCCCAATCTCTAATAAAGATTTAAAAATAAAAATAAAAATCAGGACAATTTAGAGAGGCCAATTAACCCATTAAGTCATGTTTTTTGGGACTGTGGGAGGAAGCCGGAGTACCCAGAGGGACCCCACGCATGCACTGGAAGAACATGAAAGACTCCAGGCCGGGATTTGAACCAAGGGTCTTTTTGCTGCAAGGCAACAGTGCTATGAACTGCACCACTGTGCATGGCACACTTAGCAGTACAGTGATGTGATGTGTAATACTGTAGTAGTGTGGTTAATAGAGCAGATCTACAATTCAAATCTCTAATGAATACTGTTTGTTTGGCTGTTTATTGCATGTATGTAAGTATGTTGGATTAATTCTTCATTCTTGAGGGAGAGCAAGCAAGAGCGAGCATTCTGTCCAAGGTGTACATCATATCTGATCCAGTAACAGTTGAGATCATATGTAGCCCTCCGGGACTTCTACCAACCTTACAAACAACATAGTTTTATAAAGGAAAGAGGAAATACTTGAATATCATGCTTAAGATTATTTCAAAGTTTTCATCAAAATATGATAGTCTCCTGAGCCAAAGTTGGGATGAAACAGAAAAATACGGGTACAGGTTTCAGCAAATCTATAACACTCACAGAGCTCATTAATTACAGCTGCTTTGCAGAAGTGTACAGGATTTTAAAATTACCCCCGTGCTCCTAACACAGTCCCCAAACCCCCGAGAAGACATATTTATTTTCTTCTCTTTAATTCCGTATTTTCTTCCTAGCCCGCTTACTTGCAACTTTGTCAGCAAATGTGGGAGACAAAATAATTGCCTCTATATTTCCTGAATTGATTTCCTGCACAACTCTAATACAGTGGTCAGGCTGGGCACTCAGGCATTCATGACAACCCTCTAGTATTGAAAGGCTTTTTATTTCAGGACAAAAAGAAGTAGCTAGAGGAGTCAAGACTTAATTTTCTACAACTAGTTATCAATGTCAAGTGTTAATCAAAACAAAAAATTTGTTAAAGCTTAAATTCTTGCACATTTTTTATCTGTAAAACCCATTGACTGGTTTTGAAAATTGAAATCGAAATAATTCAATGAAAAATGCAAACAAAAAGAATATTCTTCATCACTCTTTCTACTGTTTGTTAGTTTATTTCCAACATTGTTTCCTAAAGGCTAGTCAAAATACACAAAAAAAAACAAGAAACATCTTTGTGGTTAAAACAACTCATAACAAAACAAGCAACCATCAGACAGTAGTAGAAATGGGGTATTTCTTAAAAGGCAGAAGTCAGAACAGACAATAACAGCTAAAAGGAATAAATACATATCAGCCTATAGATTTTTATGTATCTGATGTTACCCTACAATAAAATCTAATAAATATTGAACGGTATTAACTTAAGTATTCAACACACTGAGTTGTTGTTCATCCATGCATCGTTTATAAGCATTTAACCTATTGATTCAGTGGTTTTTTCCACATGGTCATGGCCTGCATCATGTACTGATGGTAGGAAAAAAATGATTTTGCTTTTGTATCTTCAGCATGTGAAATTGCTGAATGGAGATAAACAAATCCCAATAAATTCACGTCAATTTTGAAGATAGATACACCTTTTCAGAGCCAGCTGCCCAACCCACAGGACAAGTAAAGGGGACCAGGATGTTTACAGTTTTGTCCGTTATGACAAAGTACTTTCCAATGAATCATTGCAATCTCTGTTTATAAAGATGATATTAATTTCATAAGATCTTTATCTGATGCCTTATTTTGTTTAGTGATTGTGATAGTGATTGTCCTATTGAAAAAAAGTTTAAATTAGCTTTTAAATTTAACATTTCACACTGCATATGTTGTTTGAGCTTGCTTTAGGCAGTGTACACACAATAGGGATTTAAAAATAAACAAATATCCTCACCACCTCATTTTTAGAAAAACTAAAAAATGCATCCACACCTGACCGCATAAGTTAAGCACATTCATAGGCATGCCAAACTTGTAGGTGTCAGTAGTTACACCAAATTATATTCCATCAGAATAACTTTCTACTTTCTAACTTCTACATACATAATTGAGCTTATAAAAAACAAGAAAGCAAAAAGTGCCCTCACAATCAATAATGCCAACACAGCTCTGAGGGCATCCATGCTGTTTCTGAGTGTAAACACAGGTCATGCATGTGATAACAGAGTATTTTTTGTCGTGGGCAGTGATGTTGCGAAACCTAAAACAAGTAAGCAAATGCTTACAACTGAGAATTCTTAAATCTTCCCTTTGGTTGGATGTTTTTGAAATAATTGTTTTTGATGCCGTGAATGTGGGTTTTCATGCGGATGACAGACCAAATTGTAAAACAAAACAAAAATTTGTTAGATACCCTGCTACGTGTCGACATGGCCTAGTCCTTTATTTTCATTTAAAAACAGTTATATCATCTGCGTGTAACAAAATTAAAATCCACACATGGCCTTTTCCTTCTCAATCTAAAGAAACCTTAGCAAAATTAAGTCCTGGGCAATAAAGCGTTGCCACCTATGTAAGTGCTACTGCCACAATATCCAACACCTTCCTTCTGATGAAAAGACCTTGTAACAATATAAGAAATGTCATAATATTGTAGTGTTTACATGCAACACTGGAGCACTGGAGAGTTTTTAGAAGTTTTCAACACAACTGTTGCTGAAAATGATGCTTTTCCATTAGTGATCATAAGATTTTGTAATAATGGTTCCTCCAACAATGAGTCAGTTGTTAAGATCACTACATAAATAACATATATTTCACACTGCAGACATTGTTTTAGCTTTTCAAGGTTCTCTATCACATTCACACACTTTACTATATTTCTTTGCTGTAGAGTCTCCTTTCTCTGGAAGACAAATAACACAAATTCACACTTACTTGCCATGTCGCCCAAAATCTACAGCAATGCAAGCAGAATAAAGTTATATTAGACAAACTGTTGCCACATGAGTGCTTTTGTCACAATATTTGACACTTTAAAGAAAAAAAATGCTGTAAAATGCATTGTTAAAAAAAATCTCAAACAACTTCAAACTATCACACCTGTTTTACAGCAGACAGCAAAACAGAAAAGATGGTGGTGCGACGTCACCTCATAATGATTATTTGTGCACACTCCAAAAATAGGTGCAGCCAATTTTTTAAAGCAGATGTTTATAAGAGGCTTGAATTGACTACTCTTCTGGGAGTGTAGCAGCATAACAGCATGTAAATGTTGATGAGATAAAAACATTAGGTGATTCTTAAGTAAAAATTCTGTAATGTGATTAACATATTAAAGATGAAATTCATCAGTGTAACTGAGTTAACTTCTTTTACACACGTTGGTCAAGTGAAACATCAGTTTCAACGCTGCAATCAAAATCAATAAAAAAAACAAATTCCAATGAAATTGTTCGCATTATCAATCCAGGCGGAAGTGAAAAAATTAGAAGGATTTTTTCAGATGAGCAAGTGCACTCGCTGGGGTAGATGCACAAAGCTATTTGCAAATCCTAAACCTTAGCAAACCTGAGTTTGCGCATGGCTGAAATTCGGGAACCAGATGCAAAGACAAAATGGCTCCAAAAATAGAGCTAAGGAGCAAGTAGTGTCACTGCTCTGACCCAGTTTGACTGCATCTAATTGAGGTTTTTCCCCCGTCTGCTCAAAGCTGGTGGCAATTGTTGTACAGAAGAAGAAAAATGGAGACCAGGAACATGAAACACTTCTTGCTTTACAGAAAACAAGTCAGGGATATAATAAAGTTAATTAATCTTCTCATCAAATGAGATTTGCCTGATATTTTTCCAAATAATTCCTCTATTAAAAAAAGTTGTCTAAATTATGTTGAAAAGCTTTTATCTTTAATAAAATACAGAATTAAAAACTTTACAACTGTGGAACATTCTAGCAGATGGTTGAAATCCACATATTGCATTGCACAATTTTAATGAAATCCTGTTAGTACAACACTTTTGTGCAAACTAAACATGGCAATTCCATTACTTGATCATTTTCTTCACTCCATTTAATGCTTTCTTTGTCAGAATGAACCACTTAAAGGGATACATCAATCCACCGTCTTTTACAACCTGCAGCATCACTTTTTCACGTTGGAAATGTTTTCTCGAGTCAGATGTTGGGAAATGCCTTGCAGAATACCTTGCCACCTTTGTTGATAATATTAATAGTAATAATATTAATAATAACAATGTCTCTGCAATAGCCTGCTTGGTTTGTAGCTGAGGAAAGGGCATCAGCAGCCTGATGCAAACATGCAGGATGTGATGGGCATGTTTTTTGTTTGTTTTTTTTCATTGCAAGTATTTGGTGCTTTCTGCTTTGTGAATCCAATGAAGTAAAATAATAAGAGCATTATGAATGACCCCACTGTCTGTTATGACTTTATAGTTCTCGATTACTTAAGCATTTGTTTTACACTTCTCTTTATATTTTTGCTCTTTTTTGTACAAATGAAGAAAAATAATAATAGACTGCATTAGCTACCTTGTCCAACATAGAACGTCCTCTGATCTATCCCATGGGGTGAAAGCACCCTTTGAACCACTTCTGCGTGACTTTATGGCATCACACTTTCTGTGTGAATCCATCACACTGTCCATGTGAATGGATGAAGACTTGACATGCTGGATCAGCACGGAAAGTAAGACATGACGAGTGGGAGTACATTAGCCACCTGATGTCAAGTGAGACATCAATTAATGAGTAGGCTAGAAATGTGTCCATCCACACAAACACTGCAACGGGATGCCGCAGGAGGCCTGGCTCAGGGCTACTGACGGGTGGTGGATTTCAATTATTGAGGTCCCTGTTTTAAAGGTTTAAATTAATTTGGAGAACGGGAAGAGGTGTTAGGAGGCGACCAAGAGGTAGGAAGGGAATTACAGCAAAAATATATTATGTCTTAATTATGCTGAAGGAATATATTCAGTGTTTAAAGTGAAACTTGTAAGTGATCTCCTCATCAGTGTTGTGTAAATGCAAACTAAATGCATTTTTAACTGTAAATGTGTTTACATGATGATTTTGCCCTTTATTACATTCCAGGTCTCTGTGGATATTTACTCTCTCTCGATATATAAAAATGAAACTGACACTACGCCACCTTGTGGTGGCAGAAGAAAGAAAAATTAGTATGTAAACTTAAATTTCAAATAAGCAACAGCACAAAACTTTCTTAATAAAAAGAATGAGTGGCGCAAACAAAAATGTTTGCTGTAGCACAGTAATAGAGAAGCTGCTGTTCCTGTTTACATGCAAGCTAGCATTAGCACAATAGCATTGATAGCTGCTACTGGAAGAGGTATTAGTTTGTGTCCCTTTTTAAAAACATCAAAGAACTGTTTGTGATTCATTAATGAGTTTTTGCCATGAAGCAAAAATACCCAAGATAAACATGCTCAGGAGATTTCAACATTGATGTCGCAGAGGATGATTCTTTAACAACAGCAGTGAAAAATGATAACGCTAAAAAAATCCTCCAGCAATGTGTGGTATGCTGCTTTAATTGATAGGATACTAAATAAAAAACTTAAATCAGTATTGTGCTGCTGTTGATATACACAAAGAACTATTTCTATGCCAGTTTTAGTAGTTTAGAACATTTCTGGATGGATCTAAGGACTATACTAGCTATACAGGTCTTAAGTACTGGAAAAATTGAGAAATTTCAAGTTGAAATATGATTTGAAATACAATATTTTTGTTATAAATTAGATAGACCAAACCACAATTGGTACTAATGACAGCAGATTGTAATCGCCTTACTGTGACAAAACACTCATATGCATGTGTCTTACTTACTTACTGTCATGTGTACTGTACAACTGGAAGAGGGAAATTGATCTTTAACTTTTTCTTACGGATTTTGAATCCATCCAGATTGAATCAGAAGAATATTACACCGAGTCTTGTCAAAAACACAAAATCCACAATGGTAGTACAACTGAAAGATGACAGTTTCAGAAAAGCAACTGCAAAGAAATGCAGGTACAAAATCAAAGAAAAGCTGAAAGCTTTAATTTAGAATAGATTTTCCTTTCATACAATGAAAGGTTATGTTGGCTTTTCTGGCAGAAAAGCATCCAACTTCCTGGTTAAAATGAGTGACACAAATTAGGAACCAAAAATCTAACAAAACTAGTTTTCTTTGTACTGATGTTACACTTTACATTAGTAAATTTTTTGGGGGCAAATAAGGCTATATTTCACTAGGTGTTCTTACAAAATGTAATAATTAACTTTCTGAAATTAGGTCCATAAAGGTGCAATGCAAAAGACCATTTTAAATTTTTTCATTTCAGTTTATTTATATAGCGACAACAGATGTCATCGCAGGGCACTTTACAAGAAAAGTAATTTCAATCCAGTCATTCAAACATTCGAATGAGTTTAAAGTTTTAGTTTCCCGTTTAAGGAATCCCAGCAGATTGCATCGAGTCGAATGTGGTCATATGGCAACAACAGCATTCAGTATTAGGAATTACATGCTAGATTGACACAAATTGATGCATAATCATAAAGTAGAACTTAAACTCAGGCAAGGTTGTTATTCCCTTTATGACAAATAAAATCAGAAAAGTGTGGAGTAGCTTTACAAGGCATCCCTCTGAGCCTGACTCTTGTTATTTGTACAAACATGTTCTGGTGCAATTACAGCTGCAAGTCATTCAGGGTTTATCTCTACCAGTACTGCACAATCAGAGACGGAAGGTTTTTCCCATTCCATTTTGAAATATAGTTTAAACTTTATCAGATTAGCTGGAGAGCATCTATGTGCAGCAATTTTAAGGTTTTTCCACATTTCACAATTATTTGGGTAAGGACTGTGACGGGGCCATTCTAACAAATGAATATGCATTGATCTATACGTTTAGTGATGTCATCCTGCTAGAAGGTGGACCTCCACCATAATCCCAAGTCTTTTGCAAATTCTCCTGGATTGCTTGTATCTAGCTCCATCCATCCTTCTATCAACTCATACCAGCTTCCCTGTCTATACTTTTAACAAAAGATTATTTCATAGCGCTCTTCCTTAAAAGCCTGATTTGTGGGGTGTATGACAAATAATTGGCCCATCATCTGACCAGCTCCTCCAGAGTCATCATTGGCCACTGATAAATATTATCCTTGCCCAGACTTAGGTTTGCAGTTATGCCATACTTTTTGCACCTTTGTATGATAGATTAAGCAGTGCGCCGTGTGATGTGAAGTTGTAGTTTTGTTGCAACATGACAAATTGTGTAATATCTATCACTGTTGACTCTAAACAGTGCTTCAGTGTTGTACGTTCAAAATACTGATGCATACCTGCAACATACAACCCTATATTGGTGAAATACAATCTTTTTCCATTTGGCCTCTATCAAATCATCCAAAAGCACACACTGTGACAGTACCATGGCTGATATTTGTATCAGGCTCTGTCAGCAGGATGCACAGAGTAAACAAATCCAAACTGATTGGCACCCGATCCACCTTACAGATTCCAGCAAAGACAACTCGAATTGGATTCAAAAACAACACACGTAGATTTCAATTTTTCTTCACAGATGGGAGCATTACGCACATTGTTTGTGCTTTGTCTCCAGTATCTGAAACTGGGGTATAAACAGTAATCACATTGACATAGTCCCAAAGAGACGACACAGATGTTGGGTGCTCTGGGCTTGCACCTGCCTATGAGACAAAAACAGAAAGACGGGTGGCCAAACAGGCAATAGGAGAGGTGGTGTGAAGGTCTTTCAGCGTGGGTGGATGCCTGTGAGTTAACAGTGCACCGCTGCTTCTGCTCTCTCTTGATTTTCTCCTTCTTGCCCTCTGTCATGCCAAAGTCTAAAGCCCAGGAGAAATTAGTCACCCAGCACGCTGTGGCAAGGATGGTGTGTGTGGATGTGCGTGCACGTGTGTGTATGTGCGCGTGCGCTTGTGTGTGTGCGTGTAATTGTGAAAGTGTCTGGGAAGGAAAGAGGGTGCCGTGAAGATAGAAGACAGAAGGGTGGGTGAGGGGAAAAGATCGTTTCTGAGAAAACGATCTTTTCTGAAAGTATATTACTTTGCTTCGTATCCGAAAATTGATGCCAGTTTAAAAAAAGGACATCAATCTAAACATCTGAAAATGTGCTGCAGTAAAAGCAAAAGCTTCGCTGTGCTGTGCTGGAGAAATACAGCAGTGGAGAGAACCTCCAATAGCCTGCAACTATAAATGCTCACAAAGAAAGCACAGTGTATGAGTTGTGTGTTACTGAAAGCAATCTGCATGCCTTGCCTTTTAAAAAGGATTTATTTCTTTAATTGTTCTCATGACATGTGCTATAAAAGTAAATATTCTTGAGGGGATCCCAAACAAGTAAGGACATGTTAAAAATAGATAACTATGCATACAAGCTTGTAAGTGAATGTTTCCCTATCAGTGTTAAAATTTAAGAATAAATATAATGTTATGTTGTGTTTTCTGATCCCGCTTTGGTTTATCTTTGCTTTTGTGTCCACGTTTTGCTTTCAGTCTACCTTGGGGTTTGTTTTTTCAATTAGTAGATTTTTTTCTTTTACTTTCGTTTAATTTTTTTAATTTGTTTTTGTTGTGATTTTATTTTATCCCCTGGGTTGCTCCCAAATTGTTTACCTACTAGAATAACTTTCTAGTTCTGCTTTATTTTTACACCATGATTTCTTTAGTCGTTATCTTTCCTGTTGACCGTTCTGTGTAACTTTTGTTCAGCAGTGCTTTTCTTTGATTTTTGTTTGTGGTGTTCCAGCATATTTAATAGTCTGCATACTTGCAAACCTGTTTCTGCCCCCTGTGTGGAAATACGAAAAATACAGGCAAAGGCCCAAATTATTAAAACAATATATTAGAAATGGAGTAAACAGGCTTTTCCTAACTGATACTGATTTCTGGGTAACTTTGATGTCTGATCTTCTGGTTCTGACTTTTTTTAAGAACTGCAGCATAGAATACTTGGTGGCATTGGGTATTACTCAATAATTGTTGTTCATAATCACTGCTCAGCATTGCCACAAAAGCACTGGCAGTTTCCTGAACAATCCTGGCTCCTAATGTATCTCAGCTGTTTCATTGCTTGATTACATCAGTAACGTAAATCTACCTGATGATTTTGTATCTACAGTGCAAATGCATAAGCTGACCGACAGAGAAGGCATGTTTGAATGGATCAGAGGCACTCACTGAATCCAGTTACCTTTTAGCCAACTTCTATGCAAACATTGTGATATTAGCATAACTACCCTGAATTTTTGTCCCACATTCAGATTCCGTATGGTTGCACAAGATTCCGATGCTTTTGGAAAGTGGAAGCCTTTTATGAAGAGTAGTGACAATTCCGGGCACGAAACACGACACACAGCTGCTGATGTGACGAGAGGCACAAAGAGCGACCTAAAGCAATCCCAACGAGTAAGTTCCTGATTTGCACATCCTCCACTCCTACCATTGCATCCTACTCCTGCCAAGGTCACAAGTGAAAATGGAAAAAGAAGAAAAGTTGAGCATAGCAGGCACGCAAACCATCTTTTTGAAAATATATACTTGTATGTAGTTTTTTTGACAAGCCTCCCCTTTTCGCATACCTTTTTGTTTTAGATGCATTTTCAGGGCAGAAAATTTCTTCAATGCTTTCAGCTCAGCCTGAATAGCATCTGGTCAGCTGAGAGTAGACCAGGGGAAAAAAGGCTGAACCAGATTTCAACATTAAAACCTAAGACAGACACTGTAATTTACTGAGACCTATTTTTAATTCAGTCATACCCATGTTGCGTATTTCCTGTTTTCTTAAACAAAGAACCAATGAGCACAGGAGATGAGAGCACTATGTTATCCTCATAGTTACGTTCTCCCTAAATTGGCAAACAATATGATTACAAACAAAGTGGAGTTTTAAAGCAACAACACACAGCAGGGGAAAAAAAAAACTTTTTGCTAAGACCCCTTAGGCACCACATGGGCTGGTAACAGAAAGAAAAACAGTCAACAAAAAATTAGCGCTCCTATTGTCCTCAAGGTACCAGGGTTCAGAAATGGGGCCTCAAAAATCTCCACTTCTCCAACCTTTCTAGTTTTCTGAATGTAAGGGGCTTGGGGGAATTGCGTTCTTTGCCGTGGTCCAGGAAAAGGTGATGAGAATTCAGCACAATGGCTCAGTACGGAGTGTGAAACCTGCCATACACTGAATATCTCAACAAAAGGGAACAGAGAGAAGAAGTAAAAAGCAAGTTGATAGAGCTGCAACCCACCATCTTGGAAAAGTGAATTATTCTGCTGGGGCTTCTGTTCTCCCTCATCCCTCATCATCCTCAGTTTCCATAACACATTAAGAGTTAGGTGGAAAGATTTCCACATAAACTCACGTGGCTCTGAATGGTCAGGACTCTCTGGACTACAAAAATGCATTTTGCTTGCGTATGCCATCCCTGCACAGCAGGGTCCCATTTACTGAGCTAGCACAAAACTGACTTAAAGGTTTAAGGTTCACTTTTTAGTAGTAGCTCTGTGGAGATACTGCAGCATAATTGTGTTTTCTTAAAGGAATGATCTCACCCTGTGTGTTGTAATCAGAGCTGCTGTTTTGTGTGTTACTCCAGCAAGTCAGCCACTCATCAACTGAGCATTGTCCAGATCATTTAGACTTCTGATTGGATTATCTTGCACTGAAATGTTCTTAGGCTAAAATCTGCTGCAAAGTGATAAACATGGTTGAGATTATTATTGTACTACTGTTTTTCTCAAGAGGACCTCAAGGCAATTGCTGCCCCTGTGTGGTTCTAACATCTCATTTAAATGTTGCTAAGAACTTTTGATTTTGAATTATGCTACCATCCTGGTTGCTAGGGGGGACGGGGACCAAAGGCTTGAAATTTCACAGGTGGTTTTAATTTTTTTGCTAAATGAAAAAGCTCCCTCTGCCATCATTTCAGCCTCAGCAGTTCTCTGCATGTACAGCAAAAAAATAGCTTGTTTCTGTTTTTCTTAGATATAACCGCATCCTACGAACTTTGATAGTCAATGAAAAACAATGAATCCCAACAGAACCAAGGATTGGTAATCATTGTTCAAATAATAATTGTTCAAATGCCTAAATTCCGCATTGCAGCTCAGTAATTTAGACTTATTTAAAACAAAGATATACAGTTTTGGTACATCAGAGTGTCCCTATTTTTTGGTCTGGCGCCAATGGGCAGGCCAGAGGGGCTGGGCCCACGCATTCAGATATCAGCCAAGACAGATTATAATGTCCATGTAAATTAAGTTGCAACCCTGCAATGTATTGACCCAAACAACCAACAGAGGGTGTTGTAGGCTATGAATTGGGACTTTTGGTGGCAGTAAAGAAGATACTTTGATATGGTTGTATACCAAAATGGACATTAGAGGGTTGGCTTAATGAAAAGAGCAAAGCTAGCACAAGCAGGGACAATGCTAATACAGCACTCGTCTTAAAGATGCAAGTAAAGAGGCAAGTGCAACCTTGAGTGACCTTCTGGTCCATACTCTATATCCGCCAGTGGTGGTAAAAGCATCTTCGTCTGAAATAAAGTTGAAGCTGCAGTCTGTTAGGCATTTTAGATATTTTACAAGTAGATTGGCCAGATTAGAAGACAAACCGGTCTGGTCCCACACGGTTAAATCCCTTCCCACTGTAGAGTAGAAGGAATGAAGTCAGAAGGAGTCCAGCTCAAATCTGCTCTCCTGACTTCTGTTTACGCACTCTGATGATCTCTTCATGACATATTCCCTAGATGCATTTACTAACGTATAACTAATCAATTAATTCTCATTACATTTGAAATATTTCCATCACAGACCGTTTACTGGGCCCCTTAAAATAAGCCACAGCCCCACCAGCAAAATTTCTTTGGTGCTCGGTCTGCTGCTTTGAATCCTTGGAAAATCTAGAAAATTATCGTAATTTTTTTACTATAAGCCGCTACTTTTTTCCACGCGCTTTGGACCCTGCATCCTATAGAACGCTGAGGCTAATTTATTTATTTTTTAACTGGCTAACGGCCTCCGGAGGGCACTAAAGCACGAAGCGCAAACGTGTGACAGACATGTGGAGAAAGATTATGCACCGAAGAAGACCGGTAGTTTTCATGCATACACAATAATGGAAGATACATGAAGAAATGCAGCTTTTAAGTTAAAGGCAATCGAGCTGGTCATCAAAGAAGGAAATAGAGCTACTGCATGTAAGCTTGACATCAATGAATTGATGGTGATATGTTGGAGGATGCAGCGGAAAAAACGGAGTCAGTGTAAAAACACGACAAAAGCTTTCAGAGGACATAAAGACACTGAAAAAGATGACTTCAGTGGCTTTAATGAGGAAGAGGATGATGAAGATAGAGACCAATGACTTTTATGGTAAGCTAAAGTATGTTATATTTTCCAATCAGGCATGTTACTGTCATGTTGTGTTGGTGCCGTACAGCCAATTATCTGGCAGAGTTTGAAAAAAAAGGAACGTCTTAAATTAAAACTAGATAAACACTGCCAGGGCAACTCACCAACATAGGTAACAAAAAAAAAATTCTGTGTACCATCTTTATGTGTAAATATCTCAAGTTACAAAATAAAAACGTGAGTCTTATATTCAGGTGCGCCCTATATCTATACAAAATGCATTTTCTTTTCAAATTTAGCTGGTGCAAAAATTTTAAAAGAATTGTCCTGTGGTCGAATGAAATTAATACTCAAATTGTTGCCCATGTCATTCGACCACAGGACATGTCTCCAAAATTTTCAGTCTCTCTCCCCGAGTCCACTTGCAAACAGTAATGCAGCTTTTTAAGCTGCTTTTGGAGTAATGTAATATTGTCTCCTACTAGTTTAATGCTAAAATCAATAACTTTTGCATACTTTAGGGTGACCAGGCATCCCGATTTATCCGGGACGGTCCTGATTTTGAGCCATTTGTCCTGTGTCCCCAAGGATGTTTACAAACCCATTATGTTGTCCCGATTTCACCCAGCCATTGTCCCGAACGTCCCGATTTTTCTACCAATGTAATGGCTTACAGCACACAGAACTAATTGTCATGTTATGTCAATCACAAAGTTATCATAGGGATGGTAATAAACCAATGAAAAAGCATTTTCTCAGAGAAATGCCGGGAAATGAATATGCTGCGTTTTGTGCTTTATGTAAATGTGAATTCCCCGTTGCTCACGGTGGGAAGGTGGACGTGCAGAGCCATGTTAAAACTAGCAAGCATAAGCGGTGGCACATAAGAGTCACTAATGTTTGGGGCGCCGCATAGCACTGTGGTTAAGACGGGCGCCCTATGTTCAGAGGTTTTCAGTCCTTGCAGCGGTCGTCCCGGGTTCGACTCCCGTTCCTGTGGGTCGATGTCTCTTCCCAACTTCTTTCCCCCTTTCTGCAACTGTCCACTAAAGGCCACTGTGGCCACACACAAAAAAGAATCACTAATGTTAGGGGAGAACAGTAATTATGTTATTTTGTTTTGTTTCTAAAAAAGTTGAGGTCCGTTAAATATATATATATTTTTTTTACTGTTCAAAAAGGGCTACTTTTAATATTGCCCGAACAAATGTGTTTCAAAAATACAGTATTGTTCCAACAAAAATGTTGCACTAAAAAGATTACAAAACAATGTCCTTATTTTGAATATAGATGTTCAATTATTACTACTTTTGCACTTTCTACAATAAAAAGCTGTTATAGGTCACCAACAAGAATATGTCAACCTTTAATTTTTGGTAAAATTTAGGTGTCCCAGTTTTTAGTTTTGAAAATCCGGTCACCTTAGTATACTTTCCAATTAATCCCAGAATTTCCCAGTCCAGAACTGGTGGCAAAGCTTTGATCCTCTGAGCTTTTGAGATTTGTTTAACTCAATGACAATTTGTGCATGGATGGTTTTAATGTGCATTTAATGTGTAATATTATTTTGTCATTTGTATATTGTGTCCCTGGTTTAATCCCCAATGTTTAAGGTTGTTTTTGTCTTGCACAAAATAAACTTGAACAGAGTAAAACAAAATGTTGATAGCACTATTCCAGCAAAACAATTCTAACATTAGCTGTTTCATAACAGTTACTACATGAGGGTCAGGTGAACTTTACCTGATTGCCTGTATTCAACTCATGTGGACTCAGAGGGTAACATAAGGAGGTCATCATCACTAAATAACATGCCAAAACACAATGTTTTAATGCAGCAGCAGAAACTAAATAAAAAGGCTCTACACACATGCATCATTCAACCAACCACTCAGGATCCTCTGCAACACTTTAGCTCCACACACACAAACCCACAACCTCATCATCAGCTGCCTCTCTCCCTCATGTACAAACACCCAAACATGCACAGCAAAGCAGTATGAACAAAATAAATAAGAGATGTTGTGCTTTACAGCCTAATCTGAAAGAGAAGAAAAATTGTGCTCCGCATCAGCACGGATCAGCTCTGATGAGTGATTAGGACACTGCTGGCTCCCATAAAACCAATTTGTTAGTTTATTGGCTTGGTGTTCAGACTGTGGTTATACTTTATTTCAACATGGCTATTTTTGAGGATGTTCCTTTAACTGACATCTATAAAACATGAGGGAGGCTCTCTTTGTGTACTCCTCTGCTTGACATGACGGAGCTGCACACGAGAATCCCAGGTCTGCATTTCTTTTGTTACTGTGGTGCTCTGAATCTCCCCTTAAGCACCAGACGGATTCACCTCAGCAGTTTGAGATGGCAAGCTGAGAGGTGGAACAAAAAGCTCTCTAAACACATTAGCCTATGAACGTCACCGAGTAGCAAATCTTGAGGCACTGGAATCAAGTGTAATCATGTACACATAGACAGATGGTGGGTTTTTTTCATTGTTCTGTTAAACCAAACCTGCAAAGCTGGTAGGCAATTTAAAGATTCTAAAGTGATGCAAGAGCCATGATTTTATGGTTAATTTGTGGCACCGTTGAGTGTTTTCTCCTTCAAAAGACACTGAACATCTATGTGCACATGCCTTGTATTTTCACACCACATGACATCTATAAAGTATGTTCTAAAGCGATATTTAGAAGTACTGCAGAAAATATGTAATTTTAAGAGTAAAATTTCACAGTACCCACGCAGAGCTCTATAAAATGAGAAAACTAAAGTCTGAAGGGTTTGTTTCAAGCCTGAAAACAAGCTACAGATTATTTTTATTAAGCCCTATTGATCTGACAGCGTGAGCAGGAAGATGGCGGAGAACACAAATTCTGCCTGGGGTGGCTTCTTAAAACTAGAAACAAGCCTCTTATTGTGATGTTCTACTCTGTTCTCTTCTAGATGTCACCTGGTGGCTCATGCATATCAAGGACGCTTTCCAAGCCTCACTCAGTACTCTGAATTCTTCACTATGTTGTTGCAATGCCTGCGTGCTGGTAGCTTTTAAAAGACAAGTGGAACTGCAAGGCAATCTGTCTCACCTCTTTATATTGATTCTCCTGCAAAGCTGGAGTGTGTTTTGTCACATGCAAATAGCACAAAAGCTCGAATCGTTTTATATGTCGTTTGAAAACATGCAAGACAAAGTGCACTATTGTAGTGTCACGGTGGCAAAACCTTTTTTTTCCGAGGGGTTAAAGAAAAATTGCCACTTTCTCCAACAAAGTCTGCAGAGCAAGATTTTTCAAGTCTCCAGTGTTACTGTCAAATACAGTGGGGCTGTCACAGAGATCCCATCTCCAGTAATCCCAAGGTGGCCTTTACTCCGCCTGTCAGCAATAGCAACCAATAACCCTACACAATAAAACCCTCCAGAACAACAGTGGGCCACAGGCGGCTTCAAGGGCCACTGACGGCGATCTATAAAACAATATAATGGGTTGCCTGTCAGCGAGTGTGAAAGAGAAGATCTACGCCTCCTCTGACTGTCTGAGGGGACTTCAATTAATCACAGTAGAATTGTATCCGCCTGCAATAGGAGTATAAGGTTATTACCATCCCCGTATTCTGCAGGATGAAATGTGATGATAGCACTAATTGAGAGAAGGGAGAGAAAAAAAAACAGCTGACCACACAACAGAAGGAGATGAAGGGCAGCTGAAAGTACGAGGTGAACATAGAACAGACTATAAGTGAGAAAGAAAAGAGAGAATGATAGGAGAGATGTTGCTTCAGTGATGTGTAAGCACAACCATAAATATCTGCATTCTGTGTGCAAAGCAGCCAAATAAAAACACAAGAGCCGATTTTCATTAGAGGCTCTATTTGTGCATTCGGAACGCATCACAACAAGAGCAAAGCCTTGTGCTTTCACTAAAGTCACACAGCAGCTTGTAGGAGAAGCTGTTTCACTCTTCTGGTGGATTTCACAGGAAGCGCAGTGGCCCCTGCTGTGGATTCAGATCCACATTTGATCTGCCTGTAGAGCTTTACAGTGGGGGGGCCATGTTCAGGTAACCTTTCCACAGTTACACAAGATGGAAACACAGATTATTTAGCGCCATTCCGTTTTGAGATGTAGGACTGAATAGGAAAAAAAGAAAAAACACAGAGTTGGGGTAGACCATCCATTCTGGTGTGCCAAAAGTGAAGCTTATGTAGAACTGGAGTTACACCAACTGTTTGATGGTCATTTCAATCAAAAACGAATGGACAGCTAAAATAACAAATCCTTGCATAAATGAATCGCAAATTTAATTTCCAAACACCGATAAGTGAATCTTTTTGGTTTAATAAGACACATTGGAATTTAAGAGATGCACCAGTGAGGCTTATTTCTGATCCAGAGCAGCTTCCATTTTTCTCTGCAGTCTGACCTGCAGATTCTGATTATCTATTTTTTGTTTGCTAGCTTATTCTTTGTTTATATATAAAAGAGAAATACATTGATATAGGTAGTTGCTTTGAATCCTCATTTGTGCATCAAAGCATTCATTCCCAACCTTTATTGGATTTTTACTAAACTAAAAAAGTGGTACGTACATGCACTTAGTTGATGTTATTAACTGAATATGAAAGTTATTACTTTGACTGACCAAGTGGTCACCTATTAGAACCAACCTAGGGAAATTGGCTGATTCCGATCTCTGTTCGGTTGATTGGTGCATCTTTAACTTTTATTGTCATCTTTCATTTCAAACGTTTTATTAGTTTTATTTTAGAATTTTTCATCTAGATGTATTAAATTTTCTTCTGTTAACTCCCCCCCCTTTTTTTTAAAGCCATATTTATACATTTCAAAATTGAATTTTGAAATCCACATTCATACATGGATTTTTTTTTTATAATCTCATTTATTTATTCAATGTTCTTATTCCAGACATCCAGATGATGAAGGCATTGTTATTAGTCTGATGAAGCTGCATTATCATCATAATCCTAAAACAAAGGAATATATCCATGCAGTCCAGTCAACTTTATTTCTTAGTATGAACTTTTAGGACTTTAACCTTCCTGACTTTGAAAAATCAACCTACTCTGAAAGTTTGGGTCACAAATCTCAGGTATACTATCTTCATTGATTTTTTAAAAATATTATTTTATTTGTGCAAATGCTTCACGTATCTAGGTTCATCTCTCATAAATTAACATTTCAAACTTATTTAATCCCATCTGATCAGTTATGGATTTAATAAAAACAGTATCTAAAAAGCTTGTGCAGCTAATAGGCCCACATGGGGTGGGTGAGGGGGGTTGGAGATCCACCAATTTCCGGATCAGCTCAAAGAGGGAGAGAAAAAGATCTGGCCCCGGCACTGCTTAAATTGAACAAGTCAATCAAATCTTTTTGGGAATAAATCAGATTTTATTTTCTGCATCCCTGACAATAGAAGGTTGAACATATGCCATTCTGCAGCTACCTGGCAAAACCACTTAAATTCGTTCATTTCCAAATTGGTGTCATCCATCCTTGTAAGTCTTTGGATAGACTGCATTGTTCTTCTACTTCTTAGATTTAAAAAAACAATCTCGAATCCTTCTGCAGAATCTCAACAACACCAACAACTAAACAGCAGATAGGTTAAAAACTGCATTGCCGACCTACCTGCTTCTTTGCTCTCAGTTAATCCCCGATAGACGTCCTTTTTTTATTTATTCTCCATTGCAAACCGCAAGCACCACAAACATGTTCTTAATGGAATTACCATATCCTTCTCGATAAGAGACGCGCTGAAGAGCACCGAACCTGAAACACACGGTGGTTTAATATCAAAGCTCTCCACACGCGCAATCCAAGAGTCAAAGGACTAAAGTGAGCGCTGCTGGTTACTCACAAGCGGCGGACTTGGAAAGTCTATAAAAGTTGCGCGTCCTCCAGGTCTGACTCACAACTTCACATCCACCAGAGACTCGCTGCAGCTGGACTCAGAGCTGGACATAGTTTCAAGATTGATGCGCAGTGTGCTTTTTTTTTTTTTCCTTTTACAATCCTCCTTCAATAAAGTGCGTACGGTTTGGGTTTGGCAACAGCTTCGTGCTGTTAAAGAAATGAATCTGAGCTTTTCAAGGGGTGTCAGCGCAGCCGGAATCATTACTGAGTGTTTTCGGAGCTGGTGGTGTTTTAGCGCCATCCAGCGGTCTTCCAGATTTACAACGCAGACTTTAATCCGCGGTTTTTGTGGATTCTCTATATTCTGTAGGCTCCATTACAGACAGACCAAAAAATATAAATGTAAGAGCATAGAAATAGCTTTTTATAATACTTTGGTTTTGATGTTGATTTATTATCCTTTGTTAATTGCTATCCATGAGATTTAAGAACAAAGCAAAGATCCCCAGTGATGCAGAATGACTTTAGAAAAAAAAGAGCTTTGAGCTATTTTGAGCGAGGGGGGAAAAAATGAAAAAGTTGGGAAAGGCATGACATCATTTGGGAGAGGACAATTTTTTGGACAAATACGCTTCTACTTTGTTATATTTTAACCAGAAAGACTGTTGTTTTGCCTAACACTGGTACTGAATCAGTTCAGGAAGGTAAATAAGAAGAATGGAGAAGAAATATTCTTTACTGTCCCACAGTGGGAAAATACAGGTGTACCAGAAGCAAGTTAAAGGTAAATAGAGAATCCAAACTAAGGCAGAAAAAAATACATGAATAAACAAATAAATAAATAAACAGAACAATAAGAATAAGAGACTGTATCGTAAGGTCAACTTTACAACTTTACAAAAAATAGTATTGTACAATTATTACAAATAGCATACTCAAATCAAAAGAAATGTGCCACAGAGTAGAACAAATAAATAAATACACAAGATGTCTGTAATTTTACATAAAAAACAACAGCAACAAACTATTCACAAGAAATTAAGAATAGACTATGCAAATATAAGCAGGTGAATTTCTGGCATTTCGAGATCTTTTTTTTTATTTATTCCAGTTTTGCACAAAATAGTTTTAACTACTACTAAATGGCAGCCAAACGTTTTGTACTAAAGGACCTCTGCATATTGTATAGTTGACAGATAATAAAAAATTGGGGGAATTTTTTTTTTTTTAATATAAATTGCTGTGTGGTGTCCATGAATATCATGATGCTGCATGGGGATTACTCTTTTTGTCTTTGGATAGATTCCAGTGGTCAGAAAGTTTATAAAATAAAAAAAGTTTTAACAGCTCTATGAATGTGTCTGGGACAGTATCTGAGGTTAGCCTGGTTTTAGTGGTTAAGTTCCAATGTTCAAAGTTGGTGCTTTTTATTTTAAAAAACAGTATTTAAGTAACTATTTGTGTTACTTGTTATGTAGCTGCAATTTTATATTTGTTGTAGTTTGATTTATTTTTACCTGGCAAAGTTTGAACCTGTCTCTTAGTTTTTCCAGCCAGCCTTGAACACAACACTTACTCATTCCGTTTCTACCTGACTATCTGCGCCTGTTTTGCTGTCAATAAAACCTCACATGTTTCTCCCTATCTCTGTGAGATTTTCTGTTGCCTTAGTCTCAGTGGTTCCAGTCTGTTCCAGAGTGAAAGATTCTGTTTCCTGTGTATTTGGCCTGAACTCTATTCTGACCGTGTCTCTGCCTCAATTCTTCTGGATTTAAAAGTTTTTGAGTATTGGATCTGATCATCCTTGAACATCCCTGAGTTCCCCAAACTAACTGAAAGGTCATCTTGGACTACTTTTAACCCCTTTAATCCTGATCTTCCTCCTTCAATCACTTTCTCTCCCAATTCATTACTATCACAGTCAATTCCTCCCCTGAACATTTTTCTCCCATTCAACAGCTTTTCAGATCAGTTTGATAAGGTTCAACCAACCTCTTTGTGACATATATGGAAACATTTTGACTCAGGTCTCACCCCATCTGTCCTGGAACATGCGAGTTCTGTTATAACATTGTTGAGTTGTGCCTGTTTTAGCCCATTCAGCAGCATTACCTATTTAATCAGTCAGTTTTTGTTTATGCTGATATAGGTTACCATTTTCAAGATTGAGCCAAGATTCATCAAGTTACCAATGGATTCTTGGGGTTTTGATGTTCATCTTTCATCATTCATTAATTTGTTTCGTCCCCTCATTGTTCTGTCCTTTATGGCTTAACATATAGGAGACTATTTTTGACTTTTAAAATAAGTGCAGATTAATTTATTATCATGTATTTATGTGTGTATAGCAACCATTTTCTCAATCAAAGTACATTCTGTTGGCTGAAGTGTTGCAGCTATGCGTGATGTACAGTCTAAACATGGTGGGAGTTCATTTTAATGGATGTAAAGAATAGGAATACATTTCAGATTGTTTTTATCTGTAATCGCCATGTTGATCAAAGGATCAGAACAGGACCTAGGAAACAGCTTGGTGGTGTATTTCTCCTTTTTTTCTCCCTTACATACATATATATATATTACCCTTCCAAAAGCTTTAAATGAAACATCTGATTTTTCAAAGCTTATATTTCAAAGCCATATTTAAATGTGTGCACTCCTACTCAAAATTTGTCTCAAAAATTAATGCGAGTGAATGTTTTATACTAATTTTTTTTTTCTTTTTTTTTACATATCTGAATTATTGAAGAAAACCTTTCGCTTTAAGTTGTTCTTTTTAAAACCTAAAAATGACCAAAACTAACTCCTTTTGGATGCCTGTTGTGGTCAACTGATTTTATTTTTATTTCGACAGAAGCAGTTTTCTTTGAGTTTTCTCAGTTCTCCCTATTTCAGCTGCAGGTCCACCTACTTCGTTAACTACAGTCTCTTAACTACATTTCTCGGTGATGAACTGAGAGCACTGCCATCCTCTCACGGACCTCTCCTGCTTTATAGGTGTCACTTGTTTTAATTGTTACAGTGCAAGCAAACGGCTGCTGATTGTTGGAACAAAGTGAGACATTGGTGCAGAGCATTTTATTTTTCAGCACTTGGCCTTTCCTTTGAAGTTGAGATATTTGTAATTGTTAAATGGTCTAAATAGAAAAAAGGCAGCCTGACCAATGTTGCTTTCACTCTCATTCGGCACTACTCTTTATTCTACAAAGGCTTCCCCTTTTTTAATTGCATTATCATCTTT
Organism: Valencia hispanica; assembly: GCA_963556495.2. Lineage (NCBI taxonomy): Eukaryota > Metazoa > Chordata > Actinopteri > Cyprinodontiformes > Valenciidae > Valencia > Valencia hispanica. Next base: position 9,278,296 of record OY747708.1, on the reverse strand, counting down.
CCATTTCTGAAACAGTCTCTTTTGTCTGACCCTTCGAAAATCTGGGAAAGGTTGGACTAATCAATGGCAACCTTTGAAAGGGGCTATAGAGATGGAAGCCAAGCATTTAGACTTAAGGTGAATTGATTTGTGACTGCCCTTAAGAGTGTTATCATCATAAAACCAAAGCTCATATAAATTTCCATACACACACACTCTCACACACACACAATTGGAATCCACACATGGAAGCAGAATCAAAGGGCAGAGCACACCAATCCCTGCTGACCGAGTACAAAAAAATGTCAGCTCATTATCATCGACCAGGCTGGGCTATAAAATTCAAAGCAGATAAGTAGACCAGAGCCTGGCTTCACATCACCACATAACTGCCTATGAATACTGAGGCTGTTATTTTTGATTCTCTTTGCGTCATTTCTATTAAATGGTTCTCAAAGTCATCAAGTTTCTTTCTTCCCCACCGAGCGCCTCTCACACACATCGGGCGATGAAGATGACCTCATTAATCTTTCGGGCATTGTGTGGAACTGCCCCCATCAGTCCCCAGACACACCGGTTTGTGACAAGGTTTTGCTCGTTAAATCATATGACAGGATGAGGTCAGCAGCGTGGTGAGGTGCCTCAAGCTGGCCAGGAGCAGATAAAACCAGCGGTGTGAACGTCTGTTGGAGAAACTCGACAACAAGTGTACTGTAGGTGGCAGCTGGGGTGACTCATGAGGTAATCCCTAGTAGGGAGCGTTTGGCATCAAAGTGGAATGAAAATCTCTGGTTTGTCTCTTTGGGGTCACACCTCATGAAGAATCCCTCCAGGCACCATGTGATTTGGCACCTTTAGTAGGAAATCTTACCACCTCCGTTTTTGTTGTCAGTGTAGGTGGCATCTTGCATAACACTCATCACACCACGCTTGTCATCCTGTGATTACCCTTATTTCACGCATGCAACATGACTTGTGAGGGGTTTCAGCAGCTCCACATTGATTGCGGTCCACAGCTCAGTTTAAAATAACAGCAACCTGCAGGGAGAAGGCCGAGCACTTCGCCTGAACCCTCGCTTGCTCTCTGCAGAAGTGTGTTTGAAGACAGCAAGACGTCTACCAGAAAATTGCAAGGGGAAAAATAACTGACATTATGGCCTCAGGAAAGGAGCTCTCCATCAATAATGCAGAGGAAGCAGCAGTTAATGCCCCCTTTAATTCAACAGGTCTGCAGACACCGGTACAGTTATTCTTCCTGAGCTGCAGACGTTCGATGAGAGGCCCCTACATCAGGCTTTATGGCTTTTGGTGTGGCTGCACTGCCGGCTCTCTCTCTCGACCTCAATCCCAACGGAACGGCCATTAACCGGTTTTCATCAGGGGCCCCTCATAATGGAGTTTCCGACTTCAGCAACACCCCGAGTCGAGCCAAAGGAGGGCTCCATCCATAAAGAAAGAAATAATGCCCACATAAACTCAGAATATATGAGCTCAATTTGGAGAGAACATTGAGAGTACATCTTAAAAGAAAAACATATTTACAGCAGGCAATCTTACACTGCAAAACAACCACAGACAACTCAGTTAGATTTGGAAAAGTACAAAGAGTTTAGAAATAAAACATAAACTTAGGTTTAATACAATAAATATCTGATGATAACACACGAGGAGATGAGGCATTAAGAAGCTCACTGTTAATTTGCACAATTTCCACAAACTATTAATATGTCAGATGGCTTTTAATGCATATTCAGTGCAGTGAAAAAGTATTCACCCGATACAGAGTTAATCTGTTTTGGCTTAAAAGACAAAAGAATAACTACAGTAAATACAAAATGCAGCTTTTAAGTGATGAATTATTTATTAAGGAAAAAGGCTATCCATACCAACCTGGCACTTTGTGAAACTTAATCATCTCCATTGTTAAACACCTTGTTGAATGATTAATTATTGTCTGTTTAATTACAGTTCTTTTGAAAGTTCCATTCAAATCCACTAAACATCACCCAGGCCTGATTGCTTCCAGATCCGAAGGATCAAGAAATCTCTTAAATATTTTAGAATCTGTCTGATGACACAAAGTAGACTAAAAGACAACAAAAACCAATGCATTATGGCCCGATCTGAAGAAGTGGGAGCACAGATGAGAAATGAAGTCTCTTCCACAGCGATGTAAACACAGAATGCCAATTTTAGTAGATATCGGATGGTACTTATTTCTTCCAAGGGCAGCTCAAGCACTTATTAGATTTAAAAGCCAATTATTATTTTTTCACATAGGCCAGGGTGGATTGGATAACTTTTTTACTTTATTAAATGAAGTTAATATGTTAAGTTATAGGAGCAGGGCCACACCTCAACCACTCCTCTAATTACCCAGCGTGTCTACATATCTACCTTTTAATGAGACGCAATCATCGTTTGAAAGATGGATTTTGTATTCAATTTAGTTCCCTTTAAATTTTACATTTATTGAATTTTAAATTTGCTTCATAATTGTCAGATTTCAGCTGAGAATGTTTTTTTATATTTTCATGGCTGCTAGAATATACCAACAGTAAACCATTTTTTGTTTATGACATTTGAACTGTTGGTTTTTTTCAGATTTTTTAACTTTCAGTTTAATAAATGATAATAATGGAGATAGTTCTAAAAGCAAAATGTGGGTAAAATCATGTAGAATAGTTTTATGTACTAAAATGGTTGGTTATGGTATTGATACATCCATTGATTATCTCCAATCGCTTAATCTACACTAGGTCATGTCTCATGCCTATCTTCAATAGTCAGCAGGCCAGAGGAAGGCTACACCATCACCATAGATTTTTATAATGACAAAGATACACCGTCAGTTGGTACCAGTCCTGATTACTGATGATAAGTTAGTAGACATTGGATGTGTCAAGTTAAAACACAGTATAGAACCTTCAGTAATACAAATTCAAACACTTGTGTTTCTGGTCCCCACATGGATTGGAGAAAATCCATGATAAACTTGTGTAATTGGACTTTTAAGGTGTGAATTCTTAACTGAAAGTAATCCACTTTGACTGTTAACTGCATTTAAAACATAACGAACTTTGTCATATAACTGTAAATGATACATGCAGAATTGTGAGCCACATCTGGTTTGATTGAAAGCATAAGGGGGGGAAACCCAATGATACATGACACTCAGATGACTCTGACTTTTATCTTATCTGCACAGGTTATCAAGTATCTCCTCTCAGCAGAGGTTTCCCAAACTGGATCGACCGCCTGCACCGCAGCAACCTTTTGCAGAAATGAAGACAAGAAAGCTAAACAATTCACAGAAACATCTCACTGTTTCTTGTACAGAGCAGTCTGTGCCTCAGCACCTGCTGTCAGAGAAGCAGAGGGTCATTCATCAGGAAAGAGATTAAATCTTTATCCACTACTTCTCTGTGTTGGGAGTACTTTATCTTGAGGAGAGGGAATAAAATCAAAGAGGAAAGGAATCATGCTTTGAGGCAGAGGAAATCATTCAGCTTTCTTTTTATCACTCGCCAGCATGTGGTGTTGTAGACTGCCTGCAATACAACAACAGCTGCTGTAAAAAACAAAAAACAGGCCTACCGGTAAGTCATAAAAATGTCCTGAAAAGAAAAGATGTGTAAGCATAAGAACATGTTCAACCTTCTGAGTCCGTTATTAAATACAGGATTTATATAATCTCAAGTGTTTCATATGCCAACAAACATACATACAGAATATATGTTAACGTTTTCCACTTGAGACGTGTTTTTGTGGTGTCTATTTGGCTCCATCTACTGGTAAACGTAGAAAAGTGCATCTCATTTATTCATAGCAAAGGCTTTTGCACAGCCAGCAATAAATAAATCAATAAATAAATAACTACAGATGTTTCTTGTTAAAGTTCGCAATATAATGATATAAAATATACCAATAACATGAAATTTTTTTAAAAGCCCTTACCACAAATGTAAGTAAATTAAATACGCTCACCACATGTTTTTATGCCGTTATAATTGTTTCCAATAAAGGAAAAAAATTCTATTGCTAATGCTTTTGTTTTAATGGATCTTTTAACAGAATAAAACATCTTAGTAATTGTGTGCATAAAATGCCTTGCAAAGGAATTTACACCCCTTGAAATGTGTTTTTCTGATTTTGTCACTTTGTGACCACAAACTTTATTGTATTTCATTGGGACAAACACAAACTAATGCCTAACTATGAAGGGAAGAGAAATATACAAAGATACAACTTTAAAAAAAAGAAAAAGAAAAATTTAATAATGTTCAGCTCCCCAACTCAATACTTTCTACAACCAGGTTTCACTGGAATTACAGCTGCAGGTATTTTGGTATATGTCTATAGCAGCTATGCACATCAAGAGAATGAAATTGTTTTTTTGCAAAAGAGCTCAAGATGGATGGAGAGTGTCATTCAGTTGTGGCTCTGATTGAATGCTTAGTGTTCACTTCCTGCTGGAAGGTGAACCACAACAAAAGTCCTAAGTCTTTTGCAGCCTGTAACAGGTTTTGTTTTTAGCTCCCTCCATCTTTTCATTAGCTCTGACCAGATTTGGGCTCCATGTTAAAGAGAAATGTCCCCATATCATGAATGATCAGTGTTTTTCCACATCCACACATTTTGCACATATGCCAGAAGGTTAAATTTTAGTCTCATCTGATCAGAACACCTTCATCTCCCTGCATATTTGCTATAATCCCTACATTACTAGTGGAAACAGAACTAATCAGTTTCTTTCTATGTTTTTTTGTTTGTGCATGTTATGTACCAAAAGCTCAAGAGGCATGAATATTTTTGCAAGAGACTAAGTGCTTATAGGAGGAAGGTTTTGTTAAAGCACAATGCACTGTACAAACTTTTCATTTTTTAAATTAAGCCATCAGAAATGGTCTGTTCTCAGATAAAAATTAAAATACAAAAACAATAAAATAAATTATGGAACACAATTACAGCTTGCTCTTCAGGTAGGTATCACTCATGCTCAAACAAAACAAGCACTTCAGTCTAGCTCATTTGACTTTCTTTATTCAGCCAAACACTGAAGTAATTGAGTATGTGGTGAGCTGGGAAAAACATGTATTTTTCCACCTAACACCTATTTTTTAAGGTACTGTTCCTGCATCATATCTAACATGGAATATGCCTTAAAAGGTTCCTCCAATACTTGCAAATGCAAAGATGAAGGATCCTCAGCTAGGAGGTTTTGGACATGATCTAATAGTTGTTCTTCCTGTAGCAAGATTCAAGAGGCGTGGTGATGAATTAGAACCAAACATGGAGAAGCAGCTTTCAGTTTCTATGCTCCTCTAATCTGGAACAGACTTTCAAACAACTGCAAAGCTGCTGAAACACTGAGTTCCTTTAAAACACAACTCATCTGTTTAGAGCTGCCTTTGAGTAATGTTTTCATGTATCATATGTTTTGTGTGTGCTTCTTGCTTTATTGTTGTTTTACTTTATATGCTTTGTCTGTGTTTAACTATTATTTTTATTTTAACCCCTAATCATGTAAAGCACCTTGAATTACCTTATTGAAAGTGTGCCATACAAATACAATGGCCTTGCCTTGCCTTGATGTATTTTTCTCAGAAGCAACATGTAATTTGAAGAATGGCTTCAACTTAATTGTATCTTTTTTTTAAATGTTATGAAGCCCATGTACACTGGGGGGCAACAATTCACCAGAATAATGCAATTTTTTTTCTATCCAAGGGCAAGAAGAAACAAGACAGTGATGTCCTTCCCATTTGCTACAGTTGCTAAAAAATGTTTTTTTTTGCTTAGAAAGAAATTGTCAGAAGTACACTTATTTGCTTAGAAAGGCTCACAATCAGCAGGAGAAAATTTCAATACAGAATGCACAGAACCAGTTACTGCAAACTGTTATTAAAATAATTTTAAATATATATATATATGCATTGCACAGGTGATACTAACTAAAAGAATAAATGACTGCAAAAAAGTTACTGGTAAGGAGCTGATGACCTTCGGTCAAACAGCATCTCCACCAAACAGTGCCAAAGGTGAAGATGGCTAACCAGAAACATGCAGTGAGCCATCAGTCAGGGACAGTTCAAATGAGACAAAACCACAATCTTCAGCAAGAAGAAATAGACCATTAAAGGCAGTCACAATCTGAATGAATTCACTAAAGATACATTTTTTAAATAAATGTAAAGCTTTAACAAGGTACAATATTTTTAAGACCTAGACACTGACACTGCTCCCTTTGCCTTCCCCGCCCACTTGTCTGTCTCCAGAAGTCAGATGAAGAGGCAGCTGGAGAGACTGAACAGGAACAAGGCTGCAGGTTCAGATGGTGTCAGCCCCAGAGTCCTGAAGGCCTGTGTTCAGCAGCTCTCTCAGCACCTCTTCAACATTAGCTTTACCCAGGAGAAGGTTCCAAGACATCCTGCCTTGTTCCAGTACCAAAGAGAACTCACCCATCAGTCATCAATAACTATAGACCTGTTGCCCTGACATCCCACATCATGAAGGTCCTGGAGAAACCCATGTTGGTCATCTGAGAAAGCAAAATAGAACTTATCAGGACCAGCAGCAGTTTGCTTATCACTATAGAGTTGAAGATGTCCTCATCCACCTGCTTCAACCAACCCACTGGAAAAAGCAGGCAGCACTGTGAGGATCATGTTCTTTGATTTCTCCAGTGCATTTAACACAATTCAGCCTGATTTGCTTTGTCAGAAACTCATGAAGACACAAGTGGAGCCCTCAACAATCGCCTGGAACAATGACTTCATGACAAACAGACCACAGTTTGTGAGACTGAAGGATTGTGTGTCAAGCCAGGTGGTCAACAGCACAGGAGCACCACAGGGGACCGTACTCTCACCATTCCTTTTCACTCTGTACACCTCAGATTTCCAGTACAAATCAGAGACATGTCATCTGCAGAAATACTCAGATGACTCTGTAATTGTCGGGTGTATCAGAGATGGACAAGAAGCTGAATACAGAGAGTTGGTGGACCGCTTTGGGGCATGGTGTGGAAACAGTCATCTTACCTTGAATGTTAACAAAACAAAGGAGATGATTGTAGATTTCAGAAGAAACAGAGTTAAGTCAAACATTGTTTCCATCATGGGAGAAGAAGTGGAGGTGGTTGAGGAGTATAAATACCTCTGAGTTCACCTTGACAACAGACTGGACTGGAGACTGAACAGTGAAGCCGTCTACAAGAAGGGACAGAGCAGACTGGACTTCTTGAGGAAGCTTAGGTCCTTCAAGGTTTGCAGCAAGATGCTGCAGATCTTCTATAAGTCTGTTGTGAAGAGTGTAATCTCTTCAGCCATCATCTGTTGTGATAGCAGCATCAGAGCCAGGGATTTAAAAAGGCTTAACAACCTGATAAAGAAGGGTGGTTCTGTTCTAGGGACAACTGTGGAACTACTGGATATGATAATGCAAAGAAGGATTCTTCATAAAATCAAGAAAATAATGGACAACCCTGAGCATCCTCTTCATGTGACTATCCTACAATAACAGAGTGTCTTCAGTCGGAAGCTTCTTCAGTTTTGCTGCAACACAGACCGCTAGAGGAAATCCTTCTGTCACGGGATGTGTGGAGAATGGACCCAAACGCACTCGCTGAAGGAAGGTGCAGGATGTTTATTAAAGTGAGGAGATCGTGATGATGGTGGTGAACGGAGACACTGGACATCGGGCTGGAACGAAGAGGCAGGAAGACGACACACCATGGGGATGAAGACAACAGAGGACTAGGAGGAAGGAGGACTAGGATGATCCGGCCGGGAGTCAAAGGAAGTGAGGGGTCTTAAAGGCAGGAGGTGAGTAGGATCAGGTGTGGATGATGAGACAGACAGGTGAAGACAATGAGGCAGGAATAGGGCAGCGTGACAGGACCCCCCCCCTTTTAAGGTGGATTCCAGACACCGTGGAGAGAGTGAAAAAGAAAGGGAAAGAGAAAAAAAACAAGCACCCTTGCCAGGGTGGGTGGAGGGGGCCCACGGAAGGAGGGCCCCGAGTCTCTTTGGGTACGCCCCTGGAAGTCTGGCGGACGGCCCCGGTGGTGGCCCCTGAGGACCTGGAGGTCGGGCGGACGGCCTCGGCGGCGTCCTCTGGCTGGACGGAGGTCGGGCGGACGGCCCTTAGGTCCTCTTCTGAGGGTCAGGTAGTGCCAAAGATGCCTGGCCGGTAAAGGTCGGCCGAGACACGGAGAGTCTGGAGGCTCGGACGCCTCCTGAGACGGAGAGTCTGGAGGCTCGGACGCCTCCTCAGACGGAGAGTCTGGAGGCTCGGACGCCTCCTCAGACGGAGAGTCTGGAGGCTCGGACGCCTCCTCAGACGGAGAGTCTGGAGGCTCGGACGCCTCCTCAGACGGAGAGTCTGGAGGCTCGGACGCCTCCTCAGACGGAGAGTCTGGAGGATCGGACGCCTCCTCAGACGGAGAGTCTGGAGGATCGGACGCCTCCTCAGACGGAGGTTCTGGAGGATCGGACGCCTCCTCAGACGGAGGTTCTGGAGGATCGGACGCCTCCTCAGACGGAGGTTCTGGAGGCTCGGACGCCTCCTCAGACGGAGGTTCTGGAGGCTCCAGTGACGGGGACGGGTCCTCCCTGACCCTCCCTGGGAGCTTCAGCGACGGGGACGGGTCCTCCCTGACCCTCCCTGGGAGCTTCAGCGACGGGGACGGGTCCTCCCTGACCCTCCCTGGGAGCTCCAGCGACGCATGGGGAAATGTCCATCGCTGGAGAGCCGCCGCTGTGACCGCCAGAAACACAGCAGCCACAACAACGGCGGGCTCTGGAGCTGGAACGGGCTCATGGACTGGAACGGGCTCATGGACTGGAACGGGCTCATGGACTGGAACGGGCTCATGGACTGGAACGGGCTCATGGACTGGAACGGGCTCATGGACTGGAACGGGCTCATGGACTGGAACGGGCTCATGGACTGGAACGGGATCTGGAGCCGGAACGGGCTCACGGACCGGAGCCGGAACGGGCTCACGGACCGGAGCCGGAACGGGCTCACGGACCGGAGCCGGAACTTCCCTGGGAGCGGCCCCACCTCGGCGGCGTCGCTGTTTGCGGCGAGGCGCTCCCCTGGAGCAGAGGTAGGCCGTCTTGTCCCCATAGAAAAACTCGAAGAGGTCCTCCTCCCTGATGTGAGGAGCCCCCGAAGAGCCAGCTGGAGGAGGGACAAAGACGGCGGGGGAGAGAACCGGCGGTGGGTGCCACGCGGAGATGGAGCCGACGTTGGTGGTCCGTGTGGCCGCGCCGCCCTGCTCCTCGCTCGCTGAAACACCGGTTCGGCGGGTCCGTCGCCTACGGCCAGATGGTGGAGGCGGAGAGGGCGGACCGATCGTCTGGTCCAACGCCTCCTGGCGAATCCTCTCCGCCTCGCGCCGCAGATCGGCGAGCTCCCGGGCCGAGAAGACACTCTGGAAGTGAGGGAGCACTCCGAGGATCTCCCCGGCTCCGGAGACCCGCACAGGGAGGTGAGGAGAGGCAGCGAGTCTGGCCAGGTTAGCCCAGACGTCCTGGCGCAGGGTGGCGATCTCCTGGGCGAGTGCTGGGTCCATGTTTAGGGCCGGATCATTCTGTCACGGGATGTGTGGAGAATGGACCCAAACGCACTCGCTGAAGGAAGGTGCAGGATGTTTATTAAAGTGAGGAGATCGTGATGATGGTGGTGAACGGAGACACTGGACATCGGGCTGGAACGAAGAGGCAGGAAGACGACACACCATGGGGATGAAGACAACAGAGGACTAGGAGGAAGGAGGACTAGGATGATCCGGCCGGGAGTCAAAGGAAGTGAGGGGTCTTAAAGGCAGGAGGTGAGTAGGATCAGGTGTGGATGATGAGACAGACAGGTGAAGACAATGAGGCAGGAATAGGGCAGCGTGACACCTTCCTGCCCACAGCCATTATGATCTACAACAACTCCTTAAAGAATTAATTAATATGAGCTACGACAACACTTAATTTTGCTATGGCATCAATAAAGTATTTTTAAATTGAATTGAATATTAATCATAGTTGAACATAAAAGCTGAGTGTACATGATGTAAATCAGATATTTGTACAATAAAATGTATTCCTATTCATTTCTGCAATTTTAGATGCAAAAGCAGAGCAATCTTTATGTGTTTATCCCACAACTCTTTGATAGAATGCATTTTGGGAAATACAGCGACAGTTTTACAGCTAATGCCTCACAATGACTTGGCAACAGAAAAATAAATTAAAAAGTTTTTTTATATAGAACAAACCTTAATTTACCTTGTTTACTGTCACCGACATTGTTGGGATGTGTCTCAGGGATAGGGAGTGTTTTCTCTTCTTGCTTAACCAGTTAGTTCTACACATAGGTGACATAAGGCAGCCTATTTTGGAATCTTTAAAAGCAGGATAACATAATTATACACATTAACCAGTTCTTTGAACAAATAATTAAATAAATATCACTTTAATAAAATAAATCATGTATAGGATTATTAAATCTTCTGGGACCAAGTTTGAATCTAAGTTTTATTTAAGGATATGCAATATCTTACCTTTTTTACCATTTCTTTTTTTTTATTCATTAAAACTTTAGGTTAAACTGTGAAATCTATGTTTTAAAATATTGGTAAGTCCTATATTATTATTTTTTATTTACAAATACATTTAAGTACATTGCATATAATACCTTTCAGATTTTTCCATAAGTGTGCCTACATTATTGTTAAGTCAAGACAGTGGTAATGACCAACTAGTGCATTAACAAAAAAGGTCAAGAGTAAAAAGGTTGTCTATAGTTTAGAGTTTTCAGCTCATATGCTTTGATATTGTTAAAAAAGAAAAACACGGAAGACAAGTGTTAGGAAAACTAAAATAAATCTAAGTTTTTCTTTTTATTCTTGGGAAATATAATCAAAACTGGTTTTATGCTAATATCAGTAACAGGCCAGAGCTTCTCTGCAACTTTTTTCCCTCTTGCACACAGCTCTACAATGACTTCCTGAATATACTTAGAGAGAGCTGAAACATTTAATTTCCCTTTGAGATTAACAATGCATTAAAAAATTGAAGGCAAACTGAACTGGTGCTAAGGTTTTTAGAAAAGGATTTGTTCAGGACTTCTCACCCACCTTTCACTCTATATCAAAAACAGTCGAAAGGATGTTGAAGAAAAACATTCCCACGGAATAATACTGTCATGACCATGTTACTATAGCCATGGCAATACTCACTTCCTAGTTTCCATTATCATTAGCACTGTGACAGAAACAGTTACACCCTCATGTCAACAGATCAAACAACAACGTTGATTTTGGACTGTGGGAAACCGATGGAGTACCAGGAGAGAGCCAACACATGCATGGAGAGGGGACATGCAAACTCTGTGCAGAAAGACCTCGACCAGGATTCGAAACCAGGATGTTTTTGCCAATAGACAGCAGTGGCACTAATTGTACCAGCAGCCCCTGTAAGAAGAATGTTTTTACTGAATGGCTTAGGCCCCCCCCATCCATAAAGACATGTTTAATTTGTTATTGGCTGAGAATGAAATATTAGAGGATTTCTGGTTAAGCCTACATAATTTGGTAGTATCATTTTTTTATTTCGATAATGATGTAGATCAATGTCGGTATAAATCCTCAAATAGATTAATTATTTTTCACCATTGAGATGTCATATTAAAAGTGACCCAGAAAGGCGAAAGTTGGAGACAGCAGAGGAGCAGGGTTGTTTGGTACATAACGAATCTTGTTACCAAAAATAGTTATTTCTATCATCTAGACCCTCCCTTATCTTGTTTATTGAACGTTTTGTGAAGTAAAAACAGACTTAAATCTAAACATGGGAGTACCAGACAAGCCTCGAAGATCTGTCGTTGGCACTTAAGCAGCTCAAACGTACGTTTGGATGCCCGTGAATTGTTCACGGCCGGTTGCACATCCCTGTGAAGCCCAGCCCTATCAGATGAGCCACAGCCTCCTACCGGATCACGGCTCATGCGCAGCCCAAGCAGGCTTTTATATTCTGTTTGAATGAGGAAAACCTCGCCTCTGCTTTTCTGAAAGCTGTCACATGGGTCCAAGGAGAAAAAAACAATCGCTTCCTGAAATGATTGTCGTCGCTGTCTTAACGTGCTGTTGTTTTTCGCCCCTCTCCGTCTCCACCGTGATATCGCATCGCGCGTAATTCTTTTCCCAGTCCGGATCCTTTTTCTTCCTCTTTTATTCGGGGGAGGGGGTGGGGGACTGCCGAAGATGATCAGCAAAGTTAAAAACGCGATGTCCAACTTGGTTGGAGGGATGATGCCACACGGACACCACCACAACCATCAATCAGGTGGAGGCCAGAACAGCGGACAGGAGGGCTTGCCGCATCGCTTTCCTTACGGCCGGCCGGATTTCTTGGACCTCACCCCGGAGCTCCTGCAGTACTCCACCGAGCACGCCTCACGGCCGGTGGTCACGTTAAAGAGAGGCACCAGGCTTCCCTGGGGGGCGGGATACGCAGAGTGAGTGCATCCGTGTTTTCAGACGCCTATCGTTTATTGAGTTTACGGGAAATCAGTCAGTGATAGGTAGTGTTGATGTAATCACAGGCCTGTTGAGGGTTTATTGTTGCTGCAGCAGCCCACTGATGGCCACAGTGTGGCCTCTCGCTGTCTGACAGTTCTGCCGCTGTCCACATCTGAACTATGAGTGAGGTTCAACATATTCGTATGCAGGCTGCTGTCAGATCTGATCAGTTTGAAGACATATTCTCAAACATGTGGCCACACTATCTAATAGAATGCGGTTTTAAATAGATCTTTTCTCACGCATGCACACAGTAAAATGGATCGTTTGAAACATTACCATCAAGTTGAATTGCAAAGAAGAATGTGCTTTAACTGACTGAGTCCTGTAGAGGAAAAACACTCTGACATTCCAGACTAATGCATGTGTGTGAGAAACAGGGTTCAGTCCACCAGTTTGTGGGCTGCTCCTTACTCAGTGTTGAACTTAAAAAAAAAAAAAAAAGGCTGACTCATGCAGAAAGTCTCCAGGGACACAGCCATGACCTCCCAGAAGGCTGAAGGGGCCTTATCAGGCTGAGGATTCAGTTTGAGCAGTTATACCGCATTCTGCAGTGAACGACTTTGGTGTAGAAGTCACAGAAACTGTAATCGCTGCATTAGAGCTGGTGCTGTTTACAGCATGGAGCTTTATCAGTTGATCTGCCAACGCTTAAGCTGTTAAAGTTCATACAGCCCAGAGCGTAAGCATTTGAGATTAAGCACACATTTTTACAAGTTGACATAATTCAACTTCATTTTTTAGTGGAAAGGTCATCCTCTAACCCTACAATTACAAACACTGCCTTCTATTACTTATAAGTTGTACAATTTTATCATAATACAGACTGTTGAACAACGTTGACTCTATTATACAACTACAATTAATATGCACTGTTCAATATTAGAATTGCTGTACTCATGCATCTTTCAGTCTATAGCAGTGTTTCTCAAACTTTTTTTATCATTCCCCACTTTGGACAAAGGAGCATACACAAGCCCCCCCTGCTTTTATCGCCCCAACAGAATGGTGACCACGCCTGATTTTTAAAGTGTTTTATTTATTTAAATAGCCGAGTTAGTCTACAAGTTTTTAAGGGTATAAATTAGTTGGAAAAAGGGGTTGCGCACTGGTATAAAACCGGCTCAGAAATATATGCTGTCAGTAGTTGCTACATGTAGAACTTCAGCTCACAGTTGGAGAAAATCAAAGTTGTAGTTTTATCAAATTTACAAAGCTTTCAAGAGTACAAAACAAAAAAATAAAATAAATAAAGAGCAAGATACTCATCCCTGTATTTCCTCCGTGGTTGACCGTGTGACTTCTCTTACTCTGAAACGTTCCCTGATCTTTTTAGATATTTGTCCATTTTGTAGATGGAATCTCTGATAATGGGGCTATTTCAGCTTGTTTTGTTCTGCTGCGATATATTCCAACGTCAAACTCCCAGCCCGATGTTCCAGGTCCCGGTTCTGTGTACAATGATGATCACAATTGCTAATTTACATGAGTGTGTTTAATTTTGTAAGAGGGGGGAGCTGGTTGATTAAATTTACAGTGCAGTGAAACATTCACAACGACCCACCTGCAATACCTCTGCGCCCCACTAGTGGGGCTCGCCCCATAGTTTGAGAAACACTGGTCTATAGGAACTTAATGTTGTTGGACTGCACAGTTGTGTTGGGTGCATTAACAAAACTTTGCTTGTTATTCCTATTTTATTCTACTATACTATACTGTATTATTCCTATAGACACATATCAGTCTGTATTAGTTACAACAAAGCCGGCCCAAGGCATACGAGGTAAACACTGCAGGTCATGCCGTCCTGCTGTGTTTTAGGCCACTAGAGCACCTAAGATTTAAAAGGATGGGTTGAAAAATGTGCTAGTTGTAAGGAGTACATAATAAAAACATGATTGGCTTTGTGGTAAATGAAAAAAATATTCTCACAATCACTATGAACATTTTTAGATTGTGATTTTTTAAATATCGTTGATGTCAACTTCTCCCCAAACTTAGTTTTGATTAGCAGCCAGTTTGAGACTATTTTGTTGAAACTAATTTGTTTATGCAAAAGCAAAAAACGCAGACATATATACAGGTCGTTGTGCAACAATAGTTTTTTTTTTGTCTATTAATAATTGCTTAGTGTAATTATTAATAAAATTAGCAATTTAGTTTAAAATTACTGAGTTGGTGCACCATCCTGGGTTTCAGGAAAATAATAATAATAGCCAAGTAGTTCAGTCTCAGTCAACTCAATTCAATTCAGTTTATTTATATAGCGCCGATTCACAACAGATGTCATCTCAAGGCACTTTACAAGAAAAGTCATTTAAAAACAAACATTCCAATCAGTTTAAAGTTTTAGCTAGTTTTCTATTTAAGGAATCCCCAGATTGCATCGAGTCAATGACTTGGAGTTGCGCCCCGTTGATACAGACTCCAACCACAGCAATCCCTCATACTGAGCAAGCATGTAGCGACAGTGGAGAGAAAAAACTCCCCTTTAACAGCAAGAAACCTCCATCAGAACCTGGCTCAGTACGAGCGGCCATCTGCCTTGACCGACTGGGTGTTTGAGAAGACAGAGCAGAAACACATAAAGAAAAAAAGAACTGATGTTACTTTCTATGTACTTTCTATGTTAAAGGGAAAAAATAGTTAACAGTACACGGGGGATGCTCAGTGAATGGGATGCCCTCCATCTAACAGGGCATTGCAGCTAAGCAGGATGCCAGACCAGGTGTAGCTTCCATGGAGAGAAAAACACAGAGAGAAAATAAAGTTAACAGAAAATAATGCAACTGGAGAGTAGTAGAAGAAAAAAGTAGAGTGAAGAAGGATGATCTAAAATTCTATTCTGGATTTAACAGGGAGCCAATGAAGGGAAGCTAAAACAGGAGAAATGTGATCCTTCTTTTTAATATTCATCAGAACTCTTGCTGCAGCATTTTGGATCAACTGAAGGGTTTTAATTACATTTTGTGGACTTTCTGATGGTAAAGAATTACAGTAGTCCAGCCTTGAGGTAACAAATGCATGGACTAGTTTCTCAGCATCACTCCTGGACAGAATGTTTATCATTTTAGCAATATTCCTGAGGTGAAAGTAGGAAATCCTATAAACCTGTTTAATATGGGATTTAAATGTCATGTCTTGGTCAAACATTACTGGAGGCCAATTTAATACCATCCAGATGAAATTATTGACTAAGCAGTTTCTATTTTAGAGCTTCTGGTCCAAAGATGGCAACGTCTGTCATGTCAGAATTTAAGAGAAAAAGTTTAGCATCATCCAGGTTTTTATGTTTTCCAGACGAGACATGCCTGTAATCTACCTAACTGACTGGATTCATCAGGATTTATGGATAAATAACAGTCCAAACACAGATGAGGTTCTACAGTTCTCTCCTATGCTGCCTCACTTACTGAGAGAAAAGTAATCATGTTTGGTAGGATGTCAATGATTTTATTTTTAATATAATTCATTTTATTTATGAAGAATCCAATAAAGTCATCACTACTAAGAGCTGGGGGAATAGTTGGCTCAACAGAGCTATGACTCTGTGTACGTTTGGCAACTGTACTAAAAAGAAACCTAGGATTGTTCTTATTTGCCTCTGTTAATTATGAAAAATATGCTGTTCTACCTTGTCGAAGGGTCTTTTTATACAGCAGCAGACTACTTTTCCAGGTTTTCCAGGTTAAATAGGAATCCTCTAGGTGTGTAGAGTGCCATTTTCTCTCCAATTTCCTAGTATTCTGCTTGTGCAGAAAGGTGATGAAAACTGCTGTTTCCCTGAGGCTTTTGGCATGCACAAAAAAAAACATAGAGAAGGCTTGGTCTACCATTATCATGGTGGCAAGTCACAGGGATTCTGGGTGGAGTGTGATTTTATTGGTGGCAGTGTATCCTTGATGTGGGGCTTGTGTCAAATTGTGTCCAATTTCTTTGTATTCTGCTTTAAAGTATGTAGCTCTGCATTAAACCAGGGAGCCAACCTCCTATGGTTAATCGCTTTCTTTTTTATGGGTGCTACACTATGTAATGCTAAACGCAATGAGTAAGTAACGCTATGAACCAGACCATCGATTTCTGAAGGGTTAGAGATAGAATTGCTGCCATCCACTGTGTTACTCTGAGACACTGTGGAAAGTAAGAATGGAATAGATTATTTAAAACTTGTTACAGCCTTGTCTGTTAAAGCTCTACTATAATGTAGAAAAAGGCACAATAAAAACGTCTCCCACACTGTAGGGCTCCAATATCCAGTCGATTTATTTTGACTCAGAGAGGTGTTACGTTTCGAGCAAACGCTCTTCGTCAGACTACTATAATAAAATTTTCTTTCAGGTTTAGGATGGTCAGTTAAAGTAAAAGTTCAAAAGTTATCAAAAAATGGTCTGACAGAACCGGGTTTTGTGGGAGGACTGTTTCTGTTCACACTCAATGCCGTATGTCAGTACAAGGTCCAGTACAAGTTAATGTTTATAGGCTATGTTGAATAGGCTATCTGCCTCATAAAACTGAGGTATTAAAATAACAATAAATGAAGGTGTAAATTCAGCACTGGCGTTCTTCGAACTGAAAGTTAGTGCACATGTATATGGAATAAAAACAAACAAACAACCACTTTCCAAAATGCAAGAGTTTATTAACAAAGATAATTAAAGTTTTCAGGCAAAATACTCTAATCAACAAACTCACTAAGGTAGCAACAACTACTAAGTAAAAGAAGGAGGAATAATGAAACTAGCTACCAAAAGTAAAACCGTAAAAATGTACCAATATGCAAAGAAGTAGAAATAATAACCAGTAAATTGATGGTGATGTCACAGTCTAATATGAATATGTATGTCTAAAGACCAAGGCTTGTATTTAAGTGTTGGAAAGTGAGGCTAAATTAGTTTTAAACTAATTATGATTAGCTTAAATATATTAGCAGTATTTGGTTTGTGTTCAAACTAACAACTCACAATGTAAAGCGAAAGTGAAGAAACAACATAGTTTGGAGGATGTAATGTTTCATTAAATAATTTGCTGAATTAGAAATTAATGATCTTTTTGGAAAATTAAATTGACATTATTGGATCACTCACCGCAGCGATGGATCTAATTTTCGTATTTTGGCATACTAAATGGGCAGTTTCAGAATTACCTATATAACTAGTTTTTGGTGTTTAAACTATCCATTTGAAAGCCGATCTGTATTTTGAATACCGTAAATAACAATCCTAATCGTTTATGAGCGCCAGAAGCAAACAGATAAACAATGTTTATCAGCCCCATTGGGGCACTGAGCTATTTTTAGCATGTAGCAAAGGCTAAAGCTTAGTTTATAGTTTGCACTAACATGCACACGTATTGACGGAGATGTTTTCCTTTTATACTTTTCCATGGTTGCGAAGCAATTCCCCACCAGCACGGCAGGGGGTCTAGACCTGCTCTGGTAGGTCTTCCTACCATTGCAGTGATGTCTCTGGCTGACAACGGTTTATTTACTTCAGCTTGTAAACGCACATCCACTCAAGGAGCAATGGCCGACAGAAAGCGAGTTTTGATTGAGCTGGAAAGCTTTTTACTAGAAGTGTAGCTCATTGAATACTGTAAACAAACACATCAGTCTGTTTTGTTGTTCTCTACACCTCCTGGTGTTCAAAATTTCCAAAGGACCATATTAGAAAAACTGGCCTTGCAATATAAAGCATCTAGTGCCCAAAAACTGCATTGACTACTAATTACATCAACTATAGAGCACCAACGTGGTGAAATGATCTTAGTTGCGTTTTGACTAATAGTTAAAAAAATGGGCTCTGCTCCACCCATCCTTGCATGTCATCGGAGAGCCCTTGCGTCGACAGATAATGGTGCTGCATGTCTTCGCACCACGATCAGCAGAATGTACATGTATTTGTGGATCCAAGGAGCTTCTCCCAGAAGCCCGCTCCAAGCATCGGCAGCGAAGGATGGTAGGAAGATTGCATGCTCTTCTCTCTGATGTGACCCACGTGAAAAGAGGGCAAAGTCAGGGCAGCGCATAAGTTAGTGATGTCACACATTAAGGCAGTGAAGTTCTCTTTTCTTCATGTGGAAAGTGAAGGTAGGTTTAATGCAATGATTATGGGATTAATAGTTCTTAAAGCAAGAGGCCTATCTCCGTAGTCCAGTTCTGTCATGGCTAGTAGCCTAACACAGGTGATATATTATTATGAAGAATTCATTGCTGGCATACAACTGATGCATTGACAATCTAAGTAAATCCAAGTAAATTTTGTCTAGGGCCCTGTCCAGCATTTTTCCACCTTATTACTTTATTTAACATTAATGTAACAGGCCTGGAATGATTTGTCTTTTAGGAATCTTAAATCTACCAGGCAGACATTTTAATCCTCACACAGCTACACTGATGTATTGGAACATCTGTTGGCGTTTTCCATTTTGTTCGGAGCTCCCAACCCCCCCACCCCCGGTGCCCTAATGAGAATGAACAGTGATGTCCAGATAGTGCAGATGGAAGCTGTCCAGTTGGAGGCTACCCTGCTGGCCTACATTCATACTTTGTGCATTTCTGCAGGCCTTACTATATTAGGCATGTTTATGTGTGGATTTGCATTTGCGCGTTGTTGCAGGATAATGTAATAATTATTTTCTAAGTCTAGAGAGTTTTTTTTTCACCTGTCAGTGGGGGATGAAATGTCTTTCTTTAGCTATGTAAAGACACAGAAATTACATCCTCTTGTTAATTATTTTTTGGAAAATCAAAATCCTTGTTTTCAAGCAGAAGGAGAGCAGAACCAAAGCGAAAGTAAAGATAAGCTACAAGTACCTAGAACCTCATAAATGTTTGATCATTGTCAACAAAACATACAGTAGGTCATGTGATGTGATTAAAGATTCATGAAATAACAAATACAAGCTGAGAACAACAATAAAAAAAATACTCAAGGCCTCCAGCTAGATGCACAGATAGATAATGTCTGAAGAGAAAAATATCTGGTAAAGTTGTGGTCCGTAGCATGATGTGGAAATGCAAGTCTTTGGTCAACCCTCTAGGCTCACGTAAAAAAATTGTTGCCCTAGGTCCAGGAAGTGACCTACAGAAATATAAATTACGAAAGATTGCCTACTTTATATTATAGAACTGGGTCAGATACTCAAATTTAAGCATTTTTAAAGTTTAAAAGATTTAAACAATGTAACCCAGTTTAAATGCAAAAACAGGATAATGATTAATAATTCCCTGACGTGGTCGATTTTCCCTTTTTCATTTAAGATAGGATTGTTAAACAAAACTCAAGGCGTTTAAATGAAAAGTAGTTAAATTTTTTCAGAAATGTTAAACCATTCGTAGACAATTTGAATTCTGTAGTCATGTTCATCTGTGTTAATATGTGCTGTAAATTTGCACCTGTTTCACATATAAAGCTTTCATTTTGATACGCTCATCCTTCCTATTAATTTGTGTCCAGACTCTTTGAATGCCCTAATATACAACCTACATTATGTTCCTAACAATGCACAACTTAGTGTAGTGTCTGTTTTCACTCTGGGTGTACACTCTGCCCTGTCCTGTCAGTCAGTTTTTATTTCTTCATGTGCTAAGCAGCTTCCTCCACCCTGCAAAGGAATTTAGAGCATGAAAAGTTTCATTCTTTCATGTTTCTCATGGGGCTCTGAAAGATTTTGTGTAACCTGTCTTGCAGTGTTTGTCAAGCAGTCCAACACAGGTGACTAGAGGTAGCTTTATTCAGTTCCTAGCTAGGCAAACAGAAAACCATTGACTGATAACATGTTTATGTGTTACAATCAGATTTCTTTCTGTGTAGAGGTGGTGCTGAATAATCTATGAAGCATCTCAGAAATTACGCCTGAAGTGAGGCAATTGCATCACACGGTTAAAAAACACGTCAGCCGCAACAAGAGAATTCACAGGAACTCTCGACTTCCTCTTTTTGCACTTTCCTTGCCTAACATCCATCAGAAGAAACACTGATTCCCTAAACATTGTACATTTGGGTTTTCAGTTACAAGTTCGGCAAACATCTGACTAAAAGAAAGCCATGGAGTTCGGGGTGGGAGGGGGTGGTTGAAGCTCTGGGTTTAAAGTAAAATCCACCCACGCAGCAAACAGCAATGTGTAATTATAGCTGACTGAGCTCATGTGACTGAATTATCACTCACTCTTTTATTGTGAATCAGGAAATTCAGGATACAGAAAAGGAGAACATTTAATCATGTCTTCTCTGAAAGGTTTATAAAAGGGCTTATGGAAGAAATCCATCTGGTAACAGCAAATAAAAAGCACGGCTTCTGTATTTGTTCCAAATTTTCTTCAAAGCTCTGAGCTTTAGGACAATTTTCTGCCTGAATGCTGCCAACCCTTCCACATGACCTTGACAACATAAAATCGCATCACTAGGCTCAGCTGAAGCTATAGAACAGCAACTAATATGGAGCACTGAGCTGAACAGAAGGAGCACTTGTAGAATTGCTGTGATCATGCTGCAGAACAGATGAAGAGTTGTTTCTCCCCAGTCATGCATCTGCATTTCTGAAACAAGTCCCTGCCCTGGCAGAAAGTGTAGACGACAATCAAGAGGTTTATAATTCTTCACTGTCATTAGTCCCAATGCAGTGCAGGACACGGTGGTGCCTGTCCTTTGCTTTCAACTGATTGGACACTGCCTGGGCTTTATGTAAGCCAGATTGGGTCCTTTCAATCTCATACAGTATATTTAATCTGACAAACAGGCATCCATGATTTATCATGTTCATATCTGTTATCTACTGAGTGTCACATCAAGTGTCATGCTCTGTTTTAGCATTCATTTTAGACTTCTGACCTGTTTCTGTTACTTTCCCTTCAGTAAAAACAGCAGCAGCTGAAATATCCAGAGGTACTTCGTGACAATAAATAAATTACCTAAATTGCCCAATAGCTGCTGTGCTGCATAAATGTGCTAATTTGGCATTTATCTATAATTAAAGTTGAAAATGTTACATAACCTGCCCGTATGAGGCCCAAATTGCTGCCTCTCAAGCTTCACCTTATATGGCAGCTTGACCATGCCAGTAGATATTTTTACACTGTTGCCAAAACACCATGAATTGCTGACCAATGTAGTTTCCTTTTTCCTCCAGGCGGCCTTTAGTTTTTATTAGAAATTATAGCACCTCTAATCAATGTGTTTTATTAGCATTGAGTTAAACTGGAGTGTATGACAAGTATCCCTGGTTTGAATTTAATAACATCCATCTCATCTCAGCTGAAGAGCCAAATCTCTCTCTCTTGACTTTGAGGAAACAGAGATCTGCAGAATTAATTATAAACTCTCTCATTTATCAAGAGGCCTGGAATCTGACTCCAAATCCCTCAGGCACATGTGCCGGACATCTAATTCGGTGAATGTTTGCTAACACGTCTGTAATTTAAGATGATTATATGTAAGCTTTGGGATTTACTTCCTATTCCCCTTTCATAAAGGAGCAAATAATCAATTAATGGCATTTGTCTTGTTTGCAATGTTAACACTGACTGTAGATATTATATTGCTCTATTCTATGATGGTATATAGTATATTAAAAATAAAATCTGAATATTTATGCAGAATGCTGTATGCTGTAACAAGCTTCTGTAACCCATTGTAATTCTTTCTCCTCCCCGCAGTTTCAAAAAATTCTGCTGCAATGCACAACAGGACAGATGATACTGCTTGAGTATGAACCAGTGGATTACTCTAAAGCCATTATCCACAACCATCATTATCTCATCATAAAACACTTAATCCTTTCCACAACTTCGTTCTGGGACAAGACCGCATCCTCTCCTACTTTTTTTCTTTATACTTCTCCGTTAGTTTTTACCTCTGTTTTCTAGCTGTTATGTTGTTCATGTGCTTTTTAATTCATTCTGTCCTCCTCCATCAGGGCGATCAATGCGGGGAAGAGTATGCTGAATGAGGACCAGGCGTCTTGTGAGAAGCTGTTTGTGAGGAAGCCAAGCGGCAAACACCGAAACTCCACTCTGGTAGACAACAACGGGGTGAGCTAGGAATGAATCGTCTAATCAAAGGCTGGCAGTGGATTACTGCTGATAATGCATTTGAATATGAGATACACAGTTAGTGCTAAGCGAGGAAAACCATGAGATACACTTTTGTTTTATATCCTGAAGCAACCTCACTGAAAGTTTCTCACAGCATCTATTCAGACAGTTTTTTTAGGTTTGTAATAGGGTCATGGATGGGTTTAAACTTTTTTTAAGAACACAAAAAATAATTAAGAATCTGTTTAAGTTCCCAATGTGGAGCGAGCAGAAGTATGAATCCAAGCAGCAATCATACAACATGCCATAACTAGCATCTCAACAAATATCATTTTTATTTTTTTTTCTAATATTTGAGGGTTATGTTTGGGAAGAAGTATTTACCCCCCACCTTATTCACTTAAATAGAATCCCAACATACTGCAGGCCTCACTTGCCTCAGTTAAGGTCAGTTTCTATGAACAGTTAGAAAGAGACTGGGCAACAGTCGCATCCATAGCAGAGTTCAAAGCCCCAAACTATTGATAACCAACAAGAACACAAAGGTCATCTCTTTTGCCAAAAAAGATACTGATGATCAGCAAGACTTTAAAGGTCTTATTCACTCACTTTTTTTTCAATCAATTTGCTGTGGTCTCCAGTATGAATGAATGCCTTGTGAGCCGTTTTACGTGGAATAAATGCTCTGGCGCTCCTGTTTCAGGAGGTTCCAGTTTGTTGGAGGAATGGGTGTGGGGACACGTCAGGAAGGATCACCAGTCTAGCTCATTATTATTCACGATATGCAAACGTCTCACCTCTGATACAGCAGAGAGGAACTGTTGTGCATCAAGCAACAAACCTCTCAAGCGGTTTCACATAACTTCGCCTATCCAGGAAGTTTATTGAAAATTTTGATCGGAGGAGCAACCACTGTTTGTTGGATACGGAAACTCAGGAGGGGTAAACGAGCCGCTGCGCTGGTGAGACTCCGCCAGCAAGGATTCCGTATGCCTCTTCCAGATTCCGTATGCCTCTTCCAGCAGTGCACCTGGCGAACGTTCGGTCCCCACCCAACAAAATAGATTAACTGCTTCTTCTGAACATGACTAATAAGGACTGCATGTTCTGGCTCAGTGACCTGATTCTTGACAGTGGAAGATAGCTGCCCGGGTTTTGTTTACATCATGCAGACTGGCAAAAAAAGCTATCAGGGAAGATGAGAGGAGGTGGAATCTGCATTAACAAAGGTTGGTGCACAGATGTCACAGTTCTCAGCAAACACTGCAGCTCGAACTTGGAGTCACTTTTTCTGAACTGTAAGCCATTCTATTCCCTGTGGAAAATATCTCCATTCATTTTGGTTGGAGTGTATATACATCCTCAAGCAGACGTGAGTCGTGCAGACTCTCGCTGTTCAGGTTAACTCTTCAGAACACAAGTATCCGGACTCGATGCACATTATTATGGGTGATTTTAATGGAGCTAAATGAAACCATAAACTATTGAAATACAGACAGCACGTCAAATGTCCTACCAGAGACAACAACATACTGGATCACTGCTACACAGTTCTTAAACATACCACTCTGTTCCTTGTGTGGCTTTTGGCTGCTCTGATCATAGTTTGATTTATCTCATTCCCACTTATAAACAAAAATTAAAATCTGCAAAGCTTGTTATAAGAACAGTGAATAAATGAACAAATTAATCAAAGAAGGAGTTGCAGGATTGTTTTGACTGTACAGACTTGAGTGTGTTTGAGGATGCCACAGGTGACTTGGACGAGTTTACAGACATTGTGACATCCTACATCAGTTTGTGTGTGCTGACAAAGACTTTTTGCATCTTCAACAATAATACACCAGAGTTCACAGCAAAACTGAGAAACCTGGCTCCCCCTCCCCCCTCTGACACTCATTCCATATTCATCATACATGAAAAGGGTTGTCTGCCGCCTCCTCCAGAGACAAAACATCTGGAAGGCACCAGGCCCAGATGGAGTAACACCTTCCTGCCTCAGGACCTGTGCTGCCCAACTAGCACCAGTCTTCACGCAGATATTCAACAGATCACTGGAGCTGTGCAAAGTCCCCTCATGCTTCAAAAGCTCCACCATCATTCCAGTCTCCAAGAAATCCTCCATCAGTGGACTGAATGACTACAGACCTGTGGCCTTGACTTCAGTCATCATGAAGTATTTTGAACTCCTGGTGCTGTCCTATCTTAAAAGCACAATAGGCCCCCAGCTGGACCCCCTGCAGTTTGCCTACAGGCCAAACAGGTCAGTGGATGATGCAGTTAACATGGGACTGCATTTCATCCTGCAACATCTTGACCAACCAGGGACCTATGCAAGGATACGGTTTGTGGGCTTCAGCTCTACGTTCAACACAATCACACCTGAAATCCTCTCCCCCAAACTCTCTCAGCTCACTGTATCTCCTGCTATATGTCAGTGGATCTCCGGCTTCCTGAAAAACAGGAGCCAGCATGTGCGGCTGAAAGATGTCACATCTGGAACAAGCTCAATCAGCACTGGTGTACCACAGGGGTGCATTCTTTCCCCACTGCTCTTCTCCCTCTACACAAATGACTGCACCTCCAAGGATCCAGGTGTCAAACTCTTGAAATTTGCGGATGACACCACTGTCATTGTGCTCATCAAGGATGGTGATGAGCCAAGTGTCAATAGTGGACTCATTCCAGTTCTTGGGATCCATCATTTCCCAGGATCTGAAATGGGAGACAAGGCAAGGCAAGGCAAGGCATTTTTATTTGTATAGCACACTTTCAACAGCAGGGTAATTCAAGGTGCTTTACATGATTTGGTAATTTAAAAAACAAAAACAAAAAAACAAAAAAAACAAAAAACACATGGAATATAACATTGGAAATTAAAAGTAAAAGAAACACACATTACACATGATACACAATAAAGCAAGAGAAAGATCAAAAAAGCAAGACAGCATGAACACATTTCATACATATGACATCAAGCATTTACTCTATGGCAATTCTAAACAGATGGGTTTTTAGTCTCGATTTAAAGTAGTTCAGAGTTTCAGCAGCTCTACACTCGTCAGGAAGTTTGTTCCAGATAATGGGAGCATAGAAACTGAAAGCTGCTTCTCCATGTTTAGTTCTGAGTCTAGGGATGTTTAGTAGGCTAGAGTTGGAGGACCTGAGTGGTCTTGGTGGTTGGTACTTTGACAACAGGTCTTCAACATATTTTGGTGCTAAGCCATGTAATGATTTATAAACTAGTAGGAGTATTTTGAAGTCTATTCTCTGAGCTACAGGGAGCCAGTGTAAGGACTTTAGAACTGGGGTGATGTGCTCTACTTTCCTGGTTCTAGTGAGGACGCGAGCGGCAGCGTTCTGGATCAGCTGCAGCTGTCTGATTGACTTTTTAGGCAGACCTGTGAAGATGCTGTTGCAGACAAACATCAACACCATCCTCAAAAAGGCTCAGCAAAGGACGTACTTTCTATGGCAACTAAGAAAGCATGGCCTACCACAAGAGCAGTTTGTCATCTTCTATGCTGCTACAGTTGAATCCATCCTCTGCTCATCCATCACTGTCAGGTTTAGAGCAGCTACAAAAAAGGACAAAAGTAGACTACAGTGCACAATTAGGACAGCTGAAAGGACCAGAAAAAAGGCAGATAACATCACAAAAGATCCCACTCACCCCATAGTGCGCCTGAAGTACTTCCTTGATCACAGAATGTATACTTATTTATTTGTTGTATGTTTACAGAGCTAACATCTATCAAAGTCAAATTCCTTGTATATGCAAGTATACTTGGCCAATAAAATCTTATTCTGATTCTGATTGGCTAACAGTAAAGAGACTGTTATGCTGCCTTCGATCAAATAATTAACTTAACTTACTTCGCTGGCAGTGTTCCAAGACAAATTCCAGCAGCTTCTACCTCAGCTCCTCTTTCTTTTGTAAAAAAGGCAACGCTGATGTGCTATGTCCACAAATAAACCAAGCCCGCCTCTGTTCTGCTATGCTGTGGAGTTGCTAACTCAGTTGCTTCTCATTTAAGGAGATCTTTTAAAATATATATTATATGGCCAAAACAGTTAAAAGTAGATTATTTTTTAAAGCTATTTTACCCTTTAAATCTAATGTAAAATTCGACACAGCTTTTCAAAAAAGAAAAATCATACCTTGAGTCTAACCCAGTGGTGGTAATGTGGTGGTTTTGGGCTGCTTTGGAAAATTTGCAGTAACTGAGGAATCCATGAATCCTGCTCTCTTCCAGAACATCCTTAATCCTGACAATGACTTTCCATCAGTTTGTGGCCTGAAGTTTGGTTATGCAGCAGGATAATCTGAAGTGCACCAGCAACTCCACATCTGAGTAGCTCAAACATACAAAATAATGTTTCTGGAGTGGCATAGTCAAAGTCTACTTTTGATTTATTCAGATGCTGTGCCTTAACTTTAAACAGGCAACAGTCAAGGTTTATTAATATATGAGATTTTGTGCTAGTTCTTGGGCTATAGACAATGGATTTGGAATGATAGTGAATTGAACAAAACAATGTATATGGTCCTTCTGTCTTTTATTTTTTTATTGTTAGTAGTGAGAGTAAAAGACCAACAAAAACAAAGCTTATTACTGATCAAAAAGTAATTTGCTAATTTAAATCAATACACACAGAGTATGATCACTCAGTGTTTCATAAATGGTATTTTCTGCTAAATTAAGTGCCTGTTTAAATCAAAGAAAGACTTTGCAAAAATTCCACTTTACAAGACTGCTAAACAGTCTGACTCTTTGGATAAAGAGTAGGGACTAATTCAAGATGTTTAAAAATGTGCACATTTCTTCCTTTTGTATTTGTACAGCTATTTTATCCTGTTATAGTTTATTAATTAGCTTTTTTCATTAATTTTCTTTAAACAAATGAAATTCTTAGTTGATCATAAATTATGACCGAAACATACATACTATCTAAGTGACAGATTTTGTTCAGGTTAGAAATTGTATTACATAAAGAAAAAGGGAAAAACAAAGTTGTTTGTTTTGAGCAAGCATGTGGAATTGTATTTGATATGTTAGGTGCGATAATGCAGGTTCTTCAAGGATTTGTCTCTTTTCATTTCCTCTGTCATTTTAATGATGCCTATTTTCAGTCCTGTAAATGTGGGGAAAAACAGATAAGGACCAGAAATTTGAAATGATTGATTCAGGACATTGATTAGTTAAAAACAAACCCTACTTTTCTAAGATTTGACTGATTGGTTTTTGTTATTTTTTAATATTTTGCTGTCATTTCTGTACTTTCTGTAAAGAACTTTTTTCAACTCAACGTTACAGTTATTTTCAAATATGCTATATGAATAAACTTGAACAGCTGAGTCTAAATTGACAATACTTACACAAATTTGTGGAATCCTTCTGTGTGGGACAATATTTAGGAATTCTCTCTTATTTGAGAGTCTCATAAATGTAAAAAAAACTACTCACATGCAATCAGTAGTTAGCATTATTCAGTTAAAAATAGCACGTATCCATCAATATAAGAATAACTTACAGCAACAGATGCGCCTCTGTAAACAAACAGCACAGCCCAGCCTTCTGCTAGCAGAAGTTATGGCCAACGTCTCTTTTAATTGAGAACAGGAGCTTGAATGCCCACTTCTGTCCTCAAAGCCCCCCGTTTGGAAACAAGTCGGCTTCCTGGTTTTACAGAACAACCCGTTTTCTTATTAACTGGTTACCCACTTCCGGTATTGTCGGTGGTTGCTGTTAGCAACCACAGATATTACTGAGCCAAAGGACACCGATTAGCTGCCCACGTTGGTGCCGTTGTTTTAACATAGATTGGACATCTGACTGTAATAATGTGAGTTAAAAATATTTCTTCCAGGAATTAGTCATTGACCTTCACGTTGTTTTGCAGGAGTAGCTGGAAGCTGAACGGAGGGAGCACCACAGTGTCCCACATAAATACAAAAATAAAGTTATTTATTTTATATCATCTTTAGTTTTCATGCATACAAAAGGGTATAAAAGGCCTGTTATGCCTTCCACTTTACCTATTTAACTCAAACAATATCCTATCAGCTGGCTCAGGTAACAGCTTAACTCCCGATTAAATTGTTTCCACTGTTGACACAAACAGTAGGGCAGTCTAAAATATCAGTTTCATTTTCCAGATTTTCTTGACTTTGACAGAAGGCCAACGTATTGATGTTGTACTTTCCTAAAAAGAAAATATTTAAACGGTTATGTTATTTATTTTATATTTTATTACATACATTTTTATTATCCAATAACAATTTTTTAGAAAATTTACTGCAAGGACTGTTTGATTTTAAATGTCTTCACACAAAAACTATATCTTCTTTTCACTTTGTTCTCTGACTGTACCAAAAATGAACCAAATCATGAAATTGAACCAAGGTATGTACTGAGGTTTTTGGTGTACCATCACACCCCTAGTATTTATGTAATAAACCCTATCTATTTACTCACTGTTGCCATTTTACACCTATTTACATTTTCCAGCCAGTACTTATTCAGGTCACACACACATTTGCATCCTCCATTTGGAGTAAATGAATGACATCATCTCTTGTCCTGCCCTCCCCCCTCTTGCGTGCTGCATCTGAGGGGTAAGCAGATGTCTAGAGTCTGTTTATTTACCCGTAAGCCAGGCTAACTGGGTCTGTAAACGTGTGTGCAGACAAAAAGGTTCCAACACATTTCCATGACTCGTTGCTACATATGGAAGCAGCAAAATCCCTTTCCTTTTGTCTCTGCATTACTCATTGAGACCCAACGTAAATATGATTGAGGGCCACCCGTAAAGTCAGATTTGTTTTGATAGATTTTATGTTTCTATATATCTATTCCAGGATAATACAGGAATCCCGCTCCACTTCTGGGGGGTTTTCGATGGCCACGCGGGTTCTGGTGCTGCCATCATGGCCTCCAAGCTTCTTCACCGCATCATCAGAGACGGCCTCGGGGAGATCTGCCACCTCCTAGAGAATCCCAACAGTGCACCTCCCATCTGCTTGGCTAAGAACGGCAGCCCTTTCCAGGCAGAAGCGAAAAAAGGAGCCACACAAGAGGCAGCAGAAGACCCCGATGCTGTCTGCGATGCCTCAGTGCGCTTTCACATGGAGAAGGTCGTTAGCCTGGAGAGCCTGGTGATGGGAGTCATAGAGACTGCCTTCAAACAGATGGTGAGAGGGTTATGACAAACTTTGCTTGTGAACATATTTAGACTTAGCATGATGTACCTTTGAAATCTGACATTAGTGAATAGGTTAGAAAAGTATTCATACCCCTTGAGTTTTCAATTCAAATTCAATTAAATTCAAAAATACTTTATTAATCCCAGAAGGAAATTAAGTGTTGTTGTAGCTCATATAACAAAATTATTTAAGGAGTTGTTGTAGATAGTTATGGCTGTGGGCAGGAAGGATTTCCTGTAGCGGTCTGTATTGCAGCAAAATTGAAGAAGCCTCCGACTGAAGACACTCTGTCGTTGTATGACAGTCTCATGAAGAGGATGCTCAGGGTTGTCCATAATTTTTTTGATTTTGTGAAGAATCCTTCTTTGCATTATCATCTCCGGATGTTCCACAGTAGTGCCAAGAACAGAATCAGCCTTCTTTATCAGGTTGTTGAGCCTTTTTAAGTCCCTGGCTCTGATGCTTTTCCACCTATTGTCACATTACACCCACGAACCTAATATAATATAAGATTTTATATGATAGACCAAGACAAAGTAGCACAAGGGAAAAAGACAGAAAAAGACAAATGTTCCAGATTTCTTTTCAAAAACCTTTACCCCCCAAAAACCGAAAAGTGTGGTGTGCATTTGTGTTCTGCCCACTGATTCAATATTTTTGTTCAACCATCTTTTCCTGCAATTAAAGCAGCAACTTTCTTGGGGGGCGTGTCTCTTACGGTTTTCAACATATAAAAACTTAAAATAGATGAATCGGATACAATAGAGAACATCCATGAACAGCAATTATTTTTTCCTTTCAGAGATTCTCAGAGGAAGTAAGGTTCGGACTTTGACTGGACGATGCTAACACATGACTTTGACCCTGTCTACACAGAGATGAAACCAGTTGTAGCAGCAAAGATAATTCATGGAATAGGTGTCTTATCCACAACAAGCTGGCGTTTCAGGACACCAAAAACGATCATGTTTCAAAACGGGTGATTATGAGCTCTCCGGCATTTATTCTGAGTGAATGACGTCGCCACCCCATTCCTGTATTTAACACGCATGCGCAACTCTATGATTAAGTAAACAAACATTGCGCTGTACGGTGTTGCGGTCCTAATAAACCAAATACTGACCTTATCATGGATCCTAGAATATGATTTACTGTCCGTCCTTTATCATCAGCAGCAAAAAATGGATCTAGAGAACCACAGACATCATATGCTTTTGAATAAAGTTCTCATTTGAAGCTAGATTTTTTGCGTTTGCCACCGGGTTGACTGTGCATGCTCAGTGTTCTTTTCTCTCAGTGTCACACGTCATCAGTGAGCCCGGCATATGTACTGCAGCATTTTAATTTAATTCATTCATTCATTCATATATGGACACACGTTTGAATTATTCTGGTGCGATTTTTATAGACTCTGTTTTTGAAACTATACCCATTTTGTCTCTGCAGGCCTATCCTTTGATCTGGCCACTTGGTTTTACTTGAAGACCGGTTGAGGTGCAGCAGTTCTTATTTTAAAAAGTAGACAATGCTTCATCTAAAATGGGCTTTTATTCAATAGCTGGTAGCAGAAGAAGAGTCATAGAAGAACTGCATTTCTATTACAAGCCTAAGTACAACATCTGGTAACCAAATATTTATGTGTACGACCATTTTCCTTTTTTTTAGAACAGTGACAGAAAAATCTGAAGGCCGTCTGTCATTTTAACAGATTACAATTCACACCCCTGACCACTTGATGCAGACGCGCATTCAACTTTACACACGGAGTACAGGTCACTAAATCAATAAAAAAGAAAACATTCCCATTAGAGCTAACTGGGAGCTGACAGCGCGTTGAACAATTGGAAAGTGTTTGAAGCACCACTGTGACCGGTGCGGCTGGTTACATCTAACTATTATGTTCCTTCACCTACACATATATCACCTAAACACCCAAAACACTTTTGAGTATTGTGGTTGTAATGTAACAAAACTATTTTGTGAGGCGCAACTGTTAAATACAGAACAGAAAGGTTGTAACTCTTTTAAAATTGTTCCTCAAAGTTTATCAAATATTTTTGTAATATTTTGGATGGATTGCCCTTTAACAAATATTTTTGTAATATTTTGGATGGATTACCCTGAAACTGTATCACCAGGTTGTCAAAATATTAAGAACCCTCTCATATGAACTGTTATTCTGACAAACCGACTGAATCTGCTCATTCTGCAACCCTGAAACAAACTCAGCAAAAAAAGAAACGTCCCTTTTTCAGGACTGTGTACTACAACAATAATGTTGTAAAAATCCAAATAACTTTACAGATCTTCATTGTAAAGGGTTTAAACAATGTTTTCCATGCATGTTCAATTAACCATAATCAATTAATTAATATGCACCTGTGGAATGGTTGTTAAGACTTTAACAGCTTACAGAAAGTAGGCATTTAAGGTCACAGTTCTAAAAACGCAGGACACTAAAGAGACTTGTCTACCGACTGTGAAAAACACCCAAAGAAAGATGCCCAGGGTCCCTGCTCATCTGCGTGAACGTGCATTAGGCATGCTGCAGGGAGGCATGAGGACTGCTGATGTAGCTAGGGCAATAAATTGCCATGTCCTCACTGTGAGACGCCTAAGACAGCGCTACAGGGAGACAGGAAGGACAGCTGATCATCCTCGCAGTGGAAGACCACGTGTAACAACACCTGCACAGGATCGGTACATCCGAATATCACACCTGCGTGACAGGTACAGGATGGCCACAACAACTGCCCGAGTTACACCAGGAACACACAATCCCTCCATCAGTGCTCAGACTGTCCGCAATAGGCTGAGAGAGGCTGGACTGAGGGCTTGTAGGCCTGTTGTTAGGCAGGTCCTTACCAGACATCGCCAGCAACAACGGCGCCTATGGGCACAAACCCACCTTCGCTGGACCAGACAGGAGTGGCAAAAAGTGCTCTTCACTGATGAGTCACGGTTTTGTCTCACCAGGGGTGATGGACGGATTTGTGTTTATCGTCAAAGGAATGAGCGTTACACCGAGGCCTGTACCCTGGAGCGGGATGGATTTGGAGGTGGGGGGTCCGTCATGGTCTGGGGCGGTATATCACATCACCATCGGACTGAGCTTGTTGTCATTGCAGGCAATCTCAATGCCTTGCGGTACAGGGAAGACATCCTCCTCCCTCATGTGGTACCCTTTATGTATGCTCATCCGGACATGATCCTCCAGCAGGACAATGCCACCAGCCATACTGCTCGTTCTGTGCGTGAGTTTCTGCATGACAGCAATGTCAGTGTTCTGCCATGGCCAGCGAAGAGCCCGGATCTCAATCCCATTGAGCACGTCTGGGACCTGTTGGATCGGAGGGTGAGGGCTAGAGCCATTCCCCCTAGAAATGTCCAGGAACTTGCAAGTGCCTTGGTGGAAGAGTGAGGTAACATCTCACAGCAAGAACTGACGAATCTGGTCCAGTCCATGAGGAGGAGATTCACTGCAGTACTTCAAGCAGCTGGTGGCCACACCAGATACTGACTGGTACTTTTGATTTTGAGCCTCCCTTCATTCAAGGACACATTATTCTATTTCTGTTAGTCACATGTCTGTGAAACATTTGTAGTTTATGTCTTATGGTGTTGACTCTTTTAGTGTTCATACAAATATTTACACACATTTTTGCTGAGTTTATTATCCTCCTTTACGTTCAGTTTTACAGTCTGGTTCTGATTATAATGCTGATAAACATCCTGAAGCAAATGCTTTCTGCAAAGCCACTTTGTTCTTGTTCATTGCTGTTTTTTTAATGAAACGAATAAACTATAAATCATGTTTAGAGGAAGCCAAAACCTTTCACTTCTTCTCTTTATTCACAGGATGACCTCATTGAAAAGGAAAAATCCTCCTATGCCATTTCTGGTGGCTGTTGTGCCTTAGCTGCCATTTATTTAATGGGAAAACTCTATGTAGCCAATGCTGGAGACAGCAGGTAAATGTTCTACCTCATCTATGGATTCATTGTGTCAACTTTTTTTTTATATAACTTTGGCACTGAAGCTCTGTTCTCTGCATTTCTCTCTTCAGGGCCATAATTATACGAAACAATGAAGTCATTCCGATGACTAATGAATTCACTCCTGAGTCAGAGAGACAACGGTTACAGTATCTGGTATTGTTGCATTTTAAACATGTAGCAAACACATAATACTCTAGTGCAGGGGTGGCCAGCTCCAGGAGTGCATCTAAATGTTGTAGAACAGTGGCTCTCAAGGACTGGAGTTGGCCACCCCAGCTCTAGGGTGAGCCAAGGACAGTCTGTACAATTATTGGTAGTGTTTTATTAGCTCTGTAATACTCCTCAAATAGGGATAATAGCTACAATCTTTTCATTCTTTAATTTGATGTGGCCTGTTTTAATTTTTAATTATATGTGACACCCCCCCCCCCCCCCAACACCACCACCACCACCAGGGGTTCCTGAGGCCCGAACTTCTGGGAAATGAGTTCACACACATTGAGTTCCCTCGGAGGATCCAGCACAGTGAGCTGGGCAAGAAGATGCTCTACAGAGACCACACCATGAGTGGCTGGTAAAACTCTTCATGCTCCTCATTAGACATCCCTGTAGTGTTCAGAAATGTTTGCCTGTGATCTGCTTACAAGTTAAGAACTGCTCGAATTAGCAATGTTTCGTACAAATAAGTAGATCTGCAGGAATCTCAGGTATAATCTCGGAAGTCAGATTGAGATTTACAAAGAAAATGAAAATCAAATCAAATGAAATGTCCCTGTGTCTAATAATCAGATGCGTATTGTGTTTCTGAAGGGCTTATAAAACAATTGTAGAAGATGATCTGAAATTCCCGCTGATATATGGAGAAGGCAAAAAGGTAAGAAACAGAACACAAAACTCGATATAGCTCAATACTAAAATTGTCAAAAAGTCGGAGGAAAAAATTTCATCAAAACCACCAGAAAGCGTCTCTGCATGGGAGGAAATATAATAAATTTGTGTTTTTTTAAATCAGGGATGTCAAAAATTAAATTTTTCCTTCAAGACATTGTGGTGTAACATAATGGGCTGTGTAAGGGACTCTTTTTGTTATTAATCCTAATGTTTTTGGTGCGTTTCAATGTTTTATATAATTTCCTGGGATGATTTGTTCTCTTCGAGCACATTATTTTATATGAATTCTCAATTTTAAACCATCCTCATTTCTTTTGAGCTTTTATCTGAATGTCGTGTCTTCCTGCACAAATATGAGACCTGCTCAGTGTTTTCATTATTCTCTGAAAGAGCATGGTCTCTCCTAATAATCCATCATAATTGGATTTTCTGGGAACTTAAGATCATCCTGGAACAAAAACCTTGTAATAGATTGTTATTTGACTTGGTTCTGACTCTGTGTGTTTATCTATGCATGAGTGTAGGCTCGTGTAATGGCAACCATCGGGGTGACTCGTGGGCTGGGAGATCATGACCTGAAGGTGTACAACTCCAACATTTACATCAAACCTTTCCTGTCATGCGTCCCTGAGGTAAGTCAGAATTTCACAAGCTACTTGTCAGTTACGCCTGAGGAGCCACCTCTGTGTCTCTGCTTCAGCTGCTTCAGTGAGTGTAGGATCAGATCCAATAGCTCTCAGGCCCCAAGCTTTACTTTTCAGTGTCACATCAGGAAACACTTCTGTGTATGGCCTTAAGGTCTGCGCCAGGGGGTTATTTTCTGATTTTCTTGTTGCTCAGGTTTGTTGCCTTAAACCTTTGGGGATTCCATATCGCCATGATTTTAGGAAAGTGCTAAAATCATTTATGGATGATCAAATACAATTTAAACTTTCACTGAATTAGAAGCACACAATACCAAATGCAACAGAACTAAATATAAGTTTGGAGCTGCCTATAAAGTTTTCAACCTCCCCAAAACAACATTAGTGTTGACTCGTGTTGATTTGAATCCCTCTTTTTCTTTTTAAACCCTGCAGGCGTAGAATTAACTTTATTTGGCTGATTAAAAAAAGAACATTGAAAAGGTCTACAACAAACTTTTCGAACTTAGGTGTTGGGTAGCTCAGTCGCTAGAACAGGTACACTAGTGCCAAAATAAATTCAAAATGGATGCCATTGTTGTTGCACCACTTAAATATTTTGCAAGGGATATGCTTTTTTGCAGTTAAGATAAAAATAAAAAAACTTAATGAAAATGATATGACAAATCTTTTTATTGTCATACTGTGAAGCCATTTGCTGTAGATTATTCCTTTCCAACCACGCATCAATCATTGGGGAGCTATAACTGAGATATCTGTAAAATGCCGATGTTCAAATAGATAAATTAATATATAATCAGTAATTCACTATTATACAGCCTATAATATAACATATCATATATATATATATATATATATATATATATATATATATATATATATATATATATATATATATATATATATATATATATATATATATAAAACAATGGTCCCCGGCCCTTGTCCTTTACGTCTGCTGTCCTGCATGTTTGTCTTCGTACTCCAGCAAACCTAACTAACTTGATTGCATGACTTCTTCAGGATACTATCAACTTCTGCAGAGCCCTGTTTAATGACCCATTCATTTAAATGTGACAACAGGGGAACATCTCATGATCTATTAGCAGGCTCCCACTGCATTGAATGATTTCTTCATTCTTAGCTCCCCCCACCTTTCAGATTATTCTGTGACGTAGACATGTTCTTTACT
Organism: Valencia hispanica; assembly: GCA_963556495.2. Taxonomy (NCBI): domain Eukaryota; kingdom Metazoa; phylum Chordata; class Actinopteri; order Cyprinodontiformes; family Valenciidae; genus Valencia; species Valencia hispanica. The sequence continues at coordinate 9,241,775 of OY747708.1, read as the reverse complement.
CCTAACTCGAGATCAGTTGAAAGTTGTGGGGGCAATGCTGACCCACTACTTTCATAGCTCTGCTCTACATCAGGAGGTAGTCACAGAGCTAGAACATGTCGCTTTGTGATTTTGTAGTTTCTGACCTGAAAAATATTCTTCACAAGAAATCTGATCCATATAAGTTAATGTTGAGGATGGCTCAAAACAACTTTCTTTCTATTTTTGCCACTAAATGTGCTGAATGGACATCACAACACAGAGCTCAGCCAGTTGTTGCTGAATATTGTGGAAATGCCCTACATATTGTATATTGCTCAGGTAAATCCTGCTGTGGGATAGCCTATACCTCTTTAGTTCTACAGTCCCAGCTGCTTTGTCTGGAAGCACACACAGCCTTGTGATCTTGCTGAATTGACTTGTATGACATGACTGAAAAATGTATCACTAAAAGATGTTTCATTGCTGCTTGTTTACTGCTCATTAATGATCTGAAAGGAGCTGCACCTAGATTCAAACCTGGTATAAGCTCAATGAGAAGTGCAACATTGATCATAGGGAAATCACTATCAAAACATAAAATTTCGATTAATACGGCCTCTGTAAGAGGCATAGACTAACAAGATGTCACATGAACCAGTGAAAATTGTTTACAGGGAAGTGTTTGTACCTTTGTAACCATTTCCTCATCTCAACTTAGAGCCATTAGTCCCAGGCTGTACGAACCACTGTCTGTTTCCCCTAACAGAAAATCTACTTTCTGTAGGGTAAGATTGTGAGCTTTTTGATAATGACTTACAATGAAAAAGGTGTCAATTTAGCTAAATACAGCTCAATTTTAAACCTCTTTATAACTCCCACATAAGTGTTTTGTCTTTTAGTTTGTACCTACCATCATTCATTTCATTCTAGGACAGGTGTACCTAAACAGAGAATCTGCTGGTCACACTTTATTTCTCATTTCCTGTTTCAAACCTCTCCCAGCTGAACGGATTAGTGTCTGACTTGAGTATTTTTATCTTATAGATGATCTGATGATCACATGTCCGTTAAAGGTCATTCAGAAAAAGTGTCTCTGATTTTGATTTTAGAGCAATAAAAAAACATGTGCTGCACTGAAGCAAACTTTTATTGTCCTACCAAAGCTGAAAACATACACGGGGTTAAAAGAGAGGTTTCATTTCTGTTTCCAAAGGTTCTCAGTTCAGTTCTCAGAAAATCAGCCTGTGGTCAGAGCTGGCACTAGCATGCTTACACGGTGTTCACACCCAACAGTACAAGGGGTCCTGATAAAAATGCTATTATGGATTCAGCCCCTAAAAAATAAAACGTGATCAATCTATCTTCATGCACAAGTTTCTCAAAATGTACTACATTAAAGTCAAAAGTTTTTGTTTTTTTCCATTTGTGATTGGATTAAGTGCCTGAAGTGATGAGTCTAAATCTACACATTTTTGCCTCCAGAAAAGCAAAACTGTTCTTTAAAACATACAAACAAGAAGGTTAAAAACTCTGCTGAGATACAGCTGAACCAACAAACTATGTGTGCTCAAAAGTCTACACGCCCTTGTTAAACATTCCAAGTTTTTGAGACTTTGAGACCATATTAAGTAATGGTTAAACCATTTACATATTTAATATAACATATATACTGTATAATTCAAGTGAAAAATAAATAAATATGTTTGGGGAAATATACCAATAAATAAACTGTAATAGCCTTGTAGCCTAAAGCCATGTTTATGTTTTTCCATCTGTGGAGATGCGAAGACAAGCAGTGCCATTATCCATTGACGCAAGGGCTCTTTGATGGCCACCCAACCGCGGACGGAGTAGAGCCCAATTTTTTAAATCCATCAAACCCAACGGCGAACGCAAGTCTGTGATTGGTCAGCCCAAGATCATTTCACCAGAACTGCACTCTATAGTCAATGTAATTAGTAGTCAGTGCAACTTTTGGCCACTAGATGCTTTATATTGCAAGGCCAGTTTATCCAAAATGGCTATATTGAACACCAAGAGGTGTAGAGAACAACAAAACAGACCACTGTGTTTGTTTGATTACATGTGTTTTTAGAGTATTCAATGAGCTGCCCTTCTAGTAAAAAGCTTTCCAGCTCAATCAAAACTCGCTCTTTGTCAGCCATTGTTCCTTGAGTGGATGTGCATTTACAAGCTGAAGTAAATAAACTTGTGGTCGACCAGAGACGTCACTGCGATGGTAGGCAGACCCGTCAGAACAGGTCTACACCCCCTGCTGTCCTAGCGGAGAATTGCTTTGCAACACTGACACCAACGGAGAAGTATTGAAGAAGAATGTCTCCGTCTATACGTGGGAGTGTGGGTAAAAACTTGCTAATACTTTGTTGAATCGCTTTTTGGTTTGCTTGGAGCATCAAGTCTTTCGTCAGAGTGTATCAGTATCACATACAGTGGCTTGCAAAAGTATTCGGCCCCCTTGAACTTTTCCACATTTTGTCACATTACAGCCACAAACATGAATCAATTCTATTGGAATTCCATGTGAAAGACCAATACAAAGTGGTGTACACGTGAGAAGTGGAATGAAAACCATACATGATTCCAAACATTTTTTACAAATGAATAACTGAAAATTGGGGTCTGCATAATTATTCAGCCCCCTTTGGTCTGAGTGCAGTCAGTTGCCCATAGACATTGCCTGATGAGTGCTAATGACTAAATAGAGTGCACCTGTGTGTAATCTAATGTCAGTACAAATACAGCTGCCCTGTGACGGCCTCAGAGGTTGTCTAAGAGAATGGTGGGAACAACACCATGAAGTCCAAAGAACACACCAGACAGGTCAGGGATAAAGTTATTGAGAAATTTAAAGCAGGCTTAGGCTACAAAAAGATTTCCCAAGCCTTGAACATCCCACGGAGCACTGTTCAAGCGATCATTCAGAAATGGAAGGAGTATGGCACAACTGTAAACCTACCAAGACAAGGGCGTCCACCTAAACTCACAGGCCGAACAAGGAGAGCGCTGATCAGAAATGCAGCCAAGAGGCCCATGGTGACTCTGGACGAGCTGCAGAGATCTACAGCTCAGGTGGGGAAATCTGTCCATAGGACAACTATTAGTCGTGCACTGCACAAAGTTGGCCTTTATGAAAGAGTGGCAAGAAGAAAGCCATTGTTAAAAGAAAACCATAAGAAGTCCCGTTTGCAGTTTGCCACAAGCCATGTGGGGGACACAGCAAACATGTGGAAGAAGGTGCTCTGGTCAGATGAGACCAAAATGCAAAACGCTATGTGTGGCGGAACACTAACACTGCACATCACTCTGAACACACCATCCCCACTATCAAATATGGTGGTGGCAGCATCATGCTCTGGGGGTGCTTCTCTTCAGCAGGACAGGGAAACTGGTCAGAGTTGATGGGAAGATGGATGGAGCCAAATACAGGGCAATCTTGGAAGAAAACCTCTTGGAGTCTGCAAAAGACTTGAGACTGTGGCGGAGGTTCACCTTCCAGCAGGACAACGACCCTAAACATAAAGCCAGGGCAACAATGGAATGGTTTAAAACAAAACATATCCATCTGTTAGAATGGCCCAGTCAAAGTCCAGATCGAAATCCAATCGAGAATCTGTGGCAAGATCTGAAAACTGCTGTTCACAAACGCTGTCCATCTAATCTGACTGAGCTGGAGCTGTTTTGCAAAGAAGAATGGGCAAGAATTTCAGTCTCTAGATGTGCAAAGCTGGTAGAGATATACCCTAAAAGACTGGCAGCTGGAATTGCAGCAAAAGGTGGTTCTACAAAGTATTGACTCAGGGGGCTGAATAATTACGCACACCCCACTTTTCAGTTATTTATTTGTAAAAAATGTTTGGAATCATGTATGATTTTCGTTCCACTTCTCACGTGTACACCACTTTGTATTGGTCTTTCACGTGGAATTCCAATAAAATTGATTCATGTTTGTGGCTGTAATGTGACAAAATGTGGAAAAGTTCAAGGGGGCCGAATACTTTTGCAAGCCACTGTAACTTGACTTTGCAATACTTGCCCACCCTATGTTAAAAATGTTTAAATTCTTCCAAAAAATTTAACACAAAAATTTTCAAAACACAAAGGTGAAGATATTTAAAATAAATTAAAAGCTAAATGTTATTTTTTAAATACACAAAGTTCAAAATTGCCCGCTTTCCTCCTTTCCAATCTATACATTTTAATATCGCACAAAAATAAACATATTTGAATTAAAAATGCTTCACGTTCAACAAGTTTTTTTTCGACGTTAAATGCAAAACATTTTAAACTTGCAATATGTAGTGTAAAGACAAACACTGAACATCAGTATTTATCCTCCTTGATGACAGCTTGATGACATCATCAAAATGCGCAATTGCAGGATGCTGGTATAGTCAAAATGTCTACCTTTGGCTAAATTTATATCATTTCTGATTCTGATTCTGATTTCTACCTTTTACCTTTTATATCGCCCACCACTACCTCTCAGATTTCCCGTTAAATTTAGTTCAGGACTCCGGCGATGCCATTCCAAACCCCATTCTTTTTTTTCTTCTGATGAACCTATTATTTTACTTTAATGTTAAAGCTCCCTGTGATGCTGAAAACTGAAATCCCTCCTCAGCTTTCTAGCAGATTTTTAAAAATTAGGCTGCTCCCACCACCATCTTTCAAAGTGAGCGTTGTTTTTTGGCAATCCACAATGCAGTTTTAGTCAAATTATTTCTTTTTCTTCAACCAGATTTTGGGATATTTTAGTCAGACCTGGATGTTATGCTTGTAAGAAAGGGTTTCTGTCTCACAACCCTACATTTTAGTCCAGACATGTAGGGACTACACCAGGTTGTCAGCCCTCCTGGGCGGTTTCCGTCTCCAATAGTTGGCTAAATCCTCCACTGTATAATAGTGTATTAAAACACCCAAATGCTGTGGAATTTGTTTGTACCGTTTTCCTGGTCCAGGCAGATACCTTTAGTAGAGACAATTTTGATCCTTTGGAATCTCTAAGGCTATGGCTTTATCTAAGAGATGCATGTGAGAACATTTCAGGAATACCCTACAAAGACAGCTGAAGTTTTCTTCAGGGTGTGAACTTCACTAGAGGGAATGCTGAAATTAAATCAAGATGAGCTTCAAGAAAGTTTTCCTTCCAGGGTGTGCACGATTATGCAGCCAGCTTGTTTTACCCTTTTCTCTTTTTATCATATTTTCCTCCACATAAGCCTTTAATGTCACATTGAAGCCGGAAACACTTTGGAAATGATTAATGGTGTCTCGTCTCCTAATATTCCTATTCCTTCACTTTTGATATTTTAGTTTAAATATTTTTGACAGTTTGCTCCTTCATTGCAAACATATATAGCAACATTTTGCTTCCACTCTTCACAGGTGAAAGTTTATAACCTGGATGAAAATAAACATGGACCAGACGACATCTTGGTTATGGGCACAGATGGACTGTGGGATGTAACAACGGACAAGGAAGTGGCAGAAGCTGTCTCTAACTACTTATCACATTGTGACCCATCTGATCCCATGAGGTAAACAGTGTCATACAAACAGTTACATCTCATTGTATTTCTAACCATGCTTTTGCTTTTTGCATATTGTGTGTCATGTTAAACAAACATTTCAAAATCAGATATGTTATATCATGTTTGTCCACTAGGGGGTGATAAACCCTGGCTTAAGCTTTCAACTGTATATTTTATCATCCATTGGCTAAAGAAAACATATTTATTTTTTTTCCACATTTTGAATGTAACACAGATACACACTGGCAGCACAGGAACTGCTGATGAGGTCCAGAGGCGTGCTAAAAGAGCGCGGCTGGCGGCTGCCCAATGATAAACTGGGCTCAGGCGACGACATCACTGTGTTTATCATCCCGCTGGCAGGACACGAATCAGAGACTTGATGATCTTTTTTGCACCGACAGGGCCGTTTCTTTAGGGCCCTTCCCATTGATCCCTTCAAGCTCCCTGAATACACCCTGGAAGGAGGAGGTGGCGGGAGGCGAAAACATCTCTGTCATCGGGAAGACTCGGGTCTAAACAGCACCTTCATTGACTCTCTTGAAAAGACCCACCTTTCTTTAGTTCAGGTTGATCCATCGACTTTGGTTGATTTTTATTCATGCAAAATAAGTTTTATCCTTTCCCTCAAACCTGCTCTTTGTGATGTGCACAAAAACCCTTGCAGTATTTTTTGGTTTGTTTTTTTTTGTTCATGTCCATAGCCAGGCTAGTACTAATTCTATTGAAAGATGATTGTTTTATTGCCATGCCCAAGTTGTTACTCCCTATATGTAAAGATACAAGCCTCTAATAGTGTCACAATCATTAAATGGGTTTGCAAAGGAGGGATTAAGGCAACCAAAGAAATGCTGCTGCAGTATGAGGAGGAAAATCTGTAAAAAATACACCCATAAAACAAAAAGAGACAACCCAAATCATTAGATATACACACGTCTACATCAACAGAAGGATCGTGAAGGAAGTGAAGACAGATGAATGGACCTTTATGGCACTGGACCCCAGAGTCTGTGTTGCAGTATTTCCTTTGGTAATAATGAATAAAAATAAAGACACCTGAGGCACTTGAAAGACTTGCACAGATTCTGTAGTAGCTTGTTGAGTTGTTTTATCTTTTCATTGAATGTGCTCATAAAAGACCTATATCTATTTCTTTTTTTATTGCAACAGAGAGGATTGTAGGTTATCAATATGTTTGTTAAAGAAAAGAAGTCAGATGTTCATGTTTTTAATGCAACTGTAGGCTGTTGGGTTTTTTTTTACTCGCTAGAGTAAAATTCAAGTTTTCCATGTTCTCCATGTCTCGCTATAATAAGACATGTTAAGTTTCACACATATGCCTTATTAAAACATGAAAGGGACTCAAGAGTTTCCATTGCACTAAATTTAAAATCATGTAAAAGAGGCAAAAAAGAGAACATTGTACGCCCTTAAGTGTACCTCATACCTCTTTTGTATCATTTTTGTTATGTCATGTTATTTAGATTGTCCACATATATTTTTTTTTAACTTGTTTTTGCCTGTAAACAGAATTTTATTTTAATTTTCTATCCATAACTGCTGGTGCGCCAAGAACCTGAGCTACCAAAATGTGTGGTAGAAGGATAGTGTTCCAGTTTAAAAAAATAAACATGTTTTTTTCCCATTTGGTATAAACTTGCTTATTGCTCTCCTGTGGTACAGCAGATTATTGTTGTTATCTCTTTTTGCTAAACTGTTTTGTCTTATTTACTGGTTCAAACAATTATTATAGAAAACAGAATCAAATGATAATTAAAGCACAGTTTTGTGAGGAACACTGATTTTCTTTGAGCATGTGTGCATGTTTTTTTTTTTTTTTAAATCAGTAGTTTTCATTTATGGCCATGCCCAGTGATGTAAGCATAAAGTATTTACATATAAAAAATATTCCTGGCACACTCCCTTGTTTTTCACTTCATTGTGTTTTGTTCTGTTTTGACTTCCTGCTTATTGTCTTTAGCTGTGTGTGTCATCCTTTGCTGGCATGCACAACTTAAATGTATCACTTAGCAACCCCCATCATGTAGGTGAAGGAATAGCAGTCACTCAATTTAAAAATTGTCATTGCTTTGACATCCTGTAAGAATATTAAAGCAAAGATAGACTAGAAAAAGTTGCATTTCCTGCGAAAATGCAGTGTGAATGCAGTAAGCTGAATGTATTTGCAGAAAATGGCTGAAGTATTTGAAGTCAACTGTAGAAGACTTGAAGTTTAATAAAGAGCAACAGCAGAAGAAAGAAAAATAGTGTGCCAACCCTACCACAAAGAAAAACTGTCACAATTAACTAAAATAAAAAGTTGAATATTATGAAAAATATAAAGGTTATGAATACCAAAAGATATACTCGGAAAAAGCAGAATGAGCAGAATAGTTGAAAGCACAAAGTATACAGAAGTAGTTGAAGTTCAAAAACATATGGAAGCGTATGGTAGCATGTTGCCAAACACAAACATGTTGGTTAACAATAATTCAACCCATTCAGTATAATTAAAATAAGCTTAAAGGGAAGTGTTAGCTAAAATTAGCTCAAATGCAAATGTTAGCTAAAATGCTAGTGATGATAAGGTAGCAAACACTAACATGGCGCTAAACATTAACAAAATCTATTTAGCAAGTAAACCTTAGCTGTTAAATCAAAATTAGCTTAAATTTTGATACTAACTGTAATACAAGTTTTAGCTTAAATACTAGTGGTTGTATGTTGGCAAACACTAACATAATCGTTACCATGAACTTAATCCTTTCAGTATGTTAAAATCTTCCTCAAATGCAAATATTAGCTAACATTAGCTGAAATGCTAATGTTAGCTTAAATGTTATTTTTAGCTTAAATGCTAGAGATAGCATGTTGGTAAGTACCAACATGTTGGTTAACATTAACTCAATCCATTCACTATGTTAATTTTGGTTGTTAAGTCAAAATTAGCTTAAATTCCATTGTTAGCTTAAAAGACTTAAATTGCTATGGTTGGTAAAAAAGCTGTTGTTAGCATGTTGGCATACATGAACATATTGGTTAACAATAACAGCCCATTCAGTTTGTTAAAATCAACCCAAAAACCAAATGATAGCTAAAATTAGCTAAAATGCCACAGATACCATGTTGGCAAACACTAACATGTTGGTTAACTTTATCTTAATCCATTCAGTATGTTAACTTTAGCTATTAAGTCAAAATTACCTAAAACGCTAATGTTAGCTAAAATACTAATGTTAGCTTAAATGCCACAGATAGCATGTTGGCAAACACTAACATGTTGGTTAACTGTATCTCAATCCATTCTGTATGTTAACTTTAGCTATTAAGTCAAAATTAGCTAAAATGCTAATGTTAGCTTTAATGCTAGTGTTAGTATAATGGATAACAATAGCAAGGTAGCTAACAATATCTTACTCCATTTATAATCCCTACAATCGCCTAAACATACAAGTCTGTGTAACTGCCCTTAAAAAGTAATCACTGTTTTCCAGGTGTTGGAACAGTAAAATGGCCACTGTTGCCTGCCTAGTACCTATGAGACTGTATTCATCATCATATTTTACAGAGTAATCAAAGGCCCTGGGGAACTGATTTGTATTAAATCTACAAGTTGTTTGAGATGTCTTACAATAACCCTGAAACGTCAGTTTTACAGTGGAGGCCATAATGTATAGTAATTCTCTTTTCTACCACAAGAGGGAGCTCCACCTAAAGCCATGAAAAGGCCTGCCATTTTTCGACCAATCAGACACAGGCTGTGACTGGGGGAGACAGCCTAAGTGCAGCACCTCACTTATGTCTCCTAATTTCTCAGCCGTTTTAACAGGTAACGCAGTTTCCGAACTACTCTTAATAACTGAAGAACCGTAAGGCGTATCGACGTCACCAATGTACCGTTTTTATCGGAACGGATAGGGGAACGCTCTCAAACCACTCAATTTGTTGAAAATATAATATTACAGCCGTAAAATGACATTGAATATGTTGATAAATTTGATGGAAACATTAATCTGTTCTTCCTTGGTCCTGAACTACATCCTCTTACTCTGAAAATATAAGGCCTATCAAAATTATTCTTTCACTGTGAGTATCAGCAGGCTTTGATGAAGAATCATGGTTCGTTTCATGTGTGTACCTCAATCTGCCTAGGAGCAGTGATTTTGTAAAAATGAGCATGATTTTGCCAATTTTGAATCGGAGCCATTTTAGCGAAGAGCAGATTTGTTACACTCGAACAACCAAAACATGGAGAAACGGTAACAGGTATCAAAAAAGTTGTTGAATCATGAGCGTCAGGAAGGTCTGAAGTTATATTGGGACAAGGCTCATGTTTGTACGTCGCATCGTTTATGAGATATGACTTTACGAAAATGAGTCAGAATCCAGCCGTCCTCTGAATTTATGCTCAGTCCCAATGCATTCCAATGGTCCCTCCTGGGTGCGGCCACTTTGCTTCGGGTCGATTTGCCAAAAAACTGTAACTGTCACATAAATTTTGGTGGCATTTCCTGAATGAAAAATTGAAAACCTACGTTTCTATATATAATATGTGCAGAAAGAGTGAAATATAAGCGAGTTAGCGGAAGTTGTTCGTGGAAAATCAGGAAAATTGCTTCGCTCCCATAGACATGCATGTATTTTAAGAAATCTGATCATTTCGGGACCAAAAATTTGAGAAAGGATTGTATGAAAACGGTACAAGTTAGGAAGAAGCCGAGACATACAGTAATAGCTGAAGAGTATGACTACATTTTAAGATTTGAATGGTGTTTCTAAGTGGAAGTATGTGGAAGTAGTTAGTTTTGTAAAACAGGCGAAATTTAGCGGAATTTTTGAAGTTTTCCATTCATTTCAATGGGAGCAAAAAAAGCATAAAAAGTTGCAATATTATAAAAAGTATAAAGGTTATGAATACCAAAAGATATAGCCAGAAAGAGCAGAATAAGCTGAATAATTGAAAAGTTGAATGGTTAAAATAGCACAAAGTATGCAGAAGTAGTTAAAGTTCAAAAAATGTACGGAAGCAACTATAAGACGGAAGAATAAAGAATACAGAGAATGCCTACAGCATTCACACAAATAATGCAACTTATTTAATGACACTTAGTCTGTGTATTAGCAGCACAGTTTTATATTTGCATGATTAGTTTATCTATTTTCAGAACAATCGAACTATGTTTGACTATTGCAACTGTTTTTACAAAGCCACAGGGAGGAAATCTACTTGCATCCCACTTCTTGCGCGAATTTTCTCCAGAGTAGTAGCGCTCGCTGCAGAACCACAAAGGCAGAGCTGCACCAGAGTCGGGGCTGACTCTGGTGCAGCTCTGCCCATCAGAGTCAGAGTCAGTCCAGTCCTACCCACCAGAACACCAGAGTCAGCCCAGCCCAGCCCCGTACATCCGCCATATCGATAGATAGATAGATAGATAGATAGATAGATAGATAGATAGATAGATAGATAGATAGATAGATAGATAGATAGATAGATAGATAGATAGATAGATAGATAGATAGATAGATAGATAGATAGATAGATAGATAGATAGATAGATAGATAGATAGATAGTCCTTTATTTGTCCCATATTTGGGGAAATTCCAGCGTTACAGCAGCAGTAAAAGGTCAAAGATTTAAAAAATAATAATGCTGTATATGCTGTACAGCATATGGCCTACACATAAACATCAATATTGATAATAACTGTAATAATAACAGTAATAATAAGGAAATACATAATTATAAATAATGAATAATGATATTGAAATAAATTGTAAATGTTTTCATACATAATTGTTTTCATACTGTACACACATTATATATATATATATATATATATATATATATATATATACACACAATTTATTCAGATGCACGGTCATTTCAGTTCCTTTACATAAAAATTAGGGAACAAAGATAAGCAAAATTATACTTACAAAAAATACATGCAATGTTAGAACAATAGAAAAATGTAATCATCACGGAAAAGGAAAAAGTCAAAGTTCATATTTCAAACTCCTTTTCCAGATAGGGAGCCTATTTGGGTGAAATATAACTTATGTGATGTGAGCTTTTGTCCTGTTGTTGGTCAGATATCTGGCAGCAGCATCTTTGGTTTGCACTGCAGCCACCCTACAGATTTTTGTGTTTCCACATAAACAAGTCAACATATAAAGTAGATTACAAAAAATACTTAGCATGCAACAGTTTTTTCTGTGTTCTGTTTTGAAAGACAACCCCTTTTAGGTAGCAGACTGATGTAATAGATTTTACGTGACGATTTTGATGGGATTTTATGTTAAGACTGAGTCCATGATGAAGGTTTCTTGCATAATGTTTAGTTTAGTATTTGGGGGTGAAGATGTTGGCTTCTGTCTCTTCTGGATTGACCTGGAGGGAATTTCTAGGTCCTGACCCATTTACTGGTGTTATGGACACACCGACCTGTTGACTGTATATGAAATATGTAATGTTGTGCATCATTTGCATTGATTTTGTACAGATTTTGTAACAAAGCATAATCTGCGCTAAATTTGATTCAGTTAGCGAAGAGCAGTGCTTTTATTCTGAAATGTACAACAGCAAGTTGTCTTCTGTTAGTTTAACCTTGGGTCAGGTTGGTTTTGGTGGGTGTATTTTCTTCCTCTGCGTAATTAGTTCTCAGGAGTCCGCTTGCAAGGTTAGTCGGGACTGCAGCAGGAAGCAATCTCTGTCTGTTTTTCTGTGTACCACAATCAAAAAACACAGAGGAAAAGTGGACTAATATTTTATTTAAAAAACGTATCGTCCGGCCGTTTGCAGGTAACGATGAGAGAGTGGGTGTTGTTTAATTAATACACTTTTTTTACATAGTTAAATTATAATTACTGTTTTACTGACAGTACAAACTGGTTTGCCCTCCTTTTAATGTGTATTTAATAGTTTAATGCATAGTTTTGCTCTGATTTGTAAGCAATGTGCTGATTGAAGTACTGTTATTAGTAAAAATGACCAAATAAATTTGAGGTCTAGGTTTATTCTGTTGATTATCTGAGTGATAAAACTAAAAATATACACTTTTTTTCAGACATTTTTTGTTACACTTTGATGGGGAAAATGTTTAGGCTATTGAATATATTCATGTGCCAGCTGACCAAAAATCATTCTGCAATAGTTTTAGAAACTTTATTGATATTGAGTTTACTCTTCTTGTACTATTTATTTTCTGCTTGTCACACTAAACAAGAGGCTGGGACACACCAGTTTAGCTTTGGTGCAAAGTTGATAGGTGTTTGTCTTCAAAAATGTTTTTTCTCTATTTGTTGCCTAAAATCTTAGTAAGATGTGGCAAATCATGTTAATTGATGAAAGGTACACAACGTTTAATCTAGTAAGCAGTATTTTTTCCTGATAAATTTCAGTTTCAAGGCCCCCAAAATGCTTTAATACTGCACTCTGTCAGCCAGTCATTCCTGTTTGTTTGCTCAGAAGCTGCTATCTTGATTAGATCTGTCCTCTGAGTCATGCAGTGTGTCGACCACCTTCTCTCTTTTCTTGTCCTAGACCTCCAGCTCCAGGTACCACCGACAGAACATCCTTTATATATATATATATATATATATATATATATATATATATATATATATATATATATATATATATATATATATATATATATATATATATATATATATGCACCACTTTTCCCAATACTCTGGGAACTGTGGGAACCAAACTATTGTCAGAAAATTTGTGACACATTATGTATTGTATGTGGCATTTGAACTTTGTTTGATAAATGGACTTTGAAAGAAAGAAAATAGTGGCCACTTCCCATTGAAATCCAAGGCATAGCATGTTGTACATTCAAAGCAAAGAGAATTATTTTAGCTAAGCATGTAATTGTCATGCCACTGCTATTTAATGTAAAAACATGTTTCATTGTTTGCCCAGCATGAGTGAGTCCTTATATTTCCTTACACTCTTCAAATAGTAAAAAGACTCCAAATTTACCCTAATCATGTAAAGCCCCTTGAATTACCTTGTTGTTGAAAGTGTGCTATACAAATAAAATTGCCTTGCCTTACTCAAAGCAGCTCCACCCCCAACTAAGGAGCTGTTGATTCAAATAACTAACCACAGTCCACAGTAGGGGTGTAACGGTACATCTATTCGTATTTTTCGGTACGGCCCTGTCTGTTTGGTATGCATGTGCACCAAACAAAAACAATTGTTTTCTACCTGAACACATGCAGAATCTTTATGTGTGGAACTCAGAGCGCTGTGCAACGATCCGCAGCGCAACTTCAAAAAAATAACACCTTAACAAAACAGAAAGGACTCCCAGCTATCACTAAACTCTGCTATTTGGGAACATTAATGGTTTCTCATGCAGCTACAGTAGAAAAAAAGATTACAGATCATAATTAATTAATCTCAAAGTTTTTTTGTAATCTCTTGACAGCACTAATATAAACATCACTAATACTTGAGAAAAACCAGCTGATTACCACATGGTTACCAGTAGCATTCAATCAGCCCAAACTCCTTAGTTTGTATAAAACTCAAGTCCCAATTGATAAAAAGCGATTTTTCTAAGAGCTTCCCATTCTGCATTCAAGTACAGCGGGGAAACTTGGCTACAAAATATCAAAACAACTCCAAAGTGATTTAAGCATGTTTTATTCTCAAATATAGGCAAAGTATTATTTAAACATTTCTAAACATCAACAGTGACACTTTTTCAAGTGGCTATGTTGTTTTCTACTCTAGCTTGTCTGCTTGTAGTATTCTATTCATATATTAAAAACCCAATCAAATATCCAGTCAGTTCTATAGTTTCATCTTTTATTTAAGTTATAGAACATAATAAAATCAAATTAAATTCAGGAATTGAAAGGAAGGAATTCAGGAACAAAGGTTCTTTGTTTAATGCTAATTAAATAAGACAAAAAAAAGGCAAAAGCACTTTATTTTTTCTTTATCAAAGTTGAAACATTACTTTAACTGGCAGTAAACATGCCTATTTCTGTTAAGATTAGCTTTTACCATGTTGTTCTGTTGTATTGATTTGGTTTTGCTTGGAGCCAATGTAATGTGTACTGTTTTTGTCTCATTTGCATTGTTTTCCGTGTTTAACCCAATTCGCCGCGTCTAAGTTACCTTACACAGAGACGGAAACAGAACTGACTGGCAGAGTGTGGAGAAACACTGCTATCTGGATGTGCAAGCTGGGATTTTTCCATTCGTATTTACCTTTAATTACTTGTGGTCTTGGAAAATTTAGAAAGGAAATGCTCTTTGAATTCCTTGTTTATTTGGTGAGATAACTACCTGGATGTGCTAATGTTTGGACCTGTAGGAATCAAAATGTGTGTGCTCATTTTATTCTGGCACAAGCTTCTTTTCATATGGGGTTGTAAAACCTTATATTTGGCATTGCTCGAAGAGCTCTGTAGCAGAAGGAAAAGATGACATGCTATGTCGAAGGGGTTTTGTTCTCTTAATACAACCATTGGTGCAGAATCACCGCTTGGCAAAACAGGAAATTATTATACTTCCTGGCTTCCTGTTCAGACAGGGAACAAGGATGTCTCCTGGCAATCCCCCTCTCTCCCTCAGGACCCTCCTGCTGCTCATGTCCGATAAGTCTTTTATTTCCTGTCCTCGTCCTGGCTGCTTTTGGATGATATGAGGGGTTAGTGGTTGTATTCTGGAAGCGAATGCATGTGTAACTGACCTCTTTTTAGAGGTAGATAATTTAGTAACACGGATGCCAAGAGCTTGTGGTTCTCACCTAACTGTTAATCTCTTACAAAAGTTAATTTATTTCAGTAATTCAGCTTAATATACGATATAGACTCATTACATGCAAAGCGAGATATATCAAGCCTTTATTTGTTATAATTTTGATGCTTACAGCTTATGAAAACCCATGTTTCAAAATCTCAGAAAATTAGAATATTGTGAAAAGGTTCCATATTTTAGGCTCACAGTGTCACAGTCTAATCAGCTAATTAATCTTAAACACCTACAAAGGGTTCCTGACCCTTTAAATGGTCTCTCAGTCTGGCTCAGTAGGAATCACAATCATGTGGAAGACTGCTGACCTGACAGTTGTGCAGACAACCATTATTGACACCCTCCATAAGGAGGGAAAGCCTCAAAAGATAATTGTAAAAGAAGTTGGATGTTCCCAAAGTGTTGTATCAAAGCACACCAATAGAAAGTTATGTGGAAGGGAAAAGTGTGGCCAAGCAGCAGGGATGATGGCAGCCTGGAGAGGATTGTCAGGAAAAGGCAATTCTCAAGTGTTGGGGACGTTCATAAGGAATGGACTGAGGCTGGAGTTAGTCCATCAAGAGCCACCACACACAGACGGATCCTGGACATGGGCTTCAAATGTCGTATTCCTCTTGTCAAGCCACTCCTGAACAACAAACAATCTCAGAAGCATTTTACCTGGGCTTAAGAAAAAAAGAACTGCAAATGTTGCATCTCATTTGGAAACCAAGATCCCAGAGTCTGGAGGAATAATGGAGAGGCACACAATCCAAGATGCTTGAAGTTCAGTGTGAATTTTCCACAGTCGTGGAAACTTGTGTTGATTTGGGAGCAATTGTACCCTGCTCTGCTTGTTGTCCTAACAACTCTTATATTGCTTCCTCAAGTATTTCAGCCTTCTTTCTTTTTCCCTCAGAAAAGACCATATTTCTGAAAAGTCGAGCTTCTCCCCCAGCGTTCCAATCATCCTGGTAGGGAATAAGAAAGATCTGCGGGATGATGAATACGTTTGAAGACAAATGGCCAAGATGAAGCAGGTATGAGGCGCTCTGTCAATCAGACAGGTATAGTCTGTTCATTTCTCCTGAATAAAAATGCTGAAGAAGTAAAGGACTTACGATTTGCAAGATATTTTAAGTTGAAAGACTTTAGACATTTGTGATATGCAACTGGGACTTTTTGTGATTTCCTGAATCTGGTTTTAAACCATCTGACAAAAGAACTGTGTGAATGTATTGAAGCACTAGTTTTTATTCTTACATTATTTGCAGTGCACAAATTGGTTTCTCGCACTTTTATCACCTTCTCTCACATCAGCTAGTTTACACACATCAGTTTTTTTTCTTTTACTACAAGTTTTGAGGATTGGAAGGTTCTTCAGAGAATTAAATGGGTTTTTAAGAAAGCTATTAAAAAAACCCAAAAGACATCCAAAAATAATGAAAGTGGTACACAAAATGTTAAAATGCTCAGTGGATCATAAAAACAGGAAGCATCATGTGCTCTTAAATCTATTTACGGTCAGAAAATATCAAGCAATCATTTCCTTCAGCTATTGGGCAAAAGGTGGATATACCCTGGACAGGCAATCGCTTTATCATGGAACGACAGAGACATGGAGCCAGAAGGAGGTAATTATTATTATTATTGTATCTTTGAAAAAACTAGTTGAAACTGAAATAAACAAAAGAAGTCAAATTTCAAAATTTGAACTTGAGACTTAAAAAACTGTATTTAAAATAAAAAGAAGTAAAACAAACCTTTCTTTTAGTTTGACTACAGATTTAATCCAGCCCTTTTTTATTAAAGCTTTATGTTTTTCCAATTTTTCGTCTATTTTTATTCTTTTTTTTTTTTCAGATTCAAAATCATTTTTTTCATATTCAAACCTTTTTTAAGTTTTAGATTTGTTTTTCACTTTATAATTTTTTACACTTTAAAGTTAGCTATGTCGAGATTGCTGTCCATTACCACACGTGTTGTTTATTTTCACGATTTATTTTAAATATATATATATTTTTTTCAAATGTCAAGATCAAAATTTGAAATTCGACCGTAACATTTATTTTTTTAGTTTCAACAAGTTTTTTTCAAAGATGCATTAATTATCCCCCTTTCTGGCTCCATACATGGTACCAAGGGACAACCCACGCATGCAGAGGAATAACGCGTAGACCTCATGCTAAAACAATCTGGGATTAGAAGCAAAGATGTTGCAAGGCTATAGTACTAGCAGTTGTTCCACCCTGTAACCCACAATGCAGTAATTTAAAAATAGAAATCAAAGAAACTGATGCTCCAAAATTTTTCAGATTTTCCAGAATGCCTTTTAGAGGTCAGTATTTTAGTTTTAAAATGTCAATGGAAAATTAATGGATTATAACTGAGAAACAGATAAATTAATCAATATAGAGAAAGTAACAAAATGCCCCAACTTTTCCTTTCAGTCATTTAATTTTTATCACAAAAAGTGAAATTAGGTAATCAGCTCAAATGTTTAAAATGGTAGAGGTTCTAAAAGGTATTGGTGCAAGCCACTGTTCTCTCTTTATACTGAGATCACCTGTAGCTGGGAGGGAATGAGTCTTCTCAAATATGCTGATGATATGGCCCTGGTGGCTCACATGGACAGCATAGAGGCTCTTAACTGCGGTGGATGACCTGGTGAGAACTTTCAGTGAAAAAAAACACTAGAACTCAATATTGCAAAGACAAAAGAGTTGTGCTGTGTGGGTATAGGGAGAGCGGGTAATATTACACAACTTTTTAAACCTCTGTTAATTCAGGGAGAGCAGGTGGAGAGTTTTAAATACCTTGGGACATGGATGGAGACTCGCCTGTCCTTTCAGATACACTCGGACTTAATCTACCAAAAGGCACTTCAACGCCTCCATCTCCTTAGAAAACTACAGTACTTTAATGTCAGGGAAAGGATTCAAATTATAGTTAATCAATCACTCTTGGAATCAATTCTTACTTTTAATATCACATCTTGGTATAGCTTTCTTACCAGCAAACAGAGAACAAAACTGTCAAGGATTGTGGAGCAAGCAGGGAAAATAATTGGCCTACCACAAAAACTATTGTCAAGAATGTTAGAATGTTAATGGGAAATTAATGGATTACAACTGAGAAACCGATAAATTAATCAATATAGAGAAAGTAATACAACTGCCCCAACTTTTCATTTGAGCCATTTAATTTTTTTCACAAGTAAAATTAATCGGCTCAAATGTTTAAAATGGTAGATGTTCTAAGTGCTGAGAGCTCTGTGATTAGGAAAGTCATTTTAATCACAGAGAAACGTTCTCATCCCCTCCATCACTGCTTCAGCGTTCTCCCATCAGGTAGGAGATGCTAAGAAAGCATTTTTCAAAAAAATTGTTCATTCCCACTGCCATCACACTCAACACCAAAGGAATAGCTTTTTAAATCCCACAACTTTTGATGTTGCAAAAGCAATAGCTTAACTTTATTTTTACCCACACCATAAAGTTAAAATGACTCTCAAAAATTAGATTTAAAAGCTAGAGGACGTTGTCTTTTAATGGCATATATACAGTTTCTAAACAGATCTGATCTTGTCCTGCAGCGACCACTCGATACAGACGATGGAGAAGAAATGGCCACGCACATCAATGCTTTCGGCTTTTTTGAGTGCTCTGCTAAGACAAAAGATGCTGTGCAGGAAGTGCTTGACCTGGCCACGAAAGCCCAAACCGATGAAAGTCTGCATGCTGCTGTGAACCACAACCAGGGCCAGAAGCCATGAAGTCGAAGTAAAGCAGGACGCATGGAAAGGACTGAAGGTATAAAAATTGATCTTTGCACTGTATCTCTCATTTAATTTAAATAAAACTTAAACAGGTAGATGGATTGAAGACAAACCTACTAAGTACAGGGAATTGACATTTCTGTATATTATTGCTATGTTGTACTCTATATTTTTTCCTGGGGTGTTCTTTACAAGTGTGGCTGAGCATCATCTTTCTTAGTTTCTGTTGTCTTACCAGTCCAGCTCCGTTTACAATGGAAATATCGTTTGACTGGTAGAGCTGTTGACCGTTTTAAGTTTGTGCATCACCATCTATGTACGTTGTGTTTTCAGTGGTCAAAATTATGAGGGGAGGACATCTTCACAATGGAAAACCACAACTTAAGTTTTCGCTCTGCTGGCAGATAAATAAAAAAAAATGGCTGCCTGTGCTCTTTTGCATTCTAAGTTTTTAGTCTATGCACAGTAAACGTAAAGACAGCAAGTGGCTTCTAATATGAGGGAAATCTTCAAGCAATATTAAGCAAGATCACTGGTATTGAGAGGATTACATAAAACAATTCAAAACAGCAGTAGGTATACTGGTAAACAAATCAATGGTATGCTGCTGAGATGTATGCAGTTAGCCTCCTAAAAAAAAAGTTATAAATGGACATACCTGGGAAAACCCTTGGCCATAAAAGCATAACAATCTCAAGTCTATGGAAACACCTTCTGCTCAGTGTTTTCTCTTTTCCATTTCTCTTTCAGTGTCTTACATGAAATACATGATGATTTACTACATAAGGCACTATATCCATATTCAAAAATGAAAGATCTTTTGTGAATGTCTAACCTGAATCAGTAATAAACTATTTTTGAAACAAGATTAAACTAGTTCTCTTATTTTTTTCCAACGTGAAACAAAGTGGGGAATAAATGTCAGATTGTTTGAAAAAGCAGTGTTTATTCATTTTACCCTCATCAGAAAATACAAAGTTTAAGAGTAATGCTCTGCAAATGACAGCATCAGTAAGAAAAAAGTGATACATTTCCGTGGATCAAATGAAGATTTTCTATCTTCTGTGTAGCAGTTTATTCTTTAAGGAGTACTTTTAAAAGTGAAGAGCCAAAGGTGTACAAAGTGAACACTTCTGGCAAAGTTTTACCATTTACTTAAAATACACAAGTACAAAAGATGTATGCAATAGCTGTAAAGAATGGGAAAGAAGATTTTCTGTGCATCTCAGTGCGACAAAGTTTTTCCTTTAAAGTTGTTGCTTTAAAGTCAAAACCCTAAAGTTCATTCTTCCATCCAGGGTCAACATGCACCTGGAGGGCACTCATCTCTCCAGCAGGACCTACAAATGCAGAAACACCAATTTAATGTTCTACTAGCAGATAATGATTACATTAATAGCCTTTATTGACTACGAAATGAAACAAAGTTAATTATAAAATATATCAATCCCAATATCCAAAAAACCAACAAAACATGTTCTTGTTCAATCTTATAATAATAAAACTGTAGTATAAGCAGTCATATCAGCATCAATGGCTCTGTTGTGACATCAAGGTATACAAAAAGTATTTAAAACAAAGAGTAATAAAAACTTACAAATAATTTACAGAATAGATTCAAGATTAAATACTCAAGACTACTTTGGCAGTAAAACAAAAAACTGTAGAAACCTTCAGAGTCTGTGATTCTCAGGGCTGCCATTTTTGCCTCAAAGAGATCTTCCTCTTCAACATTATTGAAATCAATCCCTACGTAACCATTCATCTCCACACAGTAGTTGATGAACCTGCAAAAGAAAAAGAAAATACACATCCATGAAAATACAGATTTTTGTTCCTCTTGATCTCTCTAAAAGTTGGTTTGTCTCTCTTTTTTTCAGCTGGTCATGCAGTTTTCAATGTAACTCATACCATCCTAACAAATGCACTGTAAGGTTATTCAAGATATTTCTTTTGCTACTTGCAGAAGCATGTGAATTTCCTCCCATTTAGCATTCCTCCTAGATTCTTAACACTTTTAGAATATACAAATTTTTAAATTTAAAGTTGTTCATAAACATCTACATTTGAGTAGAAATTTAATCCGTGTTCACAACCTCCACTGGGCTCTTTGTGAGAGAGGAGGAAGGGTGCAGTATCTCAGACTTATTGAGTCCATATATTGCAGTGAAAATGCTTTGGAACCATATAAACCCATCCCTTTAATTATTGGCATCCTTCTTTCGGCTCTCGATGAGGACAGACTCTTTTTTCTTCTCCTCCCTCCCTTTTTCCATTCCTGCCCGTCTCGTTTCCTATCTGGAGCGTCTCTCTGCATTCTCCTGGACAAGCAACTATGGATCTGGTCAGCTGGTCTCTGAATGCAACTGATCAAATTGTTTCCACCCAAAAATTGGGTAAGGGGGAAACTGCCTGCCCTGCCCGTATATACGCGTCAGGATATATGATTGATTCCTGGGATAAGTGGAAGATCATATGTCTGTCGATGATGTCTGTGGACGATATCTACATAATTGGATATGTGATAATCGGGTTTCTGCTGTTTGGCTTAGACGGATTCCTGATGCGCCATTGTGGCTATGAGACTGCTGAAAAACTTTACGGCTAAAATGCGCTCCAGCATGAACTAAAAATGTTTTTTCCAAGTTGGCACCCGGTGCAGCCTTGGAAGGCTAGACATCACAAACTCCCCCCTGTGAGGAGAAGAATGTAAATGGATGCTCCTACTCCCACACCATCCTCTGTGTACATGAGTCTGCGAGATCTTCTAGGACTGTTGGAGAGCTCATGGACTCACTCACTTACTGATGCACACACAAACACACGCACAGACGTTCACGCCACTACTACAGAAACACACAACCATGGAGTTCAATGTTCTCGCTGTTACCCTTAGAGTCTCCTGCCCACTCGTTGGACAGGGGAAGGGAGGGCGCGCTGTCAGGCTGCGACCGGTTCCTCTGTGCGGCATGTTCCCGACCTCCCCACCGTCCTCCTATATGTTGTGACCATTACACGTGCTTTTATGTTTTTTTTATTTTATTTTAGCACCTCGGCTCGGCTGGGCAGGGAGGCCTTTTTTCTTCCATCTTCCACGCCCATCCCCTACCTATTGTGAATCATTTCTATCTGCTAAAGGGGCGCTGGTAAAGCTGACTGCTACCGCAGTCTTCCATATCCTGTATGTTTGTTCCAAATCCTGTATGTTTGTAAGTGTATGTATGATCTTGGATTGGTTGCACTTAAAACTGAATTTCCCCACTGGAATTATTAAAGTATTTCTTATTCTTATAAAATATATAAACCCATCCCTTTATTTAATGGCAGAAATCGAAGGGTTGTCTCAAAATTGCAGCCAAAAAAATTATATATTCACACTATGAAGCATGGTTTCTTTACATTTTATGAGGCATTGTATTTGTATGCTGAAGTTGTGTCCAAACTCCAATTTAAAATAATCTACAAGTATCCCAAACAAGCCTGTGTTAAATCTAGTATAAATTGCATATTCGTTTTTTTCTTTTGGCAGAAATACACAAATCTTTCTTATATCCTAAAGTTTGCATCTCAAAATTAGGGGGACACAATATCCTGTACATTATTTGTGCATTTAACATTTGAATGTATATACCAAATTATTAGCGTGTACTGTTAACAGTAGCCTGATAACTAAGCACAACAATCAGCAATTTAATGTTTTTTGACTTGCTATTAAAATAGTCTTACGATCCATTGAGCACTTAAACTCACTAATGTCAAAGTCCTTTCCTTAAAATGTAATATACATACAATAAAGTAAATATTAAAATATAAAAAGTTTACAAGACAGTATTGAAGGATTAGAACGAATTTAAAGTGCTCAGAAACCGATTAGCTGTTGATTTTCAAGTGTGAAGTGCTGCATACATTCCTAAAAAGACTTACAAGAATAATGACCTGGATAGCTGAGAATCTACATTCACTTGATAAATTTGCACAATAAAATAAAAATGTCAAACTTTTAAATCAAAACGGTGGGATCCTTTTTTAATGATAAATGAAAGTGCTTTAGGGTCTGGTAAAACTCAGCTACTGCTCTCCCAGACAGCAAAGGGAGGAATTATTCTAGACACTGCAGGAAGGTTTTTGTACATCATGTTGTTCATATATGCAGCTGGTCTCAACTAAATTCATACATCGATGTGGAGCCCTAAAAGTTGCTTTTGTACCTCAAAACCTTGTCTGACTTACTTCTTCCATAGAGGATCCTTTCTGAGGATGACAGGGTTCCCTATGACTATGAGTAGAGACTTGGCTCTAGTCAGCGCCACGTTGAATCTCTAGAAAAAAAAACAGAAATGCATACAAAAGTTAGGAATTTTATTGTTTACAGTGAAAAAAAGACAGTTGTATTTGAAATAAGAATGAGACAAACCTTTTCATTTGAAAGAAATCCTATGTTGAAGTCTGTGTCCATTTTAACGTAGCTGAGGCTGCTACGCACCGTGGAGATAATGATGATCTTTCTCTCTTGTCCCTGAAACTCCTCCACAGATCCTACCTGATCGCAAATACAACATTCAATTTAGAAGTTTTTAAAATTAGTCGGTTAAGTAGTCAGGCTATCTGCTCAGGTAACAACAGAAATGCAGTTCGTTTTTTTTGTGTGCCAACAGTAGCTATAAAAAGTTTTCAGTTTTTGTTCTTTCAGTCGTCTTACGGGCAGTGTGCAGCAGGAATGGGGAACAGTGTGTTACTTTATGCTCCATACCAGTGTTTTTTCCAACCCTGATTCTTAAAGCACACTGTCACACATGTTTTAGACGTTTCCCTGCTTCAGCAAACCCGATTTCAATTGATGGCTGATTAACAGGCCTTTGCTGAACTGCAATCATCTGAAGCAGGTGTGTTACGGCAGGGAAAAATCTGAAACACGCAAGGCAGTGTGCCTTGAGGACCAGGCTTGGGAAACAGTGCTCTATACAGCTGAAGAAAACTCTCGTCACTCCTACAGTCTCTTTGGCATCTCATTAAAAGTACTAAACCATAGAAAACTGTGAGGGAACAGTTTAGTGGTTACCAAATCACCTTTGGGCAACCAACCTAAAACTTGTCCTTAATATTTTTTTTCAGAAGGAGTCAGTACAATAAATTTACGGTTGCAATTCTAACCTTGAGTTCTTTGGGATCATTCCAGTGACTGAGTGTTTTGAGGGATTTCAGCGCCTTTCGGATTTTCTCAACCTGTTAGTGGAGGATGTTACTGATGTTAGCTCAAACATTCTCTCATCCCAGTGGAAAAAAGTTACCACTGTGCAGCATCACTTGTTTCCTGTAGGGGGTGATTATCCCAATGTCTTTGGCCGACAGCTTGGGAAGTCCTTTCTTTCCTTGGGTTTGTTCCAGTGTGTTGAGATATGTGACCAGCGTCTCGATCTCAGACACGTTGAAGAAAGACGGACTGTTGGCCTCCCTCTCATCTTTTCCTAGCACGCCGTGGAAGATCACTGGAAAACCCTGTTATGAAGAAAACTTAGTTAATGGCAGGATGAGACAAAAAATGATGACTAAAGCCAAATTTATGTGAAACTGTTGCTTAGATTTGATCTTACTTTGTGTTTCTACATCTTCAACTGAGTAACAAATGGTTGGAAAACTTTAAAATAGAAGCAAACTTTGTTCTGAATTTAACAAAAAACTGCTACTTCACAAAAGGTAAAAAAAAAAAAAAATAATAAAAAAAGTAAAACTTACACTAAATTATACATGAGATGAGAATTTTCATGTTTATTGGTACAATTCTTACAAATCCCCCTTCCAAGGTAAATACTTTAAAAAGATGTAGTTATAAGAAACATACAACAGAATGGTTTATGCATGTCAGTTTTCTAAAAAAAAAAAAACTGCCAAAACTGTTTTTAAACCATTTTTTTCCATTCTAGATCCAATTTGTCCCAACTGATGTTTTGATCTGAGAGTCTGGGGGAGGTTGCTTGATTATTTTAACATAGTTAATAAATAATTATACCTTTTTGCACTAAGATCTACTTAAAAGAACATATGCTAGTTAAACAGTTGATGCCACATTAAGGACATGTTCAGTGAAATGTAAACCATTTAGATTAATTCAGCAGAAGACAAAGCATCCCAAAGATTTACCCACAGCTAGTCCAATAGAAAACATTTTGGATTCAATTGTATTCGTTCTTTCTTGTTTCTGAAGAGGATCACAAGTTTTACAAGCAATACAATAGACACTCAAACACGTCCACACCTTTTGGGGAAGGGCTTCCCAGTTACAGTAGGTTTCACGCGCCTCTTGGGCTGCAAAAACCTGTAATTCATTATTGTAGAACGCCTCGTTGGAGATCTTCAGAATGGCAGCGTGAGATCTAAGAGGAGGGACAAAGAGCTCTCAATGATCAAAATAGCAAGACAAGTCCAACTTCAAACAAAACCAAGATTAGAACTAAGACTAAGTTCTTCATTCACATTGTTGTTTCTTGTTGCTTTTTAGGCATGTATCATTTTACATTACTCACTGTTGCTGAATGTAGACAAAAAAATAGTAAGTGCGTAGAATATAAAACTGTAGTCAAGTCAATATGAAATATAAATGAAATAGTAAATACAAAAACATAAAATATTTGTATACTATAGTAGAAAAAGAACAAAAAATAATGAAACAAACCAACTATAAAATGAGTCAGGTGAACGCATGGATTGGAAAGCTACAAATGAGATTATAAAGTTCTCTAAATTTGCACTGCGAGTCACGTACCTGTAGTTTCGCAGCAGTTTTGTGACAAAATGAGAGTTGAGATCTTGATAAGGTTTACGGTTCATCAGCCTCTCTAAGAGAGAGAGCCCTGGAGAGAAGTCACACACATTTTGAAAGCAGGTTAAGATCAGGTTTAGCTATGGCATCAACATCTACCATCCTTTTGATACTACAAAACCGATAAACAGTGCTGTTTCGATTTGATCCCGTTGTGGTGAAACTCGCATTGTTTTGCTGCATCATGACTGGGTATATTACTTTTCCATGATGCCACCATCTTGTTTTGTTGTTGTTTTTTAATCTAAAACAAAGAATCAGCTGGATAGGGGAATGAAAATAAAATTCTCCATTAAAGCTCCCAAGTTGTCCAATAATTATTAACCCAATTGATCAGACAGTAAGTGAAGCCATAAGTTTTAGTTTCAGCCTTCCCATTTTCCAGGTGAGTAAAGTGCCTACATAGCGTAGTATGAGATTAAGTTAACAAATAATAAAACTGATCTGAATTAAAACTCTGATCCTCATTTTTTAATTTTCTTTTGTCCAAGAATGCTACAGTGTAAAATGCGTAGGAAAATGACCCAAAGGCTTATTTGGCATCAGATCTTCCAAAGCCATTTAAACAAAAGGCTGGTCAGCAATGTAGAAGAGAGGGGTGTTGACATTTACAACTTACCAAGCCCATGCTGTATTCCATAAGGGGATCGAATGATTGGTCCCAGCTGTTTGGGATCTCCTGCAAGCACCAGCTGACCCTTCTTTGAACAGAGCAAACCTACGACACAAAACCAATCAGGAACAAGATGCCTCCATTTCAACACGTGCATCACACTTGTTTCTTTATTCAAACACTGACTGACACAGAGCAATACTAAATTGTAACCTAAACACTGTGCTCACACAATTACTTGCAATTTAGACATTTTCTATTCGCTATGAAAAGGAAAAAACGATTCTGGTGAAGGTCTGGAAAATATGCAAATAATCTACTTTTCAACTTTTGGAAGCAACATTATTGCAGTAGCAGCTAAGCCAAGCTTAATTTCTTTCTTTTACAGTAATTTACCTGCAACTGCAATAATGCATTGTGGCTCCTCTGCTTGACCAGCTTCATCCACAAACACATGAGAAAAATGTCCGACAGGAACTCCTCCAGTTACAAACCTATAATGTAGCAAAGATTTAGTGGAGCAAAACATTTCGAAAGTAATCAAAACATGCAACATAAGTTTTTTGCATGTAACACATAGCCAAACATTGAATATAAACACAAAGACCCTGTTCAATTTGACAAAAGTATTTAGCGCTGTACAGATATGACTGGATCACACAGGACAAAATACCACCTACCTCCCCGCTGTGAACAGAGTTGTCACTATAACTTTGTACTTCATCAGAATTTCCTTCTCTGGAAACACAAAACATCCTTGTTTCTCATCCCAGTTGCAGTATTTCTGAAAGAAAAAAAGTGTGTGGGGGGGGTGGGGGCTCAAATGGAAGAAATTTAACCTGACTAAAATATTTTCATTTAAAACCAGCAAACGTTTAACCACTGCTGTACTTAAGGTTGCACTTTTAATCAGCCGTCTCCATCATGTGAGATTAGCACCAGATGCTCACCAGCAGGTCTTTGGGGACACTGCTCGGGTCTCGGCTGCTGGCGTACATGCGGTACAGCTGATAGGAGGCCAAGTGTGGTTTCAGTCTCTCACAAAGCAGGTCACATGCACTGTTTGAAGGTGCACAGGCGAGGATGTGTGCTGATGGGTCTGTCCTGGTGACCTGCAAGAGAAGACATGCTTTACCAAACCTTAAAATACTAATTAATTTTCTTCAACCCAAGGAGATTAGAAAACAAAGATAGCAGTCTGGAAATATGTCAGAAAAATGAAATATAAAGTAACCCCATAGGGCCCCTTAATTACCCCAAAAAAAGCATTACGATACAGAACATACATGCCAAAGACCCAACTGATAAAGTTGATCCGCACTGGCTTTGGACTTGTAAGTCTAATACTGTAATTACTACCCAATTACCAAGCAGAAACCAGCTTTTTAAGACATCCTTCATTCACAACACAGACAAAAATACATGCATATATATATATATATATATATATATATATATATATATATATATATATATATATATATATATATATATATATATATATATATATATATATATATATATATATATATATATAATACGACATATGTTAAGTCGCTTGTAATTATCTGGCAGGTAAAAGTTCCTGAGCAAATTTCTTTGGACAAAGAATATAACTAACAGTCTTAGGAAAAATTGAACGACAGAGCCATTATCAAAGCTCTATGCTCCGTTATTTAAGCCACGAGTAATTGTTAACACTTGAATCCTTTTTGCATTGGACTTCATTGTGTCATGAGGGTCACTCAAAACAGAAGCGAATCCAAGGATTCAGTTTTAAAGGCAAGATTGAGTCAGAGTTTATGGCAGATATTTCTTGAGGTGGTCAGGATTTAATATTTAAACTGTTAAGCACACAGACTGAAGGATGAAAAATGGATGGATTGGTTGGGTGAATACTTAAAGAACAACTTATCCCCAAATCAACTTTTATTGTTGATAAACAGTGTAAATGAGTGTCTAATAGTGCTGTCTACATGTGTAGTCATTTTGGCATTTTAGTGCATCTTCTTTAAAATAAAAAAATTATGTCAGTGTGGCACCCTATTCAGGTTAAAAGTCTTTACTACATTTGAATCAGCCATTGCCAAATATGTGTGATGTCAACTGAACTGCCACTGTGGGCTAAAAAAAGCAGGCGAGTCTCTGCCACACCTCCGTAGCGGGTTGGAGTTGGAATAGCAAGCACCGCCATCGCTCTCAATCTGTCTGTCTATGTCACTGGTCATCCTCAGACTAAAACGGAAAGCACACCTTGTTGACTTTATACCTGATTTATCGCTTCAACCACAGTGATCGTCTTTCCAGTTCCTGGTGGGCCAAAGACAATATAAGGAGCAGGCTTTGAAGATCCAGCAATGATGTGTTGGACAGCGGTACACTGCTCCGGGTTATTCTGTAGTTGACGGTTAAGCATACTGTCGAGTAAAGCACAAGAAACCATGAAAAGGCTTGATTAAAGCAAATAAACCTGAAATTCACAGTGTTCTGCTGCATCATGACCGGGTACGTTTTTTTTTTCTACAACACCACCATCTTGTTTTACGTCTTCGTTTTTTCCTCTAAAATAAAGGATCAACTTACTACATGGGAATGAAAATGTAACTCTCCATTATTGTCCCAAGTGGTCCGATAAATATTAGCCCGATTAATCAGGCAGTAAGTGAAGCCATAAGTATCAATTTCAACCATCCTGAACTCCATCATAGCTATTTGCAAAGTTTGGATTTTTAATATGTGCATGATGACAAACAAAGCTCATACCCCCCACTCATCATACTCTTAATAATGGCCACCAAGTTAATTTTTTTTTTTTTTCACTTCTTTTCCTTTATGGTTTTTACCAATACATACCTTAGCTTAGTGACAGAAATGTTTGACGCAGCTGGATCAGAGGGGAACAGCACTTCCCCTAGCTCATGTTTAACTGCCAACTCCACGGCTCGATGCTGCAGCTTCAAGGTCAACCTATTGATTGTAAACTCCACATCAAACTTCATGTTGTTGATAAAAATATCCAACAATCTGGAATGAGAGAAGAGAAGTGTGCACATTAGTACATTTTCAGATAATGTGATCAATTAGCCTCTTTCCAGTTCTCACCTTTTAGAAAAGCCCAGCTTCAATCTGTCCAGCTCTACTTTGTGAACATATCCAGTGTACATTGTGACCCATGAGCCTGATTTCAACACCTTCAGACAGTCTCCCCGAAGTATAGATGGCCGATTTTCAGCAACGCCAGGAACCTGTTTGATAATGTTTTTCATTTTACACATTTTTTCCAAGCCCTTTACAGTGCTCCTACACATTTTTTCTATTTAACAAAACAGAACTCTTCAAGATTAAATTTGTTCTGTTTTATCATTATAAACAACTTAGCACAAAATATTTACTTGATTTTTTTATTTGTAGGTTACACAAATGACAAAACGTTTAGGCCGTTTTCTGATTTGCCAGAATGGTAAAGGGCAATTTCACAGCTTTTTGGGTTATTTGGACTTGGCTAATTCAGTTCAGAAAGGTTATGTTTATTTGGGATTGAAATCAGACCCATTTGGCTTAAACACATAAATGCCCTAAAATCTAGATCAGGTGTTTGTGCTTTGGAAAATCAAAGATAAAAAAATAATATCAAAACCCTACATCAAAGTATAAAAGCCCCTTTATTTCTTGCAAAATTCTAAATAGCATCTTCAAGACAAATTAATGAGAAACAGCCTGGATACATAAACTTTGATTAACTTAATTTTTTTTTTACATATTTATCCAGATCCCAACCAAATGATTTAAGGAAGTGTTGCCTTTGGTCACTGGCCCCATTTTAGATATGACGAATCTATCCTTAGTAAATGGATATGACCGCAGGATTTTAAGGTTCCTGTAATAAAATCTTTACTTAAGAAACCTCTCGATAAGGATGACTTAATAAACTATAGACCTATATCTAACCTGCCTTTCTTATCTAAAATCCTTGAGAAAATGGTTCCTACTCAAGTGTGTGAGCATCTAAACAGTAACGACCTGTTTGAATAGTTCCAGTCAGGTTTTAGAGCTCATCATAGCACTGAAACAGCACTGGTAAAGGTTACTAATGATATTCTCATGGCCTCAGATAATGGACTTGTGATTGTTCTGGTTTTGTTATATCTCAGTGCTGCTTCTGACACAGTCGATCACAATATTCTCTTAGAAAGGCTTGAACATGTTGCAGGGATCAAAAGAACAGCACTAGGCTGGTTTAAATCATATTTGTCAGACAGATTCCAATTTGTACATGTAAATGATAAATCTTCACACTCAAGTGTTACATGTGGACCACAGTGATATGTGCTGGGATCAACTCTTTTACAATAAATATGCTTCCAATTGGTAAGATCATTAGACAGCATGGGATACATTTCCACTGTAATGGCAATAATACACAACTATATTATCCATAAATCCTAATGAATCCAATCAGTTAGGTAGATTACAGGCATGTCTGGAAGACATAAAAACATGGATGACTAAACTTTCTACTTTTAAATTCTGACAAGGCAGAGGTAGTTGTCTTTGGACCAGAAGCTCTGAAAAAGAACTGCTTAGACAATTACTTCATCTAAATTGTATTTTTGTGGCCTCCAGTGATGAAGTAAAGACCAAGATGTGACATTCAAATGCCATATTAAACAGGTTTCTAGGATTTAGTCATTTCACTTCTAGAATATTGCTAAAATTAGAAACATCCTGTCCAAGAGTGATGTTGAAAAACAAGTCCATGGATTTGTTACCTCAAGGCTGGACTACTTTTATTCTTTACTATCAGGAAGTCCACAAAATTTGACTAAAAGCCTTCAGTTGATCCAAAATGCTGCAACAAGAGTTCTGATGAATATTAAAAAGAGAGATCACATTTCTCCTGTCTTAGCTTCCCTTCATTGGCTCCCTGTTAAATCCAGAATATAATTTATGATCCTCCTTCTTGTATATAAAGCCTCTAACTGTCAAGCTCAGTCTTACAGAGATCTGATTGTTTCAAATGTTCCTAACGGAGCACTTCTCGTTCAGACTGCAGGTTTACTGCTGGTTCCAAGAATTTCTAAAAAGTAGAATGGGAGGCAGATCTTTTAGTTATCAGACTCTTCTCCTGTGGAACCAGCTCCCAATTTTAGTCCATGAGGCAGACACCCGGTCTACTTTTAAGACCAGGGTTAAAACTTTTCCTTTTTGATGAAGCTTATAGTTAAAAACAGAATGATGTTAGCCAGTTGTTGGATGAGTGGTGGAGTGGGAGTAACCGCCAGCCTAAGCCGGTTGGGTGGATGCAGTCCAGACAGACTGTTCTCCCTGGCTCTGCCTCTGATTCTAATGGGTTGGGTTATCCTGAACTATCTCTGTAGCTGATATAGGTTTAGACTGTTAGAGGACAGACTGACCACCCGGGACAACCGCTTAGAGGGCTGAGGCCTCTGACCATGGGGCGTCAGTCTTAACCACAACGCCACGCGACACCCGTACTGTTATCAACTTTTTACTTCATTCCATACTTTTACATTCAGGAGGAGTGAATGCTGCAACTCAACGATTTGATTAAATCTGCCGGGATTCCTTAGAAAACTTTTATGCTGATTCGAATAATGAATTTAAGGATTAACTGGAATGTATGTATGATTCAGTTGAAATGTTTTGTAAAATGCCTTGAGATGACTTGTGTTGTGAATTGGCGCTATATAAATAAACTGAATTTAATCTCAACCTAAAAACAAAAAGAAAACTAGTTCCTAATTCACATGTTTTTACTTTGAGTGTGAGGAGTTTTTTGTTGCCTTGATCTCTGGCCATGGTCTGATTGTGGAGGTCGTAGTTTCTGATGTCCTTTTCCATCTGGATCTCTTCCAAGTGAAGCAGTAGGTGGAACCGACGGGAGTAGTTCTTCATGTCTAAAGAAGATTCAAGGAGCTTCCTGGAAAGAGACGCACAGAAGTTTGATTTTACAGAAATATCTCACTGTCAAAAAAAAAAAAAAAGATTGTTGGAATAAAGTAGGCCAAACTCGCACTTCACTGGTTCAAGCTGCTGTCTGGCGGCTGGAGAAAGGTACTTTGAATCCTCCATTTTTTGATGAGCCAGTTCTTTCAGGTAGATAGGGCACTTGTAATCTCCTAATTTCACTGTGGTTGTCATCTGCTGGAAAGATCTGAAACAGAGGAAAACAAAATCAACATAATTGACAACAATGACTGAAATAGATAAAAAATGATAGTTGTAGGTTGTTTTTTTTATGTGAACAAAACAGCTCCATCAACTTTTCTTCCAAATAATATGAATAATAAAAAGAAAACTGCTGATTTCATTAAAGAGCACGTTATTTATGTGTCATTTTGTTGTGCATTTAGCTTTTGATTACTTACCCTGCAGGTGGCACTCCCTCAACCACCTCTTTAACAGCGGGTCTGGATTTGACCTTCGGGAAGGGTTTATAAGGAGACACAGGTGCCAGTTCTGCACCCAGTGAGGTCTGTACAGCTGCTTTTATCTCCCTGACAATGCAGAAAGTCGCTGGCTTTGGCAGTTCCAGCTGGAACTCAAAGTAGATCGTGGCTGGGAAATAGCCACACTCATTAAGGATGTAACAAACGACAACATCATAACTCTCACCTGTAAACAAAGCGGGAATGTAGTCATCACGACTGACCTCTTAACTACATGTGCTCTTATGCTTTAATTGGACAGACAATAAGTGTTTGTTTTCTCACCTGGACAGAGGAGCAGCGGGTTGGCTTTTGTTACTTTCCTTTCATCCTGCAAGTTGTAACAGCGAACCCTATCTAGAACTGTGTAGTTGATGAAGTGGACCATGTTAGCGCCATCGTTTAAAACGCGGAAAGTGATGACGAATGGCTGCTTTTCAAAAGCCACGGTAAGATGAACCCTTCCATCACTTCCTTCTGGGATTGAGGTGATTTTAATTCCTTCTTTGTCAGCGGTCATCCCCTTCCTGTTAGGAGTCAATCATGAGAAGGTATATTTTTCCATTTTTTAAATAATCACACTTAGAAACAATAAAAGCATAAAAAATCAATTTAAATTGCAATAATCATATTGATTACAATTGATACCCATCAGTTTTTAGACAATAATTTAAATGATCATAATTCCCAATGATTTTTTTCCCCCAATCAACTCTACTTCTTGAAAAAAGAATGACAGCCACTTCCTCTCCATCAAGAATAAGTGCAAGCTCATACACATGCAAGCACTTTTGCAAGGCTATACATGTGTGTAGATGCATGCATACTTACGCATGCAAACACCAAAATGAATAACTTATCTTTAATTTAATCAGTTTTTGTGGTTATAGCTAGCGAACATCTGTTGCAATAGAAACAAACCAGTTACAGCTGCTACTCTATAACATGATAGGTAGACAAAGACTGAGGTCTTAAGTGTTAATGTATTTAGCAGTGAATGGAAAAATAAACCTTACATTAGGGCTGGGCAATATAGTTAATTAGATCAATGTATCGAATTTTCTGCTTATGAATCAATTTTTGGAAGAAATTAGAAGAATCAGAAACTTTTTAGCAATGCATCTCTTGGGTTTCAAGAGTTCAAAATGATGTAAGCCTGCCCAAGGCCTACCATCTTGTTTTAAAAACTTGTTTTACAGCGTGTATTTATTTGGACTTTGAATTCAGGTCAACTCCAAGAAGGGAGGATTAAAATAAAAGCAAGTTGTAGAAATATTGTCTGTCATTTATAATTTCTTATTAAGAACAAAAAGCGATAAAAACCCAATAGACTATCAAAAAAAAAAGTTAGCAAAAAAAAAAAGAAAAGAAAAAAATATGAACGATTTTATTTTTAATCCACATCGCTCAACCCTACCTTAAAGTGTAACTGAACCCCCTGAAATCATAACCCCGCCCCCGGACAACATTTGAAAATTCTACAAAGTGGGCGGTGCCAGGAAGAACGGAGGGGTATGTCTATGAGACCATGCCTGTGACACAGTCAATGCCTGTGACGTAAAGATGTACCGCTCTCCACCAATCACAAAATTCAAATGCAGTAGCCACCCTTCAACCCTAAGGGGGCAGCACTAAGACGTTTTTAGACCAAAAAGTGTAGAATTAAACAAGTTTACACCAAAATGTAAAAAAAAATCCCAGAAACTGAAAGACTGCATTGGTAAATACCCATTTATACAGTTTAGAGGCAAAAAAAGTTGTTTTGGGGTTTAGTTACTCATTAAACAGTTAAAACTTCATTTCCTCCCCAAAAATGTCGCAAATCTGTTTATGAAGATGCACGCATAAACGCACCCCACCCCACCGGTCTTTGTAATCTATCTTGTTGCTACCCATATTATGCTTTTCTAATCATTTACTCAACATTGTACATATTGTCTAATTCAAAAGGTGTGTTGCCTTTTAATATCATTGTAAAAAAGAAAAAGGACATTAAAAACTACATCGTCATTGCTGACTGACTACCTTTATCCTTGGATGGTGTCTCCAAGTTCTGGGTATCAAAACTTTAAACTATCTGACTAACAATTCACAATGGAGTCACAAAGTACTCTTTAGGCACTTGGAGTCCTCCAGGAACTTTGATGTTTATTTTGCACCAAGCAGGTATATACAGAGACTACACACACAAATTCACACAAAGACTCTGAAAACCATTGTTCAGATCTCTCATTTTATACTTTTGTGCTTCACAATGGTTCCACCCCCTGAAACCTCCTTTTTCCTCATACACATTATTCACCATTAGTATTCCCATAATTATCCTACCCGTGTCTGGCTACCATGGGTTGCTTTTTTTAAAAACCGTAATGAACTGGACACACCCGTTAGACACCCCATACGGCCATAAAACGCATATACCAAGCTGTCAGAGTCTCTTCTTACAAGATGTTATTACTTTAATCCTTTTCATACACTACAAAATTAGTATGATTAAAGAGGCCAGTGTGATTATATTAAAGTTTAATCGAAACATCTGCTCCACACCCCTGGTAATACAGGGTTTTTATTGTTTGTCAGCATCCTCCTCCCAGGTTGGGGATCGCTGCGTTGTGATCTTAGGTCGAGGGTTGGGCTGTAAATGGATCACCAAATCAACAGCATCCTTCAGCACAATACTCTGAACTAGCACCATTACAGTGGACAAAAGGCCCGTAACCCCTTATTTATGTCCCACTCTACCCTGCCAGAAATCATGAACAAGACACATGAACCCCTTACCCAAAGGGAGTATTTCACCTCTTTCAGGTTGGTCGGAGATGTCAACTCACAAACAATTCCACTCTTCTATATTATTCATGCTACATCCTATATTAATATATGCTAAAAAATTTATGTTTGCAGGATGCTGGCAAAATAGGAAGAACTGGTTATGGTCAATAAATCTGGGCCCCTCATCCGTGACGGGGACGAGTCTGCATACAGAGGGGAAGTGGAACAGCTGGTCCTCTGGTGCAGGCAGAACCACCTGGAGCTAAACCCGCTCAAAACTGTGGAGATGACAGTGAACTTCAGGAAGAGACCCCCATCAACATCTCCTCTCATAATCATCAACAGGCCAGTCCTCACAGTGGAGTCTTTCAGGTTCCTAGGATCCACCATCACACGGGACCTGAAGTGGACCTCCCACATTAACTGTATAAGAAAGAAGGCCCAGCAAAGGCTGTACTTTCTGCGTCAGCTCAGAAAGTTCAACCTGCCTCAGGAACTGCTGACCATCTTCTACACAGCAATAGTCCAGTCTGTCCTGACCTCATCCATCTCTGTCTGGTTCGGATCCACCACCAGAAAAGATAAGGACAGACTGCAGAGAACAGTCAGGTCCTCAGAGAGGATCATAGGTACTGATCTTCCCTCCATTCAGGACCTGTACCAGTCCAGGGTCAAGAAGCGGGCCAGAAAAATCACCACAGACCCCTCACACCCTGGCCACAATCTGTTTAGGCTCCTCCCGTCAGGCCGGCGTTACAGAGCGTTGTATGCCAAAACCACCCGACACAAGAACAGTTTTTTCCCCCAGGCTGTCGCTCTGATGAACACTGTGTAGTCACAGAGTGTGAGTCCATTCACATAACAATAAACTATAACTCTGCACTGCTGTACATACTCACTGTAAAATAACCCCGGTTTGGTGTATATATTATCCTTTATTATTTATTTGTATTTATTTCTTTATTTCACTTATTTAAGTTCTGTACTGGAGAGAAAAGTTGCCGGAGTCAAATTCCTTGTATGTGTCATACTTGGCCATGAAAGCTGATTCTGATTCTGATTCTCAAGTTCCTGACTTATCACGCTCATTGAAGACTTAAGAACTGCGCAGACATGTAGGGGATGATAACCTTAAATACATTCCTTGATTTAACTTTGTTAATATAACTTGCTTAATTTTATTCAAAGTTCAACTTTGCAATCAAAGGTTATCTTTTAATCTCAGGGAGTGACTTACTGTATGTCGGTTCATGGAATTCTACATGAAACTATTATTAGAGACCGTTCTTTTTGATTTTATGAAAAAAAAAGTATTATGCAAAAAGAACCAACAATTATGAAACGATAAATAGCTGACTAATTCAGACTATGAGTTCCAGTAAATTTATTATTTAAGATCGAGTTAGGACAAAATTACTAACATAAAGCTGACATTTATACTCCAACACGTAAAAATGACTACTGAAATAAACAGGCAAATACTTCATAATCAGGAATACGGAAATAGTAATTTTATATATATTTTAAATGTTTTAAATATATGTCATCTAAATTTGGAGGTAGACTTAATTTGGACCCTACTGGGCATCACAGAGAACCTAGCTGATATCAGCCTTACTTTTGATGTACAACCAGAATGGCTGAGTTGTCTAACGTAGAGAAGCAGTCTTTTCGCTCCACTGGAGATTTCAGACCTCTGGTTGGCAAGCAGGTGTCCTCTGGCTTCAACAGGAATTAAAAAAAATAAAATAAAAACATACTCTACCAAGCTTCTATCTTGAAAAATGCAAGTTGAAGTACTGTATTGCACTTAAGAGGAAAAAAGTTGTGCATAGTTAATAAAAAAAAAAGAAAAAAAAGAAAAACGGACTAGACAGAGTGCATCTGCACATCTGGCATGCGTCCAGCAGTGATCTTCTCTTGCCCAGCCAGCCCAGAGCTAAAGAACACTTTAGTTTTAAACCAGAGAGATTTGCCTGCCTTGTCAGGAGTTGATCTCCTCCATATCCAATCAGCGCAGAGCTACCCCCGCTTTGAGCCAATCAACAAAATGAAACCTGATGTCTTCAATTATCAAAATTTCTTTCATTCCACTTCTTTTCCCCATGAGTAGTAACTTTTAGATTACAATTACATTTAGCAATCTTTTAAGTTTTTCTTGTCAGATACAATTAAGTTTAATATCAGAAGTCAAGCGATTCAGATCAAAACATCCGTTTCATTAACAAAATGTTTAACTGTGTAGGGCCATTGCACTTAATTTTCCATCAAGTTACAGACTTAATCTTGTCTCCTCCTGTTATTAGTCAGTTTTGGTTAATTGAAACAACTTCTTTTGGGGATTTTTTGTCCCCGTAAAAAGACCTAACAGAAATAGATGGATGGATATTCAAATGATCAAAACATAAACTGGTTAGCAAATTCATGATGGCGTTCTTTTACAACAAGAAATTTAGATTATGTCCCACAGTAAATGCAGATTATCGGGTATGGAACATCACAGTATAGACCAGTAACCCCCTAATATTCAGACCCTCCACACAATGTAACTTGGATCAAAGTTACTATGGTCCCTAGAGGGCGCTATACTCCGTCACAACCAGATCTAGAGTTCAATAGTTCAGCATGTCCAGCTGTGAGCCAGTT
The DNA here is from genome assembly GCA_963556495.2 of Valencia hispanica. NCBI lineage: Eukaryota > Metazoa > Chordata > Actinopteri > Cyprinodontiformes > Valenciidae > Valencia > Valencia hispanica. Next base: position 9,203,426 of record OY747708.1, on the reverse strand, counting down.
CCTTTGGAAGTTTCACTTATGGCTCTTAGCTGCTGATATAAATATGAGATCCAAACTCCTGGAGGGCTTACAACACTGTATAACTGACAAGCGATGTTGTGTAGATCCTCAGGAAGGGAAGACAAAGCAAATGCTTCCTTTCAAGTCTCCTGCCATGCGCTGGGCTTATCCAGTGTGTTTATTTTAAAAAGTGGTCTGTTCAGGGTTTTACAATTAGTTGCCTCTTGTGAGGTGGAGGATCTCTGTTTAAAAGGAGAGGGGGGTAAGAGTCTCTTGTATAGATCCAAAAACACGTCTCTTCGAAAGGGGGTTCAGGAATTCTTTTAGTGGTCTCCTTCAGGCACATTGAAGCTCAATACAGTAACAAGTTACCTCCCTCCCTCAGCATATTTACAAGGAAGTTGGTTTAATGTATATATTTAAATAAAATCAACATGGTAATCTGCACTTTTGTTTTTAAATGCTAAAGAGTTTATAATTTGAGAGAACAACAGCAGCCTGCAGATCGTCTAGTTTGGACAAACAAATTAGTGAAAAAAAACAGACTCCATTTTTTGCTTACTGTGCTTAGTCATAATTAACACCCACAATGATTCTTCCTCCACACTCCAAGTATTTTCTGGAAGTTTCTCTGCTTTTAAAAACAGGTTTAGAGACATATGAATTTTTATAAAAGGAACAAATCACCAGGCACTTCCAGGTAGAATCCACATTCACTGCACGAAACGAAAAAATTATCAAGAATGTACCATCTGCTATGGGGAAAGTTTGGCACTTTAATACCTGAATTTTCTGTCTAGAGGCGTTTAAAAACAAAATAGACATTTTTTGACATGGTTTACTAATATCTGTCACTTAAGGATGCTGTACAGGTCTGCACACTGGGAGGCTATTTTACCTTTCGTCATTTTTCACCATGTATTTGATTACAAAGGAAAAGAATCAGAAGTGCTACAAAAAGTAAATAAATAAATTTCTCAAACTTGTAAATATAAATTCATCTTGGGACGAATGACTCAGCAAAAAAAAAACATGACCATGAGGTATGCAAAGAGACAACCTAATATTAGCAGCTCATGTTCATTTTTGCTGATACTTTATATTTTTGGACATTTGTTATGATGCATAACCATGGCAACAAGGTGGTTTACAACTGGCAGCAGCTGATTAACATCACAAAAGCTCAAATAATACCTCAACTACAGCCACAAAACCCTGATGAGTTGAAAAGAAGACTCCATAGATCCAGAGCATCCTCTACATCAGACTGTCATACAACTACAGAGCGTCTTCAGTCAGAGGCTTCAGATCTGCAGACTGCTACAGGAGATCATCCCTACCCACAGCCATCAGCATCTACAACAAATCTTTGAAGGAACTTGCATAATGAGTTACAACAACATTTAATTCCCCTTTGGGATTAATAAAGTAATTTTGAATTTGAATTTGAATTCTTTTTAAACACCATGTGATGACCTCACACCCAAATCATTAAGACTGGCACTACAGGAATGCCTGACAGCATGCAGGTAGGTGCTTCAGTGTCTATTCCAAAATAAAAACGGACCATCTCCTTCACAATAGCTGCCCTCTAAAGTTTACCGCTCAAATACTCGTTTACATTTTCACTTTAGTCCCCTTCTCCGTTACCGTTTTAATTGTTTCTTTTTGTCTTTATTTTAATCTTTCTCTCCAAAAAAAAACAGGACATGACACAAATCATGACATTTTATTGTCACTGTGATTAAATTTGGCTTGCGATCAACTACAAAAATAACTTGTAGCTGGCTGCACTGAAACATAGGCTACTGAGAATACTGCTTCCATGCGAGACGTGAAGATGACTGTTGGGTTCCTTCCTCCAATTATCTTCTTCACTCTGACATTGTTGCCCTCTTTGTTATTAGAACAGCAAAAAAAATTGTTATGGGTTTTGTCCTCAAAATCTATCCATAATCTTATCTATTTTTGAACCCACAGTCCAGGGGTGAGGAAGTTTGACTTCCTGAACTTAACTTGATAGTTTTTAAAAAACTGAACACGAGTGTTTGCTTTCCTCGTCTGTCCTCCTGCCGTTTACAATATTACCTATTTAGGAGGGTGACCAATACACACAGGTAACCATGGCAAAATATCGCTCTCTGGTGGACAAAATATGAAATGGAAACAGTTTCAAATGTAACTTTCCCCATTGCTCCATCTTGTCTCTTCCTAGAAACGATGCAGTAAAATCGTGTCCATATTGTTTAACTTTACAATGAAACCTTGTCCTTACCTGCTTACTTTAAGTAAGGTATGATTATGAAGAATATGCGAAAAACAAGTCCTTGCACGTGAATAGCAGTGACGTAATGTGCTAACGTCTGCGGCTAGGGCGTATCCTTGTTTTTAAAATTGCTGGGGACAACAACCATGTACATGAGTGTGGTTTCTCCTGCATGTTGAAGTTAAGAGGGGTTCAGTGGCAAGAAAAAGAATTATAGTGGACAATTTCTTTTATTTTATTCTTTACTGTTACATGATAAAGAAGTTAAATCCAACTTTGTCAACTTAAATGTTCATGTTTTGGTAACTTAGGCAACCAAACCTAACACAATTTGTTGAAAAGCTTCATGAAAGTCATTATCAAGATGAGAGATTTTAGTCAACAAGGGAATCCCCTCTTTTCAAACCAAGTCTTAGAGGAGCCTTTAGTGCATGATCAAACAAGCCTGTTTGGTTTTGAATTGCTAGAACATACGATAAGCCAGTTTTGGACATAGATTTGAAGGGAGGAAAGAATATCTGGACATAAATTACTTTCAAGGGGCCTACATGCCTTCCTGTTTTTTGGGGGATTTTATATTTAATCACAGTGTGACCAGAATCAACTGATATATCTTACCATTGCTACCGTTTTAAATCCTTTCAATGAAACTCCAGAATGATACGAGTCTTCCCCAGCTGCCAAGAGCAGGGGAACACTGTACTGCCCCTCCCCCACGTGTTGCTGCACTTTATGGAGGAAAAAGAAAAGCTATAACACTTTCCCCTCACTTACAAAATGACAAACTAGGCTGTTCGGAAGCATGTTGGGCTGCAAAACAAGCACAGGCAGTGCTGAAACTAAAGAAGCACTAACCACCATTCTGATTATGGTAACACCGTTTATTTAAGATGTTGACAAGCTACCAGTGGCCTGTCAGTTAACCAGCTGACTCCTAGTGGTCTGAATGGAAAGAAAAAAAATTGCCCTACTTGTAAGCTTTCCTAACATTAACAGATTTTACATTTATACCGAATTCTGTTATAATAATCATTGCTCTACTATTCGAAATAACAGTAATTTCTCATTTTCTTTTGAAAAAAAACAAAACATTTTTTAAAAGTAAAATTAAACGAGCAGTGGCTTAGTTCACTTATGCCTTGGGCATAACCAGTTATTGACCATAACCAGTTCTTCTGGTTGTGCCCCACATAAGTTGGGAAATTTACACAATTTGTCTAGGAACTGTTCTTCGGTCTACAGAGCCATGCTGTTCACCCTTAGTTTTAGGAATAAACTAAGTCCTGAAAATCAGATGGACTTCACAGGGTTGGTTGAACATATAAGTGGAACACAAGAACATGTGACTACAAACATACCTGTTCATCTTCATGTTCTGAAGGATTTCTGAGGCTTGCTTGTTCTTTGGGGTCAGACCGGGTTCTGCGTGTGCTGTAGAGCGACCAGGTGACTCTTTTTTCACAGTTTTCTGAGCTGCATGGCGGTGCGTTTGGTGAGGCCCCAGCATCTTCGGCTGGTCAGAGAGCACCATAACCTGCAACAATAGCACCATGTATCCTCCTTTTGTTGGACTTTTTTGTTGTTGTTGTCAACAGACACAAATACAGAACATCTAGACTTGTCTCTAAAGAGGTCGACGTGCCTCTTGATCACAACTTACTGTAGGTTTGCCATTTTTATAGACTTTCCCCTTTTTTATGGAGATATGGTTACCAGTCCGGAGAGCATAGAGAACAGTGGAAAAGTTGGGATGTTTTGCTCCTTCCCTGTGAACACCAAGTACAGCATGGAATAACCAAACAGCCTCGGCTGCCTAACTGTGTGACAAATATAGTTTTAGGCTTACCTGCCCCTAAACTCGGTGTTATAGATGCTCCGAAGCTCATCTTTGTCTTTACCGGACAATCTGTTTCCGAGGGATTCAATGAACTCCAGTCCGGTCTGCAGTGAATGTATGAGCTTCGGCATGTCGGCGTCCTCACCAGGCCTCTACCTTACCCTCCCCCAGAAGAGGAAGTTCAACAGCTGGCAAGCACAGAGCTAACTTTCCTGAAACATTAACGTTATTTATAACAGATGTCAATGTTGTTTATTGACTCTAAAATGTATATCAACATATATGTAGATCTACTATTTTGTGTGACGTATGCAAACGCCCTGACACGCCCCCATTTAAGAGACCGTGTAAAAAAGTTTTCGACATCTGAAAAACGAAAACGGTCCATAACACAACCAGATAGCAAATACAAATGAAAAGGTTTAGTGCAGAGTTTTATAGACTTTGAATTTAATTATAATTATCAGAGAAACAGATTCGGTTTCATCTAGTCTTCCTCACACTTTCCCATCTTTCAGATGGAAAATTGATGACACTCCCTTTGATGATGACGACGTGTAAATAACGGCGTGCACTTTGAAAATTTTTAATATATTTTCCACATAATTTCAGGCTTTAATGGTGACGATTGACAACAGATTGGATGGTTTTGAAAGCTTGTAAAGTTATTATCATGCAAAGTAGTTCATGATACTTTTTGTGAACTTCAGTAATTCGTTTTTTTGTCTTTTTTAAAAAATTCGTCTTAATATAATAAGATTAATTAAGTATTATATTTTACAGATTTATTCTTTTGCAAGAATCTATTTTGGAATGAGTTCTAAAAACATAAAAGCTGCAAAAAAAGTTTATGTTTTCTAACGGGATTCATTCAAATTTTGTCTAATGCCAAAAAAGCCTTAAAATCATCCCCGTTTTTTATTTTGAAAATTGAATTAAGGATTAACAAACGGCAAGGGTTTATTTTATATCATCTACTGTCAGTCTAAAACAAGTTTTAGCTTTCTTTTATTAAAAAGTAGTTCAGGGTCTTTAAATGCGGAAGGATAGCCCTTTAGCGAAGAGTCGAATCGGAAACCAGCTTCAGCGTCGTTTGTGTTCTTCCACATCCAGGGTCGACCATAGAAAGCTGTTCTCCGTGGCCTAGAGCGACCGGGATAAAACGTAAAAAAAGACACCCCACGAAGGTACGTAAAACGCTGTTTGTGCATTTTATAAAATAATTACAATACGTGCTTTGAGTCTGTACACCAATGCAGCTGATACATATCAGCGAACAAGGGTTTCGGTGTTAGCATTTAAGTAGCTAACACCCAATGCTAACCTGGTTGCGCGCGGTAAGAGCTTAATCCACCTTTTAGTAAATCCAAGAAGGAACACGTGAGAGGATTTTTTTTTTTTTACTGAAATACGATGGGTTTGTTATTATAAAGAATATTGTTGTTTTTCGGTGTTATCGGAAGTGGTACGCCATTTGCAACCAAAATGACTGCCGCACGATGGAATGGAGGCCGTATCAAGGCAACCTAACTAGCTAGCTAAATCAACGTTGCATGTTTCGGTACCACATCTCATTCATTGGGCTTATACCTTTTAAGATATTACATATATTTACATCGAGAAAGGGTTTATGTCTGCAATATCATAGATTGCATTAAGTACTGGGATTCTATGCCTTTTTGCTGTGGTTTTATGTCGAAAATTTAGAATGAAAGCGTAACTTTTCAACGTAATGTGTATGAACAGTTTTTTTTTCTTGTTTTTTACTGCAGGGCAGTGTAAGATTTTCTTTGATTTAAGTACTCCCATGTAGAGTGCAGCTTTTACTTGTTAAACGGGATTTAGCTATGATAAATGTGCTGAACCCTGGTTTTAACAGGTAAAGGTTGCATGTTTGTATTAACAGCTACCTTTGTTCAACCAGGCCGCTCAGTAAATGGCAAACATGTGATGGGGAAACTGGAATTGCTTGTACATATGCAGAGCTTGAGCTTGCCTTGCTTTTTGTGATGTTTATCTGTACTCTGTAAAGTTATTATAAACAATTAAGAACATCTGAAGTTACTCTCTTTTTCTTTGTTTTTTCCTGGATTTAGCTCTCTGGATCTTCGCACTAGACGATCATTAAATCCATCCTGGTTGAAGTTGAGGTATGCAAGGGACTGCCCCCTAACAAAAACACCCTGAATAAAAACTTATTTTAACTTGCTTTGTGCTGTACATGTGTTGAACCCAAAAACTCACAGAAATGTTTTTTTTTTAATTATCATTTAACTGCAGAAATGTTTTCTTATTTGACCACTCGTATCTTTACAAGCTTGTTTCCCTACGGATTTTGAGGAACCTACTTTAATTTTACACTCACTTGTGCTTAAAATATTAAAATCGATCGTCAAACCTGCCATTTCCTTTTTAAGAATCCAGCTCTCCATTGCAACAGCCCTACAATTTCAAGAGAAGAGGACCTTTTGAATATGCATTTCATTTTGACAAAACCCACTCGTTTGGACTGCGCCGTAAAACTCCGAAAGAGGTCAAAAGTTCGATTTAAATTTGAGTTGGGAAGGGAAAAATGTGGTCACAGTAGTTTTTTGTTTCTTTTATATTTAACAATTGCTATACCTTTTTTATTTATTTTTTTTATTTTTAGTTTCTGTAAAACCTTTACAGAAAAACAAATTGCACTGCAAAAGAAGGGTTTTCATTCCTGACCCACCCCTCAAAATCAAAGGGGGGGATAACAGTAATGGACTTAATGTAATAAAAAAAACTGCAAAAGAACAGCATTAGCTCTTGTTTATTTTGTTTGTGTTTTTCAAAGTAAATTAGAAATATATACTCTGAATTCTTTTTTTCATTTGATAAAATAATGTGACCAGTTACTATTTTTGTAATGACCTTTTTCGGTTAGCCAATCAAAACAGGTCAAATTCTTACACTTTGAGGCAAGTCTCGTGGTGGGACTTCAATATTTTTGGTATTTTTGATCCTGCAAAGATCTGCTTTTATATAGATTGTTGCCCACAGGAAAACATTTTTTTATTTTTTAGCTGTAATTGTAGGATTTTTCTTTTTTATCCAGAAAAAGCGAAGTTATGTATTGCTTCTGGAGAACTTTTTTATATTTCCTTTAAGAAATTAATTTTGAATTCTGTCTATTCAGTGATTTCTCTATAAAAAAATATTTTAATTAATTGAGGACTTGCGTTGTTCTACCCGCGTTTGTTGTTCACTAGTTTTCAACGCGGGGACGTCAGTCTTGTTTGAATGCAAATGCTGCTTCGTTTTAGTTCACAAAGGAGAAACAAAACGCAATTTAAGAAAACTGTCGTGAACTTATTGCAGAAAATGTTCATTTAAAAATTCTGCTCAAACTTTAAAGCAATTTAATCCGCATTTCAGTTTGCTTTGTTGTGAATTTGAGCTACAATTTTTCATCCACGAGACCCTTTGTGTTGTGGAACTTGATCTCTCTTCTTACTCACTGACATGTTTCAGGATTGACGACACTTTAAAGACAATTATTCGCAAACAAACCGAACCTGTTCGGGCATTTGAGGTGTACGAAGAAAGAAAAGGACAAACCGCAAGATCTAGTCATGTCTCGCAGAAGAAGCCGCAGCCCATCACCAGGGCGATTTTCGCGCACCTGCAGCAGTGACAATCCGAGGGATTTGGAGAGAAGGATTTTTGTTGGGAATTTGCCAACTTCTGCCATGACAAACAAGGATTTGGAAGACCTTTTCGCTCCATATGGGAAGATAGTCGGTTAGTAAACCTACAAGCATTCAGTCGCCAATTGTTACATGTGACGGTTATTTTTTTTAAAGAAAAGCTGTCGCTGAATTTTACAGCTTTTAGAAATATTTCAAATATCTGTTTTTAACTTAAACATCATTATTTCATAATGTTATTACTGAAAGTTTTTTGGATGGGGGTGGTGGATAGCCAAATTTGTGCCATTTAAAATATTCCTTTTCCAGGCGTGTCCTTGTTTCGAGGTTATGGATTTGTTCAATTTGAGCGCCTTGAGGAGGCTGAAGCTGCAAGAGCAGCTCAAAAGGGCCGAATATATAAAGGGTACAAACTAGGTAAGCTTTAACTGCCCAACGTTTGAATAAACGTTCTCAGTGTGCGTATTTACTTTTAATAAGCTAATAAAATAAGACGGCTCGGTTTTTTTTTTTTTTTACGGATGCAAACACTTTTGATGGGCTCAATTTTTCAAAACTTTCAATGTTTAAAAGACACAGATGCTGATATTTAAAACATTTAAGGCCAAATGCAGCATTTTGCATGTTGGTCTTTCTCTAACATTATGTACAATATTTCTTTATAATATTAACAGACCAGTTTTTTTTCAAGAAAAATAAGAGGTCTCCCCTGACAATAACCACAACATTTAAAAAATTTTTATTTACCGTTTCTTCTAAATTTTAATGAAAGTGCCAAGCCACCCCAGCTTCTTGAATATTTTATGAATCGGCTTAAAAGCTGTGAAGTTTACATAGCTGATGCCCTCTCCCAGTACGTGTAGTGTTTATTTTTTGTTTTGTTTTGTGAATTACAGTCAAACAACACTTGAGTATGTGTTGGTCCCTATTGTATCATTTCTGGGGGTGTAACGGTACACTCAAAATTACAGTTTGTTACACTTTAATCTGGGAAAAATAAACACAAAAATGCATTATTTTATTTTGATCAGCATTAAACGAAGGAACCTTTTATTCCGAATTCCTTCCTTTAAATTCCTGAAGTTAATTTGATATGTTCTATAACTTCAAAAACATGAAAGTATAGAAGTGACTGAAGATTTGATTGAATTTTCTTTAAATAACTAAAATTGTACAAGCAGACAGTCGGAGTAGAAAACAGTATAACCACTTGAAAACAGTCAGTGTTAATGATTAGAAATGTTTAAATAATGCCCATATTTGAGAAGAAAACATGCTTATATCACTTTGGCATTTTGACAACCTAGTCTCTCAGCTGTACTTGAATGCAGCATGGGCAGCTGTTGGGGAAAATCCCTTCTCATCAATAGTAGCCATGTGGATCAGTGATGTTTACATTCAGCTTGATATCGTTTCAGGAGAGTAATTCAGTTTAGAGTGGAGCGTATTTTGTACCTTATTGACCTGTGGGTCAGTCTCACTAAGCACCGCCCTTAGTTACTGCTGCAAACTTGGAAAAGCCAAAGCAGCTCAATGCATGTTTATGAGCAGGGTTCCCACGCATCCTGGAAAAACTGGAAAATGATAGACCAATTTTCCAGTCATGGAAATCACCTGGAAAATGGGGGGGAGTAAAATGTCCTGGAAAGGTTTCAGTTATCCTGGAAAATAATTTTCCCTCCTTGTGGATGAACCCAAACGGGTTAAACGTTTAACGCATGAATGTCTGCTTTCAGCTGCCTGCAACGGCCTGTAGCGCTTGTCTGCTTTCATTTCTGCACGGCGCCCTACGTGACGCTACCAACCAATCAACTTGCATATTCCCTTACAACATTTCTGCCAGAGTGCTCCAATGAGAGTGGCGACACTTCCATAGACTTCTCATCTGTTGTCATGGTTGACGTGACGAGCATGTCGTCACGTCAACCATGCTGGGTGGCAAAAAGATAAACAACATGGGCGTACTGCTACCGGCACAGCTGCTACAGCTAGCTTTTGGCGCCCATAAATATATAATAGTACATTCGTGCAGTACCTTTGGGTGTTCCAATCGACATCCCGAGGATGGGATTTAATTTTCCAGGCTGCCTGCTGAGCCTGAACAACGGGATAAATGCGTTGCTGCCATTAAAAGGGAAAACTGTAGGCCGTCGGAGAGTACTCAGCTGTGTAGTGAGCACTTTATCGGTGGTAAGTTTCTAGCTAATTCTGTTTAATTGTATGTAAATTTCTAGTAGCAAATAAACAAAAGGTCTAAAGTTGCTCACCGTGTAAATGAAACCATGGTGAGTTTATTATCTGCCATCTTCAACCGTCACTGCGCTGTAAAGGAGAGAGATGGTGATGGCAGTTTTCAGTTTTAATGAAATGTTGCAGATTTTTTATTTTCCTTCGTGGTGTACGGTGCGCTCCTTTCCTCTATATGTTGTTGCGGGACGCGCTCTGCGTTCACCACAGACAGAGCCGTCTTTGACACATGGGCGCGGCCGTAGTTTGGCCTCAAGGTACAGCTCATTATGCACACGAGCAGGTTACAGCCGTGGCGCAGCAGCAGGTAGATATAAACAGTAGTCGAGTTGTAAAAAAAAATTCAGGGGGGATGGTCATTTTTTTCCGCCTATTAAAAAAATCTGGATTTAAATTTTTTTTTAAGTGCTATTCATAGAGTATTTTGTATCACCGAATGATGCTGGCCGGAATGTTAGTGGACTACAACTGAATAGCCTGCATTAGAATTAAACAAGATCGGTTGAAATGGGGGCTTTAAATATCTGTGAAGCAAAGCCGATACCAGCACCTTGCAAAGAAGCCTTAGCAAATAATTGCAGTGCAGATTAAGTTTTTTTTCGTGCAAACTATGCCTATACAAAACAAAGTATTGGATTAATTTGACATGAAAGACCAAACAAAATTAGTCATTTCTATTTTGTTCATTACAACCCTCACTTAATCCACATGCTGATAGCAGTTTCCAAACACTTTCGTAATCATGTTTTTTTTCTGCAGTTTTTCTTGCTCTTGCTCTTTGATTATTTGCCAAGCAATGGCGTTTAAGCCAAGACTTGACATATACATCATACTTGAAGTTTTGGAGCGGAGGGCCAACACGCATGATAAAAAGCAAGGCTGGTCTTTAGATAACAAAAAGCAGGCTAGGTTAATTATTGAGATCAATAACTCACCTGTAATTTTTTTTCTTTAAAAAAAAATTCCAGACATCCCGTTGACCAGCCGCTCCTTTGGGCATGTTTGCACTTCTGTAATGCAGCTTTTGTCGCTCTCTAGGGCATAAGGTGAACCCCGAAAATGTCTTTAGAAATGAATCTCATTCCGACCTCTGGCATCTAAAAACTGTTTACTTCATAAAATAAATATTCAAAAGTAAAAGTCATCCTTCTGTAATAGCGCAGTTTTTTATGATCAATGTTTTAATTCGGGACTTGTTTGTTTTCGCTGTAATGAGAAAGGAGTGATACGGCTGCTATGTACCCGTTTTAGACCAATGCGGTGGCAGAGTTTAACCAACGTGATGACGTATGCGGATATGGAGACAGCTAAGGTCATGATGAAAACTTCTTTAAAACTTTTACAAAACCGAGTAAAAGCATGTAGGCCTATGTAAAACGTGTTACATGCATTTAACTTCCATGAAACATAAACAAGACATGGATTTCATGCTTACGCTATGGAAAACGTATGGGAACGCCTAACCGGCGGTGAGTACGTCACTATGCAGTTGCAGTGTTACTGGTTCTGAATGAGTTATTTACAGATTTATTTGGATTGTGTTAGATTGCCCAGATTGGTGAAAAAAATACTCACAAAAGATCCTTTGCATAAATGTTTATGTTCATACAGGTAATAGTTTAGACTGCGTTATTACAGAAGGAGAACTTTTACTTTTGAACTCAGTGCGAACGTATAGATTTTATGAAGTAAACAGTTTTTGTAGATGCCAGATGTCTGAACGAGATGAAACTAAAACTGGGTTCACCTGGCCTACTCTCAGGCATTAACCAAAACAATGTTGCATCATTGCGTTTTGTGCTAAGCCTATTTATGATTTTTATTTCCACACAATAATTACTGTAAAATGGAGATGGTGGATGGGACCTTTACTGGTGGGACGTTATATGCCGGATTTCTTTCTAAGGGGACCGGCGCCCGCCCCCCCCTGCTCCCCTTCAACTCGACTACTGGATATAAATATATATATGTTTATGGGTATATTGCAAAATTTGTTGATTACTTACTGTGGTAAGAAAAAAATCCAAACCGGCACAGCCTTAGTTGTGTTCCATTGCAAGTAGAGGAAAGCCGGTGGCATTGTTAAAGACGACAATCGTTGCACAACTATAATACCGATATAATGGTATAGGTACAATGTCATATCTGTTTCAAAATATATCCCGATATATCTGTATATTGCCCAGCCCTAGTTGTGATAGCTTGACTTGTATTGTAGCAGGCTAGCAGCTGAAAATGTCCTGGAAAATCATTTCAAGAAAAGAGTGGGAACCCTGATGAGTGGTCGGTAAGGCTGTGCCGGCTTGGATTTTTTCTTACCGCGGTCGGTAATCAACATATTCCCGCGGTTTTGCGATATACCCATAAACATATATATATTTATATCTACCTGCCGCTGCGCCACGGCTGTACCCTGCTCGTGTGCAGAACGAGCTGTACCTTGAGGCCAAACTACGGCCACGCCTATGTGTCAAGACGGCTCTGTCTGTGGTGAAGGCAGAGCTCGTCCCGCAACAACTTATCCAGGAGAAGAGCGCACCGTAGCTCCTGCTCCGGCACTTTTACGCACAGAGAAGGCTTTGGTCCCCAGCGTTTCCCACACAAACGAATCTGTGGCGGTGCGCTACAGGTTAAACACAGACCGTCACGTATTGCGTTTCGTTTTTCTTTTTTACGCTATTTAAAAACACATGCTCTTTCTTCGTCTCTCTGTCACTCCCGCGTCTCTCTCGCTCTCTCTCCTCTCTCACACACACAGACCCTCCCCTCCGTGCACAGCTCGTCTGTCCTCTACCCCACCCCAAGTGTGTAGGGCTTTTTCTTTTCAGGCGGTGATGATGGTGAGGCGCTCAGACCCGCGGTGGGCGTCAAGGGACCACGGTACGGCGGTAATCCGGTTACCGCCCCAGGCCTAGTGGTCGGTGCCGAAACATTTACTCAAGAGGCTCATGATAGCTTTTAGAGGCAACAACAGTTGATATCTTTGAGGAGCCTTCAGAAAGGTTGGTATTATGCCATGGAGGGCTATATACACATTTCAAACCGGAATAAGATGAAAATAATCTGAAATTAGAGGTATGGATTCAGATCTGAGAGCAAGAGGGAGAAGTCTCATCTTGTGTCAATCGTCTTTGATGAGAAATACCTAATTGAAGACCAGCATTGTTCAAGCACAGCAGGGTAATGTGTTAAATTCACTTATCACTTAACATAATAGCCTGCTAGGTGGCTAGCTTAAGAAACCTTATTACTGCGTGGCTTTATATGATTGATATGAACTTGTATGACCTGATTACTAAGATTATACAAGACCATTTTCTTACCAAGAATGTCTACAAACGTTGGGTTTGGACTGAGCCACAGGTCAATTGCTGTTGCAATTCGTTCTGATAAAGTTCTGGTTTGGTCTATCTTTAGCTGTGTGAGAAACCATTACTGTTCCAAAATGGCAGAGTTTATTGAAAGTAGTCCTTTCTTTATTTATTTTTTTGGGTGTCATTTTTTAAAGTTGAGCTATGAGTTCCTCACACAAACATTCTGCACGTGTTCAGGTGGTTTTCTTTCAGTACACATGCGTACCGAACCGACAGTCATACCGAAAAATACATATACCGTTACACCCCTAATTAATTCTAGATGGCTTTTTTAAAGTCTGTTTATGTATTTTGAACACAGTATTTGGTTTGGCAGTTTGGGCTTTCTGAAACACTGGAAGTTTAGAATTTAGATTGGAGTTTTCTGAAAGTAGTCCGTTTTTAAATATTTCTTTCGGATCAAAAAAGCAAGTGGAAAGCAAACGTCATCAGGAATGTTTTAACAAATGTTGCATTTTGTCTTAAATACTCCTTTATACGCAGAATGAACATTTTAATGTTTAGTAATAACATTCCTAAAATATGTTTAAAGCTGCTATGGCAAATCTGCAAAAACAAGCTTAAAAAATTGATTTTCATACCTCTAAACGACGTTCTAACATAGTCTAGCTATAAATATTTTGTGGAGATAAAAAAACAAAGTGTTTCTGTCGCACTTGTCTAAAAACCTCCCCCTAATAACATGGCTCGGTCCGAAACCAACGATTGGACCATCCGGTTGTCTGTCTCACAGGACAAGCGCACTTCTGCATTTACGTGGCTCCTCCACTCATTACGAGCTCCCACATTTTGCAACAGAACACCACTGGTGTGAGAGGTTCTCCATTCAATAACGTCAGAGAAGGAGAAAACGCCGGCTGCTACCGCTTCAACTTTAGGACAAACTACCAGTCCCAAAAAGAAAAATGCCATTTGAAGTCGTGGAAAACGAGACGTTTCCGCTATACTACTTTGCGAAAACTGCAACTGGTGTTATGCGCTCTCTCGTTTACTGTGGCAATACGCATTCTCATATGAGTGTGGTGTGGCCGACGGGAGGGGTGAGAGTTCTGTGACTGTTTATGTTGAAAACCTAGCTTGTTTTGCAGATTCGGTATAACAGCTTTAATGAATGGCTGATATGTAGCTTATGTGATTTAATTTTTGAACTTTTTCATCAAATGAAAATAAATCAGGTAAATACTTTTTGGCTCTAAAATTTGTTGTGCTTTATTTTATTTATTTTTTTAATCTAAAATCTTAATTCTCATGTGGAAGTAGCTGGGGTGGGGAGGGGGCTACCTTTTCATTCAACAGATTTGGCGTCTCTGTTTTTCTGCTCTTTGCACCCTTCACTCAGTTTGCGTTTTCCAATTCGGACCTTGGCCCTAAGTTTACATTCGACCGGGAAAGTGATGATGCGCCCTCTCCTCTTGCGTGAACAGCATTGGCTGCGCTACATGTCACTGTTGTGTTCAACGTTTGGATTCATTTATTTTCAGATGTAAATATGGCAGTGGAGCGACGGCAAGCTAGACCTCAATCCCAGCAGAGCCCTCCTCGAAGGTAAAGTAACGTGAAACGAATGTGAAGAACTACAGTCGCCTATCCACTCGGTAAAAAAACAAAACAAAGCGTATGTAACCTTTTCATCATCTGTAATTTTTTCCCAAGGGTTGAACTCAACATAATGGAATCTCACATTTTGGATGAGTTTGAAATGGTTTGTTCATGTGTCGTCATTTCACACAAAGTTAACCTGTCCTGATGTGTTGAAATAAAGAAGACACGTCTGGTGTAATTTAAAGTGTCTTTGTCTCAAAGATTCTTATATTGCCTCTCAGCAGCAGTGTTCTTTGTACAATTTCTCAGACATTTTTGTGCCCAGATTATGTGCTTGGTTTAGGATTATGTCTTGCATCAGTAAACAAGATTTGTGCTGCTGAAATCTCTTTAAAATAAGTCATACTCGACTTAAGAGATGGGTTTTCGATGAAAGACTAAATGAAAGGTGGTTTTTTTTTTTTTTTTTTTGGGCATTTCCAACTTTTGAGAGAAGACATTTGTCCGGTTGATTTGTGAAGAACCCAGCCGCAAACAACTTTCCCTTTCCTTCCTGCGTGTGTGAACAAGAAACTGATTTTATTTATAGCACACAAAAAACCAAATCCTTAAGTTATGTGATGAAATATTTTCGACCACGGCTAATCAGAATTTTGATCAAAATTCATAATATTTGCGATATTTGGAATGAAGTCTCTGTCATATTTGTTTATTTGAATGGTTTATATATTTCATATCCTACGAGGGAAATGCAGCTGAACAGAAGGAAAAGATGTTACTGAAATTCATAAGCTCTCCCAGTATGTCCAAGAAAGTAAAACCAAACAAAAAACGTTTGCCGTCTTCACATCTTATCTCCAAAACATGAAGCCAACGCAGGCCGCTATGAGATTCTCGATTCATGACAGAGTAAAAACTTCGCAGTTTCGTGGTATAAACGCAAAACTTGAAAACATGTATAACTGATGCAGTTGGGACACTGTATTTTTTTTAAATAAAATATTTTAAATAAATACAATTATCTGTGTGTTAGCTGTTTTCCTAAAACTAAAATGCAACACGTGGCGTTCCTTGGCTTCCCACACCTAGTCTCTGGGTGATTAAAAATTTTTCTTTTTGCGACTGGAAATGATTCACAACTTAAAACAGTTTAAATTTTCTGTGAGAACAAGGGAAAAAGGTCCACGCCTTCTTTTAGCCAGCTGAATGGCAGTGCACAGCAGGAGTTTGGTGTGGGTAGTACAACACTGCATTACTCTATCACGGCATCTCAAAGGACTTATATAGGAAGGCTATGATGGGGAATCGAACGGTAACTTTTTATCTCGACTAATCTAAATTTGCCGTAATAACGGTAACCGGCCCATGCTTGACGCACGCAGGCGGGTCTTCCTTTCACTAAAACACAATCAACCTACCGGATTCGACGGTATTCCAATAAAAGGGTGAAACGAAGCGTTGATGTTCTGCCGTTTCGACTCGGTATGGAGGAATTGTACGGAAATTGAAAGATTTAAAGGTTACTTTGAAGATGTCGATATTAAGCTGTTTTTGCTCTGGCGTTCAGTAACGACTTGGTTGAGTGTTTTGTTTAAAATGGTTTTTTTTTTTATCTAAAAACTCATCCAATTGCAGTTTTTAAAAAGAAATCAGAAAAGTGAGAAGAAAATGTTCTAAAACCTTCAAAGTAAAGTGATTCATTTGAATACTATGTTTTGAATAAAACAATCAAATCTGTTGCAGCTAATGTATGTTATTTTTTTTGACTGAAATCACTTCACATCTTGAAAGTTAAACCGGATGCTCTGTTGAATTTAAATATAAAAAATCTCACAATATTTGCTAAAAACACCATTCGTTTCATTTCCACCTCACACTCCTGAGTTTTTCTAGCACTAATTCTCTACTTCTCTCACAGGCCCCTATACGGCAAAGAGGCCCGCCCTCGGTCACGCTCACCTGTTTACGGGCGTGATGCCAGGGAGCCTCGGGACAGTCGCGATGCAAGAGACTCTGCTAGGGAGCCCAAGCCAGCTAGCCACTCCCGTGACCCCGATTTTCGGTTCCGCTCTGAGAGCAGAGACAAGGACATAAAGGGCGAACCTCGGGATCCTGCTTACAGGTGACTTTGTCGAGCCTCGGCAGCAAGCTGGCAGTTCTGTCATGGCATTGTTTAAACATAGAATCTTTCGTTGCAGCAGAGATGAGTATGACCGATACTTCCGCAGCGGCAGTGCTGTAGAGGACTATTACAGGAGGAAGGATGAACCCTACAGGGACCCATTCTTGGATCCCTGGAATGGACGTCGTGAGCCTGGAGGTTAGTTAAACAAAGTCCATGATACTCTTATTAATACAAGTTCACAGCTTTCTTTGGGTCAAAATAGGAATATTTTATGTTTTTAGCCTGTTTTCATTTTATTGACTCTTCATTTAAATCCCAAATTCACAGCTAAAAAGGCGCTGTCTGGTATTAAATGTAATCATTTCATCTTTTAATGGAAAGCTGTCTTGGCAAAATCTATTTGGTTGTAAAATTTCTAGTACGTTAAGATTTTAAATGTAAAACATTTGCCATCATTCAATTTTCTGGTAAACAGTAGATGATCGTGCTCGTCCAGAGGAGCGCCGGCGTAATGAGCTGTATCGACAGTACTACGAAGAACTCCAGCGGCGCTACGACGTGGACCGCCCCGTTGACTGCTCTGTGATTGTTGTGAACAAGGCGCAGAAGTAAATTCACTCTCCTTCCTCTACAGCATCCAGAACCACACTCCTCTCTGTAAAAGTTAAACTATTTGGATATCTTCATTTCATATGGCTCCTGTGTGCTTGTGTGTTTGTATCTTTTGCTTCTGAAACAACTGTAGGGAGTATGCGGAGACGGTTGGCCGGAAAGTCCGCGATTTGGGAATGGTCGTGGATCTGATCTTCCTGAACACAGAAGTTTCTCTCACCCAGGCTCTGGAGGACGTAGGCAGAGCCCGAACTCCCTTCGCCATCATCATCACTCAACAGCATCAGCTGCATCGATCGTGCACGGTCAACATCCTGTTTGGCACACCTCAAGGTAATTTATGTCAAAGGTGGGAAACTATTGCTTAGTTCGGCCTAAAAAAGGAGCGTTTCAATTAATAATTCTTACATTCATTCCTCCATGCATTTTATCTAAATAGAACATCGAAACATGCCGATTCAAGATGCTATGATGCTGGTCGCCCACAACTACGACACCTACAAAGTGGAGAACCGTGAAAAAGAACGAGAGGAGATCGCAAGAAAGGCCGCCAAGATGGCGGATGATGTGTTACTGCGGGAGCTTGACAGAGAGAACCATCCCGTTTCGGTGCTCACTAGCATCACACTGCTGGCTGAGAACAGGTATAGAACTTTATACGCTGAAACTTCAGGAGAAGCTGTGAGAAAATATCTTCTCCCTTCCATATGGATGAGGCTGGAGTCCGCATCGGCGTTTCTCATATTTTATTGCGGCCAGTCTTGTACATGAGCCTGTCGGGGCCAACACTCAAACTCTCTCACACCACAGATCATGTCTGTTTTCTCTGCAATCAGCTTCTACCTTTAGTCTCCTCATGTTATGTCTTCATTGCAAGGAGACTAAACAATCCAACCAATCCTCACAGCTGAGGAGTCACGCAGTTAGATCAGAGTAGGTGAAAGCCCTCTTCCCTGACTAATAATTATGCCATTTCCCCAGATGCCTTTTCTAATCATTTCCTAATCAGTTAACTGACATAACCTTGAGATGTTGAAATATTTCTGTAACACATGTTGAAATTACAATTGTGGCTTCTGAGAATGAGGTTTTTACTGCATCTTTTTTCACCCCCTTTTTTTCTGTGTAGGTTTTTAACCCCAGAGGAGTTGGATGGTCTCGTTGCATACCTGAAGGATAAAAGAGCTCGTCTTGTGAGACCCTCAGAAGATCCTCTTGCAGGTAACCATCTCATTAAAGGGCTAGTTCACATTCGTACTGGCTTTGATGGAATACTAATGTCGGCATGGTTAATTTAGCACATTTTGACTATTTATAGAGCTTCTGCATTATTTGTAGATTAGACTGTTATTAGCAGCAAATCCTAATTAAGTGTTAACCAACAGCTCATTCAGCTTCGGCGGCGGCGCATCGTGATGTCCTACCATCAACTGCAGGACTCGCTCCACCTTCACTCAGTGCCTCCCAGCCAAGTCACCTGTCAGCTAGTTCCAGCACCTCAGCAAACCCGAGTCACCAGCAGGAGCTGCAGGCTAAAATCCTCAGCCTATTTAACAGCGGCTCCAGCCCGTTATCGGGATCTACTCCTGTTTCTCAGGGCGCCCCTCAGTCACATTCCTATAGCTCTCTTGGCCCCTCCTCTTCCCAAAATCCATCGCAGGGTTACGGCGTCCCGTCCCGCTTACACCCACCGACTACCGCTCAGAGACCCGCTTCGGGTATCAATTTCGACAACCCAAGTGTCCAGAAAGCTCTCGACACACTCATCCAAAGCGGGCCGTCTCTGAACAACCTGGCGACCCCTGGATCTGCTCAGCCGCTGTCCCAGAGATCAGCTCCCAGCATGGGACAGGGTCCCTCCATGCCCATGTATCCTCGCCATTATTGAGGGGCCGTGGCTTCGAAGCATATACCGCAACCCATTTCTGCGATAGATTCTCAAACTTTGTGTTGGTAGTCCCGGTGGATGTTTTGTAAAGGTTTTAATTTTTCTCCTCAATTTTGTGCTGTTAAACTTAGATGGTTTGCTTAGATAACATAAGTTTGTCCGAAATGTTTTACTTAATCTTTTAAACATGCGAGTTGAACAACCAAGCTATGAAGTAGATTTTGATTTGTCATGGAAATGGTTCTAATTAGCCCTGACTTTGTTTTATAGTTTTCAATTGTGCTGGTTAATCTGAAAATGTTTGTTTTTAATTGTCAAAACACGATTAAAAACTTCAGACACATTCTGTAGTAAAATGATATTGGTTTATTGCATTTTGTGCTGACAAATCTATAAAATGGAACAGGTATCGCCAGAAGCTAGAGAGATAAGCCTTTGAAATATGGATAAAACAGCTTTTTCCTTTTTTTTATGTACCATGAGTCACAATAGATAATAATACAGATTTTCTTTTTTTGTTTAGAATATTGAACTTACACCGACACAGAAAATAAACACGTCAACACTATCTGATTTTTATTTACATGTAGTCCCTTCCCACCCATGCCCATAACCACCCCGGCCCCCAGCATTTACAAGTGCACGTGTATACACACGCACGCACACCCCCACAGAACTGAAAGGATCACACTACAGCGTTACCATTAGACTGGGTACAGTGTTAAGGGAAAAAAAAATCATGATTCATTAAATTTTATATCTGAAACCAAACGCACTTCGTGTGTACGCAGATCAAAATAACGTATCAATTTTTAAGATTTCCAAGCATCCACACAAAATAACTCCTGCAACTCCAGGGAATTAAAATCAGTCAAGTCTAGATATTGAAGGTTCTTCTAGAGGAGAATCAAAGCTAAAATGAAATCTCTAAAATTTTGAGGTACTGAAGGTCTGAATGTTTTGGGAAATGTGCATGTCGTGATTATTCTAGTCTGTATTGGACTAAAGTAAGGCTGCCATAAATAATGGAAACAAGTTGTGTTCAAAGGATATTGGCACAACCTAACTCCACAGGGCCTGTATTAAGACCTAAACACACACGGGTTAGATGTTCTTCAGATCAGACACCTGTTCCCATTTCCATTTTTCTGCGCCAGTTATTGAGGGATTATTTATCAAAACCGAAAATGTGCACGCAACCTACCTGCAGAAAGAGACGCCAGCCCTGGCTCCCATTATTTGCAGTCATCCTGCAGTTGCAGTGTTTATTAGAGATGTCCGTGTACTACAACAGTTTATCACCTGAAGGGGCCGATGCAGATTGTTGCATTTTTAACCATGTTTGTTCCAATCGCTTGCAACCAAGGAACTCTTGTTTGCCTTGAAAGGGGAGCAAATCGATGGAATTTTATAGAATTTGCACGTTTTGCTGTTTTTTATGAAAGCGATTTGTGCAACCAATACCACAAGACATGATCATGTCTCTTTCTGGAGACGACACACGCAGTAGAGCAGGTAATGACGCAGACGGATTAATACTTGTATAAGAAAGCACATTTCCCAAAACTTCACACACATCCTTGAAAGATTTTGAGATCTTTAGTAACTTTCATCTGAACGGGGACCAAGTCTAATTTTAGTCGAGCTTGTTTAAAATGTGCCTCACATATTTGCACATTTTAAAGTGTTAGTTAAATATCAGTAGTTGCTACACATTTTACAGAGGTTGGTAAACACCTGTTCCTTTGTGTCTATCTTTTTGACTGGAAAAAACACCTTTTCAAACTTAACAAAGAAACTTTACCCATTGTTTAACTTTTTAATAATTGACGCAACAAGGTAACCTTGTGGATAGATCTACCATTTTGAAAAAAAGATTATAATAATATCCATATTGGATACAACAATAGCCCAGTCCTAATGAAAGAGGGAAAACAAATACTAGAAATCATATTTTCTGACTGATACAAACAGAATACTTGTATATCACAAACATCCAATATATTTTCAGCACACTTTGTTCAGGGTAGTTGCATGCATGCACTGAGTAACACAACATAACTGGAGGGTGGCTCTGCCTGGACAGCAGCTTGAGTTGTTCCTTGTCTGTCTCTGACGGTGAGTACAATACGAATGAGGTTATTGTCTCTTTTTTTTTTTTTTTTGGCGTCAGACACTGATCCACTGAAGGGTGTTGAGTATTAACTGTGATTTGTTTTTCCTCTGTGAAAGTCCTAACAGGTCAGCTGCCTCTCCCACCTGGCAGCAGATGTATTTCAGAGCCCTTAATATCCATTTGAGAATGGAGACTGGGTAATGATCACCAGCAGGTGTTTTTCTTCATGCTACAGTTGTGCAGGTGATGGATCTGATCTAAAATCATGGATCAGTAGAGGGGGGGAGGGGTAGTTACATGCTGGTTTTTTATTTAACAAAAGTCCAAGCAGAGCCAGTACCAGAATTGGAAGCGCGAGTTTTATATTCTTTGATAATTTTTCAGAATTATACTGCAGTCACATTTAAAATGCAATGCTGGGGTGGATATCTGGGGGTTGGGGGGTGGATGTGATGAATAGGGGTTGATTCTGGGAGGGCTCACCTCACAGATTGAGTGACACGCACAATAAAATTTAACAGCAACGGTTTTCTTTAAAAGGAATTATCTGAATAAAAAAAAAGTGTGCATGCTAAAATGTCCGCTAAAATGCTGAACTTAAATCCACGTCAGTGATTCTGGATGGAAATAAATATTGTAGCAGGAGCTGTCAGCCTGTAGTGCACTCTCTTGCCAGCAGAGGGCACTCTGATGTCTGTAGAGCATGCTCTTGTTGAGCTCTCTAACACTGCAGACATACAGAGAGCTCCCCATGGCTGAACTGATCTGGGGTCTCGGCCACATTCAGGTTTGATACCCAAAAAGACCAGTTGATGAAAGCTGTAATTATGACCCTCCTGGTTACTGACGTAAAGCAAGCAAACAAAACAAAATCTGAAGGGGAACAAATGTGAGAACAATGTTGCACATGATCTTACAAAACTCAGACTTAGTCCACAGTGATAGAACAGTGTACAATAAAAGACAACACTAGTATGTTAAAGTGTTTCAGATTTAAGTGAAATATATTTACAAAAGTAACATGACCCTTTCTAAGGCCCGTCTATTCGCAAACAATCTCTTATGTTACGTAAAACTACTTGAGAGAGATTGAAATATAACAAGTAAAGTGAACCCATATTTTTTCCATATTTTTTTTTTGCAAACAATTTTTTTTCAAGGTTTTGCCAACGTCTCAAAAATCGTATAACTTCTTGAGAACGCCGGGCCACTTTCTGGTCGAGCGCTTCACCTTGAACATTTAAGTAATCACTATAGAAAACCACAGAAACAAATATTGCCACATAATACCATGCAAACAGCAATTATAAAACATTTAGAATTCAATAAATAAATGAATTTCCAGTAAACCTCTCCAATAAAACCTCTGATATCTTTGAGTAAATTTAAAAGGCTCAGATGATGCAGGCCACGCTGTAGACCATCCTAAAATAGCTCGAAGACTCTTGTGAGCAAGCTCCTCTGTCAGTGACGAGGATGTAAAAAAGAAAACCCTCATAACTTGGCACTCAATCTTTTTATTCTAGAAGAGGCTTGTTTTTGTTTTGTTTTTGAAATATAACAGGTGTCAAAAGTTTAAAATTGATCAAGTACATCAGAAATCCTTATATTTATATATTAAAACTTCAGATTTGTTTAAATGAACAGAAATGTGTATTATTTTACTTTTAAGTTGCCTCACTTGTCTGTGGGATAAAAATATAGTAATCAAACAGAGAGTTGAGAAAGTGAGTGAAAATAGGTGTATGGTTTGCTCTCACCTATATAATATTGCATCAAGATACTCATAGTATTTCTACTTAAACAGAACCCTGTCCAGAGGTCACAGGCCAAATGTATACAGGTACAGCCTTGTGTTGTTAGATAACCCACCAGCAGCACTGATATGTATGTCTATACCCTTTTTCACATCGTCTTAAGAGTTGATTCATCTCTATTTACAGTACAAATAAATCTATAGATACTAGCAGCATTCACAACATATGATCAGACATTCAAGCAACACTAAAAACGTTAAATAACATTTTTAAATAGGTCTATAAACTAATTTCTTTTGCTTCCCTATACTATATATATATATATATTTATATATATTTATATTTATATATACTCTGTATATATACGAATTTATATTTATACTACTACTACAAGTGCAAATTACTAAAAATAGTTTCTTTCAAGAAAAGAAACCGGAATAAGGAAAATAAAGTGACAGAAGTCCTTGGTTGGAGTGAGATGATTCTGGATCGTACGAGACTTACGAAATCTACATATACAAAATATTACGTGTAAAAAAATAAATAACATGATCACGTGAGTCCAGATTTGCAACTATTGCACATTCCTTCCCAAATGCACTCTTTTTTTAATTTTACTTTCAAATTTGCTCCAGAGTCGCCCGGACCCGGGAAACGTGTGGCTCAAATCTTCACCAATCTCGGGGATATAAAATCGGACTGGAGAATCTACTGCATAGAGTTCCTTCTTGTGGACAAAGTGAGTTTCGGAGCTACAGAAACCGTTGTCCTCCCATTCAATTATTTTAATGAGACGCTATAAAAAAATAACAGATGTTCAGCATTTCCAGCTTGGTTAATTGAGCAGCTGTTTGGTTTTTAAACTAAGGCTGAACATTCAGTTTTTAATCATCTACAGTGCCACTTTCAAACTAGCGTATCTTCACTATTATTTTCACTTTTTTGTAACACTTCTCATGTAGTGGAATTTAATATAGTTTTCTTTACTATTTCTCTGAAAAATACTTTGATTTGGCACATTAATGTATGAGAATTTGGCAAAATGGATGATATATATATATATAGATATATATATATCTGACAATCAAAGTGACATAAATATTTTCTCTAGATGAAAAAATAACATTTAGTGATTTTTTTTTTTTCTTTCAAAGCATCAAAATCTCACATGTCGCACAGTGGTGAAGAGTGCAGGTGCTTTTGCTTGCAATAACGTTTACCATAATGATGGGAGCCGATAAATAGATACATTAAAATAAATACTTTTTTTTTTTAAAACAGCATTTTTCAGGGTTCTTTCTGAGCGAAGGAGCCTTTTCTCTCCACTTAGAAGCTTTTCAGTTAGTCACAAAAATACTACACTCATACTGAACAACGCATCAGAGCTTGTACATTATTTACAGTGAATCACACGAGGGTTCGAGAGGTGCTGGCGACGATAACATCCTCCTCCTGGGGGGGGCTTTGTAACTGTCTCCCCACTTTGCTGGGACCCTAGCCCTCTGCTAGGAGACTATTCACAGTTTAATTACGTGTCAATCTCAACAAACTAGACTTGTACTTTGTTGTTTTTTGTTTTGTTGTTTTTTTTTTTTGGCACGAGCAGTGGCAACAGAGATAAACAGCCACTTAGAAATGAGCAGAAAGAAGTCTCAGGGTGGGGGTGAAAGAAAGTGACGATAGTAACAGAACAAGTGGAGCAAAAACATACACAGTGGTTGAGAATGTCATGCTAAAGAGTGAGCAGGTTAAAGATAAGACTGCAGAGTAGACCCACTTTTCCGTCACCCTGGTCTTTGTGAGTTTCACAGTCCGTACTTCCCAGCTGTACTTCGTCCTCCAGCCGGCGGTCCTGACTGTGGGCAGCAGAGTTCGTCATAAGGGAACTAAAGAGATCTAATCCTACAATGAGCTCATTTCAGGCAGATAACGTTTGTGCCGATTACAAGCCATGTCTGTCCCACTCTTGTGTCCAGAAAGAAAAACAAAGCTACACAGATTAAAACAACAGACATATACATGCATGGGGTTTTCACACTTCAGCGAAGAACCCGCACTCGCCAACACCTCACCTTGACTGTGTTACGGTGGATTAACAGAGAATATGAATGGTTTAACTTTCTGTTGAGTTTGCAGTGGGAAGGTTTTGGATTCATCTGAGCAGAGGGAGAGGCGCTGAAGCTGAGCGGGGCTATTTGTTGGGTGTGAGAGCACTACAGCACAGAAATAAACAGGACCTCATAATGAAGCATAATGCTGATGAAGAGGTGAGAGTTCAGCTGACGTGGGAACAGAGGAAGGGAACTGTAGATGGGGGAAGGGGCTGCTCTTTCAGGAATAGATGGTGATGACCTCGCGGCCACCTCCGCGAACCAGAAGCACCCGGTTTAGACCATCGGTGAGGACCTCGAGGAACTCCATGTCTGTTAGAGAGACGTTAAAGAAACACCTGGAAAAAAAACGTAGCTTTTGTCAATTAGGATTTTATGGAGTGCAGTTTGGTGTTGTGGCCTTTCAGTGTATCTCATTCAAAATCTTTGGAAAATAATTTTGATTGAAAATAAATTCACAATCCACAATTCTGAATTCCCAGAAAAACCTTTAAAACACAAAATGTATTCTTGATTCAGAAATTTGGGATGCAGTTTTGTCATGGACCAAAATACATTGACACTGAATAAAGTCAGATTGTCAAACAAATTTCATTTACTATGAAAAAAAACCCCATCCAAAACAACCAGACGCTATGTGGACAAGTATTTGCTCCCTTTGTTAATTCATGAATTAACTGATTAACCAAAGCAGCTGAGTTCAGTTTCACAAGCTATACAGTGCCACAGCAGTAAAATCAAGAACTCATTTAAATTGAAGCTGGATGACAACACAAAGTGGCTAAAGGTAAAAAAAAATCATTTCTAAGGCTTTGAGAGACAGGTGAAACGGCAGTGAGAGCCATTATCCACAAATGGAGAAAGAACAGAAAAGTGATAAACCTCACGATGGGAGGCCAGCCTACCAGAAGAAACGTGTCAATACCTCATCCAGTATGTTACAAAAAAACTCAACAACTTGACAACATCTAAAGCACCTAAGCCCTCACTTGCCTTTGTTAGGGTGTTCTGTGTTAAGGATTCATCAATAAGAAAGAGACTGGGTAAAAATGGCATCAATGGGAGGGTTCCAAGGCAAAAACCACTGCTGACCAAAAACAACAAATTATCTGGTGCAAAACTAACAGAATTCCAAAAAAAGAACATTATATTTACATTCAAACATGGTAGTAGTAGTAGGAGTGTGAAGTTCGCTGTTTCAAGATCTGGACAACTTGGTATAGTTAATGGAACAATGATTTTCACTCCCAGCCAGAAAATCCTAATCAAGAATGTCTGGTCCTCAGTTTGTGACCTATTGGTGCATTCAATTTGTAGTCAGAACTTGGCAATTCCGACTTCAGGGTAAGAAAAATCAACTGAAATGGCCCCCGAAGTCGTACTTCCCTCTCAGAAAGTCTGAGATTTTTTCTTTCAATATGGCCGCTCATTGCATAAAAAATAGCAGCTGTGGTGGAAACGTTGATTTGACAAGAAGACTGTGTCCAAAATCAATGTTACATGTAGAGCCTGCAACTCTAAACAAAAAATTAAAGTGGTGTTTGCATATGGAAAGTACAGCTCCAAACGATGTTTATAGCCCTGGTGGCCATTACCAACAATGGCGACATGGAACTCGTCATATTGGAATCCCGACTTATCCAACTACGTCAGCTTGAGCGCAGTTTACTCTGGTGTGACATCCAACTCAGCATTAATCTCAAGTGTACTTGGGTAAATCCACTTCTGAATGCCTCTAAAAATCCAAAGTGAAGGTTCTGGAGTGGTCTAGCCAAAGTTTAGATTGAAATGCCTTTGACATGTTTTGCATTATTTTCCAATATGGTGAACTAAAACAATTCTGCAAAGAAATATTGGCCAGCATTTATCCACAGCAACATTAAAATGATTTAATGCAAGTTATCGCAAACACTTGCCAGCAGCTGCTGCCGCCAAGGCTGAAACAACTAGGTATTACGTTAAGTGTACAATTCCTTTTTTACATCAGGACAAGCAATAAAACTATTGGTTTGGGTGTATTTTTTGTCTGACTGAATTTAATCATCACTTAAAAACTTCTTTCAGTATTTTCCGTTTTATGCTTCTGTAGTCACAATGATAAACAACAAACTTCTTTGTGATCATTTTTGCAACATTAAATTGCAAAAATAACTTTTAAATGTTTTATACTTTTTTATTCTTATATGAATGGATTTGTGTATTGTGTCCTTTCACAGCAAATAAAACATATTTGTTCTTCCCTTTCCAGGTTAGTCCATTGATGTTCTATAGGAACCGGTGGGCCATTTATTCCTGTGCCTGAGACACTCTAACATTCTCCCAGCTTTTTTGGTTGCTTTCATCATGCTGCTAATAAGAGAGACGGCCTTTTTTAACTTTCCATCTGAGATTTTTTACGATTAAAATGGTTCTCCTCTTCCTTCTGACATGTTCTTTCATCTCTGAAGAGACATTTTAAAAAACTCCCAGCATGTCTGTTAACGTCACCTCCCTGACCAATTTTTTTAGTTACTCTGTTTCCCAGATGTCTAAGCCTGGAAAGAGTCCTGCTGGTTTTATACATCCTCCATTTCAATTAGTGGGACCACAGAGCTTCTGGCTCCCACAAAGCAATAGAAGTAGAGTTATAGCTTTTTTCCCTGACCGTTGCAGTATGACCACAGTTCTCTATAAAGGCCTACACGATTTTATCCTCGCATGCAGTAAAAATTCTGAAATTATAGACAGGCAGGTCTGACCTGACTGCAGTTCAAAAAGCTACAGCTAAAGGATCTGGATATTTTTTATTGCTTCTCAATACATTTTATGATAAATTTTAAATGAACAAATCTTTTCAGATGTGGACATTTTTGCTACTCCAGGTACATATGCAAAAGATATCCATGACGATCCCTTCAAATAAATGTAACAGAAGTCTTATTTATACTTTGCTTTTCTAACTTGATTAGAGTTTCTAGAAACTTCCAAATAGTAAACTACGACTTCCTCTCTAAAGGTTGGAGTAAAGATGCTGGCACAAAGGGTTATACCTTAAAATGTGCCACCAGTGATTTAAATAAACAGTGGAAGAAAAAAAAATTCCCCCTTTGTTTTGGCACTAGTGGCCTTTATATACAGAATTTAGTCAGGAATGGGTGAGAAGAGGAAGGGGTAAGACGTGGAGCAAAACTCCCAAGGTTGGGAATTGAATCCCCGGACAGCTGCATCGAGGACTACCATTCTCCATTCATGTAGCACCCGCTCTTTAGATTTTTTATTTTAAATGTAGATTTTTTTTTTCTTTTTTAAATTAAAAAAGCGTTCTTTGTAAAATGTTACATTTTTACCTGCTGAACAATACAAAACTGACAATATTACTATATGAAACCAAGAAGTCTGTTTTCAGTTGAAAAGGAACCTGCAAATAATTGTAGATCTTTTGTGAAAGCCATCACATCTGTAAAATCTTTTTAAAATATTGCGAACCTCCTCAGCTGGCAAACCAAATTAGTGCCATTTTTGTACTGTTTTCAAGGGCTGCACAAAATCACTCTGAGGGATGCAAATGCCACACCCCAACAATACAGTCTCCTCTGGTTCTGTCGTGATAAAGGATACAGTTTTCGTCACCTGCCCGGTTCTTGGGTGCCCCTGGCATGTTCAGTAGGACTAGTTTGGCCTCTGAGGACTTTTTAAGGATGACTTCATTCAGCCGGAGCGCCGTGTGCATGCGCCGCACGTTAGACTGGTTCCTGAGAGGAGACAAAACAAAAGAAGTCAAAGTGAAACCTGCTGGTTGTTTCAAAGCATCGTGTAATGCTCAGAGGTGATACAGATGACATATGCACATTCACACTTTTATTTTTAGAACATCCTCAGCTTATCATGTGCCTGACTTGATTGGTATGGGATGTGGATTGATGAAATGAGGTTCATGAGGACTTCAGTACTTACAGGTTCTCCCACTCTCTGCAGCATTGCGAGAAGAGACATAAATCTTTATCAAAACAAAGTTCTTAATTTTTAGAAAACGTGATCCCACCTAAAAAACAACCTCAACATCTTGTCTCCTAGGAAAAGTGCTTGGTAATGCTTTTTTAATAAAACAACATGAAGGAGTTCCCCTTCACAACAGCTAATAGTTCACTGAGCATTGCGAAGCACTCACGGCTTCATGTTGAAGATGTCCTTGATGTCCTCTTGTGTGGTCACTCCAAGAGGCTTGGCTGCCTCGCCGTCGCACTTCTCCGTCCAGGTCCTCTGGATCTGCTCGCCAGGACTCTGAGCCTCCTCTCCAGGGGTCAGCAGGGTGGCTGGGGTGACTGGGGTGGCAGGACTGGCTGGCGTGGTATTGTCATGGATGAGCTGCACCTGAGCAGGGGGGGATACAGGGGAAGAGGCCGACTTTGACTATGAGACGAGAAAAAAAAAAGAGGACGAATGTGGATTTACGTAGATATCAACATGGAAAGTTAAAAGAGCCACGGTAGAAGTGAAAATGCGGGTAAAGTTACAGAGAGCCACAGTGTTTGAGAAAGGAGGGGAAGGAGAAATGGGATTAAAAAGTTGGGTTTATGTTGATACAGTACATTACATGTCTGTCTGAACACAGGTTTTTCATAAAATAAAAGTGGTGTAGAAGATAAAGATGTTATCAGTTTAGTATTCCACCTGGATTGAAATGACCCAAAATGTTATATAATTATTGTTTGCTTCCTCAACCATCCTACTGGTATTTATGCTACAGTAACAGCAGCTTTACACTATAAAAAAATTACTTTAGGCTTTAATTCTCAGGAAAAAACATCTTCTAAAATAAAAATAAAAATATTTCCTTTTTACCCTTTTACTCGATATGCTGAATAAAGGATTAGTTCTGTCCCAATTAACTTTCTGTAGCCCTACAAGTGAATTTAACTCTCTGGTTGAAGCAGATCCTACCTCCTCTTCTGGCTTTTCCTCTTTGCTGGTGGCAGGCGGCTCCTCTGTCACACTCAGCTGGGTGGTCACAGCGGCCGGGTTCTTACGGCGAATCGATCCGCGGGATGAGTCGGTAATGCTCTGGATCTGTGAAGACACAAAAACAGAGAGGATGTGAGAATGAACACAGATGTTATTTTCCTCTGTTATTGTTACACTTACAAGGTGTTTGACACAACAGTGTTTTATTGCATTTATTATATTTAGCAGCAATAAGTTAAAGGAACTCATTTCTGTATGACCCTGTCTTTTACATTGCTATGGAGACCTTTAGGTCAACTTTTTGCAACATTACTACAATGCTACTTAATTTCATTAAGATTTGCATGTATCTGTTTATATGATTTCCTGGCATGGCACCATCTAGATCCATTCTGTTCACAGACATTTCCTCTGTAGATTAGTTACTGTGTTGGGGTCATTGTTCCGTCGATAACCCAGCTTGGGCAAAGCTTCGCTGTTGGCCAGAAGGCCTACCACCTGAATCTAAAATTGTTTGTTATACATAGGAGTTTTTGGTCAGTGACTGCAAGGTGCCCAAGTCCTATCAGTTAAGAACAAGCTCAACTCATCACCCCTCCACTACTCCACTGTGACTGAAGGTTTTGCCTATTCTTTTAAAAACAACTCAAGGTCCATCAGATTGCTACAGATTTTTAGTTGGATTCAGACCCGGACTTTAACTGGGTCGTTTTATCAGCCATTGAGGTGAATCTCTGTCCCTTTCTCAAGGCTTTTGCAGGACCTGACAGGGTTTCTTTCACAACTGTTCCTTATTTACTATCAACTCTGACCAGCTTCGCTCTCCATACAGAAGAAAAGTATCCCCTAAAGCAGTGCTTCCTAAACCTTTTTCCTTGAGGACCCCCTTGCCTGTGTCCAAGACAGAACTGGAACCCCTAACTACAACTCTTACCCGCATACATGAATTAAAAGTGATTAATTACAAACTTTTATTTGCAAAACTTAAACTTATTGTTCTTGTTTAACACTGTAGGCTATATTTGTTATTCTTGTTCTTGTTTAACACTGTAGGCTATATATACACAATATATTAATTTCTTCTTTAAAGTTTTTATAAATGTAATATTTACAAGTATAATTTTGGTAACCACACAACCTTAGCACAGACCCCAGGGTTGGAGACCACTGCCCTAAAGCACGATGCTGCTACCACTTTGTGTAATGACGGGAGTTGTGTGGTTACAGTGATGTGCAGTCTTTGGTTTCCACACATCGCATTTTGCATGCAGGCCAAAACGTTTTGCTGTGTGCTCTACAAGACTTGCAGAATATCTTATGTCTTTCTTTTAACAATGGTTTTCTTAAGGCCACACTTCCATAAAAGACAGATCTGCAAAGAGCATGATGGTTATGGGGTCAGAATATACTCCCACCTGACTTGTGGATCTTTTCAGCTCCTCTGGCATGATCATTGGCCTCTTTGGTGCCTTTCTAATTAATAATCTCCTGACCAGGCCTTGTCAGTTTAGGTGGACAGCCATGATAGATTTCCAATTGCAGATGATGGATTGAACAGTGTTAAGATATCACATCCTTTGCTATGTTCAAAGTTTGAGATATTGTTTCATCTTACAACCCAAATTCAAACTTTTCAACAACTTCATCCCTGACCTTTATGGTGTGTTTTTCTTTCTCTTTATGGTACTGAGAATAAATTGCACACAGGTGGATTATACTTACCAAATATTTATAACAATAATAATAATAATAATAATAATAATACATTTTCTAAAACCCAATGTCACCTTGAGACTAAGAAAAAAAAACAGAAAAAAATACATAGACAAACAAATCAACAAAACAATTCCCTGACCTCCAAAGTTAACTGCATACACTGGAATTTATTAAGGGGTATCAAAGAAAAGAGGGGTGACTAAATATGAATGCCCCACTTTTGTGTTAAAATAACCTCAATCACAATCACACCAGTTTCTCAATTGCACTCTGAAAACTTTAACTTTAACATGAGAGTCAGAAATATTAAGTCCAAAATTTTAAAGAAAACAAACTCCTAAATTTATCAAGAAAAAAAAAGTTTGTTGAGAATCAGGTATTTCTGACAGAAAATGCCATAAGTCCTTTAAAATTTAAGGGTTAAATTTATGAGATCTGCATCTGGATATTTCCAAAAATGTAAATGGTGCATGCAGCTCTTTTCCCAGATCAGAACAACTTCTACCGGGTGCAGATGAGGCCATGAAAGCCTTGAATGTGGGAGACTGTGAAGAAGAAGCTGCAACATGGCTCATCTCCCATTCGAAACGTTCATGGCAAGTCTGAAACCGAGACAAGTCATTCTGATCCTGGAAAAGGACCGCATGAACCACGTACACTTTTGAAATGATCCAGATGTGCATCTCCTAAATTTAACACTTAAATCTCATAGGACTGGTTTTTCAGTAAACCTGCAAATAATTGTAGATTATTGGCATATCAGTAAGTTTTTTTGTGACTTTACAATGTCAGAAAATATCTTAATTTATATATTAAAAATGTATGCCTTTAATTATGAAAATTTCTAAGTTTTCTCTCGCAAATTTACGACTTTTCTACATCACAGAATTTTAGTTTTTTCTTTAAAATATGTGAAATTAATCTCAAAATTTCATTTTTTTTGCAGAAATTTACTTAATTGTTTTTCTTTTATCTACGAAATCCCTAATACTTTTGACAGTCTTAGAAACCATGTTTTCTCCATAACTTTGTATCGAACGTAATTTAAAGGAGCACCACTGAGACCTAAAAATGTTATTTTCCCACCTCTGTCAAAACATTGTCATGCTGTCAAACACAGCGTTAGAACACTTGCTGTTCTGGCTGTTGTCAACTCCCTGATAGAGAGGATAAATATGGTGACCCACTGCTCTGATTTAACACAAGATCTGTTTTTGTCCAGAGGGCGTTGCGTGTCATGTTAATTCAAATCAAGCCAAGCAAAGCCGAGTCGGCTTGTCAAGTCAAGTCAAGCTAATGCGTGCATCTCCGTGCGCTCCTAAAAACAAAACTTTGACGTGAGCGAACTCCCTTACCTCCCTCTCGCGCTCAGTCTTGGTAAGGTTGATCTGTTTCAGCATCTGCGAGCGTTGTTCCATCACCAGGGTCTTCTCGTATGTGTAGGCTGAGATGTCACTTTCATGCTAGGGCAAAAATAAATATTGTGTCATTTCTCTGTTCTTCGTACATTTTCTAAAATAGCCATTGCCAAATGCTTGCTTATACACAAATGCAGAAGTGAAGAGATCTGTTTATCCCCTAAAACTAAAATGTAAAGTATGAAGGATGGAGCACCAATTAAAATGTATTTGGTAAACAATAAAAAGGATCTTTTTATGGCTCAGCAGGAGAAATCGCAGCAGTCAGTTCGTTCTTGCATGAAAAAAATGGTAGTTGTGTTTACTGAAGCAACTGGCCGAGCCTGAGGAGTTGCTGGATTTTCTAATTATTTCCCCAGCTGAGTGGTTCTGACATTAAAGTGCTTAAGAATGTTCCTGAAAGCATGTAGTTTTACATTAAGAAAACTCACCATTTCAACAACTTCCACCATGGCGTCAATACGGAGGTGATACAGGAAAGTAGTCAGGTCCTTTTTCATCTGGATGCTGTTGTCGTCCATCTGGGCCACGGTGAAGATGCGCATCTTGCACTTCCTCCAGACCTAAAAGTTCCACCACATGTCCATTTATTAGAACATTTCCAAACTTGCCATTTTTACAGTAAACTAAATATTTAAAACACATTTTGTATGGTTATAAGTACAGATTACACATTTTATATTATTTTAGAACGTGAATTTTGCCATTATTCTCACTTTTTCCCTTTTTTATCTTTATTGTGGTTGTAATGAAGAATACCTTATGTTGGCGGAGCAGGAAGGGCAGCAGCATCAACATGCCTCCGTCATGGACAATCCACCATACATCGATGTGACCCTCGGTGAAGCGTTCGCCATTGGACGGGAATGCTGAAATGTTCTTTGGTACGAGCAAAGCAAGGCGGGCGACAGTGGTTTCTCTGACCAGCTCTACAAATAAGGCAGCAAGGTAAGGTAAAGTCTACAAAGTCTTCAGTTTACACTTAGTTTTCATTAGTTTTCTAGTCTCAATGTTATGTATTTTAGGTATTTTTCCAGGCACAGATGAAAGCAGATATTTAAACGTGTAGGAAAACTAACAAGGTACAGGGCTGCATATTGGTGCTGCGGTCAGAGCTAGCTGATTTGAAAGAAGAAGGTCCTGGGTTTAAATCCTGGCCTGAAGTCTTTCTGCATGGTCCTCTCATGGTCCAAAAACATGACTTATTTTAATTGTTGCCCCTAAATTGCCTTCAGGGAGGATTGATTGATGGATAGATGGATGAAAAGGTCAATGTATGCAATGCAGCCGACAAACCTGACTAAGTTTCATGACTTCTGTCTTGAGAAATGGGCCCATATTCCAGCAAACTACTGCAAGAAGCTTGAGGAGGAACATCCAAAAATTTAACCCAAGTTATATAGTTGAACACTACCAAATATAAAAAAAATGTAATAAAAAAATAACCTCTGACTTAGAAGTACATTAAAAAATATATTTAAAAAAAATCTCTCTCTTTTCTTTTGTATTCTTTGACAAATAGAAATGATTTTGGTAATCATATCTGACTTAAAATAGGAAGAGTTCAGTCTGATTTAATGAAAAAAAGGTTATATGGCCTAGACGTCTAGATGCATCCAAGCATCAATTTGTAATGAAGACAAATTGCCAAAGTTTAAACTGAGCAATAAAATGGGGAAGAAAGGGGATTTGAGTGTTTCAATTTTGGGTGCCAGACAGGTTGGTCTGAGTATTTCCGAAGCTGCTTGATCTACTGGGAAAATATCCAGGAAGCGGTAGATGTGTGGATGAAAATTCCTGAATACAAAGGTCAGAGGAGAATGGCCAGACTACTGTGGCATAAGATTGCAGATGGGAAACAACAGTTCAGATAAGAACTTGTTAGAATGGAAAATACCATCATTGAACATGTGGAACTTTGGAGCAGCAGAAGATCATGACAAGTGTAACTATTGTCAGCTGAGAACTAGAACATGAGGCTATATTTTACAAAGACCTACCAACATCTAACAATAATTGATTAGAAAAATGTTGCCTGGTCCAATGAATCTTCACATCAAACTACACCTTTAGAATGCAGGAGATTTTCATCATGGATGTGCAGCAAATGCATAATAACTATGGCCCAAATCTAATGTTATACCATGAAGATTTAAGATAATTCAGAACCTAACCCACCTAGTATTAACAAAGTGTATTTAATAAAGTAGCTGGTGAGTGTAGTTGTCTGTTTTCATTCAAGTAAAACAACTTCATCAAAGCCAAAGGGAAAATAAGCATACCAATAAAGTTCCTCCAGGTCTGGTGCTCGTCTCCTTGCTTCCAGTTGCGGGGCCAGGAGACCAGCACTGCATTGTGTTTCAGGCCTCCCAGCCCACTGGCTTGCAGCAGATGGGAGGTAGCATCACGCAGGTTTGAGGAGACAGTCACCTGACAGAAGCCCTTCACCTTCTCAGTCTCCATTAATTTGCGCAGTGCCTGCAAAGTGAGACAAAAAATGTAAATGAAAGAAACTGAGAGGTGGCAGACTGTTATCAGACTGTGAATTGCTCCCTGCCTGATCTGCACGCTGAGCCTGCTCATAGTTCGCCAGGTAGGTGCCCTCCAGAGCCGTCCCGACGATGGTAAGACCTTTGCCTGCCTTTAGCTGGTTGGTGAGAGACAGCAGACGAGGCTGCTCCACATTCTGCTCTGCATCTGTGCTAACCAGCACCAGCAGCTGAGGTCTGAAGGGAGAGATGAGTAGAAAGCGGAGAACATGCAATTTAGAGCAGACACAAAGTAGGTGAAGGAGGAAGAAAAGAGCAGGGAGAGATCCTTTCTTGGAAAAAGAAAGACACTGGAAAGCATCATGAATGATTCACATGTTGACATGGATGCACAAACACTTCTTGCAGTTTGACAGGTGTGACTTGAGAATGACTGAACACGCACCGACATGTTGTTAATATCTGTTAATTAGAAACACAATAAAAAAAACATGGCATGGCGTGTTCGGGTGTGCCATACCTCCAGTTCTTGGTGTGTGGCTGGCCTTCCTCTAGGCGCATGAGAGCGTACCGTGCAGCACTCAGAGACAGACCTCGTATCCCATCACCCCATTCTTTCTCCGCTCTGTGACACAACCAATATTTATCAGTCAGAACATGAGCAGTTGGGTTGTTTACTTTCAGATAGGGTCAAAGGGCAACGGCTGCTGTGTCTGTTAGATTTAGACCTATGTTCATCACAAGATACAGGGCCTGGCAAAACTATTCTGATGCCCTAAATGATTTCATGTTACAACAACAAATTTCAGTGTACTCACTACTTTCACTTAAGATCAACATACTGTCATCAAAGTTCTTTAAATCCTTGACACAGTCTAGTACTGCAGAATAATGTTAGTTAATAGCAACCTAAGATGCAACATAAAGGTAAAGGTATTTTTTTCTTTAATATCACTCTTGGACAGTCCATCAAGGTGGTAAATGGTAAATGGCCTGTACTTGTATAGCGCTTTATTTAGTCCTTGAGGAAAGCGCTTCACACTACATTCAGTCATTCACCCATTCACGCACACATTCACACACTGATGATGGCAAGCTACATTGTAGCCACAGCTGCCCTGGGGCACACTGACAGAAGCGAGGCTGCCGAACACTGGCGCCCCCTGACCACCAGTAGGCAGAAGGGTTAAGTGTCTTGCCCACGGACACAACGACTGAAACGGACAGAGCGGGGGCTCGAACAGGTTACAAGACGAACTCCTCACTCCTGAGCCACAGTCACCCCACAATGTGTTATTAAACTAGAAAAATTTAAGGAACATTCATATCAAAAAGAAATCTAAACAGTTTAAAATGAAAATAAAATAAACACAACACCTCTAAAATCAGAACCAAACAAGGAGAAGCAGCTTTCAGTTTCTATGCTCCCTTTATCTGGAACACACTTCCAGATGACTGCAAAGCTGCTGAAACACCGAGTTCCTTTTAATAAAGGCTAAAAACCAATCTGTTTTGAGCTGCCTTTGATTAATTGATTAATAATAACTGGAATGTTGCAACTTTTGTATGTTTGAATGTTCTTAATGTCGTCGTTATTGTGTTTTTCTGTTTTATTGTTGCTTTTATTTTTACTCCAAATCATGTAAAGCACCTTGAATTCCCTTGTTGCTGAAAGTGTGCTATCCAGATATCATTGCCTTAAAACAAAAACACATGTTGTTCAATAAAAATCAACCCAAAGAATTCTCGTCTTGATGCACAATCCTCAGATCTTTTCCACTTCCTTGTGCACTCACCCTGCAAACTCAATGTACTTGTAGATAGAGCCGGCGATCCCCATGGCTACTATGGCGTAGTACCAGGAGCAGAGGAACATTAGAGTGAGACACAAGCTCATCCCAAGGAAGGACAGAGCCCTACAAACCAATGTGAAATTCTAAGTTATATAAAGGAATAGAAGTTTGATTTGAAACTTTTTTTTTTTTGCTTAGCCCCTAAAGAACTGACCAGTGGTAGAACTTGAAGCGAGGCCTCCAGTTTGGAGTCCTCAGGAGTGTCTGGAGGGCACAGGCCAGATTCACAAACATATAGCACATCAGGAAAAACCTGCAGGACACAAGGTAACTCAGTTTATATAGAGATCCTCAGAACGTAATGGAAGGGGGAAACGTTTTGGAGAGAGTAATTTTGTGCCCATCGGCATTTCTATTTAGGAAAGACTGACTGTTCTGAACTCTCCAACTGTTGGTTTTTTAAAATGAGAAATTAATTTGGTTTTCAGTTCTTACATGGAAAGGATGGGAGCCACAGCATCCAGGGAGGCGATAAGGATGCCGCTTTCACAGATACAAGCTGTCAGCAGGAGGGACCATGTCGGTTCTCCATTGGCCTTTCCATGGCCAAAGATCTGCACAAACAGAAAATTAATCACCACAGCTTTCACACAGCTTTGTCTGCATGAGGTACCTTCTGCTCTTGTTCCTGTAAGTTAAACACTACATTCCGATTGTAACCAGAACAGAAACTGACCCGAAGGGCGGGTACAATGCCATCCTTGGCGATGGCTTGCAGAAGACGAGGAGCCCCCGTCAGGCTCTGGAGCCCTGCCCCGCAAGTGGAAAAGAAAGAGCCAATCACAATCACCCATGGTGATGGCCAAGCCAATGTGCCGATCACCAAGTTCCCATTCACGCCCTCTCCGAACCTATGACAACAGATCAGAATTACTTTAAAACATTATACAGGCTTCTTTATCAGATTCATTTAAATGAATAGTGACAAGAGTTCAGATCATAAATCGAACTGCTTTTAAACACCAAGAATGGACTTACTTGTCCCTTAGGACCACCCCCTCAATGCAGGCACCGAACAGAAACACACTGGACATGTCTGGGAAGTTATGCATCAGGAAAGTAAAGCTATCGCACAGAGACAGTTGGAATGTTTTCCAAATGTTGGGTAATACAGTCACTCAATTCTTAAAATGCATTTCATTTTCTGATATAGAAGTTAAGTATATTAGCGAGGAAAATGCAGTAATCAATATTGTTTAGTGGAGTATATAAGAGATCAGTGACTCGGAAACAAAAATCCCTTGGGTTTATTAACTTGCACTTGCATAGGGAGCCAGATAATGTAATTAGAAGTCCTAATCAAATTTGTGTAGACTACAAGCTGATTATTTAGAGGAACACTGGAGGTTATTCAATACAGCGGCTTCACTCTATTCTGCCTGTATGGAAGAAAATTTATAACTGCTCAGCAAGTTGGTATTATATATCATGATTCTACTTTTACATAGATGGAAATAAGCAAAGACAAAAAAGTGGCACTAAAAAGATTTGGAAACTTTAAAGATGAGGCCAAATGTCAACAACATTAATGATGCATGAAAACTTTTGACTAGGTGTCGAAATGAGACGGGTATCGTCACAGTTATGACCTTTGCAAATTTAAAATGCTGACCTTTAATTATGAAGTTTCTGCGAGCCACACATTTTTTTTTTAAACTGCAGCTGAGAATAGCTGATAGCTTTAAATTCTCCCCGCGATAAAGTACCAGTCTGACATAGAATAACCAAGCCTACGTTTGTTAAATCAGGGTAATCTATTTTTTAAACGAGATTGTTCCTGAGGTAGCAGTCATGTGAGGATACAGACAGTGGAGGTGGTTGTGATGGCTGCAATGGTTCCAATGGGGATTGACTTCTGGGCGTCACGTAGATCGCCGGAGCGGTTGGATCCAGCCATGATTCCTTTTGAATAGTACCAAGATTTGTTTTAATATTCACTGAGGACAACACAATGACTTGTTTGTGCAACTAATAAGAAAGAAAACAAGTCGATGAAACAATGATCACCTGTCACTGATGGGAAATAGATGCCAACCAGCAGTGTAAAGAAGCTGGTGATGTCAGCCAACACGTAGCGGTTCGCGTTGGTCAGAGGGTCATCATGGTCCTGCACAGACTCCATCCTAGATTTGTCAATCAGATCCCCCTTCTCATAGTAGGTCCCAAACAGGTTATCTGTTGGGAATAAAAATATGTTGGGAATTGAGGTACAAGGGTACAATCAATCAATACTAAATATATACAGTAAAAAAAATATATACATAAATGTGCATAGAATATCTATATATATACACACATTAAACAAAGAACCTTTTTCCTGAATTCCTTCTTTTCAATTCCTGAAATTAATTAGATTTTATGCTCTATAACTTGCTCTATAACTTGAAAAGTTGAAAGCATAGAACTGACTGGATTTTTCATTTGAGTTTAAATAAATAAAATAGTACAAGCAGACATAGCTAGAGTAGAAAACAATAAACCACTTATGGTGCGTTCCAGTAGTCCTCGGAATTCGTCTTTCTGAGATGAGGTAGCTGGAAATGACGCAATGAACTTGGTTTTTACTGTTACAGGTGTGTATGTTTTTACATTTGAGTTGTTATTTTTTCTGGTTGTATGTGGCATAACTGTAAATGGTCATACGTCCATTTTTTCAGAGTTGGTTCAGCTGGAACGCAAAATAAGCTCATTATGTAATTTCTTGGTTGGAAATTCCGAGTTCCGAGGACAACTGGAACACACCATTAAACAGTCTGTGTTAATGTTTATAAATGTTTAAATAATACTTTGCCCATTTTTGAGGATAAAATATGCTCAAATCATTTTGGAGTTATTTTGATATGTCGACGACCTACTTTCCTAGCTGTACTTGAATTCAGTACGGGAAGCTGTTAGGAAAATCCTTTCTCATCATCAGGGATTCTGCTGACTTTTATACAAAATAAGGAGTTTGGGCTGATTGAATGCTACTGGTAACCGTATGGAAATCAGCTGATTTTCCCTCAGTATCAGCGATGTTTACATTTGGCATGTTATGTTGAAAGATGCATTCGCTGACAAAGTTCTGGTTCGGTCCATCTTCTTTTTCTACTGTAGCTGCATGGCAAGCCATTAATGTTCCCAAATAACAGAGTTTAGTGATAGCTGGGAGTCTTTTCGTTTTGATGTCTTTTTTTTGTTTTTTTTGTTGAACTACAGAAGGTTGCACTGCGTTCTGAGTTCTGTCCATAAACATTCTGCATGTGAAAGCAGCTGTAATCGTTGGGTACACATGCGTACAGAACCGACAGGGCTGTACCTAGGATTGCGAATACAAATACATGTGCCGTTACACCCCTAGTTAAGAAGAATAATACTGAACCAGGTGAGGAGGGGTTACATGAGCCCATTTCAAACAGGCCACAAAAAACGCAAATTTTCCGGACTTTGTCAGTTTTGCTTTTGAGTCTGAAAGCAATCTTCCAGACTTTGTTCGGATACCCTTTACCGGAAATTTTACGGATGAAGATCTAGTAACAAGAGCTGACTTTTCGCGGTATGGTGCTTGCATTCAGACTGTCAGGTAATGTTCTGGGAAAGCTGGAGGGGTGTGGGGCGGTGGGGAAAAGAGGAGAGGGGCAGGGAACGCTGTGAGCGCACACATTGATGACGTATAAATGTCACTATTTTCCTTTCAGCTTCTTCATCGATGTCTCTTAAGCGTTTCCATGTGCGCAAAATTGCACACATCACAAAGACGAGCACTGTGAGTAGATCTGCTGTTTCGTCGGCCATCATTGCAATTATCCCTTTGTTTGGGGAAATGACATGTACGCCCGCCGCACTAAGTTTATTTCATATCCACATACGACCCCCCACTCCCCCACCCCCAGACATTCATCAGGATCCTCCGGTACATTTCTTGCTGTTGTGAAAGCAGCCGAAAGGCAATGTTCCGGAAAAAAGTGGTGTGTTTGAAAACCCAACTCCGGTTAAAGACCGGATGGAATGGTCCAGAATTCCAGAACTTCTGTCTGAAAACGGCTTTGGAGAGAAGAAGCTAAAAAAGCAGTGTGTTCAACCCCATCGAACACAATTTAAAAAAAAGGGTCCATCCACTCTGTTCCTCAGCTACTCAGAGAATGGGACACAGTTAACTTTTTTGGTTCAGCTACAATTAAGAAAATTAGAAATGTTTTTTTAATCGTGATATTTTTGTAATTCTGAAGTAAGCGGAGTGTTTTTTTTCTTTTGTTCTCAACAGAGTCCTCAGTTGGAAGCACAATAAGAGTGCACTCCCCAAAGTCAGAATCCTAACAGGGAAGCTGCAGGCTGCCGAGCAGGCCTGAATTTATACTGTTCCAGTCCTTCTTTAATAGAACACAATCTTTAATGAGCAAGCAAATCAGTTTTGGATGTTACCAACTGTGACAATAAAGGTTGCTACTGATTCATGCATAGAAATGTCACAGTAAATCTACTCTTGAAAAGCAAAATATGAACAGTTCCAAGAGTGAAGAATCATTTTCAAAAGGCACAGTCCTTACCTTATGATTAATGCAGGGTTTTATTGTTAAATATCACAGTCAACTAAGGTTAATCTAGTTCATAGCTTTCTAAAGCTAAGGGTTTGCAACAGGCCGAGGACAAGAGATGGTTTTCTTCTGTTCACTGTTTGTGAAACTAAACAGTCTGCAGCAAAAGCTGTGAAGAATCTTTGAAAAATATAACTGCTTGATCCAAAATCTTGTGTCCTTATGTGAAAATGACAAAAATTACAAAAAACAGAGCTTTTGTAAAACATCCATTCTTAAAAGATAGAAACATACTCTTTGCTGCAATTCGTAAAAGATACATTATTGCTATTTTTTTATTATTTTCTAGTTCTACTACATCATATGTGTGTCTGTTTCACCCAAAAAAGTAGAACCCAAGCATATTTACTGTATTTCCCTTTTTTAAAATCTGATTTTTTAATGAATTAAAGCCTAATGGTTAATGCTATAGTAAACCATTTGTCACTGAACAATACATGAAAAAAATTAACCCAACCTGTGCTCTCACTGTGTGAAAGATTCAAAACAGTTGGACCCACCTGCCAGGACTCCGCTGGTAATCCCAGGAATGCCTTGGATCGGAGTCGCATTGTTGGCCGTGAAGTATTTGTCGCAGGTAGCGTTGAGGAAAGGTGAGTCACAGAACATGCGCCACAGCTGGGTGGTGACTGTTCCATTAGCGGTCTCAAGGGTTTTGGCACAAACGTCAAAGTTCTTCCACACCAGAGTGCGATTCCCCAATAAACAAACGCTGTGGAG
This sequence comes from Valencia hispanica, assembly GCA_963556495.2. Taxonomy (NCBI): domain Eukaryota; kingdom Metazoa; phylum Chordata; class Actinopteri; order Cyprinodontiformes; family Valenciidae; genus Valencia; species Valencia hispanica. Next base: position 9,160,166 of record OY747708.1, on the reverse strand, counting down.
GAAAGACAACAACCAAATGCTGGCTCCTTAAACTCCCAGTATACTGCATTCACATTATTGCAGTCTGATTTGATATTAAATAACCGATTTGTCATAAAAATCCACTGCAAATAAAATAATTCCCATTGTACACCAAATATAAAACCCAACAGTAGTGAAAGAAAGTGTTCTGTTTTAAATGTAGAACTCCGGCTTTAAAAGGCAGTTGCTCTCTATTGACCTACTAAATTCTGCAGATTAACTGAACATCTGGGCTAAAAACAAACAACTGCTGATACAGCAGCATCTTATTGTGTATGTTTCAGTGTAATGCCCAAGTAAACCATTTGAATGCCACAAAAATACCAGACAGGGACCAGACTGTCTTGTAATTGTTTAAAGTGATCTTCATTAATTCTACCATTTTAAATAAATATTTGGATGCTTGATCTAAGTATTAAAAGTATCATAGTTTGACAACCACGAAAACATTTTTTAGAAAAGATACACCAAAATCCCCTTGATCGGCTCTGATCAGTGGAAATCGGAAGCTCATATACTAAAGAAATTGTGTCGGTGTTCCTATTTAACATATGAATCAAAACAAAACAACTCCCATCATTCTCAGTCTCTAAATGCACTTACAGCATGCACTTTAATGCACTTTTTTTCTTAAAAATAAAATAAAATGAAGGTTAGAGACATATGCTCTGCAGAGATCGGTATTGGCCAGGAAAAACCTGATCTGTGCATTTCTGTATTTTGCCAACAAGCAGAAAAAATGTATAATCCTAGTATACAGTATACGATTGACTGCAAGATTATGCATCTTTCAGGTCTGCTGTGAAGTTCTTTTCTAAATGTAGCATTCCATGAAAACATGGCTTTCAGATATTTTCTACTTGCTGCACTTCTTTTTTTCTTGACTTGTTCGCTCTTTTCATTTTTCAGAGCCTTTTTCATAATGTTGCATTATGATAAAGTTAGCTGGAGACAATATGAGTGAAAATCAACTAAAGTCCAAAGGAAAAGTTGAAACCACTTCAAAAAAACTAAGCAGCTACTGATGAGGAGCACCTGTTTTGCTCCCTAGAAGTAAAATATAAGGGAATTACGGATTGTTAAATATGCAAGCATAATGTTGTATGATGCAGTGGACATAAGCAAGGGAAGAACCATAAAAAAACACAGTCTTCTATAATAAAAACTCATTTAATACAACACTAATCAAGTTTTCCACAAAGCTTAAGGTGTCGTTTCTTTTTATGTGCTGATTTTCCGGTTTGAAGAGTAAGATGTATGTTCAGATGTCTAACAGCTTAATTTATGGTTGTGTGTCTTCTGCTTCTCTGTCTTAGTCGCCTCACTTACGGGAAAATAGGCGGCTCAATGCCAGTCTTGATGACTCCAGCGTAGACAGCTAGAATGGAGAGGATGACACAGGCCAGGAACACCAGGGCCAGCTTGTTCACATACTTGACGCCAACAAATACGACAGTGGCCATGGAGGTCAGCAGGATGGTCCCATACACGCGCATGTTGTTCAGCAGGGCGGCTTCTGCCTCGGCACCCTCCAAACCCTCAAGGGGGAAGATGGCTGCTTTGGGAGCGATGTAGATCTAAAGGTAGAGGGTCACACATAAAACACACATTTCATAATGAAAAATCTTATTTTTGCCAAAGGGCATCTTGGAGGTGGTTGCTAGACAATGCCGGTATTACTCATCCACTTTCACGACTCATTTTCCCAGGCATATCAGGGATTTCAAGTGGCAGACTCAACGTCCTTCTTGAGCACTGTTATAGCTGAAAAATGTAATACCTTTCAACCAGGCAAAAATAGATAAAAAGAATCATAAAAAGGGAAGACATGAGCAGGGAGGATGGGGATAAAACTTGTGATTCTTCCATTAACAGTTCTCTGCAGCACAAGGACTGCTTTTAACTCAATTTAATCAAAGAGCTCAAGCATGAAAATTAATATTTGAAAATTAAGTGTCATTAATACACTTCTGTTATTACTAAATCCATGATTAACCCCATCATATAAAACTGTACACCCATAATTACCATCAGTGTCTGTTATCGGCTCGTGATGATTCATGGCATTGCTGTTACATAAGCATGGGAGTTTCTTCCCTTTTTAAAAAAAATAACCATTAGGTTTCCACCACAAACTATTTAGTCATTGTAAAAGGCTATTTAAAAAGTGCCAAGAACGACTGGAGCATTACGGCTCAGCTCAAACATTTGGTTTGAAAAGCTGATCTGATGTGAAAAACAGCATATCACCAGGCAAACAAATCTCCAGCTTCACTTTGAACTCCTCAGACTTCCTAAAATAGCAGCTTCAGTTTGTATTCTTGGCTGGGGATTGGAGGATGAAATGTTTTCAAATGGGGACTGCGCCGGTCTGTTCCGCACTATTCTGATGGGATTCTTTGACAATGGAAACTAAGCCAGATTTGACCCAGAATGCAAAATTAACCTCCAGGCATGATCAAACTCTGCATGACCTTAAGAGACAACCAGAATGAGAATGGGTGATAAAAGAATAAACTATTTTAATCATAAATAGTTGTAATTAGAGCAGTTTGAAAGAATGCTTCTGTAAGCCTGTCAGTAGCTAGATCACTCATTAATGCATCATCTACATAATTATCCCTAAATTCCTTGCAGGATGTTGGGCTGCAGAGGAAGACGTGGAACAAAAGGCAAAAGAGGAAAGGAAAAAGGAGGAGGATGAAAGCAATGAAAACACTTTCTGAAATATATTCAAATAATCAGTTAACAATATGCACAGAATGTGAGACTAAAATGGCTTCAAAGTTCACGGAGGAATAGGAATTTTCATCTAGTACAAAGCAGACTGCAAAGATGACAGTAATTTCATGACATCATGCAGACGGCTTATGCGCGGTTTTACTTTTTTGGCCGTGTCCACGCCAGTCTAAGACCTGTTTTGTAGATAGAGGGCTTTTTTTCTCTGGTTAGAAAATGTAGGCCACTTGTAGGTTTGTGGTCAGGATTAAAAATGCGAGGATCATCTTCCTGCTGCTGAGCAACAAAAATAGAAACAAGAACAGATAAGATTAACAAGCAATCGGGGTTGGCATGGGAACGCTCCAGCAGAAATATCTCAACATACTCCTGTCTCTATTATTTGAGTGGGAGAAAGACTGATTTCAGCTGTACAAGTGTTATTTTTATAGGGGTAATACATGATTTGCACAAAACACTAAATTATTCTGATACGTGATTTTAAAATAAATTCTGCTGAACAGCTTCAAATATTGGCTCCGTATTTCTAGTTTTAGAAGATTTTGGTAAACACAAATACTTTCTGTATAACTAGAATTGTTAATATAAGGATTTAAATCCACAAAGACAAATGCTGCTGTAAGTACACAAAGAGGAAAGAACTGTAAAATGAGTCTCCTTTAATAAGAAGACTGCTATAATTTGAATGTGTTTTGTTAAGAGAAAGTATGAGTGGATGGCCAACATAAATATAAATCATGCAAAACACAAACTACACAAAGTGGATGTGGTTGTTTCGTACATACGTAAATGCATGTTTATTGTGAACTGGCAATACATAAACTGAATTTAATTTAATTGATTAGTTTAGTAGATGAGTTTGAAATGGCTTCACAGCTTCAAAGTTTAAATGAAACGGTAGTGCATGCAGTAAGAATTAGTGAATGGAGGAACTGACTTGAGAGAATGACAGTTGTTTATAAATCTGCATAATACATCTGAATATTGCGCAGAGTAGTAAAATAACCTTGCCAGCTACTAATACACAATTTTAATTTGTCCATGCAATCTCTGTTTTGTGGTGATAATAATGCCCTCTGTACAAAATCTTACTTGCTCAAAATGAACAACAATAGAGTAGAATATTTTCTCTGATAACATGAGTAACCAGAGGAGAGAAAGGACGCCTGGTAATCGTAGTAGGATGTTTCTTACCAAGAGCAGCTCGATGGCGCCCAGGATGTACATGGCTCCAGCATAGGTGGTTCCCAGGTAGAAACAGATCCCCACCGCTCCACCGAACTCCGGGCCCAGTGAACGGGAAATCATATAGTAAGAGCCGCCAGCTGAAAACAGACAAAAGATAAACATTGGCATGCATATATTTTCTGAGTTAGCAGTAATCTAAATCTAAAAGTTTATTTTGATCAGCTACAAGAGGTTCCCATTAGTTTTTCACAAGTTTGGTGATTTATTTATGATTACGTGAATTACCAAATAAAAGTGTTTATGTACCCATCAGGTTACCACCAATCAACAAGAAAAAATAGCTATTAATTTGTACATATGTATAAAAAGCAATAGTAATAAACTTTTAACTTTGTGCAGCTCGGCTTAATAAATTTCTAATAGTTTTGCGTGGGACACTAACAATTTACCTTTACATAAATAATTATAAACTGGCATTAATCCCTTGAAATGACAGAGAACACTGGCGTAGTTGCATAACTCTGTCTTGCTAGTAACCTCTTCTTATTCTCTCATGTTAAAACAGTGCCTTTGTATTTATGTAAAACAATGTAGCAATTTATTCATTGTGCCTAAATAAATAGGACTTAATCAGTACTTCCCAACAACATAAAGGCTGCCAGACGCTTATAATGGGTGTTCAGATCCAAGCTCCTTCACAAGCCTGTAATTTGCTGTGACCCCTGCTGAACATAAGATGTGGACCATTATTACTATGTAGCCCCACATTACAGACCACATGCGTACAAGGATGTATCGTCACATGGATACAAAATTTGCAGATTTGGATTTTACTGGCAGGGATTTGGCAAATATTTTATTTTGTGTAAATAATGTGTGACGAGAAAGTTAAAGAGCAGAAGATCACAGACTAAAGCTCCTAATGTTTCTGGATATATCAAGCTGTGCAGGGAGGAATATGCCAAAAGCAATCCGTGAAAAGGGAAAATTTAGAAGCGGGCAGCATCAAACAGCGATGACTGTGTGGCGCCGGCGTCTGCTCACCCACCTGGCACTACTCCATTGGTAGCGATGGCACTCATCGAGATGGCAGTCAGCATAGTCTTCAAGGAGAAGGAGAGAAAAAAAACATATTAGATCTTAATCAGACTCTGCTTATCATGATGATAAAAGGTGTTTATTAAATTCTCATCAAAGTAGCACGTTTTAATCTTTCACTAAATGTTACATTAAACCTCGTGTATGCAATGAGCTCCTAGTAAATATATGTACAAACTTTTAGATAAAATACATTAAACTCTTACTGTAGTCACATAATCTCACACTGAAACATTTAGAAAAAATACAAGCTTTAATTTGAATACATTTAGTCCATGGAGAAAAAGAAAATAACAAAAATCTCTATAATACATCAAAAAATACAAAACTACACAGAGAAAAAAGCTAATATGCAATGTTTAAGTAGATATGAAGGTATCCCATTGTTGTTTACAGGTACAAAGAAGAGGAAAAAATGATAGAAACAATAGAGAAAAATTGTAATGCGATTCATTATAAGAGATGAATGATATGTTACCGTGGTGCAAATTAATATACACAAATTAAAAAATGTATCCCTACAATCTCAGAGGTGCAATAATCTATGGCTTCCTCTTCGCTGTCACTACATGCTTGCTCAGTGTGGGGGACGGCTGTGAAGGCAACGGTGCGGCACAGGTGACTGTTGTCTACACATTCGTCCAGGAGGAGTGAATGCTGCAAGTCAATGGCTTGATGCAATCTGCTGGGTTTCCTTAGATAGAAAACTTTTAAACTGATTGGAATGTTTTGAATAGAAACGATTTGTAAAGTGCCTTGAGATTAGATGTGCTGTGAATTGGCGCTATATAAATAAAATAAATTGAATTGAATAAACCATGACAGATGTGTGTTTTCTCTGATGATACCAGTAACCAAACATAAACAAAGATAATCCTGGCATGAATTTCCTTATAGTTACAGATATCTCCACAAGGCTCTATAAAAATCAATACTTTATTCCACAACTTTCTGTTTGCCCAAGGGGATATAAGTAATGTTACACAGAAGTCCATTTGTCTTAGACAACATGTCAATAAAGGCAGGTAAATAGACACTGACCTACACTTGCCAGTATCTCCAGTTACAAAAATAATAATAAAAAGTTTAAACTAACTAAAACTGAGACTAGATGTAAATGTTTATCTTGTCAGTTTTGACAAACAGAAACTATTAAACCAACAGCAAAGAGATTGCTAAAGATATTTTAATTGATTTGGCATACGGTAAGTGATGGATTGCACAATGATTCATCTCTCGAATCTTGCCAGGTCTATGCTGGATTTATTCCTGTTTATTAAAGACATGACTTTCAGATGCTATTAGTCTGTTCAGGCCCTGGCACTCCTATATTTATTTTCACTTGCCCCCTAATATTTTTTAACCACACACTGCACAATATGCTTTTAGGGTCAGATACAAAGACTGGGCAGAAAATTGGAGGAGAAACAGCTAAACTCCAAAGAGAAATAAAACAGAAATCACTCAGAAAACCTAGAGAGCTGTATGCTATATGCCTAGTTACCTGGAAGAAGAATATGAAGAAGCATAGGGTGGCTTAAACATTTGAAGAGTTTTGTACACATAATTATCACAACCCTTCTGCAACTCAGTTATTGAGATATTTCTGCAGTCTCCAAAGTAGAATACTGCCATTATACTACAGCTTGTACATTTCTATTAAATGAAGACATCTGGTGTACACCCATGAGGAGAGACTGACATTTTACAGCTATGCTAAAAGCTCATGCTTCCTGCTGGTTGATTGTATATACAATATTACAACAGGGCCTGTCAACGGCTCTACGTGCACCAACAGAAACCAATCATGATTCTAATGTTAAGTCTGGTACTGAGTGGGAGGAAAACACCATCAGAAATGTAAGGGCACGCTTGAGCGGAGCTGCCTGTAACGCTGACAGCCGGCCCTGGCTGCCCTACAGAGGATAGGAGGAAGAGATGTGTGCAGTGAGTGGAAGAGCAGGCATGGGAAAATAAAAATAAAATGACAAAGCGAATAGCTGTGTGAGTGACTGAGACAGACAGAAAGACTATGTGTTTGACAGTACAAAGGCTACATTAAGATTTCATTATTTGGTTTTAGAATGTCTTTTTGCATTGTCACCTCATGAAAGAGAGCGGCACAGACCGAAAGAAAAGAAAGGAGGAGATGTGAGAAACTGGAAGACTTAAATGCCCTTTCACAAAACAGTTCTTACTCTTCTGCTTTTTGACTTTTCTATCACAAGGGACATATTAAGGAGAAAGAATGCCTGCGCTTCATAAAACGTTAACTGAATACTTGAAAAATAAAAAAATAAATCTTGACACTAGATTTGAAAACCCTGGGATTCAGTGAGGCGCGACTTAATTTTCAAATCATGCTGCATTTACTTTTACTCAGTAGTTTTAGGTTGTATTTTTTGAGTCAGCACTAGGCTGGTTTAAATCATATTTGTCTGACAGATTCCAGTTTTTTCATGTAAATGATAAATCTTCACACTCAAGGTAGTTAGGTAGATTACAGGCATATCTGGAAGACATAAAAACATGGATGACTCTAAACTTTTTTCTCATAAATTCTGACATGACAGAAGTTCCCGTCTTTGGATCAGAAGCTCTAAAACAGAAACTTCTTAGTCAATCACTTCATCTGGATGGTATTAAATTGGCCTCCAGTAATAATGTAAAGAACCTCAGCATTATTTTTGACCAAGACATGACATTTGAATCCCATATTAAACAGGTTTCTAGGATTTCCTTCTTTCACTTGCGGAATATTGCTAAAATTAGAAACCTCCTTTCCAGGAGTGATGCCGTAGAAACTAGTCCATGCATTTGCTACCTCAAGGCTGGATTGTTGTAATTCTTTACTATCTGGAAGTCCACAAAATGTAATTAAAAGCCTTCAGTTGATCCAAAATGCAGCAGCAAGAGTTCTGATGAATATTAAAAAGAGGGATCGCATTTTTCCAGTTTTAGCTTCCCCTCATTGGCTTCCTGTTAAATTCAGAATAGGATTTAAGATCCTCCATTTTACATATAAAGCCTTTAATAATCATGCTCCATCATAAATCAAAGATCTGATTGTTCCATATGTTCCCAACAGAGCACTTCACCCTCAGACTGCAGGTTTACTTGTAGTTCCTAGGACTTCTAAAAGTAGAAATGGAGGCAGATCTTTTAGTTATCAGACTCCTCTCCTGTGGAACCAGCTCCCAGCTTTAGTCCGTGAGGCAGACACTCTGTTTACTTTTAAGGCCAGGCTTAAAACTTTCCTTTTTGATAAAGCTTATTGTTAGAGTGGCATTGCTCATCCTGAGCTATCTCTGTAGTAATGCTCCTATAGCATTTTCTTCACTCTGTTACTTTTCTCTTCTACTACTCTCCAGTTGCATTATTTGCTGTTATTTCGACTGTTAACTTTGTTTTTTCTCAGTGTTTTTCTCTCCATGGAAACTGCACCTGGGCCAGTTTGTAGAAACTGTCCTATATTCTATTCTACGAATAAAATTTAGAATGTTCGTACGAACAGTCAAATGTCAGATTTATGAAATGTGTGGTGGCTACTCATACGCATGTTCATCTGATGATAAAGCCCACATGTGCGTACCCAGGTGATAGTGCCCATTCTCAGTCATTTACATACAGAAACGCCCTCAATTAACTATATTTGGTAACACCACATCGTCTGTCACATACATTAAGTCCTTGCATTCTTCCTTAAAATAATGGCCAAGATAGCGAAAAACGGAATTTTAGTGACACCGAGATCGAGGTGAAACATAGGTGTGGCAATAAAAAAGGATTCATGATGAAGAGACTTAAAAAAAAATTGTCATAGTTAATACAAACTCATTTCAACACCGATAGTTTTTGCCATCAGCGATTTCTGTGCTTCATTTCCCCAGCACGCAGCCGTTATATTTCTGCTGCAGAGCAGATATAAAAAAATGTGGCAAAGAATCATTTCATTTGCTGTTATTAACTTCTTTTGAAACCCTTAACTTTTTTGAACCAATTTAATAAGTGAAATTCGTACTGAACGTTACTTTTTGGTTCTACCAGCTTGGGGAGAACCAATAAAAAAGAAAGTGACACAGGCAGTAAACGCGATCAGGACAGTGGAGATGTTCCTGTTGGAAATAAAGAAAAAAAATGGTTTGTTATCAAACTGAATACAATAAAACGTCCCTCAGCACAAAGCTTGGCCAGATCTCCTACTGAGGGTGCACCGATCATCATATTTGAGACTTGTGTGGCCATGCGTATTTGGAGACACAGCTTTGGCTGCCATCAGTACGCAAGGAAAAAGCGACAACCTGCTTCACTGATAAGCGGGACCATTGTCACAGTACAGTTTGCAACGCCTTTTAATTAAAAGTGTAACAACATCCCATTAAGCTGAAGCGCTTGATGTGACAAATAAACAAATAAAGGGGCGGTCTGCGCACGCAGAGCGCAGATTGCGAGTGACAGGATCTCCATGAATGATAACCCCCAACATTAAATAATGTATTTCTTTACAAATTTCCTGAAAGTTTAATGCAAATCCGCCTATAACTTTTTGAGTTATTATGCTAAAAGACAGACACAGACGCCAACATAAGCTCCTTGGCAGAGGCGATAAACTGCTGAGAGAAATATTATGTAAAAGTAACACTGTTTCAGTGTTGCAGTTCCCCTATTCTAACAGTAGATGCTGTGTGTATGCACAATTAGGAGTGTACTTATATTTAGAAACATTTCTACGTACAAGTACAAATTAATAAATACCACACAATGTGTAGAACTGTTCCTAAGCACGAAATACGCACAGATCTGTGCGTAAATACGGTTGATAAATGAGGGCCCTGGTCTTGTATCCTGCTTAGCTGCAATGCCCTGTTGGATGGGGGGCATCCTAGTTACTGAGCATCCCCCGTGTCCTGTTATCAACCTTTTACTTTCTTTAATATAGAAAATACTCTTACATCAGTTCCTTCGTTCTTTCTGTGTTTCTGTTCTGTCTTCTCAAACCCCCAGACAGTCGTGGCAGATGACCACTCGTACTGAGCCAGGTTTTGGTTCTGCTGGAGTTTTTTTCTTGTTAAAGGGGCATTTTTCCTCTCCACTGTCGCTACATGCTTGCTCAGTATGAGGGATTGCTGAGGGATTGCTGTGGTTGGAGTCTGCATCAACGGGGCACAACTGGCACTCAGTGACTCGATGCAAGCCTTATCAGCTATTGTGCTAGCTTATTTTAAGAATGAAATTTGAATTCATATTGGTAATGGGTCAATTCTTTTTAGTTGTGGTTGAAAATTGAGATTTATTTTGTTTGTTTTTACCAACTATTATCTGTTACAGACAGCAATCTGTTCCTGGAAAGTTTCCAAAAAGTGTTTAGGTAAGTTTAACTAAATAATTGAAAATAACTAAGAAATAATGTGTACGTTCCAGGAAAGTAAGGGCTGTATAATGCAGTGGCACCAAATTTGAAGTCAAATCATTTTAATAGTTAGTGGCCCAACTTCTAATATTATATGCAAATTTCTAACTTTCATATTTATGTATATAAGCAGCAATCACCGTAAGCTGGTTCTTTCTGTCAGCTACACTATGACATTTCAATGTTCAGTGGTGTACTGTACCCTTATACTGTATGTTTTTTGATGTTATTTACTGTATTTGGCCGTGGTTAGTGCCACCTGAGGGCCCGTTGGACTGACGATCTGGACTGAGAAGTGAGTACGGCTCTGAATTTCTGTCTAATCTGGCCATAATGAGGCCACAAGCTCTTCTCCCAGCCCAGCAGATAAGACAGTAATTGTTTAAGTGTTTTATCTGATGTGGGCTGCAGCCACGCAGAGGTAGCCTGACGCATACCCAATCACCATGCAACTGTAGAGAACAGCAATCAATTGAATTGTGTAATTGATGCTAAATGTGAAGTACAATGCACATGCTGAACACTAAATTCTGCTTAGTTCAGCCACGCCACAGTAACTGGAAATATAACAAGTCAAATTATGTAAGACGGGATTGAGGGCATGTTTAATACCTCCGTTTCACTGCACGCATCTTTGTACCACAAACACAGCTCTGGGTGGTTCTGGCATAAAAATTAGGTCTGTAGTGGGAGTTGTGACAAATCTAATGGACATTGGAGGGGATGTTATGAGGCAAAACGAGAATGCTTGATTAGTTTGGAGTCAGGCAAATGATCCCAGAAGTTTTTACAGTGGGGCATTGTGAAGCCATGAAGGGATATGCTTGCCGTGGATTAAAACAGCATTTAGGTAGGTGAAATTTGTCAAAGCAGCGTCCACAAAAACACCATTACTAAAGTTTACCCAGAGGAACAATAAAATGTAATGAGAAGATCAATAATAATCACTTCTTCTATATGTGGTTTGTGTCGAGGCTCTAATCTGGTTTTTAATCATACTTGCAGGGTTAACAGTTGTCTTAAAGCATGACATACAGAATATGACACTGTAGCTTAACAACAGGTAATTTCTGGAAGTTTTTCTCAATTTTAATTTTTGCTATGACCAGCAGCTGATAAGGTTTCTCACTTGTGTGTTTTAGAGCAAAATGCAATCAGGGGATGCTGACTTAAGATTTTTTCATGAGCTATTTACTTTGTGTAATAGACCGAACAAGCCGATCTACTTGGTAGTGACAAATGTTACCGCAGCTGGCAGCCACAACTGTGACTGGCTGAAAGTGGGATTCCTTACCTCTGTCTCTTCCGATGACCGACTGCTTCAAAAATTACTTACATTTGCAGTGGTACATCTACCAGTATCACTGATGAGAAGTGAAGTGTGATATGATATGTGACGTGTCAAAGTGAAATCTGCTGAAGCGTAAAGATCAGAAACAAAATGGGATGTTGGGGTTTCCAGTGACAGTTTATCCAGAGAGTTACTGGAAAGCTAACAAGCTCACCAAATGAAGAGAACAGATTGATATTTTATTTTATGGACAATTCTTAATGCTCATCAGCTGATGGATCTGATCAATTTGTGAAATTCCAATTTACAGTAATGCTTCCATTTTGAAACATTTTTTTGCATGGTAAATATTATGAAATTATTATTATTATCAGTAGGCTTTGGGTATATAGACACCATGATTAACAAAATTTATTTTCCCTTTGACCTCTGTGTTTGTCCCACTTTTAGGTAAATCTGAAATTGGGATTTTATTCATACATCTGTGTGCTATAGTATATGTCATATTTCCGTTGGCTCAAACTCTTATCTCTCTCTATGAAACCTGGAGTATGTCCCCCTGGACTCGCTTGAACCTACAGGCCCTCTGGTCTGTGAGCGAGCCAGCAGACAACGTCAGATTATGCTGCCGTGCCATCTGTCTCATCCACATGAGGTACAATTGCACAAAGCTCACATATCATGGACTGAGAAAGGGACTTTTCCTCTAAACATGAGCTAAATGAGAGAAGAGCTTTGTTAATTTCTAAGCCAACATTAAGAGAGATGAGCCAAAGCTCTGTGTTATATGGGATTTACATTTTTTTTCTTCTTTTTTGCTCCCCAACTGAGACTGCAAAGGACATCTTTTGTCTTTTTTGTCTCTGAGCTATAAACAAACTTTGATGTGGCCTTTTGTTGACCTCAGAGCAGAGCAGAAATTAGTTCAGACAGGACTAGAGGTCTTCCGGTACCCTGAGAGCTTGCTTTCTTAGCATGCTTCATTACTCAAATGCGGACCTACAGTGCTGCTTCTGTTTTTGTTTTGTTGTCACACCTAAGCACAAATTGAAATATCTGACAAAGGTAGTAACCTGATTAAACACAAAAAGCTATTTTGAATGACTATATCATGTATTAATGGTAAAAAGCTAAAAAAAAACAACTTGAACCAGTGTGGAAAAAGTAATTGCCCTCTATTCCCTGATAACAGAAGGAACTCCAAACTTTGACTGGGCCATTCCAAAACCTTTATTTATTTCTTTAACCATTGACATGCGAACTGAATGGTGTTTTGTATCGTCGTCCTGCTGCAGACTGCAGAATGAACCAATGTGGGTGTATAATGCTGTGTTAGTTTTACTCCAGATGTGACAGGGCCCGTCCCTTCCAAATAGTTTCATGAAGATTTTTTTTTGGAAATGTGCGACAGCCCTGTATATTTGTTTTGCCCAGCAGCAGAGGTGAATAGCGTACCCAAAAATTGTACTCAAGTGAGAGTAGCACCACTTCAACACATTTTTATGCAAGTAAAGGTATAAAGTAGTCATCCAAGAATTGATTGAAGTAAGAGTAAAAAAGTAATAGCCTACTTAAAAAGGCTTGTCAAGTACTGAGTAACTGATCAGAACATCAGATCAGTTCTAATGGCACAGATTTTTTGAAAATGATGTCAAAGGATAGAAATATATAGTTATGTGCTAATTTTGGTATTTTAAATGTACAATAAAATAAATAATAAATACAGATATTAAAATTACAAAATAACAAATGTAAAGCAGAAGAAACACTTTTTCAAAACGTTTTCTTCAACGAAAATCTTATGAAACCAGTACCTTACAACAACTAATGTATATATGTTAGAACATGGTAAAATGCTTCCAGTGACAACATATAGTGTCTATTGTATATTCCATTGGTCTATAAATGGCTCAGCAGATAGAAAATAACATTAGAACAACAAAACCTGTGTACAAACAAGAGGTCTCACTTCAACATAAACTGTAGGTTTGTATCCTTGTCTGGTGCATTTTTAATGCATTGTTTGTTTTGATTCAATAAAATTACTCGCAGTGGGTAGAGTATCCAGAAGTTTTACTCAAGTAAGAGTACCTACATCTTATAATATCATTACTCAAGTAAAGGTAAAAAGTATGGTAAAAACTTCTCCTAAAAGTGCATTTCCCCCCAAAAAATACTCAAGTAAATGCAACTAGTTACTACCCACCTCTGGTTTTCTCCTTCTAACTTTAACCTCGATGCTATTTTGCCCAGCTTTTGTGTTGTTGTTGAACCATTGACTCTCAGTACGTTTAAATGCACATCTAAATTGAGCTTTTGGCAATAATCGGACTAATAGCTTAACCAGAATGGGAGCCTTTATCCGAGTTTACATGTCACTCACAAGTGCATATTGTTGAAAGAAGTGTGTTCGGCACTGCGACGCTAGGTGGCGACATACGCCCTTTAACGCTGGATTTTTCCGGTTGGCCTAGAGCAGGGGTGTCAAACTCAAAGGAATTTTGGGCCACATTAAGACCAGGAATGCCCTTAAAGGGCCGGTTGTGGCAGAAAGTATTGATAAAACAATTTTTAACAAATTGTTAAAATATGAATAAATATTTGTCTCCGCATTCGACGAGTACTTCTTAAAATGAAATAATACTGAATATCTTTTCACAATTTTGTGATTTAGGACTATTCAAATAAACTCTGATTTGATTTGACAGATAAAATAGTATTTAGGTGCACATAAATAGAACTGAAATGTTCTCTAGAGTTTAGAGGGCCACATAAATGGCTATGGCGGGCTGGATTTGGCCCCCAGGCTTTGACTTTGACACATGTGGCCTAGAGCGTCACACAGATAGCAAACTGCTGTGTTGTTTTGTACCAGTGTTGTTATTCCCACATCCGTGGTCCCGTCACTTCTTGTGAAAAGCTCGGCTGAGGCAGGGTGGGAGAGAAATTTGATTTTTCAATCATATTAACTGGGTGCCTTAGCTCGATTACTCTAACTGTAGTTCGGTTTGACTTCAGTCAGACTAAGGTGTATACATGCATTTCAAAAGTCCGATTTCAGTCAGACTAAGGGAATAATTCGGCTTTCTCTTGCTGCAACGCACTGACAGACTTTTACTGGGGCAACTGAGAGCTGCTGTGCTTTTTTTATTGTTCTGGGTTTTTGTGATGTCCTGGATGAATCATAAAAGGACTGCTGAAGTACTTTTGATAGGGACATTTATCCATTTGTCTGTGTGAATCTTGTCTGACATTAAACCGGTCTGTGGCAAAAAAAATGTATCAGAGGAAAAGACGCTAGTGTATTCTTTCAGTATGCTCTTCAACACTTGAAGTCCCGGTGGAAGGTTTACAGAGAAAGGCAAGAGTGTCAGATAAACCAAATGCAGAGGGTTTTCACTTTTAGACTAATGTGCGGGATACAAGCAGATTTTGTGAACAGCAAAAGAGGCTGACAACTCAAGTAGTACAGGAGCAAAATGGATGGTAGGTGGAAACAAAGAGAAGAAAGAACCGTGAAGAATTAACAACAAAAACTGTAGAGAAACTAGGGAATGGTAAGAGAAAAGAGTGAAAACTGAAACAAAAGCATCCCTAACATTTAAATGAGTCATAACAGGAGGCAGACGACCCTTCCCCTTGCAGCATTTGGATTCACGACCTGGGAGTAATGGGAACGGCAAAACAACTGACAAGTTTACATCCAGACTATGAAACGTCTTTTTATCTTCCTGACAAGCCAAAATTCATTATGTGAGATAAAGACACACACACCAGATGTTTGAATATAGCGGCTTGCAGAAAGCTGCACTATGTTGACTTTTGCATATAATTTCATGGTTAACGGTGTCAGAGCAGTTCCGCATGAAGGCACACTCTTCATTTAATAAAGATTTCCTGGGGAAAAAAAGCGCAGTGCCTCGTTAATAATCTGTCAAAAGGCTGCTTGACAGCAAAAATTAGGACGCGTGTGTGTTCAGTAACAGATATGTGCAGCTGTGACTGAGCAACTAATGAAAAGCATGCTGTCAGTAATATCCCATCACTGAATAAAACATGGACTCTTGCAGCAACCACGATTCCTTTACACAAGTCCTGTGGCTTTCAATCAGGTGGGAATCGCTGCACACACATGCACTCCATCATGTGGTTGGCAACCCCTGTAGGTCTCGGTGGTTATGTGTTATGTAATACGCTCAGGAGGAGGGGTGTGTGTGTGTGTGTGTGTGTGTGTGTGTGTGTGTGTGTGTGTGGACAGGGGGTGGGGGAGTTCTCATGCACTGTTCACGCTCAGGCTTATCGCCCTGGGGCTCTGCTCTGAGCTCGGTGTGTCTGATAAGAGCTATGTGTGTGCATGAAACTGAAAAGAGAGTGGAGGGGAAGAGTATCTGTTAGAGGCTTTAATCAGGCACATGGAGGGACATCATGAGGTTAAACTGTGACGATAGAAAATGATGTGTGTTTGCTGGCTTCTTGTCAATCTGACGTTGAACCAGTTTTTTCACACTGTTTAAGATTGTCTTTCTCATGAGTCATTCTTTTAGGAGAAATGTTTTGGGAGACAGAGTTTTCCCATGTAAGTTTAAGTTCAGTTTGAACATTTCTTAATGTAAAAAAAAATTAAGTATATTATTTTATTTATTTAAAAATTGTTTACATCTAATAAGCTTTCCTATTAATTTTTTTACATTTAATTATACTTTTGCAAGAATGACATTCTAATTAAGTGACACTTTCAACAGACAAACACGTGGTGAAAACGGTTACAAAATAACAATTTTAAAGGAAAATCACAATATTTGTTCCCTGACGATGTATTTAATCAAACCAGTCAGACACAATTGGTGTGAAAGATCCACACAGATAGCTTACAGCAGCACTTTTCATGCTGTGGGACGGGGTTGTAATTCAAGTTTCAAGGTCATGGGAAGGTCCAAATTCACCATGACAGTGACAGTAATAGGAACAAGACAAAATCAAGGTATTTCATCCTCAGTTTTCTTGTTTTTGCAGACTGAGAGACTGATTAGATACAGTACTTGTGATAGGCCTTCTATTTTTATCATTTTCTGCAGCATTATATATTTTTAAAGACAGTTTGTAGTTGTCCTTGTAGAAAGGAGTTTGTTTTATTTGCAGCTACTGTATATTTAAAATATTTCATTTACCATTTATTATCATACACATCATAACATCAAACACCTGCTTCAACCAACTCACTGTCATCTGGACAAAGCAGGCAGTACTGTGAGGATCATGTTCTTTGATTTCTCCAGTGCATTTAACACAATTCAGCCTGATTTGCTTTGTCAGAAACTCCTGAAGACACAGGTGGAGCCCTCAACAATCGTCTGGATCAGTGACTACCTGACCAACAGACCACAATTTGTGAGACTGAAGGATTGTGTGTCAAACCAGGTGGTCAGCAGCACAGGAGCACCACAGGGGACCGTACTCTCACCATTCCTTTTCACTCTGTACACCTCAGACTTCCAGTACAAATCAGAGACCTGTCATCTGCAGAAATACTCAGATGACTCTGCAATTGTCGGGTGTATCAGAGATGGACAAGAAGCTGAATACAGAGAGTTGGTGGACCGCTTTGGGACATGGTGTGGAAACAATCATCTCACCTTGAATGTGAACAAAACAAAGGAGATGATTGTAGATTTCAGAAGAAACAAGGATAAGTCAAAAACTGTTTCCATCATGGGAGAAGAAGTGGAGGTGGTTGAGGAGTATAAATACCTCGGAGTTCACCTTGACTACAGACTGGACTGGAGACTGAACAGTGAAGCCGTCTACAAGAAGGAACAGAGCAGACTGGACTTCTTGAGGAAGCTTAGGTCCTTCAAGGTTTGCAGTAAGAGGCTGCAAATCTTCTACAAGTCTGTTGTGGAGAGTGTAATCTCTTCAGCCATCATCTGTTGGGGTAGCAGCATCAGAGCCAGGGATTTAAAAAGGCTAAACAACCTAAAAAGAAGGCTGGTTCTGTTCTTGGGACAACTGTGGAACATCTGGAGATGATAATGCAAAGAAGGATTCTTCATAAAATCAAAAAAATTATTGACAACCCTGAGCATCCTCTTCATGAGACTGTCATACAACAACAGAGCGTCTTCAGTCGCTACAGGAAATCCTTCCTGCCCACAGCCATCAATATCTACAACAACTCCTTAAAGAATTAATTATATGAGCTATACCAACACTTAATTTCCCTCTGGGATCAATAAAGTATTTTTGAATTTGAATTTGTTTTAAAAAGTGTTTCTTTGTCATAAAGCCTTTTTTTATAATCTGTTATATTTGGGGGAAACAGTTGTAATCCATATTTCATTTGTTCATTTGACAGACTCACTGGTGTAGGTCATTCTCACAGCTGGAAATATTTTGAAACAGCATTCATACAGAAAATAACTTGATCCAAAAAATGCACTCTTGAAATTGCTTTTTTGTTTACTTCAAGAATATATATTTTTCTGTTTGTGTTTTGATGGAAACAGCCAAGATATTAAAGGATGCACAAAAGCAGCAGAACAGTAGTAACTATTTAAAGCTATATGTATGCACTACCTTGCTGGATTTCTGGCCAGGTAAACATATAACTCAGCCCTACCAGACTTGGCATCATGATGAATACGAACAATATTGTCCATTACAACCTAATCCCCCATTACAATGTTTCTCCAATAGATATGCAATAAACCAACTGATCTGTATCTGAAAAGGCAACCAATAAATGGCGGCTGGAGTTGTTTAATCAGCAGTTTCACCTTCAGAAGTGTGAAAGCACATAAAATCTAAAGGGTTTATATCTCATAAATTAGGATTAAACATAACAAGGCTAGTTTATGCAGATGTCAGTAAAAGAATGATGCTTCAGCCCATATTCCTCAGTGGTTTGACAACATGAGTTCAGCAACGGAATGATAAAGCCTACTGAGGCTACTAATGTCAATTTAAGTGTCTAAAAATAAATAGAAAATCTAATTATGGACATATTAGGCAGACAGAATCTCAAACTATTACAAAATCACATTTAAATAAACGATGCATATTAATTTCCCTGAAACTGACAAAATACAGATAGCTTGCAGTATAAACATATTCCTTTAGTAAATTTGTTTCATAGTGTATTCTGTCAACTAGCTTCTGAACCTTTATTGTCGCTGGGAAAGACATTGCTTTACAATTTTTAGAGTGCATCACTTCCTGAGCATCAAGTCAACATAGATCTGAAAGTAAAAGTAGGCAAAAATACTCACGGTGGTACAGCACATGAAGACGATGATGAAGGTCCCGATGACACCTCCAATTCCAACTAACCAGGTCATCCTGAGGAAAAGGATCACTCCAAAAATGTTCTGGATACATGGCATGTAGACGCCCATCAGAGTGCCAAGCTGAGGGGCCTGGATAAAGAAGAAGAACGTGAAATAGTCAAGCTTGATTATTCAGATCATTATCATTTTATTTGTGTTGTTAAGTTTCAACTGTTGTCACACAGTATATTTTTGAATTTCAATCAGCAATCGCTTCCCTGAAGTTGAAGATTTGGCTTTGGGTCATTCCCAAATTTCTGTATAACTGACTCCCCAGATGTGCCTTATCCACAGGAATTTCTGCTACATTTTGGCAGGTATGACTCAGAGAAAAGTGAGATAGCAGTCATACATGCTGAGAAGAACAGCTTGGAAATCTGCTATAGGTTAGGTGTCTCGCCCAAACTTACAGGTGGATGCAAACAGCACAGCTCATGCTCACATGAAAGAAATATAGACATTAAATAATAAAGCAGATGATTCCTACCCCATCTAAGATTGTATCTATTGGTGTGGGTTTTTAAAGTTGAGCCTGTTGCTGATGAAAAATTAAAGGGATAATTTAATAAAAGTGAGGTTCTGTAAAGAGTTTTTTAGCTGTAAATATATCACCAGTCACAGAAAACACTCTGCAATTTCAGACAGATTAGCTCTCTAGCTAATGGCTAATACAAACGCACAAGATAAAAATACACTTCAGCATATTCAGGCAGATTAACTAGTAACTTGAGATTGCAGTACAGTGGACCCCCAGCTCACGGTTCAGTATTTGAGGAGTTTTCTGTAAATTCTGTAATTTTCTGTAAACTCCAAATTATACACAGAAAATCTGCCTATTTATATTCATTGTTGTTTTTCATAGAGCATATCTAAAATATTCAAAAGAAAATGCTGCTTGGTAAACTGAAATACATAAATGCAATGCTACTTGACACGCTATTGACTGGTGTTTGCAAACCAGCCAATCCAGGAGTGCCATTTATTTTCCTTCTTGCTGATTGGCTGCACCCCAAACAGTGGAGATAAGTGTAACCATGTATGTGAGCTTCTGCAGTAGTGACAGTTTCCACTGTGCGTATTAATGTATATTAGGGTGTATTTTATGTTTGAATTATTAAAATAGGTAGTTAAGAGCGTTTTTAGAGGGGTCTAAAGTAGTTGGAGATTTCAGCTTATTGTGAGTGGCTGTGGTTCCTAAGCCCAGCTTATACCTCGGAGCCACTGTAGTTCTAACATGACCAAAGTCTACTTTTTAGTGTCCCACTGAGATTAGATGCTAGCTGTGAAAGATAACTCAGTTTCTTTAGATTTAAGAGAATATGTGTTGGTAGGCAGAACTTGTAACAAATGGCCTTACTCCAAATACCTGAAGTATCCTTTTAACTTTTGTTTGACTTACTTAAAAGTCAAGACATATGGTTACCTATTTGTCTCTTTAATAAGTGACAACTATTATTTTAAGAACTCCCCTCATTAATTGATGTAAGATGAGGTGAAGAAAGCAACTTTTGCATACAAAATAAAGAAATTGTGCAACAGGAGAGAAGCCATAGCCACAATCTCCTTCATGCCTGGAGAGCATATTATAGGATCTCTTTACCGTTGCAGTTTTTTGTAATAGATTTGTTTGATTTTGCTGTACTGGTGTACTGGTCCCTTCTGTGGATCAGTGAATATACAGGAAAATTAGCACCAGAATGATAACATCAAGGACAATCTACTGACACTTGGATACTAGAGATGCATTCTGTCACAAATGATTTATTAATAGTGTTTTTCCTCACTGAAACCTTTTTCCTTAATGTGATTGTGAATATTTACCTGTTTGTTCTGTGTATTATAGCATTTTGTCCTGCTGAATGTGTATGTGGATGCATCTGCATATCTGTGATAGAGTATTTTAAATCTGAAGGAAAAATGCGATGGCCTCGCACATAAGAGTAAAATACTAATTGTCCACTCAAGGACGGCTGGTCACAGATGTGCAATTATGCCCATATACAGCCTGACCCAGTTTACCAAGTGAAAGCATCGACCTTAACAACACGTAAGAGAATACAATAATGTGGACAAATATTCTCTGTTGCTTCTCTCTACTCAAAAAAGAATAACAGAGTGGATAATTTAGCTGTGATTCTAGTGAACAAAAATGGTTGCCACAAAATCTTTCCTAAGAAAATCTTGCTGATTTTATTTTCACAAGAAGAATGACCAAAATATGTTCAAAAGATTGTGTGGTTTAAAAGGTTGTGTGTCTGACCAGTTGGTAAGCAGCATAGGAGCGCCACAGGGGACTATACATTTACCATTCTTTTTAATCTGCACACCTCAGACTTTCAGTTCAAGTCAAAGCTCTGTTATCTACAGAAATCCTTGGATGAGTCAGCAGTTATTGGGTGTTTCAGAAATGGACATAAAGCTGATTAATGGCTGCATTTAAAGAAAATTGTGTTAGTTGTAGACAGCTGTTAATATAAGGCTTTAATGTTTTGTAAATGAGAGAAGGATAGATTTTTGTTTTTTTCTACTGAAGTAAAAAAACATTTTTCCCAACCTGGTTGTGCAGGTAGTTCAGTTGATTCTTTGACACAATAAGAAACCAATCTATGCTGTTATAGCTAATGATTTATGTTATGATGTTTTAACTTTGTCTCAGGAAATTTACTGTGTACTTCAGTTAAATGCTTCTCAGCTCGGCTCTCCTCACGGTTACACTTTAACCTAGTACCTGTTCTACAACTAAATCCTCACAGCAGGGAGCATCTCAGCCTTCAGCCCCACTGCACTTCCACAGGTTGCTCAAGGGAGCAGCTAATAACAAACCACCTTCATCTCTGTCACGTCCCTCGCCATATGACAGTGATTTAAATAGTCTGCCTTTTGTCTGTTGTATGTAAATCGGATTTTTACTCACCGTGACTGTGTCTTTCAGTGTTTGGAGAAGATGATTTTTCATCATCTTGACGTTAAGGGCCTTTTCTAACTCAATGGGCCCAGAATGGGCTTCCACCTGCACAGCTGAAGTTGTATTATTAAAGCAATAATTACTTTTTGCAAAGTATGTTCATCTCCTGGACACCTGTACTAGAACTGCATGTTCTAGTACAGGTAACTGCATGTTCAAACGGAATGGGTGTCACTGTCACTTTGTATTGGCCATTGTTTGGACCCCTGTAAAAGCTAAAAATAACAGGTTGAAGTGTATAAAAATATGAATATTCCAGGTTACGTCAAAAATAGGGATAGATTTTGCAACTCCCTAAATTGGATTTGATCAATTCTAAACAGGCTGTCACTTTAATCTCCCTCCGATGGCAATCAAATCTGCAGAGAGTGAAGCTCATTACCGAATTATGACATCAGCTGATCAATAGAAAGTAGATGAATGAATAGATTTTATTGTCACAGTTTATTTTCCCAAAGTGCTAAAGGGTGTATGCTAGCCATGCTAACCTTTTCCTTAAGTTACAGTTTTACAAAATAACATTAGCGGACAGGTTCTGTTTTCCTTGGGAAATAAAGTTAGCATAGAAAATATAGTTTCTGAATGAGCTGTTTCACTTGTTTAGCTGCCAAAAAAGAAAGCTTTCAATCAGATGCCAACTTCAACGTCATGTTTTTCACCAAAAACCGTTGTTAACTGATGTTTGGACAGCTTTATATGAATTTACCAGGTGAATGGTTGCTGGACTCTATTTCTTCTGCCAACATGAACAACTGACAAGACAAATAAATAATTGTTTTCAAAAAGCTCATAAAACCAAATCAGGTCCATTGTTATTTACATTTTTATCCCAGAACAACCAAAAAAAGATTTGTTGTTTTAAATACTTTCAATAAATGGCTATGTGTGAACAATATGTCTCCCTTAGCCAGTTTCTGTTAATCTTCTCAGAAATAAGTCAGTTATTAGGTCATGCTGAAATCACTGAAACGGTTTCATCTGTTTTATTTATTGGAAATGATTTAGGGTAAGCTTTTTGCCATACTAAGTACTGTCTAATATTTTTGTTTACGTTAAACATATTTCATAAAATGATATTAATATTAAAAAATTAGATACTTTATTTGGCCCACTGCCTTCTACCTGAGCATTAACAAGTGGATGTTTCTGATCAGCAAGAATACTTTTTTTTTAACCTTTTTTAGGGATCTCTATTTATATAAGTGCTCCAAGTTATCCAAACTAATGCCCAGCAGTTTACTGGCAGTGGTCACTATTTTCCTTAGTGAGTTATATTAGTGCTCCTGTTATGCCACCAAACCAGCAGGCACTACAACTAGTTAAAACACTCTCCACAAAAGTGCTGTAATAAAACCAACTTTTTTTCAGAAAGTAAGCCTTTCCTCTCCCTTTTTCTGAATAAATTCTATGAACTTGTCCCACTTCAGACTGTTATCTAGAACCACTCCAACATTCTTGTACTCATATTTATGCATGACTTTCTTACTGCTGCTGGGATAACAGACATTTAAATGAAATTGTAAATATATGTGTATATGTATATATATATATATATATATATATATATATATATATATATATATATATATATATATATATAGAGAGAGAGAGAGAGAGAGAGAGAGAGAGAGAGAGAGAGAGAGAGAGAGAGAGAGAGAGAGAGAGAGAGAGAGAAGACCTGACAGATTGAACAATTGGACCATAACTTGATCGCTAGCGAACAGGGCTGTTGTAAATGTTGTATGGTTGTAACATTTCACCCTTTGTCTTCTTTGTCTTGCTGTTTCTTCTTTCTGTATGTGTCGGATTTTCTGTCAGCTTTGTTCCAGAATGATGTATATGTGACAACTGAATACACACAAAATGTGTGTTTAATTATTTTATGAACGGCTGGACTTATTGTAATCTACACATCAAATTGTTGAGGTACAATACATAACCTGGCATTTACTCATTTTAATTTAAGGTTGTACGTTTCAAATGTGTTCACAAATTAAAAAACAGGAATAAATGCTGTTGTGTGAGTTAGAATCAGAAAGAGAACCCATTAAATGAATAATTTTAAACAAGCCCAATATATGTCTCAGGTAATATTTATAACAATCTATAAGACAAGAAAGTCCCAATTCTGTCTCGCTGTCTCACAAAACCTAACTTGGTCACCTCTTTTAACCTCCAAACATTTTTGTGTATCTTCCATTAGAAATGCTGTAATTAATAAGACTGCATGTGCATTGGCAGGACCTTCAGGGACTTGGTGTGTACTCTACAATAGCAGTCAAGTGTTGCAAGCAGACAGGTACGCCTGCAGTAAGCACTTTGCTTTTACATGCAAAACTGCTGCCACTGCACAAAGCAGGTTGGGGTCAGTTTGTAATAAAACAGGTAGGCCATTAAAGGGAAAACCTGTGAGCATTTGGAAACGGTGTTACTCTTTTGTTTATTCTGCCTTTATTTAACGAGGAGAACCCCACTGAGAACACTGTGCAGAAAAAAAGCCCTCAAGCAGAATGTAGGATTTTACAATGTTTAACACACACATAAAAACGTTGAAATGTTAAACAACTTGCAAAATTATTAGAATTACATTTACGTATTTTCCTTCAGAGAAAATAATTCATGTATTTTTTTGCTAACAAATTCACAGTTAGATAGGGAAAAACTAAAATGACATATTACAACTCAAGCCTAGTTCATACGGGCAAAATGTTAACATTTTCTTAAGATTTTTTAAATCCAAGCGATTATAAATTACATGTCAATAAAAAAAAATCACGGATATAACAGTTTTGATCACTCAGCATGTGGTGTGTTGCCACACACTATGTCGATACACCACACATGAACAGATTTCACTCAAGAACATTCTCCGGTCAGATGGGAAATTTTGCAAAACCTCACAAATCAATTGTGACTTTGGAAGTTAAATAAACATGGCGGACGAGGAGGAAGGCAGGCCAGATGCTTCCAAGGTGTACCGTTGCCCATCATCTTGCTTTCTAATTGGCTATACATCATATTTAACAGGCTGCATGCTCGCTTGTCCTTGGGAACACACCAAACACATTATGGTATTGGGCCAAAACAATCCAACATGTTGAATATCCTAATTTATGATCAGAGCAGAACCGACATCCTTCTGAGCAGACCAGAGGACTCTAAACACACCACACACGGCAGAATAGAAAATAATATCTTTAAGGCCATCACAATATTTAGGGTGGATGGGTACAGATGATGGATGGATGGATGGATATCTTGTGAACCAGAATTTAGATATTGTGATCCAAAGAAGAGTCCTAGGTAAAATTTTACAGGTTACATGTATTTACTCTAAAATAGGTGTTAATGTAGCAGCGGAAAATGTGTTTTTGCCAGACATCACTCAGCACGAGAGTCTAAAAATCAAAAAAGTCTACAACCCTCTCCAGTCTACAAAATGTCACCTCCACTGTTTGCTTTTTAACACAATGGGGAAGCTCAAACAAGCAGACCTCTTCTGTTCAGTTGTTATGTGACTGCCTGTGGAAGCGCTCAGCAGAGCATTGAATTGTAATCCAGACATAACAATAGGCAGGATTTGAAAAACACTGTTTGTCTGCTTGAAAATCTTGTTTGTTACATGAGATGAACTGATAATGAACAAACCAAATCTGAGAACCTGCACATGATGAAACACCTCTCGATTTGATGCTCAGAAACACAAACACAGAAATTTGGAGAACTAATGGATGCTATAATGACTTTATATTGGGAAACAGCCAGAAACAGATGGAAGGGTTGTGTATTCACTGAATTATTGACCCTGTGGGAAGGAAAAAGGCTGGACGCTTATTTAAATTCTCCCTCTTCTATTTTCATTCAATTTGTGTATCATTAGCCTGTTTGTGGACAGGGAATGCAGACGCGAGCAGCGTCTGCTCTCATAGATGCTTACACACTCACACAGAATGAGTCTGTTTAATGGGCTTAGAGCCAGCAGAGTGTTGATTTCCCTGGAGAAAGAGCCACCAAGAACAAAGAGAACACGAACTGTTGCAGAGCTACAGGTAGGCCAGCGTGGCACCACTAAACTAGGAAGAAACAGCTGCCCACCGACCCCTTGGGACATGGAAGCAGCCCGACGAGTGAATGGCTCAGGTGTGCTTTACAAACAATGGGATACTTTAATTCATGTGCTGTGACATCCACTTTAGATTCACTGCCTCCTGCTGCTCCCACTACTACTGTTAGCCCCAGTGAGATTTTTTAAATCTGCATCTCACCGGCTCCAAATCCTTTTGCGGTCAAAGAAAGTTATTTTTAGACTTTATTCTTAAAGTCGTATCAAAGGTTCCTTAAATTAAGAAATACAATTTCTTTTAGGTACAAAAAGAAGAAGCAAAGATTTAAAAAAATATATGCTTGAGATGTAATATGGTCATTTTTAACTACATGCTACTGACTCAGATTTCTAGTTATTAACTTCCATAAATAGCAAACAGACTGTTCAATGGAATTTTCAATTCAGTTTATTCATATAGTGCCAATTCAAAACATGTCATCTCAAGGCACTTCACAAACCAATTCAATTCAATCATACATACTGTACATTCCAATCAGTTTAAAAATCTCTAAGGAAACCCACCAGATTGGATTGAGTCATTGACTTGTAGCGTTGACTCCTCCTGGACAAACGTGTAGCAACAGCAGACAGTCGCCTGCATTTTGTCGTTGACTTCACAGCAATCCCTAATATGACTCTTTTATATGACAATATTCTCAACATTGCATCAGAGCAAGATCCAGTTTGAGTCATTTACAAAATGACATGAAAATGAATGCTTTTTACTTTTTAACATGTAATCCAAACTTTGACCTTGGCTAAGTACTAACCAAGCAGTTCTTCCGACAAAACCTAATGAATGAATGAAAATCACATCTAATCAACTAATAAGTTAGTATTACGAGTGTTTAAGATGTAACCACTACCTAATATAAACTACAAGGAAAAACAAACTACATTGTCGTATAAGCTGTCACACAGTATCTTGACATTCTGAAAAACACTGGATTGCCAAGTCTAAACAGAAGGAAATGAAAGAGCATCGAATCTGGAGCCTCAAGTACTGTCAAATCTTTGAAGTATAGGTTTAGCTTTTGATGCAATCCCTTTCTGAATATATTGAGATCACTGTGGCGGAATTTAAAGTGTTCTTTAAAGTGTCCTGGATCCAGATTAGGGTCAGAACAGGGTGTCTGCAGGGTGGGAGTGCCTTGGCTGCTCAGTAGTCTCTAGGTTGGGCTGGGACCACCAAGTCAGTCAGTGTGGTGTGGCCTGTGATAGTACTGTTGGTAGGTAATGGTTGAGGTCTAGGAATGCGGTTGTTCCCCAAGGCTTTGTGGGTATTTTGGTGGGATGTTGATAAGTCAGCAATTGGTTAGGGGTGGTGTTCTTTGCTCTGCTCTGCTTTACTCTCTGGTATTTGTGATGTTGCATTGTGTTCCCCTAAAATCTCAAAAGGTATATATTTTAAGGCTTTTAAAAGATTGATACCAGGGGAAGCAAAAAATGCAAAGGGTGATGTAATGTGCCAAACTTACACAAAGCCTAGATTTAAAGGCTTGGTAAATAAGTAAAACAAAATAAAACATATCTTGTTATCTGAAAACAATTGTTGAACAGAGAGAGAAATTTCAAAGGTGCTACCGGTCTTGTCAAATGTATAAACCTCAGAACGGCTGTCTCCTAAAACAAAATCTTAATAAAGTTCCTGCAAGCCTCACGGGCAAATGACTCCAATTTTAATATTTTCTTGTTAGAGGTGCACTGAATTCAGGAAGTTTGCTGACAGAACTAATTTTTGTGCAGGCTTGCATTATTGAATGCAATATGAGTAAGCTTGTTTGATGATTTCACATCTATTGCAGATCAGTGGGATAGTTGCATTTGATGTTTAATTTACCAATTTCATAATACATCAAAGAAAATGCAACATGATTTTGTTTTGTCTCTACTTGAGCGATGAGAGGGGAAGAAGGGAAGCGCATTTATTGTTTCATTACTTTCATTCTAGGCAGAAATAGCAGCATGAGCGTTGGGGGGTGGGGGGTGGGGGGTGGGGGGTGGGGGGTGGGGTGGGGGTGGGGGGTTAACAAGCAGGCTGGGAGCTTGTAACGCCATCTCCACGGTCTGCTGGCCAAACAGAAGCTGATAGGGCAAATGTGTTTCTGCTCAGGTGTGTTGAATTATTAAACAGACAGCAAGAAGAGAGGCCGGCAAACATCCCCCTCTCCGCTTCCATGGCTGGCTGTGGATGAAACAGTCAATTTGTGGTCAGGTTGGTTTGTGTGTGCACAGACATGTAAAAGCCAACGGTTGTCTGTAAAACACTGAACCACTTTTTGCCTCTGTGTGTATTGGAGCGCAAAATGACAAATACACGTGTTTTTAAAATACTCCAGATAAAAAGTCTTCACATATCTTCATGTCTTACTGGCAGCTCTGACTGGAGATTTCTTTGTGCACTGATTCACAGGCTGTGCTGCTGCACCATATTTTGAATTCAGGTCAAGCTTGAACACATGACAGAACAGACAGCAGGTGACTCTGAAAGGTACATAGATTCTTCAACAAAAAGGCACAGTATTAGTGAGTCAGTTAATAGGGGTCATCCTGAAAATCTGCCTTTAAATCAGAAAAAGAAGAAAACTGGATTTTTAAAGACATATTATTTATCTTTTAAATTGGTATGTTTTAATCAGGGATTGGCAATGTCATATCGAATACCATAAAAGAATTACCATGAGAAATAAAAATGGTGTTATTGTCTGAAAATAATGATAGGTTGTAATGGAGGATGTTTACAAATTCTAAAACCTATAGAAACATTTAAATAATCGGTTAATTTTGCAACTATCTTTGAAAATACTGTACCACTGTCAAATGAAGGAAAGCATTTATATAAATGTTTAAAAATATGACTGAATGCATTTGAATTCTGTGTGCTGTTAAGCAGCACAGCTGCACTATGTTTACTTATTTTTAGGCTGCGACTAATGGTACTGATTAAATTTCTAGCTAAAACAACAGAGTTTAATTGAGTTTTAATCATCACTTTTGCCTATCAAGGCATGGCCGTCCACTCACAGCAAGTACTCATCTAAGAAGCAGCCAAGAGGCCGATAGAGTAACTCTGGAGGAGCCACAAAAATTCACAGCTTAGGTGGGAGAGTCTGTCCACAGGATTTATACTCATCACGTACTGACTAAGCGCAAGATTTGTAGTTTAAAATTTTAAAAAGCATTAACTCATAGGGGTTGAATACAAATAAACACCACAGTTTCAGATTTTTATTTGTAATATTTCAAAAAAAAATTCTTCCGTAGCACAATTATGTGCTAAATTGGCTGGTCTGTCACATAAAACCCCAGTTAAATACGCTGAAGTTTATGTTTACATTGTGATGAAAAAAATCTAATGTTTTTGACAATTTTGCATATTAATTTTTTGCATGTTATTGCTAGCATAATAAATACCAACAAAACGTTAATAAATTCTAATCCTTATCCGAAGAGGGAGTTTTGTATTTAAATTCAAGGACCTACTGAACCTTTAAAAGATTGACATGTTTATTTCAGTCATACTAGAATGAGAAGGTGAGTTCTTTTCTATGCATGGGTTGAATAATTAACCAGTAAATCCAAAAATAATTAAAAGACTAATAAATTATGAAAATGTATGAAATCAGGTGGAAGAAAAAAAGAATCAGCACAGAAGAAAACCTTCGGCTGAACTAGTTAGCTGAACAATACATGAGCTGTGCAATTTCTATTTAGCCCTGCTGTAATAAATAACCCAAATTGACAAGAACCGAGATTCATCCTTGAGAAGGTCACTGATGGAAATACCAATCTGGTACATTGGACTAATGAAAGGGGTGGAATGTGAGAGGGGAGAGTTTAAGGGCAGAGCTGAGAGTGAGATCATAAAGCGCACAGAAAGGAAACAAGGTTTACGGGAGAAAACATTAGGTTGTAAAAGGATAGTAGGAAAAGCATATTGACAATGATTCCCTATGATTCTTGCCTGAAATACTCATCCAAAAAAAATCAAACTAAAGAGGTATATGCTTTGTTTTGCATTAATATTAACTGGTCTGGTTACTGTACTAATAAATAAGGTCAGGATTTTGCACACTCCTATGTAGTATAATGAAATGGTGAGTAATGCATATACATGAAATCCTTGTTCATGCTAACAAAAAAGCTCCATGCCTACATTTAACTTGATGACTAAGGCATGAAAAATAAAAGGCCAACTTGGAAATCCTGGCATTTCCACAGATAAAGATTTCCCACTAGCAGCCATAATACTTCAGAAACAAGTTCTTTTGACATGTACAACAAAGAACAAGGACTAAAGGTCTCGTGTCAAAATCTGAAGTGACTAATTCTGCTTTATTCTTCAGCAAGAAATATGAACGTTTCCTAAGAAGTTCATTATAGAAATGTGGTGTGTTTGAACTGCGGAATAAGAACTGTGGAAATTACATCTGTTTTTTTGAAGGTCATTCATGTTGCATATGACATTGAGCAGCAGGAGACTAAGTTGTTGCTGAGATTACTTACATAAAGAACAAGTTTGCATTTAGCTACAGTAATAGAAAAAGATGGAATTCCCTTAATATTTAAAGTGCTTCATGGTTTTAGGCAGTGCTTTAATACATGCATTAAATGCAATGCTCTCCACATTGCTTGCACCATTTAGAATTCATATGGGACACTTTCACCATCTGTGCTTCAACTGCAATGAACTGCACAGTTTGCATGTATTATTGAGGGAGAATAAAGTATTTAGACCATTTATGTAAGAATAATAACTTATACATTTGACTACAATCATACCTCTTTTGTTATATTTTAAAAATGTCTTGGTACGTTTGGTGGGTTATTGAGTAGTCTCTTTTTTTTCAAAGTCAAAAGCAAAAAAATCATCATGATGCATGGTATTAGTTTCATTAATGAGTCAAATAGCAAAGTAACTCAAAAGGTAAGTAACGTTTATTTAGGTAGCATCTTTTCATTGTTAAAATCTAGTGCCCAGTGCTATACAATAAATTAATATCCTTTTAACACTAGAACAATGATAAGCATTTATTTCTAACCATAACTGTTGCAGCCCTAACAGTAAAGGGAAAATGCATATAAAATTGAATGCCAGCATAAAAGATTCAGTTGACTACAAAATCTGTCATCAATATATCTATTTAACTGTGCAGTGTCGAAATGCAGAAGTTAGAAGCTTCACGCATATCGTTTTGATTTTATTTTGTCCACACTGGGTATTTAACGTTCACAGATCACAATTCATTACGTTATTTTCTTCCATTTCGCATTTCTTTTTGTGTTGGACAGGGAGAGTACCTTGAACATAATTAGATACAAACTTTACAGCAGAAATTCTGATAAGCTACTCAAGGCATTGAGATCAATTAGTGTACCAAAGAAATCACTAAGGTTACTGTACATCTAATACTGACTATAGTAACAGGGCATCTCCAGGTTGATGTTCGGCTGCAATAATTATATTCTTTATTTTGTCAAGATTCTCTTAGTTGATTTGTAGCCCGATAGTGATTATTGATCTTCTCTTCGGGGTCCTCAAAGCGTGATAATTTATATCCCTATATATAATTTATATCCCTATAATCCAAATCTTGGATCCCTATGTTCTGGAGCACAGCCAAAACCTGCTATTTGTTCTGTCATTGGCATCTTACTGATTGTTTCATCCATTAGAGGCATCAATCAAACTACATAGCTTAATATGCTAATAGCATGGTAAAGAAACCCACATTAGCCAACACAAAACATCAGTCATAAGCAATCCAATTTAAGTATAAATTACATTAATGGTTCTAGAATCAAAGCAATAAATTATTTCAGTAAAACGTCAAATTAAATTTCAGGGTTGTAAAATAAAGGCTTAAGAAGGAGTGATCATCCCGAATATTAAATTAAATCTGAGGAACTAGAATTGGCCTGAACCCCTAACTATCTGTGGTTCAGTATTCACGGTTACACCTACTCCCAGATATTTCTGTGAAATGTAATTCCAAATTATTTGTGAAGAAATCATGCATTAGCAGACTTTTTCTGTAGAGCGTATATCACATTTTGGAACGAAAAGGCAGCATGGGAACCTGATATAGCAAAGAACAATGTTACTTGAGATGCTATTGGCTCCCGTTTGCAAAGCACCCAATCCAAGAGCACCAATAATTTTTCTTCACGCTGATTGCCGGTACCCCCAAGAGCAGACATAAGAGAGACCATGGATGTTAGCTTCACCGGTAGTGCTAAGACGGTTTCCACTGTGCATATTAATGCTCATAAAGTATTTTTGGTGTTTAATCTATTGAAATAGACAGTTATAAACATTTTAGGCAAAATAGCTGAGTGGGGTATGAATTAATTAGCAACATAGAAAATTTTTTTTTTTTGAAAAGATGAAGATGAAAATATGATCATGGTCTGGTTAAACACTTTTCCCATACATGTAACTTTAATTAGCACCAAAAAACTACATCATTTTAATTAATATTTTTTCAAACTGTTCCATCATTTTAGAAAAAATAGGAAAAATATTTGTGTTCATTTAAATGTAACTCTGGTGCAAACATTCAACATTGCCCACAAACTGTGCATCCTGAGATTTAGAAGAGACATTTACTGATGGATCAACTGTGACCTTTCTGACCTCCAGCCTGCGCTGTCATGTCACACACCAACCAATTCTTTAATTTTGGCTTTTCACACTGAGTCAAAGAAAGGCCGCTGCCTCGGCCTCCTTCTGCCTCGCTCACTCAAGGGTGCAATGATGAAGGAGATGGAGAACGAGGAAGGGTGAGCAGAGTGAGATAGAAAGAGGGAAGGTGACGGAGGAGAACGAGAGGAGTCGCTGTGTGAGTGATAAAGCGCCTCAGGCTGCCTTAATGAAAAGCCTCTCGTGGCGATGGAGAGATTGCCTCTGGAATGGGCTGCTGATGGGAGAAGCAGCAGCTCGGTGCAAAATGCAAACTAATTAATGTGTTGAAGGAGCTGGGGTGACAGAGGGGAGATTAGAGCCACTCACAGTGCAACCTGAGCTAAGGAGAACTGGACAAGTATGCCTTACATTCAGGATGAAGAGGTATAACGACATTGATTTCATATGGATAGCATGTTATGCTGCTGCTAAGCCTAAATGTTTCCACTATAATTTTACCTGCAACAATCTTACAATCAGATTATAAAAAAAATTGATGTATGAATGGTGCGAGAGATTGTCCCTCTGTATGTTTACACAAATGGTGTTTCTATGGACTTAACCATAAACAGCTGTTACCATTAGCCCTATTCCTGAGAGCATTTCATAAAGCAGAAATGGATTGTTAATGCCTACAGTGTAGTGTGTGAATTAGTTATATAAACTGAAAACACTCCCAGGAACAACAGTTCCTGCTGATGCTTTCAAAAGTGCTTGTGCAGATAAAAGCAAAATTATCTGGATGGTTGGAAACACTAAGAAGTATAATGTCATATGGCATCTGATTCACTTGAATGAATCAGTGATTTGTTTTGGGTTTGTTCTACCATAAAAACTCAGTTTGTTCATAATGAAATGTCCAAAATGAAAAAGACTTTCTATGGATTCCAATGCAAAAACTTTACATTTATGTTTATTTATAAATAAATCTGTATTCCAGGTATGACATAATTCAGTTCTGTAGCAGCTTTTGCACCCTTTATATTTTAGCCATGGTTTTATTACTGCTTACTCAGTTAGCAACAACAAATGAGATAAGAATATTAAAATATCCTTTATATTAAATCTGAAAAAATATTTGTAACGAAATTATAAACAAATCACACACAATCAAATCAGTATAACTAATTATGCTGTACTGACTGTTCTTGATTTTCTTTTTTTACTAAATAAGAACATGATCTCTTTACAATTTTATGTATTTGGTTTGTTTTCAGTGTACAAGCAAATATTTAAAAAAATAAAATTAAAAAGATAAACTGCAAAATTGTATTCTTTTTTTACATTACTGCAATAGTGAGATATTCAGATTGAAAGATTTCTTGTTAAAAAGTGTGGCATTTTTTTTATTACTGATGTGGTTGACTCTAATGAAGTCTGAATCTATAAAAGCAAGCTTAAGGAAGTCACTTTAAAAGGTGAGATTGTTACTTAATTCAAAGGACTGTATTGAGCATACAAATCTAAATTTATCTGATGCTGCCATTTTATTTCTTTCTTTCTTTCATTACGTCTGTCTTTGCATTACAGGCATACCAAATAGGGATGTTGTGTTTTTAAGCAACAGGGGGAGCACTGGAGTGCACAGTGTATGGTTACAATTAGTATGGGGATAAAACTGGTTCTGTTTATCCAGTTGTTGGATCAGAGTTTATATACATCAAAAAATCCTTAAAAAAAGAAATATTTCAAAAAAAAATTCTTTACTCTTTATAAAAAATATTGTTCATTTCAGAAAAATCTCTCCTCTTCATGTCTGAAGGCTCAGGGGAAATGTGTCTTGGAGCAATTGTCTATAAAGGTGCGAATACATGAGACAACAATACTGCCCAGGTGTGACAGTAATTAAAACATAATTAAATAATGTTGCTTCAGTAAACGTATGAATAAATCATACTTGCCACTGGTAGCTAAACTGCAGTGATAACACAAATCTCCAGGAAAAAGATTTACTTTTATTATCCCACTAGACATCTAGAGAAATCAGGAAACCAACAGTTTTTTCCTGAGTTTAGTAGTCTATAGAAATAACATCTCTCTTGCTGTTTTTTAAGGTCTGATGGACTCATCTGGAAAAAGTAACTGATAATGTGGGTACTTCGATCTCCTAGGTCATCAACATTGATTTGCTCCAAGGTGGAAATGCTAAAATGAGCACCTGTGTCAAAGCAAATCAAACCAAAGGAAAAGGAGGGAGGTGAAAAGTGACAGGAACAAATACAGACAAATATAAAAAGTGAGAAAGAATCTCCGGCTGATTGGACACCTAATATGACAGACACGTCAAAGGTAATAAAAAAACCTGTCAACCTGTCACTGCTCTGGCTTTTCAATGCCTTAACACAATCTTACATCACATGAGCTTTCTGAAGTAAAAAAACTTCTGAAAAGTCACAGTCTGGCAGTCTGCCACACTTATTTTTACATCCTTCATTATCTGCATTGTTATCTTTTATCATTTCAGCTATGCAAAATAACAAGCTGCTGAGTGGCAAAAATGATAATTTCCCACAGGATTGATAATGTAGCTGCATCTGTGTCAATCAAGAGGTGGGGAAGTTTGTAAAAAATTAAACTCCATCCTATTGGCACCTCAACCGCCAGCAGCTGAAAACACCCAGGGAGGGTGTGCAGGAAACTAATGAACTAGTGGCATTTAAGATGCAATTCAGTAACATAACCAGGGGATTTTTAATATCAAGAAAAAATGATTGACAGACTTTCAGTCGAACCTCTACTGGCTCTCAAATGTGTGTGTTCACAAAATATTAGGAAACCGTTCTACCAGGGAATCATAATGACAACTTATCTGGAGAACAAATCTATATTTGGCACCCCATAATGACCACCCAGGAAAAAAAAAACGTAACAGCCCTGTCTGGCTGAGGAGGTAATTTTATTTATTGAGTGTACAATAAATAACATTACTGCCGCAAAACTAAATGCACGGGAAAGTGATGTATTGATGCATACAAACTCATATCGAGCAGAGACACAGATTGTAAGTTGATTTTATTAATTTCTTTTATGAGGCATAATTTTTCAAAACAAAAGCCTGGCCTTTTGGGCAGACAGCTTGAACTATCATTACAATTTTCTATATTGCAGCTAATAGCATCATTAGTCTATGCTTCATTGCTGTGGCACTGCAGCAACATTTTACTATACAGATAAGCTGGAGAATAAGCAGGGAGCAACTGTAAGCTGATTTTTAAATGGGTGTCCAAGGTTAAAAAAGTTAACAGGAATTCCAGAAAATCCGAACCATTTTATTGCACATTTCTGTATCATAGCATTCACTACAGCACACTGCAAACATCACCAGTTTTTACTGATTATAGATTACATGGCCATAACATTCTGACCAGCGACAGACTAGGTGAAAAACATTGATTTCTTATACAATAATGGCTCCTGGGAGTGGACAGGATATATTAGGAAACAAGTGAACTCGGTGCCCTTGAAATAAATGTGCTGGGAGGGGAAAAAATGGGCAAAAGTAATGACTTGAGAAACTCCTACAGGAGCCATGTTAAGATTACTAGACAGCTGAGAAATTGAACCACCATAACTACAGCAGTGGCGGAAAAAGGCCCAGCAAACTGATTCAGTATACCCATAAACTGATCAAAATGGGAACATAGGGAACCAGATAACCAGTGAAAGGCTGCATCCAAAAGGGCTCAAGTGACTACAGTGGCTAAATGAGGATCAAAAATGAACAGCACAGCAATGGATGAAGGGTATTTTTGGTCTCATAAACACAGTATTTTAATATTTTACCAGCCTTAACTGTGGTCTAAGACCACCTGTTGCCTAGATTAATGTAACTTGGACAGGTACCACCATATTTTCTTTAATTGTTATTTAATTACAAAGTAAATTAAAACTGTGCTCTCCTTTAGCATCAAACACATCAAGGCCAACATCATTGTCTAATAATGCATTGGTCCCCCTGTTTACTGCCAAAACAGTCCTAGCCTGTTGATACATGGCTCCTGAAGATGTGCTGGGGTATCTTACACTGAGATGATAGCAGCAGATCCTTTGCATCCTGTAAATTGCAAGATGAAACCACCACAGATCCTATTTGATTAACCGGCACTTATCGTAGATGCTTGATTGGTATGAAAACTAGAAAATTAAAAAGTATAACCCATTATCAGGAATGAAGATTTATTTTTGGATGGGAGGTAAAAGGTGAGAAAACAGGAGAAAAAGTCAAGTTGCCTTCTATTTAGGCACTTATGATTGACTCAGAATGTACACCAACAACAAACAGGATCTTCCACAATGCTTTTTGGGGTGGTACATGTCAAACTAACATCTACATGAAGGGCCGGACCCAAAGGTTCCCAGCAGAATATTTCCCAAAGAATCACACTGCTTCCGAAGGCCCGCATTCGTTCCATGTTGCATCCCAGTGCCATGTGTTTTCCAGGTAAATGACAGACCAACATCTAATCATCTACATTATGTAAAACAATGTGTGACTCATCAGATGAGGCCACCTGCATCCTTGCCTCCGTGGTCCAGGTCTGATGCTCCTGTGGCCATTGTTGCTCCTTTTAGTGCTGGACAAGGGTAGGCACTGACATCTGGCAATGCAGTCCCACATACAAGAAACTGCACATTGTGTTTTCACACCTTTCTATCAAAACCAGAAGGGCTTATGTTTGAGTCTCTGCAATTTAGGATAACACTTATGGTGGGTACCTTAACGGGTTTCTTGCGTGCTGACTCTGCCTCGTTGTTCTCAGCCTCCTCGTGCTCCTTGCAGCCTTGGGGGAGGTTGGAGTAGTTGGCCAGGCTGCTGAGAAGAGATGACACCATTGGACTGGTGTCCATCTCCTCCTGCAGAGACACCAAAACGCAGATATCATAGGTTAGCAGTGGTGGAGTTTATTTTATTCATTGGTATATAACTGCTGTCTTGATTGATTCCTGAATAATCTTCAAATGTGTGAATTTCAAGGAGCAACCAAAAAACTCTCACAATGTTTCTTATTAGATCCAGAATCCAACTGAGAGGAGATTGTAAATACATCTGTGCAAAGCTGAAGTAAATTGCATTGTTTAAGCTCTTTCCTGTAGCAGTGTGAGATTCATTTGCATTAACACAAGGTTCCCACATGCCCTTCACATGATAACTGCCCTCATTAATCAATGTCAGGTGCCCTTTTCAAAAACTAAATAGTGAGAATGAGTAAAATTTGCATCCAGCGTTCAATGCTGAACGTGTGTATTAAACTTCTGAACATATTACTGTGTCTGTGCAGAGTGGACTTTACCTCAAACAAGGCCATGTTCTTTCCGTCATATTGCTGACTCTTTTCAGCGGCAGCTTCACTGCTGTTGATGAAGGGGCTGCTCTCTTTGGGGATACTGTCACCTGAAAGAAACAAGACATACACAAACTCTGTTTAGACAGCCAAAAGATAGACCAAACCTTCAGGGAGAATATTAAGTCACATTAAGCCTTTTTTTTAGCAAACAGTAAATTTCAAAAGAACACATACTTCTTAAAGATATTACTTTTTTCTGGTTAAGTGTAGAAAGACAGACATAAGGTTTAAATTACAGGATGTAAGCCAAGAAAGGACGGGAGGCTTGTCATCTCTGTCAGAGAGGCAAAGAAACAGAATGAAAGCTAATGGACTGTGCAATCACAATATGTGCAGCGCTATATATCCCATATGTCCAAGACCAGAA
This sequence comes from Valencia hispanica, assembly GCA_963556495.2. NCBI lineage: Eukaryota > Metazoa > Chordata > Actinopteri > Cyprinodontiformes > Valenciidae > Valencia > Valencia hispanica. The sequence continues at coordinate 9,121,630 of OY747708.1, read as the reverse complement.
AATCTCAATCAGCCTCATGCTACACTTAAAACAAGACTATCCCTAGTCTAAAAACAATTACCACTGAAACATCATAAGAAATCCTTTCCAGCTTCTTTGTCAACAAAACCCTGAGAGGATGAAGCAGAGTGATGTTATTTTGGGTGACAGCAAGCTTAAGGCACCAAGGCTCGATGTAGAAGCATCTGTCCACAAGTTCTCACACCCAGACCAAGAGCAGGTCTCAAAAACAAAGCAAAAAAATGCCTCAGAACGAAGGGATGAAAAGATTTGCAATTGGCTCTCTGCAAATCTTTTGGGTCTTACGGTGGGTTGTCGGTTTAAACCCCTGCTCCGTTCATCTCAGGTGTTGGGCAAGACACTTCACTCGCCTTGCCAGCTGGTAGTGGTCAGAGGGCCTGGTGACGACGATTGTATGGCAGCCTCCCTTCTTTCATTCTGCCCCACGGCAGCTGTGGCTACAATGTAGCTTACCAACCATCAGTGTGTGAAAGAGTGAAGGACTGATTGGAGAGTCCTCAGACCTGATAAAGCTCTATACAAATGCAGGCCATTTAACATTCTAACATTTCTGATATCATTGACAGTCACTGATCTCAGACATCAGACCCTGATAACATGATTACTAAACATGTCACCTCATGACTTTTTGTTCCCTTTACAACAATAGCTCTTGTTTTAATTTGCTGACTACAGGAATTTCTTGGTAGGCTTAATTGAGGTACAGTGGGGCAAAAAAGTATTTGGCAGCAACTGATTGTGCACGTTTTCCCACTTAACCCTTAAACAGGCAACGTGCACCAGGGGATTCACACTCTGACATCATGTGGGGGGAATTAAGAGAGGCTTTTTTTCATCAAGTTATGTTTTATCAATAGTTTTGCCTGGCATTAGTGTGTGGGTCACTTGATGTGGTTGAGGTCATCTGTCATCGTTTAGTCAGACTTCCCAGAATCCATCATGGCCGCCAGTGGTGCAGGACATGCCACCAACATATGTTAACATTTACTACAAAATGATATGCTGTCATGCATAATAGCCCAAATGTATTTTTTATACTTCAATGTTTCAACATAAATTTATATTTTGGCTCAGGGTATTTTGGCTAGCTGTTTTTATGAAAAAGAAAGGCAAGTACAGGAATGGAGGAGAGGATGAGGGTGATGGAGGATATTCCTGCAAGCTCTTCAGATTATGACTCAGCCAGTGATGAAGATGAGGAAGTCATCTTCTCTCAGCATGAGCTAGAGATAGAGAGTGATGAAATGAGGAGAAGGTGGAGGACAATGAGGACATAGATCAGAAGTCCAAACAAGCCAAGAGATTCAGGTGTTTTATGTGGTATTTTGGATTGATAAAATAAATTTGTGTGGGTAAAAATAGATGTCAGATTTGTATGTAGCTTATTTACAAATGTTAAAAATGTTATTTATTTATTTTTTACAGCTGGCGCAAGAAAAGATTTGACCACCAATCAATGGCAGCTGCCAGCAATTTCAGAGTGCCAGAGGAGCTGTCGACTCCTTTGAACTATTTCTCAAAATCTTTCGATGATGAGCTCTTCCAGCATATTGCAGAACAGACAAATCTTTATAGCTGTCAACAGATTGGAGCCAGCATCAACACCACTGTAGACGAGCTCAAGTCATTTGTTGGTATCAAGCTAATCATGGGAGTGGTGAAAATGCCATCTATGGATGATTACTGGTCAGAAGGCACACGCTATCCCAAAATAGCCAATGTGATGCCAGTAAAAAGAGTCAATTGTCTGTCAAGATTCATTCACTTTCAAAATAATGAGACATCAAACCCCACCAAGAACCGCCTCTGCAAGATCACACCAGTGCTGGAGCACATTAGGAAGAAATGTTTAGAATGGAAAGTGAAAACCAGTTCTCAATCGATGAAATGATGGTCCCTTATAAGGGGAGAAAGGCAGGGTCTCTCCGACAATATCTGCCAACCAAAGCTCACCATTGGGGGATCAAGATTTTTGTTAGAGCAGGTGTTTCTGGCATTGTTTATGATTTCCTGACATACAGTGGCAAGAGCACATTTGGGACAGACCATGGTCCCGTCAAAGAACTTGGACTTGCGGCAAATGTGGTTGTTCAACTCTGCAAGACCATCAGGAACCCACTTCTCTGTCACTCATAGTGCATCTGAAGGACTCATTTGGCTTGCGAAGTCTGGGAACCATCCGCAAAAACAGGCTACAAGGATGTACTCTTGAGGATGACCGTACACTGCTGAGGCAAGGAAGGGGCAGCTTTGACTACAGGGTGGATAATAAGGCTGAAATGGATTGACAACAAAGCTGTGACCTTAGCTAGCTCCTATGCTGCAATTAGCCCTGTCAAAGAAGTAAGGCATTTTTCCAGAGAGGAGAGAAGAAGAGTTGCTGTTCCTTGCCCAAACATAGTGTCACAATACAATGTCCACATGGGAGGAGTTGATCTTGCTGACATGATAGTGGCCTTGTACTGCACTACTTTAAAGTCCCACCGGTGGTACCTGTGCCTCTTTTGGCAAATGGCTGATATAGCAGTCAACAATGGATGGTTGCTATATCGCAGAGATGCCAAGAGCATTGTGCAAAAGCACAAAAAGCTCAAGACATTTAAGCTAGAGGTTGCGGATGCACTTATCCATGGTGGAAAGAAGAAGGGAAGGCCATCCAGGGGAGCAGACATGGATATGCACAGTCCCACCAGATGCATCCAGAGACCAACAACCCCAAGACCAGTGGCCGATGTCCGTTGTGATGACTTCCCAGTTTTTACTGAGAAGGGAAGGTGCAGATTCTGTCCAGACGGACAGACAAGAACTTTTGTGCAGTAAATGTGGTGTTCGTCTGTGCATCGTTTCTGGAAAAAGCCCACATAACTGCTTCCAACTGTTCCACAACAAGAAAATATAGAAAGAAATAGAAAAGAGATGGAAAAAAGGTGACTTGATTGTTAATTTGTAAGTGCCTTTTTCTTTGTAAATCAGTTATAGTGATTAGATGTTTTTTTTCAGGTACAAAAAAGTTCAGGTTTGAGTTACCGGTCTGCTTATTAGACAGGAAGGGTGGAGGAAATATGATGCTCTCTATTTATTGAAAGAGGAAAGTATACCCAGAGAGCAATCAACTATCAAAAATGTATAATTTTTCTTCTCCACATTAAATGTTTATTTTTACCATTTTGACTCATTTATTTACCTTAATAAGGTAATGTATCCCAGGAGACACAACTCATTAAATTAAAAATACACAAGATATTAAAAAAATAATGATGAGAATGTTTTACTTAGATCTTAAATACTATAATATCAAGATTAAATTAAATTAAATTAGATTAAAGATTTGATTTCCACTTGTGCCTGTTTCAGGGTTAAAAAGATGAGAGAAGTCTGCAACCTTCATCATAGGTACACTTCAACTGTGAGAGACTAAATGTGAAAAATCACCATGAAAGAAATCATCATAGTCAGATTTTTGAAGAATTTATTTGGATTTTTAAAGATTTTATATGGTGCAGTAAATAAGTATTTGGTCAATAACAAAAGTTCATTTCCTCCTTTGTAAAGTAACCTTGGTTGGCAATGACAGAGGGCAAATGTATCCTGTAGGTTTTCACCAGGTTTGCACACACTGTAGCTGGTACTTTGGCCCATTCTTCCATCCAGATCTTCTCTAGAGCTGTGATGTTTTGGGGCTGTCGCTGTGCAACACAGACTTTCAACTCCCTCGACATACTCTCTAATGGATTGAGGTCTGGGGATTGGCTAGGCCACTCCAGAACCTTGAAATGCTTTTGACGTAGCCACTCCTTCGTTGCCCTGGCGGTGTGTTTGGGATCATTGTCATACTGGAAGATCCAGCCACGTTTCATCTTCAATGCTCTCACTGATGGAAGGAGATTTTTTCCCAAGATTTCATGATACATAGCTCCATTCATCCTTTCCTTAATAGAGATCAGTCGTCCTGTCCCCTTTGTAGACAAGCAGCCCCAAAGCATAATGTTTCCACTCCCATGCTTCACAGTGGGTATGGTGTTCTTGGGATGCAACTCATAATTCTTCCCCCACCAAACACGGCGAGTGACCTTTATACCAAAAAGTTCTATTTTGTTCTCATCTGACCACGTGACATTCTCCCAATTCTGCTCTGGATCATCCAGGTGGTCTCTGGCAAACTTTAGACGGGCCTGGGCATGTGCTGGCTTAAGCAGGGAAACTGCAGGATTTTAATCCATGACAAAGTAGTGTGTTACAAAGAGTAAACCTTTGTTACTGTGGTCCCAGCTCTCTTCAGGTCATTGACCAGTTCCTCCCGTGTAGTTCTGGGCTGTTTCCTCACCGTTCTCAAGATCATGTTTTCCCCAAGAGGTGAGATCTTGCATGGAGCCCCAGGTCGAGGGAGATTGTCAGTGATCTTGTATTTGATCCATTTTCTAATAATTGCTCCAAGAGTTGACCTCTTTTCACCAAGCTGCTAGCCTATTGTAGATTGGCTCATCCCAGTCTTGTGCAGGTGTACAATATTGTCCCTGATGTCCTTGGACAGCTCCCTGGTCTTGGCCATTGGGGATGTTGGAGTCTGACTGTTTGAACGTTTGGACAGGTGTCTCTTATACAGATAACACGTTCAAACATGTGCCATTAATACGGGTAACTAGTGGAGGATAGAAGAGTTTCTTAAAGAAGGAGTAACATGTCTGTGAGGGCCAGAGTTCTAGCTTGTTTTTAGGTGTCAAATACTTATTTTCCGCACCATTATACAGATAAATTCTTAAAAAATCATACAATGTGATTTCTTGGATTTTTCTTTTACATTCTGTCTCACACATCTGAAGTGTACCTACGATCAAAATTACAGGCCTCGCTCATCTTTTTAAGTGGGACAACTTGCACAATCGGTGGCTGCCAAATACTTTTTGCCCCCCCCGTAGATGATTATGTTTGAGGGATTGCATAGGTTTTTTCCCCTTTAATTAGGCACCAATTTTAACTCAGCAGGTACTTCAGTGTTGCACTCATAGATCAATCAAAGAGATCAATTTAGTTTCAGATGAATTTCATATGATTAAAAAAAGTATAAAACAAAATACTTGGGAAATCATCCTGTTATAAATGAATTTCAACATTAAAATTTTCTAGCAAAATTTTGCCAAATTATTTTACAAAGCAGGTTGCTCATGTTCAGGTTTGTGTCAGGCTTCAACTTATCCCGGCAGTCAGAAGTTTAGAGGTGAGGTACAGCCAAGAGAGATTTTCCATCACATTGCTACTGAACCTTTTTGTTGCACAGTAAAGTGTGAAAAGATAAATATGATTACATTGGGTATAACCAGCAGCAAATAATCAGGAGTTATACTAAAAGGCATAATGATCAGGATCAGAATAACTATAGCAGTGGTGTAAAACATTTGGTTGTTTGTTTTGGCGGGCAACCATATCAGTCCACATTAGAAAAGTAGACTGCTATCGTTGTAGATTACCATTGTAAACTGTCATATATTAATTTCAGGCTTGGAAAGATGACGTAAAAATGTTCTTGTTGGTGGTGAAATTATAATATAACAAACAACTTTAACCTATTGTGGATTTTCTCTGATCCACACAAGGTCACAATTATACATACAGAGTCAAATGCACAGTAGATGCTCACCAATATCTAGATCAATGTCTCTGAGCAGCTTGGAGAGACATCACACAATTGTTCTAGCGACCAACAAGCATCTAGCATGATTCTGGTGGGATATTTGACCATCCTTCTTGACAGAATTGGTGAGAATTTCCTTTTAAAAGACCCATTATTGAGAATATACCGCATAGCTCTTCAAAACAACATAAATTTAATGCTCAAGCCCTAACCATAAAAAATGATATTACAATGATTTCTGAACCATCTTAACTTCTTTTCTGTTGTTATGGTGTATGAGCCTGCTGCAGGCAGGGAACTAGTTCAACTGTGGGTTTATAAGTACAACAGGGACAAGCAGAGCAATGCACCTGCACCTTGATGCAGGTTCATCCACAATTCAACATTTCTCTCTGACCATTGTACAGGAAAGCATAACCAAAAAACAGATGTTGTCTTTAATGAAAGAGAGTTTGGTCTGGAGACGTGTTTAAAACAAAAAATGTTTTGATTAAAAATAAAAAATTACATCCCCACAGTAAATTAAAAGCTTGTCAATTATACAAATTGTCATAACCGGTCACTTTTCAAATAGAATTTCAGGTGCATTTTGCTGTCTGAGAATGTAAGCAGAAAATACAAACATGAGACCAGTTTTATTTTTTATGTAGCTTTTACGTTAGTTTATTTTGCTTTTTTCCCTAAAGGGACAGCATGTACATTGTGTGAAAGTCAGAGAGTTAAACTAAAAAAAGGGAAAAATTATTTAGAGGAACTTTATTAACCATCTGGCCATATTTAAATACTGTTTATGTGGGAACAAAAAGAGAATCAAGCAGTTGTAAATACACTGCCAAAGACCAAGTTTCATAATGACACGGTTTGCTAACAAGCGTATAATAGTCTATGGTTTTTTTTTATTTTATAAAACCCTGATGAATAAATGAGACTAGTGTTAATTTAGTTCAGAGTGGTAAGGAGGTGAACTATGAACATAATTTAGTTTTAACCCAACTGTTAAGTGTGAACTGGGACAACACTGACTATTGCCATCAATCAAACCTTCGAAAGGCACCACAGGTGCTGAGGATGAATAAAAATGTCATAAAAACTCCCATATCACAACCACTCTGAGCAGAACGATTAAATTCAGAAGCACTTTGTGCACTGCAAATGACAAAGGTCTTGGTTGTGAAGGTTGCACAGTGTCAACTGTCTCATTTGCACCTTCGAGCATAACTTGAGGGAGACAGCAGATTGCTCTCCCTCTGGCTCTCGGTCTTGTCTTGGACTGAACACTGTGAGACTGAGTTATTTATAGCTAGGATGCTGCAGCACTGATGTCGGAGCAGGCCTAACAGACGGCACGCCGTTGTACAGAGACAACGCAATAGGGCCACTCAGACAGAGGGCACAGAGAAAATGGGGCAGTGTTAAAGGATTCTTTGAAGAGCGGAGAATTAAAACGGTAGGAGTGAGGTGAAGGAGGTGAAAGAAGAAGAATGCAGATAAAAAGATGGAGGGTGACACAGATAGATGGGGAGAGATTGAAGAGTAAAAGGGAGAGTGATAAAGGCTCAGGATGAAATGGGAAGCCGCAGAGGGAGAGTAGAGCCACACTTATGTCTGGCTGTAAAATGTAAAAGCTCCTGCAACATTTAAGGTTCAGCTCACTCTGACCTGCAGGTTAAAATAAACATGGCTGCTAAAAGGGAGACTAAAGTGTCATGCAAAGGGCTTGAGAGAGCATGTGGATTATTCTGTTATTTTACTCTGGATGGATGGATGGGTGGGTGGGTGGATGGATGGATGGATGGATGGATGGATGGATGGATGGATGGATTCAGTATTTGTGGAAAATCTACCTATTTTTTTCATAGAGCATAACTAAAATATTCACAAGAAAATGCAACTTGGGAAGCTGAAATTTCTAGGCACAATTGTACTTAACATGCTATTGGCTGGCATTTGAGAAGCAGCCAATCCAGGAACAGCATTCATGTTGCTTGGCGCTAGTTGGCTGTAACCCTAACAGCGGATATAAAGAGGACTGTAGACATTAGCTTCTGTAGTAGTGCTAAGACTGATTTTACTGTGTGCATTAATGCATATTAAGGTATATTTGGTATTACTATTTAAATAAGTAGTTTTTGTCACAGTGCCTGTGGTGCCTAACTCCCACGAACTCCTGAAAACCTGTGATAGCACAGTGTGTGATGTCACACAAGGTAGGCCTTCTACTAATTAAAAATATTTTATTTATTACTGTCCAATACTATACAGACCACTCTTTGCTGGTCGAAATTGTAATGTTTCACAGGTTTTGACATTTCAAAGACATTTTGCCATGAAAGGCCTTCAGATTTGTGAACGAGTGTTTAAAAGCATATAAGCAGAGCAGTTTTTAAAGGACCAAAAGGACAAGTATTAACCATAGACATGAACAAACCTATGGGAAACAGGCACAAAGACAACTATTCGTTCTCGTTGTTTAACTCTACCTGGCTCTTTTCTTCTTATCATCTAATAATTTAAATCCCCTCCTCAATGGGATACTAGATTCCTTCTTTTTTGGGCAGCTTTGAGAACAGTTTTGCTCTGACCCCATCTCCAAAGCAGCTTATCTATTCTCAGTCTGATGGGATCTGAACAACAATGGCTCCTCGCTATCAAACCCTCTATTTATGGTTGAAATGCAGAGCTTCACCACTCCCTGAGTGTCTTTCTGTCATCGGAAATCCATCATAAAATCACTAAAGTTTCACTTCTGAGATTTTTTTTTAATAGCTGGGGCTTAGCGCACAGAGGCTTATACAGAGCTTACTGTCATGCCATCAACAAAATGAAAGAATTTTCCTCCTTGTGATTGTTTGTGTGTTTTATGTGCTTATCATTCCTCTATGAAGATATCATCATCTCCTAACTAGCATAATATCAAATGACACAAAGCAAGTCTTGAGTCGTGTTTAATTTCAATTCATAGCCAATCCTAAAAAATAAATCAGAAGTTATGTATTATAGTTTTCAGTTGTGTATAATAAACGGTTTGGTTTTAAACTGTCTAAATTCAAACTGGTAGGCCTATGTGCTTCAATCAATTGTTTTAATATTTACTCGAAAGTCGTCTGTGAAGTCTGCATGCAGTGGATGTCAACCTTCTCTGAGATGTGTTATCTGGTTTTCAACTGTTGATTCTCAGGCCTTTAGGTCATCTTTAAATGGAGTTAACAGGTTAACTGAGATTCAGGAGCAAGGCCACGCCCCAAACACGCTTCATAAATCATAATCAGTCTTGACTCGATTCACCCGGTACCTCGCGCCCGCTCTACGTCTCTAATCACGATAGACATATAAACTCTGCCTGCCCTTCATCCCTCGTCTTTCTCGTTCGTTTTCACCCCTCCCTTCCCCTCCCTCAAGGTCCTGCCGACTTGCCTTCTCTTTTCTGGGTCCTGTTGACTCGCCTTTTCTTTTCCGGGTCCTGCCGACCCGCCTTCTCTTTTCCGGGTCCTGCCGACCCGCCTTCTCTTTTCCGGGTCCTGCTGACCTGCCTTCTCTTTTCCGGGTCCTGCTGCCCTCTTGACCCTCCCCTTTTTTTTCGCAGCATCCATTGGGCACAGCCTCCCTGTTCTGCGCTCCAGTTCACTCCTGTACCACCTCGTCTAACGTCTCTCTCTTTTAGGTTCCGTCTGGGGGGGGGGGGGTCCTGAGCAGGCTCGGAAAGACGATTTCCCAAAGACTGCACCCCCACACTAAGTCTTCCTCCGTGTCTTGGGCGACGCCTCTCCCCAGACCATTCAATTCTCCATGCCTTCAATAAACCTTTAAATTCTGAATCTGTAGTGTTGTCCTTGCTAGGGAACCATAAGCAACTCAAATACAGCGTGATCTTTCTAACCTCAGAGGATGGACTGCAAATTTAAAATGTTCAGTTGATGTACCTTCAAATGCTTCTGTGTTGCTTTTTTTGCAAATACCATTGTCTGTTGCTACTGACAAACATTTTGGAATATAGCAAAGAGTCGTTTTAATATTGTCGCCAAAGTTCATCATGCAAAGCTGTGCACATGCTTCTTTGTTTTAAACTGTCTGAGCATTTTGAAAGTATAGCCAACACCTGTCCATGAGACAGCTTTTTTATCTTCTTCTTACTTATAATTAAATAAAAGAAATAAGGTTTTACTGATTATCAAGCTATGATCCAAGTTTTCCTTCAGTTTGGATGTGAATAATCAGAAACTAACACAATCTGTGCTAACCTACAGTTACCTGAATGACATTGGATAGATGCCTTATATAGCATGAATTATCAGGGCGCTAATGATGACAAATGTGCCTAACTTTTATGTTTTGGACCACATATACAAAGTTTTGCAAAGATGCATACCCCTTGAACCTTCTAATATTTTTCCACATTACAACAAAAAGTTTAATCTCTTTTATTCATATTTTATGTGATAGACCAATACATAGTATTCACCTTTGTGGAACAGAAGAAACAATAAAATGATTCAAAGGGATTTGCTGTGTTTATGTTCTGTCTTGCATAGGGTTTTATATGAAGTTCAAAAAGCTCAGTTTTTAACCATTGCCTTTTTCTAGCCACTCTTCTACAAAGGATTCAAGATTTGTGGAGGGCTTAAATATTAATTATTAGGCAAACAAATTCTTCCTCTTGAGCTGGGGATTTCTGTAGCTCCTCCACAGTTAGTGGAATCAGAGTTAAGGGGGCTGAATACATAAATATATCATATTTCTCCACTCTCCTTTAAACTTGTATAGAGGTTATTTTCTTTGCGCTTCATAATGTGCACTACTTTGTGTTGGTCTATAGCTTACGTTTGTGGTTGTAACAGGGGAAAATAAGGAAAAGTTCAAGGAAACGAACTTCGGATGTTTTAGAGTAAAGAAAAATGTCAGTGAGAACAGGTTAAGGCCTGTTTTCAGCTCAAGCTGCAGTTCACCAGACAAAAAGGGAGCCATGGAGAATAATATGGTGAGAACTATTTTACTTTGCTTTATTGATCTTTCTTATGAAGTGGTGAGGTGGCGACAGTCACAGCTTTTGCTGTCTCACCCTGCCTACACTGTGTCACACTGCTTTCCTGCTCTTTGTCTCCGAGGGCTGACTCCAAGAGGATGAGCCAAAGAGTTTGATGCTTATTCCTGAGGAGCTGACTCAACAGAAGCTCTGGGACCACTTGTTGGTTTGGCACGTGCATTCAAACAAGTGTGTACGTTTGTGACTGTGCATGTGCGTGTCCCTGCCTCACACCCGATTAACTGTGCTGTACAACAGCAGAGGAGCGGCTGCGGCCAATTAATCTAAGCCTGGGAACTAGCGGCTGGATTTCAGCCATCTTGTATGATAATATACTCTACTGCTGTGCCGTTTAAAATAGTAGGAGCTCCTATCCAAAATATATTCGCACATACTTCATATATGAAATTGTATTCACCATATCCTTTTTCACAGTAGAGGGAGTTTACACTACTTTAAGTGACAGTAGAATTTAAAGGGTAAATAAATTATTCAAACCAAGAAAAAGTTGGATCTTCTGGCCATGTTTCTCTTCAGTGTTTTGTGTGCATTGGCAAATCCATGTAGATCAGGAGTTCACTCACTAATTCAGTTGTCTCTTCATCATACATACTACTGCATACAACTATATACATACTGCATTCATTCATGTCTACCATTCAGAGGTAAACGTTCCTTTGTCTTGATACTTTGTCAAATGGAAGACCAAGGGATGCTGCCAGTATCATGTAAGGGTTAAGGTCACAATCGCAATTGTAATCAAAAACAAAATCATGATTGCAAATGATTACGCACGAACCTAAATGCTTGTGTAAAACGTTAAGTTTATGTGTGAGCACTTTAAAAGTAGTACCACTGAAGTGATGAACAGATTTTAAATATAAGCATCGAAACACAAACACTAAAGGACACATAAAATATCTTATTATCCAAAGATACACTGCACAATATTCTGCTATAGACAGTTACATGGCCAGGACTTAAAGAAACAGCTAATGTCCAAAATAAGGAAACTATTAAAGACTTATGGAAAAAACTGAAAAAGGAGATGGTTGTCTAAAGCAAAGTCTTCCTGCTTGTAATCTGACTATTTAAAAATCATGGACACTTTTGCACAGTACTTTGTTTCACTAAGTTAGTCATGCTTTTCTTAAATTGATAAGACCAAATATCAGGGTCGATCACCACAACGTCAGAAGTTTCAGTGAAATTATTCCTAATTCCCAGCATACATTAACTTGCTAACGACAATAATCATACAGTAATGCCAATAATAATCAAACTTTTTCTTTATGGGCACTTTTAAAGACTCTCAAGGTCATCTTACAATAAGAAAAACACATCAAAGCAACATTACTTTTAAATAATATTAAATGCTATGAAACTACTGGATGAAACATCCATCCTTCCATTATCTACACCCATTCATCCTTGCATGCCCGCAGGGGGGTTGCCTATCTCCAGCGGTCATTGGGCAGGAGTGAGGGTACACCCTGGACAGGTAACCAATCCATCACAGGGCAAAACAGAGCAAAACAGAGTCCACAGCTCAAACAACCCTGGATAAAACAATACGCTTAAACTATGTGAAAGGGGTAGTTATAATGTAGTCATCATGTGGGATAGGCATGTCCTAACAGGTGGATTTTAAAATGTTGTTAGAGATGAAACAGTATGAAGGCCCTCTGTTAAGTAACAACATCACTCCTACTTCTCCCAGCACAGCGTTTCTACCATTTATTTATAATGACATATGAGGTAGGGGAGGTTTTTTCCCTGAATATTGCATTTCCATGTGATATGCAGTTTTAGCACAGATAATGTACAGAAGAAAAAAATAGCAAAAAGGTATGGTTACATGACTATATCTGCCCACACGCTGTCATAAGCAGATATGCGCTCCTTCCACCGATTGTTGCTCCAGCTGCAAATCAGAGACACAGCTGTCTTGTTTTAATGTGGCCTCACACACTGTCTTCTTTCTGTCTCCAACTTTTTCTCTATGAATTTCTCTTTCTTTTCCCTTATGCTGTGCTCTCTTCTTTACAGTGTTCATGTCAGCAACATAAGTATAAATATCTACCTGAAACTACTCAGTTTTGTTAGAGTGCTGTGGGGCAGAACCTGTATTCTGATCAGTATTCAGTGCAGCACTTGAGGCAAAGAATGAATTTTAATGCCACGTTGCCTCACATGGTATGACTTTGACACAGACCCTTCTCTGCAGCCCTTCATTTCCAGCAAGGTCCTCTTTTGTGATTGGGTTTTAAACTGGTGGCATCCGATAGGCTGAGGGCAGAGGGAAGGATGGGGATTCCTGTTACCATGTCTTAGCATGATTAGTATCTCTGCTGTGCATGTTAGTGATCAGAGTTAGTGATTGGTGTCTCAAAAGGCATTTTTTATGAAATCATGATGCCGTTTTAGACACAGCGAAAACTACGATTTCTAAAAATATATACCTATGTGTTTGCTGTTAATTATTATTACTAAAGGAGTCGGAGAAGGCCAAAATTAAAATTGGTAGCAGCAGATTTCCTTTGTCATTTGAGCTGCCATTTGATTGGACACTATAGCTGCAATAGTTTTAGAGGCAGTAAACTCTCCCAGCGGATGGTTCTCAGTTAATTATTCAACTTATGAGGTTAGAAGATAAACACAATAAATAAACTAGAATGTCTTGAAAAATGTCTCAGCAACACACATCCCAACTCTCTACTTTAAACTTTACTTTAGTCATTCCTCCTCCCTATCCTCCAACAACTGTGTGCTGTAGAGTGTTTAAACTTTCAAACGAAGAACCTGCACCTCTCTGACCTGTTCGCCTGTCCATGGACATTAACTTAGAAAGAAAAGTGACAGGCAGGCGGCAAGCTGCCTGGCATGAGGTACAGCTAATGTGTAGCCATGTAAAGCCAGCCACAGTGAGCCCCGGTGGAGCCTGGCTATCAGACTTTCTCAGGTTGTAGGCTGGCTTCGGGAGAACACTTTGTGCTCTGTCAGTCAGCTGCACGCCTCCTGCATGCATACGGCTGCCTGCGGGAGTGACTTTAGCTTGCTGCTGTAATTGGTGAGCCACAGAGCTGCAGGGATGAAGGAAATAGATGGAAAAAAAGAAGGAATTGCGTGGGAGGAGAAGAGAGAGTGAAAGCAGCAGGGAGGGAAAAAGAATGGAGTGCTAGAGAGTGTGATTGAGAGTTGAGTTTGGGGAGGATTGTGCTCGGTGGGGTAATTGGTTGAAGAGCAAAGGTGTCGCATACCTGCTGTCTTTGACTTTTTAGCAACCAATACAACAAATTGGGGTAAGATGGAACCAGTAAGAAAATGGTCGAAGGTATGGTGGGGATCAAAATCCGATGTAAGAGACTGATGTGTTATTGTAATGTCATGAAATAAAAATTCACCCTAACTTATCACATACCAGAAAGCCAATTGAACCCACAGACAAAATATCCTCTTGTGTTTTCTGCTGCCAGGTGCCGATGTGGAGCCCAGCACTATCACATTTATATTGCTTTTGGCACTTTTTTGGATAAGGGAGCCCTTTGAGGAGCCTAGTAGACTGTGATAGGATGAGGCAAGGAGGTGTCTTGGTGAGCTGGTTTATGAGGGTTCGATGCAGAGACAGTGAGTTAGGGGATTCAATCACCAGTTGGTAAAGTGAGCAATCGGACACATGGGAGGTGACAGGGCTATGATCATCCCATCAGGTCTGCAGCTTTCTGGTTGTCACAATGCTAGAGGTGTGAATCAAGGAACAAATTATCACATTTGTGGCCATATTGTGCCTCTATACCCATCACAGACTTCCAAGTAAGACAGGAAACAATTTTTCCTAAAGCCCACAAGAGATCCGAGAGAGGGCATGTCCTCTCCGACTCACCTCTCTCAGCACTTTCCCTCATTTATTTCACTGCCCGATCTTCACCCTACAGGTGTGATATCACATCCCCTGTGGTCGATTCACTTTCACATGTTGGCACCCTTTCCTTCCCACTTCTGTTTTCTGTGGCCTTAATCTCACCTCTCAAATTCAGCCAAAAAAGTATTTTACTTTTTCTAAGAAATTTAAAAGCCAACAGACTGAGCTGTGGACATATATAGTTGAAACGAGATACATTAACTCAATAAAAGGATAAGTAATATAATTTCTAATGAACTAAGCGTTTCCTGTTTTAGATATACAAGGATACCAAAAATATTTCTATTTGTTTAATCACAAAATAAAATAAATATTTTTTAGAGATTTTGTTCTTTCTTCAGATTGAAATGTTTACATAAAGTTGGACAAAAAAGTATTTGGAAGCCACCGATTGTGAAAGTTGTCTCACTTAAAAAGATGAGAGAGGTCTGTAATTTTCATTATAGGTACGCTTCAACTGTGAGAGACAGAATATAAAAGAAAAATGAAAGAAATCACATTGTATGAAGAATTTATTTGTATGATGGTGCAGAGAATAAGTATTTGGCACCTACAAACAAGCTAGAACTCTGGCCCTTACAGACCTTTTACTACTTCTTTAAGAAGCACTTTTATCCTCCACTAGTTACCTGTATCAATGACACCTGTTCGAACTTGTTATCTGTATAAAAGACAACTATCCATACCTTCAAACAGTCAGACTCCAACCACCACCATGACCAAGACCAGAGAGCTGTCCAAGGACACCAGGGACAAGATTGTACACCTGAACAAGACTGGGATGAGCCAAACTACAATGGGCAAGCAGCTTGGTGAGAAGAGAACTGTTGGGGAAATTATGATTGGGCTAAAACACCAGCTACAGTGTGTGGAAACCTGGTGAAGACCTACAGGAAACGTTTAATCTCTGTCATTGACAGCCATGGTTACATTACAAAGTACTGGGGTGAACTTTTCTCATTGGCCAAATACTTATTTTCTGCACCATCATACAAATAAATTCCTAAAAAATCATACAATGTGATTTTCTGGATTTTTTTTCACATTCTATTTCTCACAGTCTAAGTATATCTATGATGAAAATAACAGACCTCTCTAATCTTTTTAAGTAGGAAAACTTGCACAATCAGTGGCTGCCGAATAATTTTTTGCCCCGCTGTATATTTTCCTAGCATTCTAGGCATTTCTATAGAATTGCCTAGAATTGCTTAGATTTGAGTTAAATGGTTTGGGTCTCCTTCTACACGCTTCTCACTATAGCCTGCTGGAAATTTTGCTCATTCCTCCAGAAAAAACTGGTGTAACTGAGACAAGTTTGTGGGATGTGATTATTTGTGCACATCTTTTCAGTTCTGTCTACAAATTTTCTATGGGACTGAGATCAGGGCGTTAAGAAGATACAATTTTGTGAAGTATATCAATTCAAATTCAAATATACTTTATTGATCCCAGAGGGAAATTAAGTGTTGGTATAGCTCATATAATACATTCTTATAATATCAGTCCCTCCTCCATCAAACCAAATGTAACAGTTGTCATTATGAACAAACACTATATTGCATTTCCACCAGACCAAATGACATGTTTCCAATAATTAGGGTAGTTGTACTTGATTGAATTAGCAGACTGTAATCTAGCTTCCTATGTTGTTTTTGGAGTAATGGTTTCTTCACATCTGAATGGCTTTCCACTCCATTCTGGGTTTTGTATACCAAATCATGGTTATTTCTGGGATACTGAAGCTGTTTCTTTTCAAAATCTTTTTTCTTTTATTTTTGAACAGATTAATGTGGCCCCTTCAAGCGTCTGGAAGTTGTACGCTAAGAAGAAAGAGTTGTGTAGGTTTAGAATTATCATTGGGGTATTTTGGCTGATTTTTGTTGATTTTCTTCATGTTGTCACACAAAGAAGCAGTGTTTTTGAGGTGTTTTTTTATTTATAAATCCACAGGTTTTCCTCTAATGAACTCAAATTAACCTTTCATATTACATCATCACATGGGGATTCACAAATTGTTTAAAGGCACAAATGCAAAAAAGTAAAAAATTCTAGCTTGTTACTTTGGCATTTAGGAAATACAAAATAATTTTGTTAATTTTAAGAGGGGGCAAGTTTGTGAAGTTAACAGTTTTGGATGCCCACCTAGATTAGGAAAAGAAATGAGTCACATTAATACTTATTATGACCACTGTTTAGAAAACAAAAACAGCAAACTGATTTCCTGTTTTTGTCTTTGATGTAGCACAGAGGTCTTTCAAAATGCACACAATGAAAAAAAAGTTTCCTTGATTTTAACACAAAAGTTCCCAGTTCAATTCTCAGCTGTTGTTTGTTTGCATGATCTTTTAATGCCTGTGTGGGCTCTCTGAATGTATCTTGCCCCCCTTGTGCATACCAAGATTTCATGCTTAATTAGCTAGTCTGGAAGACAGTATAAGCATGCATAGCTTATCCATTTGGTCTGTGTTAATGTGATTTACAAGTCACTTTTGCAGGGTGCGCTTTTGTTTGTACACTGGAGATTCTAGCATCACAATTTAATTTCAAAGGCTTCTCAGTCTCTCATTTTTGGATGACTTAAGGCTTGCTAGGAAATAGTAGAAATATCTGCTTGATACCAGCTGCAGATAGTTTGTGTGGTTCTACTGGACTTTAAACCTTATTTTTCTAACCTCACAAAAACCAGAAAATACAGCAGGACCACTCTGGGCTGTTTAAGATGCAAAAGTTATCCAGTATTCAGACCAACTGGCAGGGCTGCAGCTAAACACTCTCCTGCAGAATGGAATTAAAACTTAAGTGCTGATGTGCCAGGCAACTGCACGACATCTTACTGCTTCATAATGAGAAGAGGCAGATTATGTAACACAGACCAAAATGACATCAGTGACGCTCTCTACCAACCTCTCTAGAAGTCACAGCCCAGGCTGCATGGTGCGAATAAATCTATATCAGACTCCTTTGCAAGGAACTAAAAGCAGAAACATAAGCTAAAGTACATCGTTAAAAAGCAGCAACAGTTCAGTCAAAGTGCTGTTAAGGCACCTTTTTAAAAATATCTATACCCCTTACCTAGCTTTAGACTAGGGAAAATTCATCATCCATCAGGACAACAACACTTAACATGAACCAGATGCATGTGTTGGAATTGTAGAATACATTTCCAGACCTAAATCTAATTAAGAATCTGTATCAACGTGTAAGAATTGATGTTTACAGACACTCATTCAGCCTGAGATTTTTGTAAAGAAAAATTACAGTCTTTAGATATGTAAAGTGTGGAGTTCCACAGGGTTCTGTGCTTGGACCAATTCTTTTCACCATATATATGCTCCCAATTGGTAGAATCATTAGACAGCATGGGATAAATTTCCACAGCTATGCTGATGATACACAACTATATTTATCCATAAATCCTGATGAACCAAGTCAGTCAGGTAGATTACAGGCATGTCTGGGAGACATAAAAACATGGATGAATCTAAACTTTTTGCTTTTAAATTCTGACAAGACAGAAGTTCTAAAAAAGAAACTGATTAGTCAATCACTTCATCTGGATGGCATTAAATTGGCCCCCAGTAATAACGTAAAGAACCTCTGCGTTATTTTTGACCAAGACTTGAAATTTAAATCCCATATTAAACAGGTTTCTAGGATTTCCTTCTTTCACCTACGGAATATTGCTAAAATTAGAAACATCCTGTCCAGGAGTGATGCTGAGAAAATAGTCCATGCATTTGTTACCTCAAGGCTGGACTACTGTAATTCTTTACTATCAGGTAGTCCACAAAATGCCATTAAAAGCCTTCAGTTGATCCAAAATGCGGCAGCAAGAGTTCTGATGAGTATTAAAAAGAGAGATGACATTTCTCCTGCTTTAGCTTCCCTTCATTGGCTCCCTGTTAAATCCAGAATATAATTTAAGATCCTTCTTCTTACATACAAAGCCCTTAATAATCAAGCTCCATCATACATCAGAGATCTAATTGTTCCATATGTTCCCAACAGAGCACTTCGCTCTCAGACTGCAGGTTTACTTGTAGTTCCTAGGATTTCTAAAAGTAGAATGGGAGGCAGATCTTTTAGTTATCAGACTCCTCTCCTATGGAACCAGCTCCCAGCTTTAGTCCGTGAGGCAGACACTCTGTTTACTTTTAAGGCCAGCCTTAAAACTTTCCTTTTTGATAAAGCTTATAGTTAGAGTGGCTTAGGTCATCCTGAGCCAGCTCTGTAGTTATGCTGCTATAGGCTTAGACTGCTGGAGGACAGACTTACCAATTTTCTTCACTCTACTACTTCCTTTTCTACTACTACTCTCCAGTTGTATTACAGTACATTCTGTTATTTCGACTGTTAACTTTGTTTTCTCTCAGTGTTTTTCTCTCCATAGAAGATATACCTGGTCTGGTGTCCTGCTTGGCTGCAATGCCCTCTTGGACGGGGGGGCATCGACTGGGATGATCCTCCCAGTAACTGAACATCCAATGTGTCCTGTTATCAGCTTTTTACTTTCTGTAACATAGAAAGTACTCATGTATCAGATCTTCTGTTCCTTCTGTGTCTCTGCTCTGTCTTCTCAAACCCCCAGACGGTCGTGGCAGATGGCCGCTCCTGCTGAGCCTGGTTCTGTTGGAGGTTTCTTCCTGTTAAAGGGGAGTTTTTCCTCTCCACCGTCGCTGCATGCTTGCTCAGTATGAGGGATTGCTGAAGGATTGCTGTGGTTGGAAAGTCTGCCCAACCTCACGCCAATGACTGACGCAATCTGCTGGGATTCCTTAAGTACGAAACTTTTTAACTGATTGGAATGTTTGTGTAAATGTATTGAAATGACTTCTTGCTAAGTGCCTTGAGATGACATCTGTTGTGAATTGGCGCTATATAAATAAACTGACTTGAATTGAATTGAATTAAATTAAATTAGTAGAAACCAGGAGTCGCGTTAACCGAATATGTTTCATCATTGAGCGTTTCTTTTAAAAACAGTGATGGAAAAATCTGAAGGCCATCATTAATTTTGACAGATTGCAATTCACACCCCAGACTACTTGGTGCAGATGTGCCAACATTTTCAAATTTACGCTCAGAGGACAGGTAATTAAATCAATCAAAAATGATTCCCAAGAGAGCATCTGAGCATCATTTCAGCAGCACGTTGAAAGAGTTATGGAAGCCTTGGAGCTGAACTTTCGGGGCAGAAGGAATGCATGCTGAGGGATTTCCTCCCGCTAAAGCGAGGGCTTGCGGGCTCAAGAAAGCTATCATTCAGAGAGTCTTGCTGTCATCTGATCAGGTTAAGAAATGTTCCAAGATTTCAAAACTATGACTGAAGTGGCACTTGCGATTCCAGTATCCAGTATGGTGGATTCAAAACCTCATGACTATAGCTTGAGCAAAAATCCCACTTGAGACACTTGATTACGCACAAGCGGTTGCACAATTCAGGTGCATGCAGACCAGCGGCAAGTTGTGAGACTGTGGGTTCATGCCACAGGAGGTGAACTGTTCATACTGAATACATGTATTGATCTCCTTGACGTGTGATGGCACAATGTGGGTTTTTCTGTTTCAGTTTGCTCGGATTGAATAATTATTAAAAGAAATGAAAATTAAATACTATTGAATATGCCATTATTACAATTTTAAAAATTGATGGTTGGAAATAGATAATGATGAGATTTTTTGGACCCCATCAGTCAAAAGGATGGACAACGAAAAAGTCTACCGCAGGCTCTGGTAGAGGCATACCCCACAAGTTGGGGGATATGAAAGTATTGACTACAAAAAGCTGAGTGTATGCATTCATTTCAAAAACATTTTGAGTTTTTTCAGTTGTAAAATGTAAATGTAAAATGTTCCTTCTACTATAAAATCTCAACAAAACAAACTAGTTTGTGGCTGTAATGTGACAAAAGGTGGAAAAAACGTTTATACTTTTGCAAGACATTCTTCATTGTCTGAGCCAACATGCCTTGCCTCAGCAGGAGTGTGACATTTTAAAATAAATAAAAAGAAATGGGACACGAAGCAGTGAGGTGGGAGCATGAGATCATTCATAATGAGCTGAGTTTATAGACTATCAGCGAGATATAATGGAGGGGAGACTACAGACTGAAACTCTGCAGAAGAAGGCAGACGTGGGGAGGTACATTCTGAAAGACTGGTACGTTTTTTTCTAGTTTCTGGCCCCAGTAGATAAGACTACAGCATTCATGGGTTTATCAGGTGCCTCCGTACAGGTGCATTACTTGGACAGCTGTGTGCATTCCCAGTCCCATTTACTGATAGTGTATAGTATTTCTGAATTGGTGTGTATGAATCTTCACACTTGTCTGCTAATTTTGCCACATTTGTTTGTGCGTTTGTCCGCTCTGCCCAGAAACCCAATGCAAGGCAAGGGCTAATCTTGTGAAAGACGGGTGGATCTTAGCTGGTATTTCTAGACTGTGGGAGATATATAAATTATGCAACATAGGTTTGGATTTAGACCAGGATGAAAGCTTTAAGACCTGAGCTTTTTACAGCTACGCCTTGAGAGAGACACATTTGGAGAAGGTATAATAAAACAGGACATACTAAACAAGATCCCATGACCACAGAGGTGATTCCACAAGTAGCACACCTTCAGTCCTTTTATTTTATAATATTAATACTAAATGGAGCACATTAAATTCTTATGGATGCTATTCATCTGCATTTTATAAAATATTTAATTGATATGAGCCCAAAACAGCTGTCAGCTTTGGATCCCTTTGAATTTTTTTTTACAGCAGATATTTGCTAGTGAGAAAATGTGAAAAATAGAGGATGGAATAAAAAAAAAGTGGATGCAAGAAAGAATGGGGAGTTTATCTCTGTTGTCTCTTCTGGACAAGACTGAATCACTTATTAAAAACTATAAATTAGAAAGAGGAAGTTGAATGGGAGAGCCTCTAGACAAAGAGACGAAGGGGCCGCATGAACAAACGATTTCCTTTTCCCTCTTTCACCCTGACTGGTAGAAAGCCCTGTTGTCTGAATTTGATACAGTGGTTGTGTGTGTATAAACGGATTCCTGATGGGCCTATAGACTCAAAAGACTAAAGCCTTTGTCTGCCTTTGATTACACCTATGAATTATGCATCCTGCACCGCTGTTTTTGGGTGTCTCGGAGTGTGTGTGAGTGGAACTGAGCCAGGGACTGCAGTGCTTCACGACAGTGACTGATACTGGTTTCCTGTTCTCCACGCTCCCGTTCTTTAACACACAGACACACATTAGCACACACAAACACACAATATGACTAATATGTGCCCTTTGTGTACATTTTACTCTTGCATCAGCTTTCAGAGCCCACACCTTTAATCTAGAAAACCTACTTTTAACACCAACGGGACTATGAGTGCCAGCAATTATTTAGCTCTTTGAGCCACAGCATATTGTTTTACCATTTGTCAAACATTAATCTGCCATTTAAAAACATCAAAATCCACACATTTTGTTCAATGTCAATGAGATGTTGGATATTTATTCATTTGATCCCAATATACCTATTTTTTTCTGTGTAAACCCTAGTGGATTAAATTGCATGACCGCTAGGTTTATTATGAGCCCAGATGGGATACTAATGTGCACACAGAATTAGTTCAGTTTACAGATTTTGTGGTTAGAGATAATCCCATGACCTGCCAGCTTGTCGGACAGCAAACAGCAATGTGTTTAAAAGAGATTGCAGTATAATTATCTGACATTTAGTTTTTTTTATTATATTTAGCCGCTATTCTGTAGCTGTGACATTTGGATATGTTAACTTGTACACAGTTGAACCAACCCTTAGATTCTGACTATTTTATATCCAGAGACATTTTGCCTTCCTTCCCACTTCAGATAACTAGCTGAACTTTATTATCAGAAAAAAAACAACTATTGGGTCAATCCAAAACAAAGCATCTTTCTACAAAATATCACCCGATTTCTCTAATTTATGTGTTTTATGACCTTAATACTGTTATGCTACCATTCTGTTTATATAAACAGCATCTGCAGCCTCATTGGACTCTTTTATATGACACAAAACAAAGGATTATGAAGGTTAATTCTGACATTTTCCTTTTATTAAAATAATTCAGAAATCTTCAGGTCATTACTGAAAGTGTATTATGTCACAATTGTGAATGCGAACTGCTTGTTTGAGTGTCACTAGAGAGAAGGAGGTCTGTTCCTGGTTTTAGATATGTCAGCAAAGCCATTTTCTGCTGTTAATAGTTGGTCTATTTTCATTTTACAAACTGCAAGAGTTAATGTTGGGATCATAAGCCTTTAATTTATAATGACAACCAGTTGTACTTACATTCTCAATGCCATGAGTCGTTAAGGTTGTAGTTTTTTTTTGCTTTTGCTTTTACTTTGCCACTCTAAAAGCAGTAATCAGGCCCGGTGCCAATAGGTGGACCAGACCCGCCCATCCAGGTATCGGTCCCGCCCAGGACAGATTACAACGTCTGTGTAAATTAAGTTGCAACCATGAAATGTATTGACCCAAGAAAACCAGCAGAGGGTGCTGCAGGCCAATAATGGGGACTTTTGGAAGCAGTAAAGAAGATACTTTGTCACTGTCCAAAATGGACATTAGAGCTTGGCTTAATTAAAAACAAGAGCAAAGCTAGCACAAGCAGGGACGACACATACATCACCAGTCTTAGAGAGAAGTGCAACCTTGAATGACTTTCTGTTCCTCACTCCATACCAGTCGGTGGGATAATGCAATAATTTGTAGCTTTCCAGCCGCCAGTAAACATCCCAAAGAAGAAGAAGGGAACTGTGTTATTTTTAGGCCAACATGACCATGCCAACGATAGGAAAATTTTGTGAGAAATACACACAAGGAAAGGAATTATCAAGGTTTTGAGTGGCATAATATGTTGGATTGTGGATGTAAGACTTGTTGAGGACTAACTATTTTACTGGAGGACATTAACTGAACCACAATGGATGTAAAAAGACAATTTTTGTTCAAGATGACTCAGTTCCGTCAATGATATGTGGCTTCAAACAAGGTGTTGCACATTATTTTGGTTTCTGAGTGGTTTGACAAAAGTGTTTACTGTGTCTGCAGTTATGATTGTATCGTTGATTGACATACATCATTGGAATCACAAAAATATCAGCGTTGAAAAAATTTATAACACACATATGTACATAGAAAGGGTGTCACAAAAAAGGCAGATTTGACCCGAAACGATGTACAGTAAAGTACCGCAAACGAGACAAAAAAATGCAAATGGGGTTAAGCAAATAGATTTGTTTACAACCCCCCCGAAAAAGCCACTGCCCCCCAGCTGAATTCCTCTAGCACTGGATCTAGCAGTAATTGAAGTGCATGAGCTCTGTTAAAGATAATATGACAATGACAACTAACTACTTGAATAAAAGAAACTATCATAGTGAAAATTACTAAAAAATATTTTTGATTTACAGGGTTTTTACCAGTCCACAGAAGTCTCACAACTTCACACTGAATGCCCTCTCTGGACACGGCAATCAACTGGTCATAAGTTTTTATTGAATGACCTTCTGCTGACACCATTATATCACCACATCCATCCATCTTATCGGTCCCATATCTCCTATGTAAGGCCCAGGGGAGGCCAACACTGCTGAACAGGAACAACCCTTCATTCATGACTGAGGAAATCCCCCAAGACACTTGCTCCTATACACATAGACAAATGAGTGCGGATGTTTTACAATATGCAGGGTCTTTACTGTCGCGGATGCAGCACAGTCATACAGTACCTTTTACGGACAAGCTCACAAATGAAGCCTCCCAGCTGTCTTTTTGTCTGTTTTTTATTTTGCTGGAACATGACACTGCCTTTCTTTGCAACAGTAAAGCTCGAGGTCTAAAATTCAGTAGGAAAATCGGCTATAGATAAAAAAAAAAGAAAGGTTAACTGCGGTGTTCTTGTGGGAAAAAAAATGGCTGAAGCAGAGGGAGAGATAGAGCTTAGGATATGAGCTCTGGGGGAAACTAGTAAAGAGATAGAAACTAAGGAGGAGATCAACAAAGGGAATCCATTCAGACCAGACATATGCTGCTATCAAGATCCAGCCCTCTGAGACACAATGCACCAGTCAATTTCGCTCAAACCACAGTTACGGTGAATAGAAGATGTCGTGTTTGAGATATGGAGCTGTGAGGTGTCCCAGCAGCTCAGCAGGGGACAGCACACACAAAGGCAGGCCTCTCACTCTGTTATGAGTTTGAATATCCTCTCTCCGGTTCTCCAGTGGTATTCATTTTTTCTGTCTCAACAGCAAGTGAAACAAGCTTAGACATACTGCTTAATAGTTTTTGCACCTCCTCTGCTCATTTTGGAAACATATACAAATAAATAAGTTTTTTTTTGTTTTGTTTTTTAAAAGTAAATAGGTATAAAGTATCAAATAACATATATACACAAACAGAAACTACATTTCATCCAAACAAAAAAAAAAAGGCATGATCAGCATGAAATTTGTGGTTATCATGAGCAGCGAGTCAAAAAGAGTCTTGGTGAATTTTGTGTTTCTGTTGTTTTTCTGAACTACAGACCCCATAAAAAGTATTTACCCCCTTGTATGTTATCCCCTTTTTAATGCTTTTACAAATCAATTATGATAAAAAAAAACATTAGGCTATTTTTGTAAAGAAAAATGACAAAAACCTTGTATCTGTATTCTGATTTTTCTCTGATTTTGGATGACTTTTCTCTGATTTGCTTGGAGTGTTCTTTTGTCTTCATGTTGTAATGACAGCCAGGAATACAGACACAGATGTATACTACAATCCCTTGATACAGATTCACTGCACTTAGTCGATCTCCATTCCACTCATTGCGAGACTACTAACACCAATTGCCTGGACCTCTGTTGAATAAGGTCAGTCCCTTTAAAGGGGGGTTAGTATCTGTGAAATAATTTATTTTATGTGTCATATTTTTATTTAAATTGTCATTACTTTGTAGAAATCCATTTTTAACTATTGTACTAAATGTTGTTTTTTTGTCCAAAAAACCCAAATAAAATTTGTTGATCATGATTGATTTGTAAAAGCAATAAAATGGTAAAACATCCAAGGTGACTTTTTATACCAAAGCATCCTGTTGGAACATGACAAACTTTGCAGCTACAAGCGTAGAATTGGCACAAAGACAGACATAAATCAAAAGAGGGTCTAACGTTATATAATTCAAAGCTCAGTTGGACCCTTTAATTTTGTACAGTAAGACAATGGGGTATGTAATGTGTAGATGTTTTGGAATCAGTGTTATCTATCTATCTATCTATCTATCTATCTATCTATCTATCTATCTATCTATCTATCTATCTATCTATCTATCTATCTATCTATCTATCTATCTATCTATCTATCTATCTATCTATCTATCTATCTATCTATCTATCTATCTATCTATCTATCTATCTATCTATCTATCTATCTATCTGTGCGTGTATATGTATGCATTCACTCTGGATAGACTAAAGTCTTTAGTTTCAGGATTAGGTTAATAATCCACAAAACTAATCTTAATCTGTACAGAATAAAGTAAATTTGGCTATAGTCCACAGTATCATATTTGAACACCATGTATTGAAGTTATCATGTAACTTGATAATTGTAAATACAAAAATCTTCAGATGAATCTTTTTGCATTGAACCAGTCCACTACTTATCACTTTTGGGTCATTTTGTTTGATGAAAATATCACAAATGTAAGACATTAAATACAAATATACAGTTAAAAAAGCGTTGCTGCTTCTTTGCAGTATATCAGAGGCATTCATTCCCTTAAAGGTAACAAAACTGTCTTTTTCTGTCATTTACTTTTGTTTAGAATGTTTTTCTTCATTTTTAATAACCTGAAAGTACCTTTGTTACCAAGACATCTGATGAAAATGACTGGCTGATGTGACATTTAACTGCCAGCAGTTGCAGCTCTTGTATATGCCCACCTGGGGATGAAAAAAGGCCACAACAAGAGAATGTGAATTGATCAAAGCCTATGTCCTTTGATTGCCGATGAGACTGATGTTCCAACTGCTGCAGCCTCAGTTCAATGTGAACCAGTCAGCAGGTTGCTAATCCCCCTCTGTTCTTCCTGGTGGCGTGTATTTTTGAGCATTTAACATAACACATCTGCCTGTCTCCTTCCAAAAGCCTGTGGGCCTCCTTCAGTGAATTATAATGGCCTTTCACCAAGAGGTCATTAACCCGACTGGTAAATGTGGGAATTGCTGACTGGACAATAATCAATAGATAGACAGTTTTTATTTATTTATAAATAGCTTGTCAGTAGTCAATACCAGCTCTTGTGGAGAAGACTTTTTGTTCTATTATTGTTTAAATAGTGATTTATTTTACTTAAATATATCTTCTATTTATCAAGTGTTAATAGTGTTTAAATATTGGAAGATCTATACAAATATATATGTATAAAACACCAATGATTTGCTGATAGTGACTATTCTGTTTTTGTGTTATATAGATTAAAACTGATGATTTACAATTAAAAACCATAATATAAAAAAATAACACTCACAAATGCACACACATCCATACAGAGCTTTGTAAGCAACTTGGGGTTAAGTGCCTTGCCCAGGGGCACATCAACAAGGGGGAAGCTGGAATTGAAGTTAGGACCCTATGATTGCAAGACAACTACTCTACCTACTGAGCCACAGTCGCCATGATATCATATGTATAGTTCTTATTTTTCTACTTAAATTTAATAGGATTAAAACAGCAGTAAGTATGGATTATGAACATTTGTAAAAACATATTTTTGCTTATTTTATAACTCAAACCTTTATTAAAAAAAAGTTATATCAAACATTTGCCGGTATACCAATGCTAATTACTACATTTATCCTGATGGCTTGATATATCTGAAAAGCAGGTTATAGACTGTCAAAAGGTCAGCAATTCCTCAGAAGAACATTTTGTGTATTTTCTAATGGAATCATAAACATTTAATTTACAAAATGATCTGTTCAAACCTTCTGAGACAGAATATTTTCTTTGTGTCATCTGTATGATGGTGCTACTTGGTAAATTACTGTTTGCCAAACTTGTCCTCCAGGTGGAGATTGGTTTGCATTTGGTTTGCTGAATTTAACACTCAACATTTGCATTCACATTACAA
This sequence comes from Valencia hispanica, assembly GCA_963556495.2. NCBI lineage: Eukaryota > Metazoa > Chordata > Actinopteri > Cyprinodontiformes > Valenciidae > Valencia > Valencia hispanica. The sequence goes on along the minus strand of OY747708.1, from coordinate 9,093,878 downwards.
TGACTTGTTTTACTGACTTCATATACCAAACTGTTTTTTGTAAACCATTCTCAATGTGTCCTTTGCAATTTTTTGCCATAACCCATGAGCCAAGTTACAAAAAATAAAAATAATAATAAAACAACTACTAAATGGCGCCTTTGGAAAAGAGCATTCACCTTGATAAATGGACCTCTATAATACATTAATCAGAGCAGATTTTTATTTTATGACAGTCTCAGGTGTGCAAGCCAATTTGCGAATGCATCAGTAGTTACCATTTATAAGCATGTAGCATAAATAATTTCCCCATTTATTTTTGGCAGTAGAATATAAATGCTCAGGGAAGTCATTTACATGTTTATTTCTATTAGTGAACATTTTTCTTTTAAATTAGAAAAATAACCTATTGTTAAATATAAGAAATGTATTGACATATTAAAATATAAAAACCAGAATATAGTGATTGGAATAGTCATTGTTCTGAGGGATGTGTTAAGATTAAAAAAATTATGAAAACAGATTTTGGGAAAAATATGTATTTGTGCTTTTTAAGGGCTTTGAGAAAACAAACAACTGGATTTGTCAGGATGCTTAGGTGTTTGAGTTTCAGTTATTTCATTTCTTTATTCAGTTTACCTAATGATTTCAGATTATCTGTGTTAGTTCTGTTATGTTTTACTTTAGGGTTTTAGTTTGGGCATTTTAGGTTCGACCTTCCTTTTATGTTTTCACTTCCTGTCTTACCCTTAGATATTTCTACTTTTGTTTAATTTAGGGTTGTATTGATATTTTGTTAGTTATCCCATTACCCCGTCATTTTCCTCTGTGTGAGTTCTGCTTTATTTCTTTCATTAGGATTGTTTTCTCTTTTGAGTATCTTTATAGTATTTCCTTCTATTCTGTTTCACTCCTCTCCTCCCTGTTATATTCATTGGTGCTTTTATTTTCTCCTAGACTCCTTTATTCTTAGTTACTTAGATCTCTTAGTTACCTCGGTGTTCGTTCTTACTTTATTCATTTCAGATTACTTTTCTCTCTAGTCTTCTCTTCTGTTTACACCTTTGTTTTCCCCTCCATTTTCTCCCTGCTCTTCTGCTTCCCTGCCCAGCTGTAAGTCATCTCCAATCTTCACCTGCTCTCTCTCTTTCTCACCTGCATCCGTTTGTCACTGATTGGTTCTTAGGTTTTCAGTGTCACTCCTCATTATCCCTCAGTATATTTAGGCAGTTTATGTTCAGTCACACCTCACTGGTTTCTCCGTCTTTCTTCCCCATAGTCATATCTCACGCCTTAATGTAAGTTTACGTCTGTGCTATTGGTTCATTAAATTCTTCACTACAAGAGTATCTGCATTTGGGTCCTAACTTCATTGCCTCATGATATGATTTTCAGCCTGGTTTGTAGGTCGTTGTGGTTTATTCCTGTTTAACTTCTTCATTCTATAGTTTCCACACTGGAGGGTACACAGTTCTGCCAGGTTCCCTGTTCTGGAGCTGAGTACCTGCAGGTGTGCTTCAGCGCACCTGCAGCTCCTTATGACTACAGGCTGATGCATAAGGGGAGCTGGACACCAGTCATTCATTGCCTGAGTGTTAACCTAAAGCCTGTCGCACATGAGAGCAATCTGCTGAGCAAAAAGTCATTTGAGGCCATTCACTCAGCAGATAGCTCTCTGTGTGCGGCTAATTTTCGGTGAGTTTTCTGCCTCACGAGGCGTTGAGATGAAAATCAAACAGGTTTGATATTTTTCGCCTCATTCAAGTGACATAATTTTCACACCGAGCTATTGACCAATCAAAACGCGGTCTCCGCTCACATGATTCCAAGATGGCAGCCCCCTGTATTCACAGTAGCTGTCTGTCCAATTTTGCAGCCAACTCGCTGTATGCCTGCTCGCGCTTGTCCCTGTTCTTGAAAATGATGAGCTGACATCGTATAAACAGGTGTAGTCTGGCCAAATTTCCACGAGTTTATCTTCTAAAATGTAATCTTCTCTGGGCTGCCATCTTTGAATCATGTGACCGAAGACCGGGTTTTGATTGGTCAATAGCTCGGTGTGAAAATTATGTTTTTCTTTCTTTTTTGTAAAGGCATGTGGTTTTGTGATCAACTGAGACTGTCTGTGAAAGTTTGTGCTTTTTGTTTTTTGTTGTGTGTGGGCGCACTTCTGTGGTTGAATTGTGAATACCAAGCATTAATCACTGTATTGTTAAGGAGCATTGTATGTGTTAAGTATCTGTCTGTTTGTCCTTGAGTTTGATTCTGAATCCAGATTAAGTTAGGTGGTGACTAATGACGTGTCCATTGTTGGCTATCCACCCAGCTTCTTCTTAGCCTGTCTGGCTGATGGGAGGGAAACACACTCCTGCTGAATAAAACATGAATTCAGATCACTGTCAACACACACAAGCCACACAGGCAGGATGACATGGCAGATGTGTGTGTGTTAGAGGCAGTAACAGCCCCTTCATGAGTTTACATCAGATACATCAGTTATTTTTGGCACAAGATGTTCATATTTGTGTCTTTCTTCTTGATTTTTTAAAAACTTTTTTTAAAGTCTTTTTTTCTTATTGGCAAACAAATTTGACAAACAGCATCCTTACTTTCATTACAATAGTAATTTTCTACTTATGTTCGGAAATTATTCTGTTAATATTTAGGGATTTGATATATACAGTACTTAAAGTACTTAGTTACTTAAAATGTCAGTTTTTTGTGATGTATTAGATAAATCAGATAAAAATTTCGTAAAATTTTATAAATCATTTAAAAACTAACAATCAGATCTCACCCCTCTGTTTAAAATGCACATCATAATGACACACATTAACACCATACTCATGTGTGTAAAAGGGAGGGAACATTAGACTGTCTGTGTGTTCCTGTGTATCTGTCAGGTTGGGTCTTGGGCTGTCTTTTCGCCTGGCGCATCTCAGGCCCTCCACCAAATTAGGGCCTATTTCCCCTCTCGGTGTCCAGGGCTGGGTGCTCGGGGGCAATACTGGTGCATGCCGGGCCTGGCTGGATAAGGGTATCAGTCGGCCGGTGTGCCGGACTGATATTCTCCTTTTGGTGCCATTGGCCGGGGCGCCTCTTTGGAAAGGTCTGGTTTGGGCATTGTTTGGTAGCCGGCTTGGCCATTGTTTGGTGGCAGCTGTTGGGTGGCTCAGCGGGGGCCGGGGCCGGCGTCTCCACTTGATCTCCTTTTCTGTATGTTTCGTGCTTGGTCGTTTCATTGGTGGGTTTGACTGACCTTGGTTGGATGCTTGGTCTTGGTGTTCTGTGGTGTGTGGGTTTGATATTTGGGAGTTGGCTGAGCTCGGCTGGTCTTGGCCTGGGGATGTGGTCTGTCCTCTGGGGCTATTGGCATAACCATGGCCTCCAGAGACCGGCCCGTTGGTTCCTGCTGGAGGGTGGGGCGCCCTTGGGTCTCCGGGCCCATGGCTGGATCCGCCCTGGTGTAGCCGATGGAGCCTGTAGACTTGCCGCTGCAGCCCCCCGGGCCCCTGCATTGTAGCTGCTGGATGTTCCCCTGGGGCTCTCCTCTGCTCCTCTCTTGGGGAGTGCGGTCAGCCCTGTGTTGGTCTGCCTGGGGCTCCTGTGCTCTTGGAGTCCTTTTGATGTCTATGGCTCCAATCTCCTTCGAGTCTGTGTCTCACCTTCTAACCTGAAATAAAATTCTCCTTTTCCAGTGCCCGGTGCCTATCTCTGGCAGTCAACAACATAACTATCCAAATAAAAATCCAAACAGCCCCTTGAAATCTGGGCTGCACAATATTAGGTAAACATAAAATTCCGGTACTGTTACTGACTTATATCAATGACGATATTGACTATGACTAGCCAACAATTTCCTGCCTCTTGTTTTTTCTTTGCCATCAATTAAATTTGCTTGTTAAACCTCAGTAAATACAACACTTTAGTCTTCATGAAACAAACCTTAAGAATTTCATATTAAATATCTGTTTCTTTCAAAAGTTCACTTGCATTGAACAACTTTCTGCAACTGATTAATGAATTATCACCAGAGATTAAGGAAAACCAATTAATGTGTTGGCATGGAGGAGTACGTTATCACAGAGATTGGCTACTTTGGCAATACATTTAGTTTAATTTCACTTTTACTGGAAATTTATTCAAGAGATGATAATAAAGAATATTGCATGCCTTAATCCTGATATGACTTTCAATGAGCAGATGATCTGCTTTATAAATTATACAACTAATCTGATGAAACACGAAGACCATCAGCTCATTTACCCTTGGAATAAATTTATTTTTCAGAGAACAAAGATTTTTGATAACATAATAATTTAACTTAACAAAAACATACTAGCACTCAAAGAAAACAGCATCTACTGAATATTATTTGTATAAATAAATTTACTGACATACCTGTGGATTAACAGATTATTAGCAAAATCTCAAAAATGACTTTGAGAATAGTTGTTTATTCACGCCTATCTTTATGATTCATACTTCCAGCACTATGAACAACATTAATTCACCCATATGTGTTATTATCAGCCTGGGTCAGGTTGTCCTTGAGGCCTTCTTTTGTTTTCAGGGTCCTGTTACGTGACCTGAGCACAATGAACATTTAACTGCAGCAGCTTTTTAAACGACGACATTAGACCTTACAGCTGAGGACTGGAACCTCTTTGATTTAAGCAAGAGTGTGTGTGCATGTGTGTGCGTGTGATGCTCCTTGCTTTGCCTGCTGCCTTTGAAGATGGATGCCGGTAAAAATGCTAATTACCCTGGGCCACGAGGCTGGACGCGTGCACAGTTCAAAGGCTGGGCTGGGTGCAGCTGAACCTCAAAGCTGTTAGGCTAAATCTGTTCCGCTCTGAGGCTCTTCAGCTACTGAAGGCCGATGCATCATCACAAACAAACTCATTCCTTTCATTACATGCACTGTGCATCCACAAAAAGCGGGTATGACTGACTATCTGTGTAAGTCTGGGGGGGGTCTCTGAGTGCTTGCACTTTTGTCAGGTTCTACTTAGTGGCTGTGTTGGAAGACACTTTGGTAATGATTTTGCACTTTTTTTCTTTTCCTTGCCAGTAATTCCGGGCCTTCAGTTCCGAAATCTTGCATTACATCCTTGTGCAGCTTTTTCATACAATCGTCTTAGTGTCAATTTTGGACAAGTCTACTTGGTTTTTTCATTTTTAATGCAGGCACAGAAGGAGTAAATGGCTATAACCCGAAGCTGTGCTGCACTGCAGCAACCTTGCATGCTGGGGGAGGTAACAAAGTATGACAGGTAAATAGAGGTCACTTCCTGAAGGAGGATAACAGCAGAGGAATCAGTGACACACACACCAACTGCGTCCCCTCTGGTGATTTATGCAAGGTGTCGGCTTCGCAAGTGTTTGCATTTGAGGGGGATGTTGATGTATCACCCACAAAAGCACAGTTCCAACAAGTTACTGCTGAATGCGTTTTCACCGCTCCTGACAAAATGTGGACTGATGTGCGTTTGTACATGTTTGTGTGTGTGTGGGTGTGTGTGTGGGACTTCATTGCAAAAAGAGTGTGTGTTACTGGGGACTCTCAACTCTAGACAGAGTGTGCTTTGTCATCAATCACTACATAAGAATAATTGCTCCAGTTTGCTTCTGCTGACAGTTTACTGTCTGTAACCGTTTAGAAAAGTCACACTCATAGAGCAAGGAACAAGAATAAAACACACAAAAACATACAGCACACACACAGACACATATTGAAAAAAGCAGAAAACAAAATAGATTTTGCTACTTTGTCATGTAGCTACAAGATTTACCAAGAGGGAGAACATGAAGGAATGAGTCAAAGGTTTTGTCTCCTGGTTGGAGAGTGTGCTATTTTTACAACGTCCCTCAGATGTGAATCTTATAATCTCCCGACCTGGGATCTGACCGAAGAAATTAATGAAATGACTTCAAACCTACGATTTCCAGGTCAACAATTGTCAGTTGCACACATTTAGTGCTTGTATTTTTCTGGACTTGTGGACAGTTCTAGCCCAAGCACACTTCAACATTATCTGACTTAAGAGGAAAAGGATCAATATGCAGTCCGGCTACTTTAAGCACAGTATATAAGTGCATATTTCTGGGGTCTGGTTATGGCTGTGCCGTATCTAGTTCTGAACCCATATGTCTAAACTGATCAGTCCGCAGCAGTGGCACAGAAAACAAATGCAATTGGTAAGTATCTGTACACTGGCTGGGTAGATAAAAACATCTCAGAAAACTTATTCGCCCAGTCTGTGGTCAAGTTTGGCACAACTAGGAAACAAGCCACTTACATGTTTTCCTGAAAAGTCAGATGTATAAAGCTGAATATCGCAGAGAAACTAGACTTAAGGCTTTAAAGCCTGAATGATGGTTGAATGCTCACAAAGCATAGGCAAGGCAAAGTAAAATGTATTTGTACAGCACACTATTAGCAACAAGGCAACAAGGGTGATTAGGGGATACAATAAAAGCAGGAATAAAACAATTAAAACAGAAATCAGAAACATAAAGAACATTAGAACATAGTACAGCTAGGATATACCAGCTATTATTTATCAATTAAGCAAAGGCAGCTCTAAACATATGAGTTGTTAGCCTTGATTTAAAGAAACTCTGTGTTTCAGCTGCTTTGCAATCATTTGGAAGTCTGTTCCAGATAAGAAGAGCTTATACAGTGGGGTAAAAAAGGTATTCAGTCAGCCACCAATTGTGCAAGTTCTCCCACTTAAAAAGATGAGAGGGGCCTGTAATTTCCATTATAGGTACCCCTCAACTATGAGAGACAAAGTGAGAAAATAAAATCGAGAAAACACATGGTCTTATTTTTAAATAATTTATTTTCAAATTATGGTGGAAAATAAGTATTTGGTCACCTACAAACAAGCAAGATTTTTGGCTCTCACAGACCTAGTGAATGGCCTGCAGAGAGCTGGGACCAAAGTAACAAAGGCTACCATCAGTAACACACTACGCCGTCAGGGACTCAAATCCTGCAGTGCCAGACGTGACCCCCTGTTAAGCCAGTACATGTCCAGGCCCGTCTGAAGTTAGCTAGTGGGCATTTGGATGATCCAGAAGAGGATTGGGAGAATGTCATATGGTCAGATGAAACCAAAATAGAGCTTTTGGTAAAACCTCTACTTGTCGTGTTTGGAGAAGAAAGAATGCTGAGTTGCATCCAAAGTACACGATACCTACTGTGAACCACGGGGGTGGAAACATCATGTTTTGGGGCTGTTTTTCTGTAAAGGGACCAGGACAACTGATCTGTGTAAAGGAAAGAATGAATGGGGCCATGTATCGTGAGATTTTGAGTGAAAACCTCTTTCCATCAGCAAGGGCATTGAAGATGAAAAGTGGCTGTGTCTTTCAGCATTACAATGATCCCAAACACACCGCCCGGGTAACGAAAGAGTGGCTTCGAAAGAAGCATTTCAAGGTCCTGGAGTGGCCTAGCCAATCTCCAGATCTCAACCCCATAGAAAATCTTTGGAGGAAGTTGAAAGTCTGTATTGCCCAGCAACAGCCCCAAAACATCAGTGCTCTAGAGGAGATCTGCATGGAGGAATGGACCAAAATACCAGCAAAGTGTAAGAAAACCTTGTGAAGACTTACAGAAAACGTTTTACCTTTGTCTTTGGGAACAAAGGTTATATAACAAAGTATTGAGATGGACTTTTGTTATTGACCAAATACTTATTTTCCACCCTAATTTGCAAATACATTAAATTTTTTATTTTGCGATACAATTACAGTCTCTCTCATCCTTTTAAGTGGGAGATCTTGCACAATTGTTGGCTGACTAAATACTTTTTTGCCCCACTGTAAACTAAAAGCTGCTTCTCTATGTTTGGTTGATTCTTGGGATGCTGAGTAGACTGGAATTAGAAGACCTCAGTGGTCTGGAAGGTTGATATGACAACAGATCTTCAACATACTTTGGGGCTAAGGCATTCAATGATTTTTGAACTAGTAAAAGTATTTTGAAGTATATTCTCTAAGCTACAGAGAGTCGGTGTAAGGACTTTAGAACAGGGGTGATGTGCTCTACTTTCCCCGTTTTAGTGAGGACACAAGCAAGATAAGAAATGAAACAAAAAGACAAGAAACAAAAAGAAAAAAAATGCTAATGGATTACTGAGCTCTGAACTGGCCACAACTCTTACTCTCTACTTTTTTCTGTGCACCATAATTTCTAACACTAGCTAAAATATAGTTTTATTATCCATTGATTATACTCAGACAGAATTACAGTATTAACGTTGGCCCTTGAAATGAGGTAATTAGTTAAGAAAAACCTTAGTATAAACCATTCAAAGCCAGGGACTTAAAAAGGCTAAACAACCTGATAAAGAGGGCTGGTTCTGTTCTGGGGACGACAGCAAATGGTACTGTATACGCATCAAGAACTACTGAAGGAGAACGAAAAACAGAAATCTGTTTCTATGAAGGTTTTGCCATTAAAGGAAAAATGGCAACCTTGTTCATGACATTAGAAGTACTTAAGTAATCATCTTCCTGAAGAGAAAAGGTGTTTCACTGATGTGTCATCAGTCTTTTATTTGCCACGATCTGTGGCGGATATTCGGCAGGCTCAAGGCCAGAGATTAATCAGAAAGACCGAAGACAGAGGAGGGAAGCGAGGAGGATAGAGAAGCTGTTGCCATGACATTTTCAATCCTCTGACAGAGCACTGTGCAGCAATTCAGTCTTACTATAGTGAATAGCACCATAATGTTTCAGTCCTGATGCTGACGGACAGATATGCAGGAATGTTTCTGTTTCAATTACAGTAGTGAGGATGTTCACTATAGTTTCACTCCTTGCACATTAAGGTCTCCTTTTGGGTGTAGCTGAACTAGATCTGCAACTTGTGGATTTCCTTTCCCTTTCTCAGTTCCCTTCTCCAACCTGCATCACTTGTTTCTCATCCTCCCGCTGCTGTTGCCCGAGTGGGAAGACCGGAGGACTGTACACCCTCACCATGTCAACCAGTTCAGCGAGACGGAGGAGGTGACATGCAGCACTGATATAAGTGATTTCATTAGAGGGTGTTGACACTGGCATTAAATGCTTTTGACACGGCCACAGGTATTAATAACCTAATGAGGGTGTTAAATTGCCTCAGAGTGTTTGGCTAACACGATGTGTGTCTTCTGGAAAGGTCTGGCCCAAGCGCGACTCATCAAATGTGCAAGGTGAGGACACCGTAAACTGGCAGTGAAGGAAAGATGAAGTACAAAGAGAGATGATGGTTGATTATCTTGATAGATCTGGAGTAACATCCGATCAGCACACACCTGTGTAGCTGAGCTACAGTAAGGTCACTCATACAGAAATGGGCCTGAGCTGTTCTCAAGTTCAAAAAGCCAACAGCGTGACAATCGATTGGTACAACATTTGTTTTGGCTAGGTGCCCTTGACTGGGTTGAGCTTATCTTGAGTAAGGAAATTAGACCATTTGTTACCTCCATTGACATGTTTATACTTGCAGAACTACATACATTTCATATACTCTGACCTTTTCATACAAACCTGTTTTAGTGTATTTGTTACATGAGCCAAATTTATTTGTATGCACTTTAAAAAACTAAACAATGCACCAAAATGCAAAGCTGTTCAGACAAATAGTGAATTTTAATAATACAGCTTCTGCTGTCATTTAGAAAATAAATCAGCAAAATTTGAGAATAAACAACCTGTTAATGCCAGAGGTGTGGACTCATATCTGGACACTTTAACACCAGTGACTCATTGCTTTACTTGGACCTTAGCCTTTTTGGTTTGAAAACACTTCCTACGCTAAAAAGATAATACATAATTTATTTACTTTAACTCTTTAACTCAGCTATTACCTTTATTGATTTTCAACCAGGTTAAACAAACTACTGCAGATTTCCTAAAATTAACACATTCAATATACTTGGTTGCTTTTTAAAGTCCAACTCAACCCCAAATCAACTTTATGATAAACTGTATAAATGAGTGTCTAGTAGTGCTGTTTACATGTGTATTTATTACTGTGGCATTTTAGTGCATATTATTTAAAATATAAATATTTTTCCTAAAACCATTAGTGTGGCATCGTCTTCAGGTAAAAGTCTTCCCTACACAATTTGAATCAACCATCCCTATTGGCTCTGCGGTGAGCTCTGAAGTATGATGTCAGCTGCACTGCCTGCTGTGGGGTATAAAAGCAGCCGAGTGGCCACGCCTCCTTAGAGAGTTGGACTCTGAAGGGGGGTGAGTTGCTCTTTAAGTCAAGGAGGTCAGAAAGTGATATTACAAGCATCCCAAGGAGTGTCTTCCCATCCATCCATCCATCCATCCATCCATCGTGTATACCGCTTCTCCTTGCAGGGTCAAGGGAGGCTGATGCCTAGCTCCAGTGGTCATTGGGTGAGATTTTATAATGCAATAACAACAACAAGTAACTAATTTACCAACATATCTTAAAGTAAACTAATTGCAAATGACACAAAGTTTTCCAGAATCCAGTAACAAAACCTCTCAATTGTTCAACATGTAACTTTTTTAAATAAAAGATACTAGGAAAAACTGCCATGTGCGCATATATTCATATAAATAATCTATCTTTCTTTAGATTAAATTTTTTCTTTATTTTCGAGATTAAACATGTAGCTACATAGAGTTGAACTTATCTTAATAATTACTGTGAAATGCAACATCAGCACTTTTTGAACAAGTTCATATACTGTTGCTTTCTTCAAAATAAATAAACACTCGAAAGCATTGATAGGTTTTAGAATTTATTTATTTTTGCTTTGTAGTTTAATTGCACATTTGAGCGAATTTTGTACGCAAAGATTTTAAATTCAACATCTAGAATTTTGGACTTGACCCAACATATGAGTAAAAATGCTTGAGGCCTGCATGGGACTTGCAAACACAGTGGCTTGTTCCCCCTCTAGTTAATAACATAAAACATGCAATCAATTCTGTATTTCCACTTGAGGTGCAGTTGTAGCATTTTCAATTTGGGCTAAAATATGGAACCATATAGATGCTTTTTGAGGAATAACTTTTTAAAACCCCACTTAGACTTTACATTACAAAAAATGTTTTTCGGTGAAGACAAAAACATGCATCAGATTCCTGTGACAGAACTAATTTCAAAGTTATACCTACAACTTACCTAGCCATCAGTCAATTATATGTAGATTTGGGTCTAAAGATTGGACCTATATATTTCTTATATGTTTAGACAAGGAGTAACTGAACAGTGTAAAAGTGGTCCATCCATCCATCCATCCATCCATCCTCTTCCGCTTATCCGGGGTCGGGTCGCAGGGGCAGCTGCTTAAGCAAGGACACCCAGACTTCCCTCTCCCCAGCCACTTGTTCCAGCTCCTCGGGAGGAATCCCAAGGGGCTCCCAGGCCAGCCGAGAAACATAGTCCCTCCAGTGTGTCCTGGGTCTTCCCCTGGCCCTCCTCCTGGTGGGACGTACCCGAAACACCTCACCAGGGAGGTGTCCAGGAGGCATCCTGACCAGATGCCCGAGCCACCTCAACTGACTCCTCTTGATGTGGAGGAGCAGCGGCTCTACTCTGAGCCCCCTCCGGATGACTGAGCTTCTCACCCTATCTCTAAGGGAGAGCCCAGACACTCTACGGAGGAAACTAATTTCAGCTGCTTGTATCCGTGTAAAAGTGGTGTAAACCTAAAAGTTTATCAGGTCCTCAAATAGGCTGGTAAATTTTGCAAAAATGCCAGGAAGCATTTTGTGAAAACATTTAGACTATTTATTTCAGTATGAATGAATGGGGTCCTCCTTCAGTTGTGTTTTTTGCTTTTTCAAACTGCAACTAAACTGACAGCTGTCTACTCATGGTAAAACAGAGATTAATTTTACATACTTAACATAATCCAGTTTAAAATAAGCAATCCCTTGCAATACTCCACTTTTTCAAAAATCTTTGTAATACACACACACACACACACGCACGCACACACAAGTATGACTGTGTTCTGTACTGAGTGCATTTGTTGGATTTACATTCAGATTGATTGTTTTGGAAATGAACATACTGCTGTAGCTCAGCGAATTGCTTTGTGATTCTCATGGTGCATCAGAACCATTCTAAGATTGCACACTTTGTTCTGAACAAATAGAGGAGGAATAACAATATGTTATTTTGTATGAGAGCATCAGCTTGATGTTTCTGTGCAGACCGAGGGTACATATGAGATATTTTCTTTCATCGTCATCATCTACTTGCACAGACACCATTTTCTCAATCTTTGCTCCATCTGAAAGCTGCTCTATGCTGCAATTTTCTGTTATTGATGCTTTTTTAAGCTCATCCATAAATCACATCCTGTGTCTCTTTTTCACTTAGCTGCCATCTATTCCGTGTCCCGATCTTCTTGCTCCTTGCTCTTTTCTCCTTTCTCCTCATTCCTTTATCTTGTACATCATCCCCATTCTTTAACTTTTTTCCCTCATCTCCCTTTCCTCTCTGCTGTAGCTTTCTGCCTTTCCTCCTTCCTTGTCTATGTCTCTTCTTGTTCTCTAGCTGCAAAGCTACTGTGACTGCAGTGTGACCTACTTAGCGTTGCCGCTGCGGCTGCTGCTGACTGGCATGGTTGAGGGTTGGCAGAGTGACGTAGACACCCTTAGAGGCTCCCATGATAAGCGTTGCTAATAGAAAATCAGCACACACAAAAATAAATTGACAAAATAAGAGTCGCCCTTCTTTCACCTTTGTGGTTCCTCATCTAAAAAAAAAAATCTGATATACTCCTACATGTAGCTATACCGCATAATGGTTCCATCCTAGAAATAGGTCTTTGTACAATTTACAACTCATTATGTCCCCTAATGTCATAATAAGGTAAGTCATTTACTGAAATTAGACATTTACGTTTGCATATTGTGAGATGCTGTGGCCTGAAAATGGCAATCTGTTAGACCCATTTGGTTTCCATCTGTAGGAAGCAATCTTCATTGTCTGCTCAGTCACATAGGCTGCCTCTGTTAATGTCAGCAGCATGAACCCAAAGAAATTATTTTCTATTTACGAATGATTCTTCAAAGAAGACTCGAGCAGTGTTCTTGGAAATGACATTGTAAATGCTTTCATTAGCTAAAAGATGAGTTGAATCAATTCTATGGCACTTCAAATGAAAGTGAAGAGCAAAAAACGGGTTTCAGATTAAAATAAAACATGCGGTATTGATGATGCGAGCTGCAGCATTAGTAAAGTGTCAAATAAAGGGATATTTCACCTCTAAGCCAAAATGCGTCTTTTGCCATATTCCCCAGAGTTAGATAAGTGAGAAGAAAGCATTTTATAACCAGCCCCGTTATTCTCCCGACCTGGCAGCAGTTCGTTTACTTTAGCTTAGCATAAAGCAATGTAAGTGAATGGTACCCACCAGCATTTTGTGTACAGAAGTGATTAAAATTAATCAATAATGATCGTAATTTTTACTAGTGAACTGAATAATCTTATTGACTGCAAATGAAAAGTAAGAAGTAGCACCAAGGAATTATAGAAATGTGTTTAGACTTGGGACTACATTACGACAAAGCACCGCTGTAAGCCGCTGCTGCAAGGCGCAAGGACATGACGCAGTGGTCACTAAAGCCACCTGCTTCCGTAAACACACTACCCGGTACAGCATAGTACGTTGCAAGAACAATGGGAGGGTACATGCATGACGAAGGTGATGACGTCTTTGAACCCATTTTCCTTGGGTTAAACTTAGCTAAAACGACGGAAAGCAGCGGCTTACAGCGGTGCTTTGTCGTAATGTAGTCCCAAGTCTAAATCGGCTCCTGAAATTCCTTGGTGCTACTTCTTACTTTTATTTGCAGTCGATATGATTATTGAGTTCACCAGTAAAAATTACGATCATTATTGATTAATTTTAATCACTTTTGTACACAAAATGCTGGTGGGTACCATTCACATACCTTGCTTTATGCTAAGCTAAAGCAAACAAACTGCTGCCAAATCGGAAGAATTACGGGGCTGTTTATAAAATGCTTTTTTCTCACTTATTTAACTCTGGGGAATTTGGCAAAAGACAAAATTTGGCTTAGAGGTGGAATATTCCTTTAATGTCCTGGACTTGGGTTGTTATCATTAGCTCTGTCCTTGGCGTGTGTTATGATGCTGATGTGCCACCCATCTACTATTTTAAAAAAAAAGAAGAAATCCTGAAGTTAACTGAAAAATATTTTATATACCTGAATCCTTTCAAGACACAACTTTTGCTGTTTGTTTTCTTTCTATTGTCCAAACAACACACATTGGATCCTGGGGGTATTCACAGGGGGTTAAAGAACACCCCCCCTTTGAACAACTAAAACCTGCGAGCATACTTTAATATATGTCGAATATAACTTAATATGCACAATGGAGGCCATCTTAGCAATACCACTGAAATTAGTATCCACAGTCTTTCATACTTATGTTCTTGCGTGTACAGCCAATCATAAATGCCGCTCCTGGATTGGCTGCTTTGCAAACGCCAGCCACTAGTGTGTCAAGTAGGCTTGCGGCTAGGTACAGCAGTCCAATGTTTCAAATTTTGTCAAATTTTTTACACAAACTCTGGGATGTAAGGATTCACCAAGAGGGGAATGACACATATACGGACTCCTCTGTTTCTCTTTTAATGTGCCGTAAAACATACTTAACACAACAGATATGAAACTGCCAAGTGTATGCTGTCGAACAGACTATTGGAGTTCCTCTGTCTGTGTTAAAACGAAACACACTATGCAATACAAAACTCACCAACCTACTGCAGGGAAACCCAGGGGCTGTATAAATGACACAAGTGACGTAGTTTAGCTGTGTTTTCTCTCTGCTGCTCTGTCCCTGTTCTTGTCAGTCACAGAGCACAGCCGTCTGTGTGTTACCTAGTTTTGTTTTAGCAGAGACCCAGAACAGACTCTGCAGGTTTGTACCTGTGTATCTGTGTTCATGCATGCGTGTGCAGGGTAGTATAACCTTCTGTGTGTGCAAACCTGGCAACAAATCAAACTCCCCAGTGAAAAACTGTTGTGCATTTTTCTCTGTCTTTGTCTGCTTGCACTATGTCAGGATTGTGTGACCAACTCCAGATGTTGCACTAATCAGCTGGGACATTATTGCCACCTCGTCATGCCATGCACAGTCATTTGAAGAACAGAAACCTTTCCTGTTTGTTTTCCCTCTTTTTATTATTACATTTGTATGCAGTTGTCCATTTAAACTAAATTTCCACAAATACCATTATCGCACAGCTTATGGTAATAGAACCACCTGTATAGGGACCCAATTTTCTATCGATATATGGATATTTTATTTACAACTGTGCATTAATTCTCTGTGATGCAATTTTCTAATCATAAGCAGTTTTGAGGAAATTAAAAAGTCTGTTATGCAAGTACGTATGTATGTATGTGCATTTACTCCCCCAAACCGAATGTGCTATAGCCATGAGAAAATAAATGAATAAGATTAGCCATTTTTTGACAACTGTGCAACAAATGCAAAGCTAAATCTCACAAATTTTGAAGACTCATTTATTCTCAGAAACCATTCAATCTCTAGATTTAAATGAAAGTGTAGTACTTCCATGCTGGATTGTTAAATACAAAAAGAAAATGATTGACAAGACCTAGACAGTTAGCTGCTTCAATAAACATCTCATTGCTTAGGTTTTGTTGTATGGTTTCCTTATAATTAATTAGATGGAACAGAGACAAGGGGTCAGTTCGTACCATGGTTTTGCATTGATCACAATGGGCAAGGTTTGTATCCCAGACCCCAAAATCTCCTCTTTGCTTTCTACCCATATTCACAGACAGAGCTTTAAAGAAGAGTGGCAAAAGCAAATGAGGTAGATTAGCATGTCTTGCCTACAACTGATGGTGTCAGCCAGGACTTGTTATACCCAGTCTCTGCTACCCGGATATTGAGCTGTAAGCATGTCCTGGCAGTCATACAGCAAGAGTGTCTTCAGTCAGAGGCTTCTTTAGATTTGTTGCAAGTTGACTGCTACCAGAGATCCTTCCTGCCCACAGCACCACCATCACAACAACTCTTTGAAAATGATTGGACGATATATGTAACAAGAACCTTTAATTTCCCTTTGGGGTGAATAAAGTATTTTTGAATTGAATTAAGTATTTTTATCTCATACTTTTGGTATTCTTTTCAAATAGATGATCATGGAGTACGGAGGTCTACAAGCTTCAGTTCTGTCCTTTAGTAGAATTAAACATTTACACATTTTTATTTATAAAGCTATTCTTGGCCGTCTTTTCCTTTACACCTATTAGCTTATATCCCATAAAAATACAGCAGTTTGTGTGTTCATTCCTAACACTTGTTTCTTTTGGCAGCATCATTAGCTTGGACTGAGATGGGGATGAAAATCATTTAAATTTATGGCCCCAAACACTTAGTATTAGTGGAAGATATCAGACAAGAGGAATTTTCCAGTACATGCAATTGGACACTTTTATGATGTTTTTTGTTGTTGTATTTCAGATAATAATGGTTAATTTCCTTTTAAATAAGTTAAATATTAAAATGTGAAATACTAAACAAAGCTCAGTATGAGTTTCCTATGCGTGCTTCTAAAGCTCAATTGGCAAACCCCTGTCATTATGAATAATGTAGAAGTTTAATTTATTTGAGCCGTATTATAAAGGATTGCTCTTCTTTTCATGAGAGTAAAGTTAACATGCATCAGTGCTTCCAGCTCAGACTTCATTCCCTAGTTTTACAGTTTCCACGCGCAGGACTGACTGTCACTATCTATCTATACACCCATTACACATGATGCTGCATACAGCTCATTGTTTTCAATTGTCCAATTAAAATAAACTAATTAGCATTATGCCATTCTATTACAAAGATGTTCGCAGTGATACATCAGCAAAGCTTAATGTTTGAAAAGAGTATGGGTGGGAAAACAGACCTCTTTTTACCTTAGGCTACATCTAAACTTAGGTGGGGTTTCACCTCATTTAATTGACATATACAACTGACAGCTCACACCAACAAGTAGGAGGGTATATGCTCTACTCTATGCATCATACAATAACATAAATCCCTGCACTCTCATGGGAGTCTCATTAAAAGGAGTTAATACCTCAAGAAAGATATGATGTACAAACTTTTTTTTATTGCAGCATGCATTGAAACTTAAAGCCAACCCATGCTTCCAAAGATCCTTTTGGACTCAAATAAAGGAATCAAAGTGTTTTAGTGTAACCCTGAAATTAACCCAGGAAAAAAAAGGTAAACTGTAATGACAATGTGGTGGTCGAATGTCTGAGTACCTAGAGAGCTCTCTATTTCAACATCAGGATATCGAGCTGTACCACTCAGATACAGAGTACCTTAGCAGATGGCACAAGTACCGCCTGTTTCAGCATGAGGTAGGAGTGAGCTGAGATGAAAGCTAGACTTCATTTATCGCCACTAGGTAGCCTAATTTTTGTCGATATTAAGGCAGCAGCTCTCTCTAAAAGAAGGATAGTAAGTAAACCGCAGTGGCGAGGTATTTTAGGACAAAGGAACGAGCCGAGGGAGACGCAGGAGTGAGAATTGATCAAAAACGGCAGGTGAAAAGGAATGCGAAGTCATGTTGCCATAGCAACAAGCCATGCAGACAAGGATAAAGGCTGCGGTTACGTGCAGCTCCTTTTCCCCCCCATCTTTTTTCCAAGAGCTGCTGTTTGACTATCTGAACAGCTTCCATATGTTTTTGGTGAACAAACAACGTGTCAAGTGCACTGTCCATCTGAATGTGTCATTTTCTATTTACTTATGTGAATGGTAGGATCACTTTATCCCTGCTGTAGAGGTCTTCTTGTTGCACACCCAGACAGTATGATTCATTTCAGAATAGATAAGCAAAACGTAACATTTTGTATGGAAGAAACAATGTTTTTGCCTATATCATTTCTGAACTGCCTGCAATACTTAATGATTCAGGTAGGACGACTGCTTGTTGCCACAGCGGCGGTGGAGCTGCTGGTGAAATAGCTTCACTGCTACAATATGTAATCACTACTATTAGTAATACCAGCTGTACTTCTGACACATAATGGCAATCCAATTAAAACAACAGATAAAAGTTAGTTTTCAGTAAATGAGCTTTACGAGATGGAGGGTCAAGTCAAACATTTTATATTTAGTAATGCCAGAGGCTGCAGGGATGTTTGCATAACATTTTGTTTGATGCCATCTGTGTCTGTGTTTCTGAGTTTAGAGGAGCAGCTGATTAAGCAAGACGCCTGCATTAGTATAGAGACCGTGAGGTTTATAATGAATGTTTACGTATTTAACATTTAACAGACTTTCAGGTCAGCATGAAAGTGCTAATGAATACCCCCAGTGTGCTAAAACCCTAAATCTGAATCTGATGGCCTCATTCAGTCACACATAGTTTGGCTACCCATGTACCATTAGGCCTGTCAGGCCTGAGGGCCTGCAACATTCAGAACACAGATTATTGTTCCTTGCTGTTTCCTTTTTTGAAACAGAGGATGACAGCCCCCATATAGTCAAGAAGCAAAGCAATAAGCAAGTTTTAAAATGTTGTTAGTATGCCTGTTTAAAGGGTTAATGCATTTCCCTTCAGTATCAGCATTTCCCTGAAATGCCCCATCCCCTCAATGGTATCCCCTGTCACTCCCTATAAAGGTTAAGTTAATTTTAGTTTCTATATATATCAGATCTTAACAGAAGTCAAAAAGGTAACCTTATTTTTTGAATGGATTTGTAAGTTGCTATTTATTAAAGAAATTAAACTAGTTTATTGCTATATCTTTTATTTACACGACATATCATTTGTGTTTTCTCTGCTCACTATCATAGAGCTGTGTTGCATTGCACACACACCCAGCACACAAGGTGGGTGCAGGATGCTGATCTCAAAACACCTTCTTTCTTTTAGACTTACTTTGAGTGAGGTTGTTAATATGTTAGATTTTGGTGAGGGGCCCTGACAAGGCATACAACATTGCAGTTATCCCTAAAATGAGAAAGATGCCATCCTTACCAGTTGTCAAGGTGATAGATCAGACATGGGTTATTAACCTGCTTGCCTTTATTTAGAGATCCGAAAAGGTTCAAATTTGATAATAAAAAGAGGTCACAGAAAAAAAGTCCCCCAAAAAGTAATGCACCTGATTAGACCTGAGTGTATAACAGTATCACCCACAGTTTTTTATTAGTGCAATGACTGAGTATCCTGGCAGCCATCTTGTTTGGAGACATCTGCAGAGGAATCCTTTGATGTAGTGGGACACCTAAAGGCATCCCTGACCACCACACAACATCCTCACTATGATCTCTTCTGCTTCCTTCATTTTTGTACATTAGGCGTCCAAGGGTTCCTTCACTTCCACCTATTGGACTAACATCCATCCATCCATCCATCTTCTGTACCCCTCCATCTTATGCGGGGTTGCGGGGGAGGGGGGTGGTGCCTATCTCCAGCAGTCATGGGGTGAAAGGTGGGGTACACCCTGGACGGGTCACCAGTCCATCACATGGACTAACAACCATAATAACATAAAGTGAACCAGGAGGGGTCAAATCCATAAGGGAGTCCTTCCCGAAGCTGGGATAAGGGGAACGGATTAGAACAACTGGTGGAGTATGAGCTGATCGGACAAAAAGTAAAACATTAAAACAACACTTAACTCAATCAACTGAATCTGCTACTGCTCCTAGCTGAATTGGCTGCATTAAGTTTCTAAAGCTTAGCCCAGCTGTGATAAAGAGCGTCTGATCCAAGGTCATGGCTTCACTAAGTTTAAAAAAGCACCAGCCTGATGACCAATCTAGGAAGCAGTCGAGGAATAGGATGATGAGGGGATTAGGATGTGTTGGCTTTAGTAATCTACACATCCTGGATGAAAACCACAGAGCAGGAAAGGAAGAAGGCGATGCATTGCAAATGAGGACGGATCAGCAGTGTGTGAAAAGAGGTCCAGGGATTACTGCATGGAGGTCAGAGACAGCTCATTCTCAGACAGGTTCATACATGAAGAAATCACTTCCTCTAAGAAATGAACAGGCGAGTGAATGGACAAAGAGTTTAGAGCAAGAACTTCTTTTTTACGGCTCCTGAAAAAAAATCATTACATTTAAAAGGCTTGATGTAAAACAGTCTATAAAACTTTATTTTTTAAATAAAAAATTAAAAGACTTTCATGTCTCCTACTGGGACATTACAAATGTATTATTGGACAAAAGAAACGAATCAGAAAAAGAGGCCATCCCATTTACTTGTGCATTTTTAAATTGGTGAAGTCCTTAAACACATTATGACTTTACCTCATATAGATTGAACGTTTCAAATCTTCCATTTAAAACAGAAGCATCAGTGTCCCTTTAAAACACATAATGTCAGATTCTACTGATCTGATATTTGGGGTACCCCAAGGCTCTGTTTCTGGCTCTCTTCTTTTTTTTTTTTTAATTAACCCTGCTGGTCAGATTTATTGATCAAAATGTCTAAACAGATTTAGTTCCTAAAATAAAATTAAAAACTGATTAAAAAATAACTAACTTCAACTGGATTTTGAGAAAAACGAGTGTCTGGTTATTTCCTGGAAAGCATAGGTTCCTCTGATCTGGCTACAAAATTGAGATTTGACTTGGCCGTCAAGTCCAACTAGGGCTGGGCGATAAATCGATTTTAACGATTAATTCGAATTTGCCGTTTATGGAGATTTATTTTTGAGAAAATCGAGATTTATCACCCCCCACTGCTCTCTTGGGCTTCCGTAGTTTTGGAGCAAGGTCAGCCAGTCCGTCTCTCGCAACGCGTAGACGTCAAAATGGCAACTAGCAAAGAGGAGCTTGTTCCCAAAAACCTGCCAAAAGACAAGCCATCATAGGGGAATCATTTTCACATAAGACGGGTGTCCAGTGGAAAGCAATCACAGATGCCATCACAATTTCTATTGCCAAAGATATGGTGTCTGTTTATACAGTGGAAAAGCCTGGCTGTATTTACCAACTGAAAACTTTGGATACCAGGTGTGTGCAACCAACTTTGCACACAACTTTGAATTCAGGTAGACTCCCAAGGGAGATATCAAAATAAGAGTTTCAAAAAAATTGATCATTTGCTATTTCTGTTTAAGAAAGTAAAGGGAGAAAGAAAAAAATCGATTAGAATCGGAAATCGGATTTGGATTTTATCAGATTTTATTTTTAGGCAATATCGCCCAGCCCTAAGTCCAACTGATAGAAATTAAGTGTTGTTTTAGACTAATCAGTGTCCCTTGAAGGTCACTTAAAGCAACTTCTCAGAAACAGTTTTTATCATTTGAGAAGTGTTCCTACACTGAGATAAACAGGAACTTGAGATAATTATTCATGCTTTAATGTTTCTCCTGTCTTGACCATTGTAATGTAGTTTTCACGTGCATCAACAAAAGTCTGTGATCAACCTTAAGTTAGTCCACATTCTACAATAAGATCAAGCTCACATCACTCCTCCTGGCTTTGCACTGGTTAATTTAAGAATCAATTAAAAATCCTGACTTTAACTTTCAGGACCCTGCATAGTCAAGGTCCATCCTATATTTGTGAATTGTTTAAGCCATATGCTTCAACTTTTACCCTTGGGGATCACTTTTTTTAGATGGTTCCATTTCGTCTGTGGAATTGGCTTCTTTAGTTTTTTTTTTGTTTTCTTTAAAGCCTTGACCTAAACTAAACGTGACTAAACTTTAAAATTATTCTTCAAATATGCTTTTCGTTAAGATCGTCTATCTCTTTTTAATGATGTCTTCAATCGAATTGTTTTGTGATCCAGACACAGAGGAGATTGGAGCCATAGACATCCAAAGGACCCCTAGAGCACAGGAGCCCCAGGCAGACCACACAGGGCTGATCGCACCCCCCAAGTAAGGAGCAGAGGAGCACCAGCAGCTACAGTGCAGCTGGCCTAGGGGGCAGCAGCGACGACCCCCCAGGCCCCGCCAGCAACCGGCTACGCCAGGGTGGATCCAGTCATGGGCCCGTAGACCTGAGGGCGCCTCACCCCCCAGCAGAGACCCGACCAGAGACCGGCCGATGGCCGACATGCACCGACCCTGGGCCAAACCCCACAGCAGACATTCCAATGCCCCACCCGCCCATTGTCGGGCACCACACCAATAGCCCCAGCGGACGGACGGCATCCCCAGGCCAAGACCAGCCAGCACCCGGACACTGAGCTCAACCAGCTCCCGAATCTCAATCCCGCACACCGCAGTGCACCAAGACCAAGCATCCACCCAAGGTCAATCAAACCCACTGACCACTATCAAGCATTATAATTAAAATAATGGGTACTTACAAATAACTTTAATGACAAAATTTTTTAGACAAAATATTTAAGTTGTCCTCTTTTCGCAGGACATTTGATTCATTTATGAAAACCATTTTTAATAATGACTAGGATCTTACAAATGATAAACACCCAACACGTTTGCTTTTTACTTTCTGATCTGAAGTGAGGAGATGATGAGAAGAAAGACAATGGCCTAAAATTATGTACACAACACATAAATTTAAATACAGAAAACGTTTTGTAGGAAAATCAAATGACTGTGAGTTAATGAGATTGACTCAAAAAGAATCACCATCTTTTTCTACATTTTGGATACCGATAAATTTTCCCCCTGAAGAAAGATGAAAAGAACAGCAACATTTTGGCACCACAGAAGTAACTATATCATTTTGTTGGAGATTCCACCTTTTCTTTAGTGTCTCTGGAAAATGTGAAACAAAATGACTGAACCATCTACTCTTGCCAGCAACACTTCTATGTCCTCATGATCAGGCGCTAAAGTAAAGAACGGGTTCTTTACTACTAGTAAATATTGTTGCGCTTGGCAGCAAACTGCGTAATGTAGAACTTTATAAATACGTTTTTAAAAATATTTCTCACACTCACTTTTCTATATTTGGCACTCTGTACACATGTAAATTCATTTAAATATGCATTTGGCAACACATTTATTATATGACTTGAAAATATTCCACATTAAACCAGATATGTTTAATGCATATATTAATTAACATGTCAGATTAATTAACAATCTGACAGATTGTTTAAAGGTTGTTGCTAGATTAGGGTCATTATGGGAAGCAAAGAGCAATAATATAATTTTAATATTTCCAATTGCAGGGTTGTCTGCTGAGTTGTATGGTGAAAAGTGATTCATTGCTAAAAGAGGACACTTTGCCCCCTGAAAGTGTAGACAGTTAATTTTACAAAACACACGGGTACAAAAAAGCACATTATATCGGATCATCTAAACAGAACAATTTGTTTAACGGTCTTTGCTCCTGATGGCCTTTTTTTTCTTGACAGTCTCTCAGCTGTAGCATGTTCCCACAGACTTGTTCATGTCATTGAGTCATTTGATGACAGTGACCTTAATGGGGATCAAACAGATGTGACAGAGAAAAGGAAATCCACAGAGATGTGGAGAGGTCAACAGGTTGTTATTGGTGCTCATCTTGCAGGCTAATAGCACTTGTTATTGCCGGCTGTTACCTCACATACACGCATTATGTCTTTTCATAAGGACGGCACTGCAAATGTTAAATTGGCTACTTATGATCTGAATGCTTTTAAAAAGTGACCTACTTACATGTAGGCTCCCATTTATTCCACTGTTCCTTAATCAGGAAAAAAGCTACTTCCCAGACAAGCTACTTCCTTTCAGATGAACACATGAATACCAAACAACTAATTGGATATATAGAGATTGTCATACAATGTTAGATCACAACTTTTATGTCCGTATGAATCCAACACACCCTTTGTTTATATTTCTGCCTTTGGTGAAGCCGACCACTTTGCTTCTGGTTACTGCAGCACTCCTCTTGGCCCCCTCCCCATCTGTCTTTCTTTTTGTCTTTGACGACAGTTGATTTGACACGTCTCTATAGCTCTCAGTCAAGGCGAGAGTCTGCATTTGATATGCCTGTATGAATAGTATATTTTCCATTTTGCCACAGCCCACAGAACCTATCAGCATCCTCTGCAAAATGGAAATAAACTATCTATCAGCCAGACTGTTCTGCAGGCAGCGGAGAATCATGCCTCTTGCCCCATGTCTCATCTCAGCCCTCAATAGGAACCCATTTAGCTATTGTCAAATAGAAAATGGAGCAACTTAACTGGAGAGCTGTGAGATGGGTGTTGCAATGTAAATACCAAGGATCTCTCATAGCACATACACTGTTTTGTGTTTTTAAGGCAACTAACATTAATACCTATTTTGTTGTGAAGCATTTTATACAAAATAAATACTCATAATCTTCTACTCTAATTTATGTTTTTCTTTTGTTCTTTATTCAAACTTATGAGTTTAAGTATCTATGAGTCTTGCTTATGAGTGCCTGTTGGTTTTGAGCTATGGATGTCGCTGGAGAAAGGGATGTTTGAGGTTCCCTCCTGGACCTATTGCGCCCGGGAACCGATCCCGGAAAAGCAGAAGTCAATGGATGGATGGATGGATGGATGGATGGATGGATAATCAAACTTACAAAATATGTACAACCAGTGGGTATTATGGATGAAATTCTGTATTATGAAGGTAGTCTTGATAGTTACATTCCTTTTTTTAATCCCTTTGATCAGTTAGTCAGTTCTGGCTCAAAAACAATGCTTAATATCATAATTAATGTACTAAAATGGTCCAAAAACCAAATCCCGGCAGCTTTTAAATGCATTCAATGCCAAAGATATGAAATTTGGATCAGCCAGCGCCTAATTATTTTTCAGTCCCTTCTTTCAAATGGGGACAGTGAAGCAATTATCGAATAATTATAAATTCAGCAACAGAACATTCAGGCAAAAAAGAAATAACAAAACTGCCCCCAAACGTCTAAGAATTTCATATTTACCTCAATCACATTACTGTGACTATTTGTAAATAATCATCATCAAAGCTGTTTAATTACATGATGGAAACTTCTATTTGCACACTAAAGACCTAACACAACAGTCTGACTCATACTGCCTCATGGTGGTATGATATATCCCAGAATTGATCTATTCACCGTGTGCATTGCTCTGTTGTCTACTATACATATAGTCAGGTTGAGCATTGTTTCAATGATTATGAATTATCAGATGAATGTTTTAGATGGACTGTCAATTTGCCCTTCAGAATCCTCAAAAACTGATCTGACAGTTGGCTAACGACCCCTTTACCCAATTAAGCTGCTTGCTTAAGTTCATGTAATTGTCTTGACATACAATAATGTACAACTAGGGGATCCTCCCACGTGAAAACAGGCCCTCTGCTAAAGCTGTATATTATTGATGTCGCCTCACCTTTCAGTTCTTCCAGCACACACATTATAAGTTTCCTTCTGTTGCTACAGGAGGAGTTCTCTTGAGCCCAACAGGAGACTGGATGTATGCAGTCACATTCTCAGGATTTACTACACATGTGACGGCAAAAAAAAAACCCTCAACAATGCAGCTGAGATGAAAGAAAAAATGTTGGCGGGTGGATTCCAAGGCAAATTACAGATGGTGTTCAGTTTATTGCATGGCCCTCCGCAGAGCCAAAGAGAGCGGAACGCCACAGAGGTACCATGTGAGCCTGAAATTGAAAAACGTGACTTCTCCTTGCACTTTTTATGAAATGCAAATAATTTATCCACCGGGGACCTTCCTCAACTGAAATATTCTCCATGAAATTGGATGCTGCACAGTAACTATTTTTTTGCATAAACTGATGAATGATCAGAGGCAGGATGAGCAGCATTATGTTTGTCATGGTTAACCCCACAATAAAGACTGCTTATTAGGCAAATGTATGGAACATGTCCAGCTGCCAGACTGCAACCACGGCAATCCACCTTACCTGCTCGGTTTTATTTCTCTTTGAGTCAAAGAAAAGAGAAAAAAGTAGCAAAAATCTGACTTTCACAGACCACAGATGTGCAGTTATCTTGTTTTACTTGACAGAAGTGTTAAATTTAGAGCACCTGATATTTGTGCTGCGAGGTCGAGATGATTTTATGGTTCTGAAAGCTTGCCACCATCACAAACCAGCTTGAAGGCCACAAATAGCTACGTGGGTGAAAGCGAATCGATACGTGGCTTTTCATTATAGTTCCATTTCCTAGTACCTGTGTGTTCAGAGTACTGTCAGATAGTGTGGAAATTGAGACTCATCAAAGACTACTTCTGTAACAAGCAGCAGGAAAGCAACAATGTGGACTTTGTCAGAGTTAATGTATAAACTTCGTACAAATGTGCCCAATAATGTTTTTTGAATAAGTCTATAAACATTAAGAAAAGCATTTTACATTTCTGGTTAAACATCAGCATAAAATGTTTGTAACATGACTTTAAATATTGTAATTTACTATTGATTTTTTTTTGCCTCAGTTTCAATTTGAGAATTCACGACAGGTGGAGAGGGAGACACGGTGATTGTAAAGCTGGATAAATAGTTCAAAGTTAAATGCCCCCACTCAGACATGTATTACTGACCACTTCCTACCTATGACTAAGTGCATGATTAATTGCATGACTAAAAGAAAGAGAAAGCTTTGACCTTAAAACCAGACTTCTGACTATACAAAAGCTAAAAGCTTCCTGATTAGCCTCTATTTCCATTATCTGCACTTCTCGCTTTTTACAGGGCTGTTTACAAGAAGGTACTTTAAGCTCACTAGAGCATATTAGACAGGGTTCAAAAAAGAAAACCAGTAGGCTCTAAGTATCAGGATCTTAAAAAAACATATCCTTTACAATATGTGTATTGAACACATTCATGTCCCTCTTTTTGTGTTCTGTTTGATTTTCTGTTTAGCCACTAGTCTTTCTGTTTTGATTATTAAGCCAACCAATAAAGAATAGAATAAAGGGAATTAATTCAGTGGGACTCCAAGACAACATGGTGTTCTTTAGGAAGCTAGATTATAGGCTTCCTGGGAAGATTGAAATACATAGTACATTCATTTGCAACAAATAAACAAAAAGAATAATCATCTGTTTCTGTTGTGCTATTTTTCACAACTTAATCTGGTATTTCTCATATTATTACCCATGTGTTTGGGTGCTTTTATCACCAGTAGATCTGATTACTGTAATACCCTGCTTTCTGGTCTTCCCAAAAAGAGTATGTCCGGTTTACAACCTCTACAAAATTCAGCAGCACGTGTCCTGACGAAAACCAGGAGCACATTACACCTGTCTTAAATTCATTGCATTGGGTCCCCGTACGTTTTAGGATTGATTTTAAGGTTAATTTAATGGTTTTTAAGTGTCTTAATGGTCTTGAGCCTTCTTAACTTTCTGAACTGCTTTTACCGTATGAACCTTTGCGGTCTCTGCACTCCTCTGGCAGCCGTCTCCTTGTCATCCCTAAAGTCAGGACACACCCGCGGCGAGCACTCTTTCCATTACTATAGCCCTTGCCTCTGGAACAGGCTGCCAGAGGAGCTCAGGGCCGCAGAGAACATTCATGTTTAATTGCTCTGCATATTTTACTTGATTAAACTTTATCAATGTTTTACTATTTATTTTTATCATATTTATCCACTGTTTATTTTTATATTTTAACTTATTTAATCTTCGTTCCAGTGTTTCCTCTGTGGGAGCCCTCTGCCTCGGGAGCGGTGATCGGCTGTGGCTGCCTGGGTGCTCTCCAGGTAGCTCTTGGGTGGAGGTGGGGGTCTCAGCCTTGCCTTCTCTGGGCGGTCTTTGTCAGTGCCTTGGCTGCTGCTTTTGATGTGCTGCTGCCGGTGCAGATGGCTCCTTTGATGGGGTTTCCTTACCTGGCTCATCTTGTACTCGGCCCGATGTCCTTTTTATTGTTGCTCTTAAGTGTGTGCGTGCATGGAAGTTGAGTTGGTGGGAGTGGGGTATAAATGTGATCATGCTTTTAAATCTGTGGGGGAGGGATGGGAATGTGGTTTATGTGGGGTAATTTTAATCTATAAGGCACTTTGAGTTGCAATGTTTGTATAAAAAGCGCTTTATAAATAAAGTTTGATTGACTGATTGATTGATTGATTGATTGAACTACACTACATCAGAATACATCCTAATACAAAACACATATTTTAAACACTAAATTAAACTGGTTTAAGATGCGCTGTAGTAAAACAAACTAAGAATTCTGAATTTTCTTTTCATCTAAAAAAAGTGAAGAGTAAGAGACGAAGGCTGCCTTGGGCATGATCAATTTCTATCCTTCATGCTGGTTGACCTCTTTTTCATCTCCTTAAAAATAGCCAGCATTTATTTATTTATTTTTTACTGAAACCATTTTTCACCTTCAGTGAATCTTGCACACGGATTTATTGTTGTCCACATTTAGATGATCTAATGAAGGATTTTCTGGAAATATTCTGGTTTGCAAAGAAATTGTATAATGCACAAGAACATATGACTAATAGCTTTTAGCAGTTCAGTGTTATGTGAGTGTGTGTGCCTCAGACACCCAATTTGTACAAGCTTTTGTTTGAGCTTTTCACCGTGGCACGATGAGTCAACAGCAAGATTTAGGGAAGTGGAGCCCTTCATGACTAATTATACTCTCTTGCTTTTTAATTGAGAGACCAATGAATACATATCCGTCCGATACATCTGGATAGCCACTACTGATTGTAACTATATTCTAATTAGCCAGAAAACCCATTCATTGTTTCTTAACCATTGTATCTACGCTTCATTAAAACCTACATTTATTAAATTAAATTATACAATGTATAATTAAACTTCAGAAGCCACTTGTACCATGGTGCACTGATGGAAAACCACATTTGGAATTGGGTAGATAAGGTTTTAAAAAAAAAACTGTAACAACATTAAGCTTTATAATATCTATTTTGAATGTTTACATATTTATTTACTTGTTTGTGTTGATGAACCAACACAAAGAAGTCCACAGTTGTGAAGCAGAAGAAAAATTCTAAGTGGTTTTTAGGAGAGGACACGAAAATCCCAGTTCCATACGTTTTAAGTATAATGAATAATTAAAATGGTACAAGTAGAGATTGCCAGAGTGGAAAACAACATAACCGCTTAAAAACAGTTAAAGTTAATGTTTAGACATGCTTAAATAATTATTTGGCCGTATTGAAGAACAACACATACTTAAATCACTTTGGAGTTGTTTTGATATTTTTGACAACGTAGCTGTACTTGAACGCGGATGTAAGCTGATTTTTTCTGGTATCAGTGATGTTTACATTCAATTTTACATCGTTTCAGGTGAGTATTCAGTTCAGTGGAGAGCATATTATGGACCATATTGAATTCAATTTCAATTCACTTTATTTATATAGCGCCAATTCACAACAGATGTCATCTCAAGGCACTTAACAAGAAGTCATTTCAATACATTTATACAAACATTCCAATCAGTTAAAAAGTTTCCTATTTAAGGAATCCCAGCAGATTGCGTCAGTCATTGGCGTGAGGTTGGGCAGACTTTCCAACCACAGCAATCCTTCAGCAATCCTTCACACTGAGCAAGCATGTAGCGACGGTGGAGAGGAAAAACTCCCCTTTAACAGGAAGAAACCTCCAACAGAACCAGGCTCAGTAGGAGCGGCCATCTGCTATGACCGTCTGGGGGTTTGAGAAGACAGAGCAGAGACACAGAAGGGACAGAAGATCTGATATAAGAGTACTTTCTATGTTACAGAAAGTAAAAAGCTGATAACAGGACACAGTGGATGTTCAGTTACTGGGAGCACCATCCCAGTCGATGCCCCCCGTCCAACAGGGGATTGCAGCCAAGCAGGATACAAGACCAGGTATATCTTCTATGGAGAGAAAAGCACTGAGAGAACACAAAGTTAACAGTCCAAATAGCAGAATGTACTGTAATACAACTGGAGAGTAGTAGTCGAAAAGGAAGTAGCAAAGTGAAGAAAATTGCTAAGTCTGTCCTCCAGCAGTCTAAGCCTATAGCAGCATAACTACAGAGCTAGCTCAGGATGACCTAAGCCACTCTAACTATAAGCTTTATCAAAAAGGAAAGTTTTAAGCCTGGCCTTAAAAGGAAACAGAGTGTCTGCCTCACGGACTAAAACTGGAAGCTGGTTCCACAGGAGAGGAGCCTGATAACTAAAAGATCTGCCTCCCATTCTACTTTTAGAAATCCTAGGAACTACAAGTAAACCTGCAGTCTGAGAGCGAAGTGCTCTGTTGGGAACATAAGGAACAATTAGATCTCTGATGTATGATGGAGCTTGATTATTAAGGGCTTTGTATGTAAGAAGAAGAATCTTAAATTATATTCTTGATTTAACAGGGAGCCAATGAAGGGAAGCTAAAACAGGAGAAATGTGATCTCTCTTTTTAATATTCATCAGAACTCTTGCTGCCGCATTTTGGATCAACTGAAGGCTTTTAATGGCATTTTGTGGAATACCTGATAGTAAAGAATTACAGTAGTCCAGCCTTGAGGTAACAAATGCATGGACTAGTTTCTCAGCATCACTCCTGGACAGGATTTTTCTAATTTTAGCAATATTCCGGAGGTGAAAGAAAGAAATCCTAGAAACCTGTTTAATATGGGATTTAAATGTCAAGTCTTGGTCAAAAATAACGCCGAGGTTCTTTACGTTATTACTGGGGGCCAATTTAATTCCATCCAGATGAAGTGATAGACTAATCAGTTTCTGTTTAAGAACTTCTGGTCCAAAGACAGCAACTTCTGTCTTGTCGGAATTTAAAAGCAAAAGGTTTAGGATCATCCATGTTTTTATGTCTTCCAGACATGCCTGTAATCTACCTAACTGACTGGGTTCATCAGGATTTATGGATAAATATAGTTGTGTATCATCGGCATAGCTGTGGAAATTTATCCCATGCTGTCTAATGATTCTACCAATTGGAAGCATATATATGGTGAAAAGAATTGGTCCGAGCACAGAACCCTGTGGAATTCCACAGGTAACCCTTGAGAGTGAAGATGATTTATCATTTAGATGAACAAACTGGAATCTATCAGACAAATATGATTTAAACCAGCAAAGTGCTGTTCCTTTGATCCCTGCAACATGTTCAAGCCTTTCTAGGAGACTATTATGATCAACTGAGTCAAAAGCAGCACTGAGATCTAACAAAACCAGAACAGACACCAGTCCATTATCTGAGGCCATGAGAATATCATTAGTAACCTTCACCAGTGCTGTTTCAGTGCTATGATGAGCTCAAAAACCTGACTGAAACTCTTCAAACAGCTCATTACTGTTTAGATCCTCACAGACTTGATTAGCAACAATTTTCTCAAGGACTTTGGATAAGAAAGGAAGGTTAGATATAGGTCTGTAATTCACTAAGTCATCTTGATCAAGGGAAGGTTTCTTGAGTAAAAGTTTAATTACAGCTATTTTAAATTCCTGTGGTACGTATCCGTTTACTAAGGATAGATTCATCATATCCAAAATGGGGCCAGGAACCAAATGGAACACTTCTTTAAATCATTTGGTTGGGATTGGGTCCAACATACAAGTTGAAGGTTTAGATGAGGCTAATATTTTTGATAATTCCGAAAGCTCGACTGAATCAAAACAGCCTAAGCACAAATGAGGTTCTACAGTTCTTTCTGATGCTGCCTCATTTACTGAGGAAGAAGAAATCGTGTTTGGGAGGATGCCAATGATTTTATTTTTAATAAAATTAATTTTATTTATTAAGAATCCCATAAAATCATCACTGCTAAGAGCTGGAGGAATAGTTGGCTCAACAGAGCTATGACTCTGTGTAAGTTTGGCAACTGTACTAAAAAGAAACCTAGGATTGTTTTTATTCGCCTCTATTAATGATGAAAAATATGCTGTTTTAGCTTGTCGAAGGGTCTTTTTATACAGCAGTAGACGGTTATTCCAGGTTAAATAGGAATCCTCTAGGTGTGTAGAGCACCACTTCCTAGTATTCTGCTTTAAAGTATGGAACTCTGCGTTAAACCAAAGAGTCAGCTTCCTATGGCTAGCCACTTTCTTTTTTACGGGGGCTACACTATCTAATGCCAAACGCAATGAGGAAGTAACGCTGTGAACCAGACCATCAATTTCTGAAGGGTTAGAGATAGAATTGCTGCCATCCACTGTGTTACCCTGAGACACTGAGGAAAGTAAGAATGGAACAGATTCTTTAAAAATTGTTACAGCATTGTCTGATAAAGCTCTACTATAATGAAATTTTCTTTCAGATTTAAGATGGTCAGTTAAAGTAAATTCAAAAGTTATCAAGAAGTGGTCAGACAGGACCGGGTTATGTGGGTGGACTGTTATTTCCTCACACTCAATACCGTATGTCAGTACAAGGTCCAAAGTGTGTTTACCCGAGTGGGTTGATCCCTGTACTTTTTGAGTAAAGCCAATTGAGTCTAAAATAGCACTGAAGGCTCCATTTAGGCTATCACTTTCAGTATCCACATGAATATTGAAGTCCCCCACTATAATGACCCTATCAGTATTTAATACTAAATCAGATAAAAAATGTGAGATCTGATCCAAGAATTGAGAGTAAGGGCCTGGTGGACGATCAAAACCACAAACAAAAATGGTCTTAATGTTTTGCAACTTGGATGAGGAAAATTAAGGGTTAGATGTTCAAAAGAACTGTAGCTATCAATTGGTCTGGGACTAATTAGTAAATCAGAACGGAAAATGGTTGCAACTCCTCCCCCTCGCCCAGCATTTCTAGGAATGTGAAAATTGAAATGACTGGAAGGAGTTGACTCATTTATACTGACATAATCCTCCTGCTGCAACCAGGTTTCTGTGAGACAAAGCAAATCAATGTGATTATCACAAATCAAGTCATTTACTAACAAAGTCTTTGAGGAGAGAGATCTTATGTTTAATAAACCACATTTAATAGATTTATTTTTCTGTTCAGTCAAAGTCGTATTTATCTTTATGAGATTTCCATTATTTGCTTTTGTTGGCTTAACTTTTGATCCATTAAATTTTGGCCGTGGGCAAGACACTGTTTCTATAGGGTAATGGGTGGGTAATAGTACAGAAGCAGCAGAGAGGTGGGTTAAACTACGACTCTGCTTCCTGGTCTGGACCCTGGGTTGTCAGTGTTTTGGAGGACTAATAAATTCGGCCATATTACTAGAAAGAAGAGCTGCTCCATCCAAAGTGGGATGGATGCCGTCTCTCCGGATCAGACCAGGTTTTCCCCAAAATGTTCTCCAGTTATCAATGTAGCCCACATCGTTTGCAAGACACCACCTAGACAACCATTGATGGAATGACAGCATGCGGCTAAACATGTCGTCACTGGTCCGATTGGGCAGGGGATCAGAAAAGATTACAGAGTCTGACATTGTTTTGGCAAACTTACACACCGAAGCAACACTAATTTTAGTGACCTCTGAAGAGATATAAATTCTGTTAATGTTGTATGAGGGTTTAATTTTGTAGTGCATGTGGAAACACTTAGAAACCGTGAATAATCAAGAGGAATGTGGCACATCCTGTGTGCCTTGGGGGAAGAAGCTGTGACCATTCTGTGGACGAAGATCTATGTGGGAGGAGTTTCTTTTTAACTTGTTTCAAATAAAAACCTTATGCTGAGATAAAGCTGTGCTCAGTTACTAGAACTGAGTCCAGTGAACGACGTCTCACTGTTAAAATATATAATTGTTGTTCGTTGTTCTTATTGCTCCTTTTTACAGAAATGAACGAGCACGCGGGAAGGTGAAATGAGAGCTCAGAGAGAGCCCAGGGTCATAAATTAAATGTGTGTCTGTTCCTTTAAAATAGGCTTTAAATTAGAGTGAAAACACCTTCTCAACACCTCCGATTGGCGTAACCGGGTGTCATTACCGCCAGTGTGAATAACAATCTTACTGTATTTACGCCTATCTTTAGCCAGCAGTTTCAGGTAGGATTTGATGTCGCCCGTTCTGGCCCCTGGCAAACATTTGACTATGGTCAATGGTGTCTCTAATGCCACGTTTCTGACTATGGAGCTGCCAATTTCCAGGGTCGGCTTCTCAGCGGGTGTGTCGCTGAGCGGGGAAAATCTGTTAGAAACGCGGACCGGTTGGTGGTGGCCCGTGGGCTGGGTCGTAGAAGTATGCTTCCTACGTACATTCACCCAGCTGGCCTGGGGTCCCGGCTGCGCGGGCTGTACCGGAGGACAGCTAGGGGGTTCTACCCTTGTTGGCCTCACGCTGGCTAATGGGCTTCGGCTATCTGCTGGTTTTTCAACAGCGCGGAGCCGTGCTTCTAATTCTGATACCCTCGCCTCCAAAGCTACAAAAATATTACATTTATTACAGTTACCATTATCACTAGGCAGGGAAGTAACTAAACATCTGACAGAGAGAGCAAGAGAGAAGAGTTAGAGACAGGAGAGAGAAGAGTAGCCATAGCCGCAATGAAGCTAAGCTAACTGAGCTAGCGAGACCTTACCACCCCAAGAAAAACTGTTTGAAACACAAGGAGTTCACAAAACGTGAAGTACACCACCACAAAACGTGTGTTTTAGTGTGCTTGTGTGTAAAATAACTTAGAAAGGCCTCAGCACAGAGAAAACAAGATCAATTCAAGAGATTCTGAACACCAAACAGCTCCACGGAGCGCGGCAACAGGAAATGACGCAATACGGCTTACCCCGTCACAGAGTCACATACATTATTCCTGTTGAAAGATGTGTTCTGGTTCGGTCCATCTTTCTTTTTCTACTGTAGCTGCATGAGAAACCATCTTCAAATAGCAGAGTTTTAGTGATAGCTGAAGTCTTTTCTGTTTTGTTTTGGTGTCACCTTTTAAAGTTGCACTGCACTCTGAGTCCTGCAGATAAAATATCTCCATGTGGCAGGTGGAACACAGCTGTATTCGTTCGGTACATGTGCGTACCAAACCGACAAGGCCACAGCTGGAAAAATCAACTACTACTTATGAACTTCAGATTAATAAAGCTAGCCACAGTGCAAATCTAGGTAAAATAAAAGCCCCAGAGGGTCCAAAAGACTTGACACAATGATGGAGGTTCCCCTTCCAGCAGAACAAGAAACATGAACATATAGCCTTAGAATGACCTAGACCTTCACCCATCTAAGAAGTTTTATATTGAAGTTTTGGGTTTTTTGTGAGAAAATATTTAATGCATATGGATACTTTAGCAAGACACTGTTTGTATTAAATCTGACCACAACAGCTGGAAAGTGAAAGAGAACAGACTAGAAGTCTGTTTGCTCAAGGGGAGATGATAAAGCGTAAAGCCACGAAAAACATTTATTTGTGTGCTTTTGTGAGAGAGCGATCCTTCCATGTAATAAGTGCCGGTATTAGCCAGCACTTGCACTGGATTTCTGTTTCCTCTCTCTTTCCATTCACAGTAGTCAAGTTGCAGAGTGGGTAGACAGAGAATAATGACGTGGAGCATGCACAACAACTGCTTCCCTAGGAGAGGGCCTCAGGGAGCATTTTTGCAGTATTATGCAGTCAGCCATAACTAAAACATCATTACCACCCCGTTCACAGTCCGGAGTATGAGTACAGACTGGAAGCAGAGAGGAGGCGGATGGACTTATGAAGTTAATGACTGTTTTTATTACCAGAGAAAGTCCACTGGCTATTTTCTCAGGTACTCACGAATTGCTTTATTTTATGTCCAACATCTTAAAATCAGTCCCACCATCTAGAAGGGGCTGAAGGAAATAAAAAAAGGAATATAGAACATGGAACCAAGCAGTGTTTAATGTATGCCTAAAATGACACTGCACAAGCTCAATTCAACAATTATAATAATAATTAAAGCTCATCAAGTGATGAAACTAAATACAATGTTAAAAATAAAAAAATATTATTGGCATCACTGAAAGAAATAAGCTGTCTTTCATAATTTCTTATCACTCAATTCTAATATGCACTTGACAAAAATGGTTAAAGAGGAAGAGAATGAAAGAACAAATCATACATTAACAATATAATAAAACTTCATAATGATGCCATAAAAATGTACCTGCTCATGTACCAGGTCTTGTAGGGGATAAGTGAAAAGTTTGCTAGATTAGCAAATTAAATTACCTTCGTCTTTTTTTGAGTTTTCTTTTTATTTGCCTTTTTATGTACATTTATGATTGCTATATTAACAGATATGTGAGTTAAAAATCTCAAGATAGATAACTGGAAGCAGTTAAGACATTGAAACAAGGTAATATTGAAATTTGTTCTCATCCACCTTCAACAGGTAATAAAATGTTCCTGTGATAAAGTGATCACAGTTCTGATTATCTTACATAAAGTAATGTAAAGATGACTATGATATTATTCAATCGGTTTCATATGGTTAAATGTTATTGCCATATGACCTTGAATTTCTTTGGTTTTACTCAGGATCAATAAAATAGTCATTAAACAATCTAACCGAAAAACAGTACTAATAGCATTGTGCAATTGAATTTTTCTGCTCTAAACTGTCTAACAACAATAAAGTAGCTATGCTAATAACTCCTTTTTGCACTAATTTTGTTTATGATTATATCCCTTAACTTTTTAATAAAATGACATTTATTTGAATTTGCTTTTATTGAAAAATCTCTGATACTGTAATCCAGGGGTCACCAACAACTTCTGTCCCCGCTGCTACAAAATACAATTTGAAAACAGAGAAAACGGAAATTTTATTATTCCTATTTAAGATTTTAGAAGGAAAGTAATCAGCTAATCTTTACAAAGGAAAGTAGGTAGCTCACTTAATTTCAAGTACATAGTTTGAAGCAAAATACATTCTATTACTTTTAAAAGCCTTGGGGCCCTCCATTGGTTCCCTCCTGTTGTGCATATTACATGCAGATATTGCATAAAAACATAGAGAACTGCTAAAATTAACCCTTTGTCATTGCCTTAATTATTGAAAACATTTTTTAGCGGTTTTCGTAAGAGCCACTGTGGAAGTGATTAAACACTTTGGTTACTAAAATCTCATCAATGCACCTTTTGACAAGTATTTACAGAGGTGCTAGGTTAGTGCTAATTGAGTCTAAAAGTGTTTTGGTTACATAACCTGCATATTAATTAGATCAGTAAATATGTTTGTATGCTATTTTGAGTCATTGAACTTGGCTTAATTAGAAATGTTATCTCTAATATGCATCTGGTAATATCAAATAATTCCAGTTTGAGATGTATGTTTTTCTTCACAAAGATCTATAAAGTTGTTCTTCACCATGTTTTTTTAAGCTCTTTTGTTCATTTTCTTTACAGCTAAATCAGCTATTAGCTGTCAGCCTCCCTGTTGAGCCATTGACTTTCTCATGCTAGAACTAAAAGTAGGAGTATTTATTTATGCACATATAAGGGAAACTAGTCTCTCATTAAAAACTAGAGCAGATAAACTGAACTGACAAGTTAATGAGCAAGATGTATACAGAAATGGAATATCTGCAGAGACTAAAAAAACACTAGGTGAAGTAGATGGAAATAACCGATGGTTGGTAATGACAATTTAAGCAATTGAACTATGAGAATTCCAATTATTAGTGCCCAGTAAAAATTAGGTATTCTGACAGTCTAAGTAAACATTGTTTGGCTCAGGTCATCATTAGAATTATAACTTATCTTAAACATCTTATATATTTTCTTGTTTATAAAGTGTACAGGGCAGTGATACACCCCTACGACCATAAACCCTTCCACCTGGTGGGTTGTATACCTCTCCCAGGATGTAATCTAGCCGTGTAATGAAGGTTGTAAATCAGCACCTTGGACAGTGGTTTGGAGCCCTAAGTGAGCTGCTTCAGTACCAGGGGAAGGCGGACAGCAACAACAGCTGACATTCCTTCTTACCAGAGCTACCTTGCATCATGCTCATGACTAAACAGAGTTATTCAGGCTTTTGCACAGATAGCTTAGAGCTTAGAAGTGCTATGAGTCAAAGGAAAAGGGGTAAAGAGGTTGAGTTTGCTTGTGTGTGAATAAGGTCCTATTTAGAGATACACTGCTGCTGCAGAGTGACAACAGGAAAAAAAAGAAAACCGTGAAAGATTTGCAGAGAAGAGGGCGAGTTAGACACAAATTCCTCCCTGTAAAAGTCCCAGCATGGCTGAGTGCACATGCATAGGTAATATCAAAGCACCGAACCAGAACAAATTAAGAAGGAAAAGGCTGGCAATTTAAACTTCCTGACGTTTATATGCAGCTGCAGAGCTGATGAGCTACAAACACACACAATGTTCAGCGCTTTTAGAAATTGCTCAATAAGAATACGGCCGTTAATGTCAAAGTACCTATCAGCACACACACACTTAAATCCAGGAGTGCTAAAAGGGAAAGAGGACACACACACACAGAGCAATGCACCTCCAGTTTAACACTTCAGTATGAACCTAAAAGCCAAGGAAGGGTAACTTTATTTGCATAGCACACTTTCAACAACAAGGCAATCCAATGTGCTCTGGGTGATTAGGGGATAAAATAAAAGCAGCAATAGTACAGTAAAAGAATAAAATACTACATTAGAGACACACAACATATGACATTCCAGCTAATATGAATCACTTACTCATAGGTAGCTCTAAACAGATGAGTTTTTAGCCTTGATTTAAAGGAACTCAGTGTTTCAGCAGCTTTGCAGTCGTCTGGTAGTTTGTTCCAGATAAGGGGAGCATAGAAACTGAAAGCTGCTTCTCCATGTTTAGTTCTAATTCTAGGGATGATTAGTAGACTAGAGTTAGAAGGCCTGAGTAGTCTGGGGGAGGTTGGTATAGTGACAACGGATCTTCAACATACTTTGGTGCTAATCAATTTAATGATTTATAAACTAGTACAAGTATTTTGAAGTCTATTCATTGAGCTACAGGGAGCCAGTGCAAGGCCTTTAGAACTGGTCCTAGTGAGGATGCGAGGAGCAGCGTTCTGGAACAGCTGCAGCTGTCAGATTGACTTTTTAGGCAGACCTGTAAGGACACTGTTGCCGTTAGCAATCCAACTAAAGATAAAGATACGCATGGATTAATTATTCAAGGTCCTGTTGCGACATTAGTCCTTTAATCCTAGAAATGTTCTTCAAATAATAAAAGACTTTGTTGGGACCAGGCCTAGAAGTTTCTAAAGACAAACATTTGATGTTCCTAATTAATAACACGTTATTAATTCCTCCAATAAAAAGAATGATGCCTGCATTAAGTTAAATATTCATGTTCCCTGGGCTGGTCTATTTTTATCATTAAGCCCTCACAAGTAGAGGAGACTGCATAGTGACTGTTCTCTCATCCGCAACCTGTCTCTTCAATGCTTTCCTTGGAGTCCAGGACTGACAACCCAAGGAGGGCTTGTGCATAATGAAGAGCAGGAGAGATGAAAAAGTGAGACTGCAGCATGGATCGATTTTGAAGAGCAAAATCAAGCGAAAGGGGGCAGTGAGGGAGACTCCTAAAGAGAGGGATGTGTGCAGCAATACGAAAATGTTTCACATTTACTTTACAGTAAGAACAGAATGTTGTGAAAACTGTAGCCTGTAAAAGTCATTGTGAGTCAATGCAGAGCTACGATGTTCAGGGCGTTTAGTAACAAGAAGTTTAATGTGTAGCAGGCCTGTGAAGGTAAGAATGGTCCGATGGCCATCAAAGGCTATACACACAAACCAGCAGCCCACAGGT
Organism: Valencia hispanica; assembly: GCA_963556495.2. Taxonomy (NCBI): domain Eukaryota; kingdom Metazoa; phylum Chordata; class Actinopteri; order Cyprinodontiformes; family Valenciidae; genus Valencia; species Valencia hispanica. The sequence continues at coordinate 9,054,284 of OY747708.1, read as the reverse complement.
TCGCTCCTGAATCCCTGCAGAGATGCAGCGGAGGGGGGAGTAAAGGGGATTGGATGGAGGGCTGACTTTGACAGCTGGGGGTGACGGGATTAGCAGAAATGGTGGCTTGGTATTTGTTGCTGTGATATGCAGTGTGTGTGTGTATATGTGCATGTGGAGATACCAACACTCTGTCATCAGGGAACATTCAGGTTGCCATGAAAAATTTGATAGCTCTGCCATTTCAGGCATTATTTTGGTTATGTGTGCATGTGTGTTTATTTGTGTGTATTAGGGAGTGCGTGCATGTGTTGTAAAAAAAGCTTTAATACCCTTATGCTCAAAATCCATGGTATGGAGTGTGCACATTACTATTCCTGTCACAACATCCTTGCAGTAGGAGCAGAAGCAGTAGTAGAGGCAAGCAGATAATCCACGGTAGAAGCTAACATTCACAGTCACACACACCAGTACTCTTCAGTCCAATCAGGTTGTGTTTGTAAGCCTACATCTTCCAGGTTTTGTTTTTTTCATAAGTAGGACACATTTCCTCTCCCTTCATGCTGTTGCATCGGAATGGCACAGCGCTATGATGTGATGCATCAACATGTCCAACCTCCATATTTATGAGTGTCCCCTGATTTCTCCGAGTGACCGCATGACAAATCTCATCACTCACCCTGGCTCTGCGCTCCCCCGTCCCCCTCCTCTGTATCGGTCAGGTTGTTAAGCATCCCGGCTCCTCTGCGATGCTCTTGTTCTGCTGCAGAGCGATGTCACCGATCGAGCTCTCGGCGGCTCTCCCTGCTCTCCGCGCACTGTGATACGGCCACAGAAATTGCAGAGAAGCGGCGCAGAAAATGTGCCGGGGATCCTCCTCACTCCTCTTCACTCCTTGCCGCCTGTAGGATGCAACGAAGAGAGGCAGCAGAAGAGAGAGGGGGGATTTTTTTCCCCCTCTTTGTGGATCCTCCTTTTGACGTCTCTTCTCTAGCTTGCAAGCGTGACTCTCCCTGTTGCGCTCTCTCTCCAGAAGGAGGAGGAGGATGGAGAAGGAAGAGGGAAGGTGAAGCTGCAGGAGTTTGGTGTATGATGGAACGCCTCAAAGCTGCGCATTTGCTCTCCTCCTTATTTTTCTAGTTTCCTTCTCTTTGTCCTTTTTTCAGCTTTTTTTTTCTCTCCGGTTCTTAAAATCCCTCAATACAACAACATTCTCACACAGTGCTGCTCTATCAATGTAGGTGCCACACTGATTGCATATTCAAGCAGTTGTGTGATTTTTGAAATATCAATTACTACCCTTCCTCTCTGGCTCTTTCTACTCATCGCCTCTGTCAGACAAACAGGTGATTGAAGAGGCAGAATTGATCTAGCTTAAAGAGCCTCACCGCTCTGATGTTTTCTGTCTACAGATGTGCTTTATGGTTCAGTTTCTCTTTCTCTCCCATATGAAATGAGCGACTGAACTCACTTAAAATGTCATGTCAGATGCAAATCAACTTTTTTTTCCTTTAAAGGAAAGACAAGTCATAAGAATTATGATAACACCCTGTACTCAGATGTCCACACACATATTAATTCAGCAACTGGTTATCGCAGTCCTTCTTTAGAGCATTTAGTTCCAGCTGAGAGGACCGACGAGCCGTGTGTTGGCAGCGCAGCTTTGGAGCCTCACTGGAAATTAGAACATCCACATTTGATCCATGCAGATTCATTCTGATCTGGTACACTGTGTACTGTGATGAGCAGAGAAGTGTGTACCATGGAGACACTGGATGAGTGTGGTTCTGTGTTTCCTGCAGTGGTTGTGTGGTTCTATATTCAGGATATGAAAGCAATTAATCTTGCTTTTAGTCATGCTTGCATTGATGCACAGTGTAGATTACAACAAAGAGATGCAGGAATATAACTATGGACTCCCACGGTTATTGCCACTGTATGAAATATAAGCAGTTTCGTAAAGGCACAGCAATTTTGACAAACAACCACTACCTTGAACCAGACTCATACGTTTCAAAGATCTTTGTGTTCTCCTTCTTTGTCCAGTAGTACAAACCTTCTAGCCAGATGTATGCGTGCAGCACAACATCTTGACTAATTAAATTACAATATTGAGGGTTAATTGACCCTTTGGATTTGCAGAGTTGAATCATCCATTCCCTAAATCTCCCGCACATCTCTGCATCATGTAAATTATGCAAAACATAGATTGAGGCATCTGTCTGATTCGTAAAAAAGTACATGGGCAAGATGTGATATCAGCTTATATTCTTTATCCAAATGCACATACGCTGTTTCACCCAGGATAGTAGCTTAGAAGCTAAGCTTAGAGACTCCACATCACAACCCAATATGCTTTGTTGTAATTAGCATTACACTGAGGTCTTAACTGAAAAATCAGGATACATGGACTAAAACTAAAAACCAAGGCTCAGATTTTACTTTTGGTTTCACTTCAGATCAGACTCCTTCAGAGATAAAAAGAAGTGACCTCCTCCTCTTATAAGTAAAGAAATCCATATAAAATCTTTGACCTCTCTGAAAAGCATCAGATTAAAAGATAAAAAGATTTTAATTTGAAAAAGTTTTCCTTAAGGCTATTACACTCTCAAGCCAAGTTATTAGGCAGACTATACTTCTTTGAGCCCTTTTGTCTTCATATTCACCTTCTATTTTTGTGCGTGATGGCATGACAGCTACTGCAGTTTCATTGGCTGCACTTAAAATGAAAAACTCTTGTTTAAAAACATTCAAAAATTGGACTCATTGTGATGTTCAAGGAACCAGCTCTAGATGGTTTGAGCATTGTGAAATAGTGCATTATTCTGCTGGAACTACCCCTCAGGCAGTGGGTACACTGGTCATGAAAGGATGGGCATAGTCAGCAACCATATTCAGCTAAAATGATTTTTAAATGATAATCAATTGGTACTAAAGATCCCAAAGAGTGCCAAGCAAATATTCCCTATGCTATGGGAGCCTGATTATGTTGTAAAATGGGGGAGCAAGTTTGGAAAAATACGAAGCAGTCCACTGGCCAACACAACGTTAACTCCTATTTTTCACATGTATAAACATACATTTTTGGACATTGTGATTTATCAAATTGTGGCAAGTCTGGCTTTCCATACCTACTGCAGTCCCAATTGTTCATACAGTATTTTTAGGCTACTGTTTATGTGACATTTTTAGATGTGAGTTGCAAACGCTGTGGGCCAAAACCTTTTAGCAGCTGAGGCTCTACACCAATAACTTCATTTCATTCACAGCCGCTAACCTCCAGCCTAGATCCGGTGTGCTGCTGTGAGCATGCGCCCGGTAACGTTAGGTTCTTTAGATGAAAGTGATGGAGGCTGGCTGACCAACAGCGGTGGGAATGACTGAGGTTGGGTTATTTTCCTTCTCCCAGCCTGTAGCCGACACAGCAGTTTGTAGCTACAGCCGTGCAGCAGGCTAATGAACTCAAAGCCAGAAGTTTTCTCTGCGCCCGAACCATTTGAATTTCCTCTTTCCAGCTGATAGAAGGACATGCATTCATAGATTGTATTTCACATACATTGGTTTTAAGAAGCTGTCTGTTTATCATCTGAAAGCAGTCTGTCCGCTCTCCTTTGACCTCCAATATCAACAAAGTATTTATATTCCAACTGCCGATTACTTTTTATGTTTTTAGATCATTCTCTGTGAATCCGAGAGATGACTGAAAATTGACTTAACTTATAGCCCTCACCAATTCTCTTCCATAAAGATGCATACATTCATACACTGATATGCAGATGAATAGACATTTTGGGGTTAAGTGCCTTGTCAAAGGACACATTGATATGTGCAAGACCAGTACCCACTGTGCCACAGTCACCACATGGAAAATCCCAGTAGATGAGCAACTTCTGAAACACTCAGTCCATCCTGTTAGCCAGGTTACTTAAATTCTTCCCTATTCGGTTGCTTGACTTGAAATTTAGCAAGTCATCTTCAACCCATTTAGATCCCGAAATACATTATGTTGCTGCCGTGCGTTTGTGATCTACAATAATTTGCATTCTAAAATTAACTTAACAGGTGTATCTAAAAAACTGGTCAGTAAGTATTTATCTTAGATGTCAAGGACTAAAACGCCCATAAAAAGATTTTTATCTTATCTTTATTTTATCTTTGTTATGCTAAGTTTTGTAAATGTCTGTATGATCCTAATTCTTCACTGTCTAAATGTCCTAAATTGCACAAGTAATGGTACATGACAAAAAGAAAGTAGTTGAGCATGTTGAAGTAATGCATTGTACATGCTGCTGCTGCAATACTGCATCACTACTGCAGCTGTTCACATCTCCCCCCCAAAACAGAGAGAACGTAATCATCTCTGCTGATGTCTGTGCAGGTGTTTAAAGTCAAGGCAACAACAATCAGCTGCGTTCGTACTCACAGACTGATATTCAGTGAAGGTTAGCTGACTCAAATGAAAATGGATTTTGCCCAAAACAAGCTGACGTTAACCAACTGACGGCCATATTTCTGTAATATTCTTTGATTAAGATGGACACAAGGCTGGCAGTGAGCCAAAAGTTAATCAGTAATTTTTTGCTTTACACAGTTGAGCAATGTTAGATCTTGTTTGATTACACAGACCTACAAATCAACTCCTTCATAACTTGATGAATTACAGAATAATAAAAAAAAAAAAATCAAAAATGAAGGAAAAATGTGTCTCCATCCGACTAATAACAAAACAATCCTGTCTGTAAACATTCATTTTATTTTTATTTACCATAATCTATACCAGAAGCATCAAACACCAGTCCTGGAGGGCCGCTAACCTGCAGCTTTTAGATATCTCCCTGGTCCAACACATCTGAATCAAATGGCTGAATTACCTTCTCAGGATGCAGTCAAGTTCTCCAGAGTTCTGCTAATGTCCTAATTATTTGACTAAGGTGTCCTAACCCTAGTCCTCTTCTTCTTCTTCTTCTAATGGTGTTTTTTGGCGGTTGGCAAACAACTTATTGGTGCATTACCGCCACCTTCCGATATGGAGTGTGGGCCAACATGGCCCCTAGTCCTCAAAGTCTGTCCTGCATGTTTTAGTTTTCCTACTTCAGCCCACCTGATTTCAATTGATGGCTGATTAACAGGATTTTGCTGAACTGCAGTCATCTTAACCAGGTGTGCTGAAGCAGAGACATCAAAAAACTGCAGGACACAAGCCTTTGAGCACTGAAGTTTCACACGCGTGATCTAGAGGATAGCACACAGATTTGTCATACAAATAATAATTCCCCATTGTTAGGGCTGAACTTCGAATTGTTCTTTAAAAAAAGGAGTTTACCAGCACCTTGACAATTCAAACCAGAGATGAGCAACCGTTTTAATTCAGAGCCACTTTTCTCACTGCTGCTACAAAATATAATTTGTGGAGAGCTGTAAAAAGATGTGATTTTATTAATATTAATTAATTAAATATTTTATTTTCAAAGCTAAGTAAATTAAACAGAAACCTATTCAACGTTAAGATTTTGGAACAGAATTAATAATCTAACCTTTACAAGGGACAGAAAAAAAACATTATTTTGTAGAATGAAGGAAGCTGAGTCCGCCCCTTTCAATCATTTGGAAAATCAAGAAAGAATAAAGAACATAGCTTGAAAGCCGTGGAACATTAAATTATTTTTAAAAGCTTTTTACCATTTGTGTCCTTTGGCTCTAGATAATGCAGATATAGCTTGAAAATATACAGCAGAACTGCTTAAACAACTCATTGCTTTTACTGTATATAAAAAAAAAACATTTATTTGGTTTCTAAGTGCCAAAGTGGGGGCCAAGGAGCCATGTTTTCAAATGCATTTGCTCAACTTTAAACATATAATGTATAAACAACAAGCTTGAGAACACAAGTAGAAGATATATAATTCCTGTTGTTACTCCAGCCCAGTGGGTGGCAGCTAAAAACCTTTGATTTGATTTGCCAGCTGCCATTAAAACAGCAAAGGAGAACCACAGGAATAATTTACATGTTCAGGTAAACTCAAGTAACAGTGCACCAAGAAAAAAAGCAGAGCTTATTCATTATTTCAACACCTGATGCTTCGCTCAACTCGTGTCATCTCCTGGTCTAAGCCAGGGCACTGAGTGGACCTGGTGTATGAAATGTGTCTGTAGTTAATTTAGCTGTTCTATTTTATCGTTCATCCAGTACCAAAACATCTATAGGAACATTTCTACTGTAAGTGATTTTACTAATCGAATAACACAACAGTTTTTATGGAAGAAAAAAAAATCAGGTAAATCAAATATATCAATTACTACATTATTCAATGAAGTAAACAAAGGAACAGTGTTGTTGGATAAATTCAGGCAGAACAACAGAGTTTATTGGAAAGAAAATTGCCAATCTTTGGTGTGTTTTTTTTCCCTATTTTCAGCACTTTAAACGATCACATTTCTCATTATTGCAGTTCAGTTTTTCTCAGACTGTTATTCCGTGCACATAGTGCTGACTCACCCAAGCATCAAAAAAGGTCCCCTACATGACATGGCTTGCTGACAACTTATCAGTATCTTGTCCATAAAAAACTGTTGTGTTATTGGATTAGCACAAACCCTTACAACAATAGGACAGTCCCCAAAGGAAATCTTCAGTACTGGATAAAAGAAAAGAAACAACCTAAAAAAGCTAAACCAACTGAACAGCAGATGCATATCATACAAGAAAAAATACACTTTATGTGAGGACTGTAAAAAAGGCTTTAGATAGACTATAAAACGTCTGTTTGATCAGACACTTTTAACCAACTGTAATAACTAACAGGGTGCTGACAGCAACAACAGATGTATTAAATGGATTAAAAGTTAAGCCAACAAAAGCAAACTATGGAAATCTCATAAAGATAAATACGACTTTGACTGAACAGAAAAATAAATCTATTAAATGTGGTTTATTAAACATAAGATCTCTCTCCTCAAAGACTTTGTTAGTAAATGACTTGATTTGTGATAATCACACTGATTTGCTTTGTCTCACAGAAACCTGGTTGCAGCAGGATGATTATGTCAGTATAAATGAATCAACTCCTTCCAGTCATTTCAATTTTCACATTCCTAGAAATACTGGGCGAGGGGGAGGAGTTGCAACCATTTTCCGTTCTGATTTACTAATTAGTCCCAGACCAATTGATAGCTACAGTTCTTTTGAACATCTAACCCTTAATTTTCCTCATCCAAGTTGCAAAACATTAAGACCATTTTTGTTTGTGGTTTTGATTGTCCACCAGGCCCTTACTCTCAATTCTTGGATCAGATCTCACATTTTTTATCTGATTTAGCATTAAATACTGATAGGGTCATTATAGTGGGGGACTTCAATATTCATGTGGATACTGAAAGTGATAGCCTAAATGCAGCCTTTAGTGCTATTTTAGACTCAATTGCCTTTACTCAAAAAGTATAGGGATCGATCCACTCGGGTAAACACACTTTGGACCTTGTACTGACATACGGTATTGAGTGTGAGGAAATAACAGTCCACCCACATAACCCAGTCCTGTCTGACCACTTCTTGATAACTTTTGAATTTACTTTAACTGACCATCTTAAATCTGAAAGAAAATTTCATTATAGTAGAGCTTTATCAGACAATGCTGTAACAATTTTTAAAGAATCTGTTCCATTCTTACTTTCCTCAGTGTCTCAGGGTAACACAGTGGATGGCAGCAATTCTATCTCTAACCCTTCAGAAATTGATGGTCTGGTTCACAGCGTTACTTCCTCACTGCGTTTGGCATTAGATAGTGTAGCCCCCGTAAAAAAGAAAGTGGCTAGCCATAGGAAGCTGACTCTTTGGTTTAACGCAGAGTTGCATACTTTAAAGCAGAATACTAGGAAGTGGCGCTCTACACACCTAGAGGATTCCTATTTAACCTGGAATAACCATCTACTGCTGTATAAAAAGACCCTTCGACAACCTAGAACAGCATATTTTTCATCATTAATAGAGGCGAATAAAAACAATCCTAGGTTTCTTTTTAGTACAGTTGCCAAACTTACACAGAGTCATAGCTCTGTTGAGCCAACTATTCCCCCAGCTCTTAGCAGTGATGATTTTATGGGATTCTTAATAAATAAAATTAATTTTATTAAAAATAAAATAATTGGGATCCTCCCAAACATGATTTCTTCTTCCTCAGTAAATGAGGCAGCATCAGAAAGAACTGTAGAACCTCATTTGTGCTTAGGCTGTTTTGATTCAGTCGAGCTTTCGGAATTATCAAAAAGATTAGCCTCATCTAAACCTTCAACTTGCATGTTGGACCCAATCCCAACCAAATTATTTAAAGAAGTGTTCCATTTGGTTCCTGGCCCCATTTTGGATATGATGAATCTATCCTTAGTAAACGGATTTGTACCACAGGAATTTAAAATAGCTGTAATTAAACCTTTACTCAAGAAACCTTCCCTTGATCAAGATGACTTAGTGAATTACAGACCTATATCTAACCTTCCTTTCTTATCCAAAGTCCTTGAGAAAATTGTTGCTAATCAAGTCTGTGAGGATCTAAACAGTAACGAGCTGTTTGAAGAGTTTCAGTCAGGTTTTAGAGCTCATCATAGCACTGAAACAGCACTGGTGAAGGTTACTAATGATATTCTCAAGGCCTCAGATAATGGACTGGTGTCTGTTCTGGTTTTGTTAGATCTCAGTGCTGCTTTTGACACAGTCGATCATAATATTCTCTTAGAAAGGCTTGAACATGTAGCAGGGATCAAAGGAACAGCACTAGGTTGGTTTAAATCATATTTGTCTGATAGATTCCAGTTTGTTCATCTAAATGATAAATCATCTTCACTCTCAAGGGTTACTTGTGGAGTTCCACAGGGTTCTGTGCTTGGACCAATTCTTTTCACCATATATATGCTTCCAATTGGTAGAATCATTAGACAGCATGGGATACATTTCCACAGCTATGCCGATGATACACAACTATATTTATCCATAAATCCTGATGGACCAAGTCAGTTAGGTAGATTACAGGCATGTCTGGAAGACATAAAAACATGGATGATCCTACACCTTTTGCTTTTAAATTCTGACAAGACAGAAGTTGCTGTCTTTGGACCAGAAGTTCTTAAACAGAAACTGATTAGTCAATCACTTCATCTGGATGACATTAAATTGGCCCCCAGTAATAACGTAAAGAACCTCGGCGTTATTTTTGACCAAGACTTGACATTTAAATCCCATATTAAACAGGTTTCTAGGATTTCTTTCTTTCACCTCCGGAATATTGCTAAAATTAGAAAAATCCTGTCCAGGAGTGATGCTGAGAAACTAGTCCATGCATTTGTTACCTCAAGGCTGGACTACTGTAATTCTTTACTATCAGGTAGTCCACAAAATGCCATTAAAAGCCTTCAGTTGATCCAAAATACGGCAGCAAGAGTTCTGATGAATATTAAAAAGAGAGATCACATTTCTCCTATTTTAGCTTCCCTTCATTGGCTCCCTGTTAAATCCAGAATATAATTTAAGATCCTTCTTCTTACATACAAAGCCCTTAATAATCAAGCTCCATCATACATCAGAGATCTAATTGTTCCATATGTTCCTAAAAGAGCACTTCGCTCTCAGACTGCAGGTTTACTTGTAGTTCCTAGGATTTCTAGAAGTAGAATGGGAGGCAGATCTTTTAGTTATCAGGCTCCTCTCCTGTGGAACCAGCTCCCAGCTTTAGTCCGTGAGGCAGACACTCTGTTTACTTATAAGACCAGGCTTAAAACTTTCCTTTTTGATAAAGCTTATAGTTAGAGTGGCTTAGGTCATCCTGAGCTAGCTCTGTAGTTATGCTGCTATAGGCTTAGACTGCTGGAGGACAGACTTAGCAATTTTCTTCACTCTGTTACTTCCTTTTCTACTACTACTCTCCAGTTGTATTACAGTACATTCTGTTATTTCGACTGTTAACTTTGTTTTCTCTCAGTGTTTTCTCTCCATAGAAGATATACCTGGTCTGGTATCCTGCTTGGCTGCAATCCCCTGTTGGACGGGGGGCATCGACTGGGATGATCCTCCCAGTAACTGAACATCCACTGTGTCCTGTTATCAACTTTTTACTTTCTGTAACATAGAAATTACTCTTATATCAGATCTTCTGTTCCTTCTGTCTCTGCTCTGTCTTCTCAAAGCCCCAGACGGTTGTGGCAGATGGCCGCTCCTACTGAGCCTGGTTCTGTTGGAGGTTTTTTCCTGTTAAAGGGGAGTCTTTCCTCTCCACCGTCGCTACATGCTTGCTCAGTATGAGGGATTGCAGAAGGATTACTGTGGTTGGAAAGTCTGCCCAACCTCACGCCAATGACTGATGCAATCTGCTGGGATTCCTTAAATAGGAAACTTTTTAACTGATTGGAATGTTTGTATAAATGTATGACTTCTTGTTAAGTGCCTTGAGATGACATCTGTTGTGAATTGGCGCTATATAAATAAACTGAATTGAAAATACTCTATTACAGTTGTGTTCTTGGATGATTAAGTACATGTAAGCAGGCTTTTGAAAGTTAGTTAATGTTGCTATGTATTGCTCCAGAAAACCAAATATTCATTAGGGAGAAAATAAATCTGAAAAATGTTTTTTTTTTTTATGCCGTTGAATGCTGGCTCAAATGTCATAAAGCTGTAGCAAAACTCTCAGCAGATGCTGGACTGTATAAAATCTGCGGATTTATGCTGAAGTAAATGAAGCTCTTCTACATAGTTTGCTTTGATCAAGAGCTTACGGATAAATCAGGAACACTTCCACAATGCTTTTAGAAAAGACAAGGCAGAAAGGAAATTGGGCTGAAGTGACTAAGATGTCATGAAAGGGCTACGAATGTAAAATGGTAGAAGCTATTCAAAAGAAAAGAAAGCAGGTTAGATATATTAGATAAGATTTACTCTGAAATGATTCAGCCTGCTTGTGCACTCATGCACAGAAAATTTAAATATCGCTCTACCTGCATTTTGGTAATTCTGATAGCAGACATTACATTGAGTGAGTTATCTAACAGACTCAAACTATGCGTACACATAATTTGTCAATCATTAGGTATCCGCTATTCACAGCAGTGTTTGCTGCAGCACAGATTTTATTCCTATTGCCACCATAAATTAACTTGTTATTAATATTGTAATACGTTATTCTGGAAAATCTCAAAATTGCAACAGCCTTGATTTATTTATTGTTATTAAAAACTCTACTGGCAAGTTTATGCCTGCAGTTCTCAACCTTGCAAACAGTGGTGTTGTTCAGTGACATGTCGTTCACAACCAGACTGACTCCACGTACCTGCTCTCTTGAATGATGGGAGCTGGCTGAGTAAAATGTCAAGTTGCTATTAGCCACCAGAAAGTACGTCAAAGTATGGTAATTTGTCCTGTTACCAGTGGGTTGCCAGTTTGAAGTCCTGCTCCATCCATCTTTGCCATTGTGTGCAAAATACCTAATCCGCTTTGTCTGATGGTGGTGGCAAAATGGAGGCTTCACCTCTGTCAGTCTGCCCCAGAGCAGCTGTGGCTACAAAGTAGCTAACCACCATTAGCAAATGGGTTTTGAAGTTAAATTTATAAAGTGAGTTTTTATTTATTTATTGTTATTCAACTGAGTAAAAACATCTTCACTTCATAATGGCCTTTTATTTTCCACACTAAATTAAAATCTGACTCTATTTTAAAATTATCTTTCATAATTCTTCATATCAAAAACCTTTTTTTATATACGGCATTTGATATGAAAACTTTTATATTACTCAAATGTTTACGCAGCTGATGCAAAACTGCAATAGAATCACCTTTTTAATTCAACTTATTGTTTTAGCTAAAACAGAAAATGTTGGTTCATTTAGAGCTTATAAGCAGGAAACTTGTTTTGCCAGGTGTGCCAATTTTCTAAAACCTTGGCTGACACAAAAGTCATGTTGCACTTGTCCTTGTCCCATTACAGTATTACATGTCGCAGTTCAGTATTCAAGGATATTTCTGTTGACTCCAAGTTATTTACGGAAAATCCATGAATTTGCGGAATGTTCTGCAGTATATTAGAAAATATTCCAAAGAAAATACAGCTTTGGAAGCTCAAAGACCTAGGTGCAACCTAAGGTAGTGTTTCCATTGTGTGGAATAAGGCATATAAAGGTACGTATATTTAGGGTTTGAACAATAAAAAAATAGGCAGCCATAAATGTTTTAGAGGGGGTTCAAGTATTCATGGATTTTAGCTATTTGCAAGCGGATATGGTTCCTAACCTAGGCGAAAACCAAGAGTCCGCTGTATTCAGAAATAGTCCATGTAAACGTCAGAGTGGAACATTTTCTCTGAACCTTGTGTCGTCAAAGACTCTGTTTCTCAGATGAATCAGTTGAGAGAATGAGTGTTGTAGACATCTCCTGGTTGGAGTGATCCTTCTCCAAACACATGCATGTGATGCAACGATCACTTCATACTGATAAAGATTTTTTGGGGATGATACGAATGTAAGCCTTGTAACTGTGCAGTCTCCCCAACAAAATCACAACATAGCAGACCTCAGTTCCAAGCAGATTGCTACCAGAGCTTCACATGGCAACACATTGTTTCACTGAACAATGTTATACTGCTCAAGCTGCTTCAGATATCAAAGAATGAGATAGAGCAAGGACAAACTGTTCCAACCTGCAGTCTCGGTGACAAAGCCTTGTCTCCTCTTGTGGTTTCTTGGCTTCCTGCCAGATCATTATGGTCTGTCTGTGCACCTTCAGTCGCTGACAAGGGCATACTGCATTTTTACACAGGATTTTGCCAATCCAAAAAAACAAAAGATATGGACACACACTCAAGCTTGAAGTGGACACACAAGCAAAGTGACAAAGAGATAAAGACACAATTAACAGAATCTTCAAACCGCTTAAAAGCCCCTTTTTTTAACTTCTTTTGAACAACAGAAATCTCAGTCAGTGTGACTAATTAACACACTTAAAGCACTATTTGATCTTAGAGACAAACATTGTTTCTTTCAATAAAGAACACTGGGTGATATGACAATTTTAGAGCCTTTAAATATAAAGATTTATTAGTTTAGTAGCCAAAAAGTACCTCATAAGCCAATCTACGCTGAAATCAGACTAAAAAACATTCAACTGGAGCAGGAATATCATTAATAATGCAATGTGTTTTTCTGTTTGAGCTGGTTTTAAAAAGAAATATGAACATATCTTTAATTATGTGGGACTGATTGGCACGTCTTATTACTGAGCCACTGTGCAAAAACAGAGAATACAGATATTACAAAACCGAAGCACTTGTGTTGAAGGGTTCAGCATGATTAGATTTTAGCTGCGCTTTACTTTCTCTCTCTCACCTGTTATTTGATTAGACTTTGCTCAAAGAACAATCCAATTATCTCCTACAGCAAGCCCAATGACAAACACAAACATATCCGCACATGCATGCAGAAACAATAATCTACAGGCTACTTTTACTAAACTATTAAGAGAGATGGGCGTAAGACAATTACCTGACTTCCCAACGAACTTTGCTCTGGCTCAGCGAAGTGTCACCAAAAAATAATGAAGGCTATTCAGGAAAGATTAAGTAGACTGTGACTGTGCATCATTTTCCATGACACTGCTGCTTCAAATCTAAGATGAATCACTCTGTAATTTATTGACTATAACCCCTTTATTTGAAATGTATTCCTCTAAAAACAAATGTAACTATGAGTGCTTGCCCTGAAATACACAGATCATGCAGTGTGAAAGAACCACAGCCTTCCCTATTGTATATTACTATTTGAAACTAAAATAGAAACAGGACAGAAATCAGTGCAGCTCAATTAACCATATTCAAGCTCTAGCAGAAAGGATATTATCAAAATGTGTTGTTGAGAGCAGAGTTTGCATGTCTAAGGCGTCAGAGATTTGCTTGTGTTGTGTTAAGACCTGCAGGACCAGCAGAAGTTGTTGGCCCTCAGAGGGGCTGTCAAGTAATTAATCTGAGAATAGCCGGTCAGTCCTGAGAGATGAGCCACCGCATTTGACAGAGCTTTGATTGTGAGACAGGCATCAAGATGTAAGGGCGATTCTTGTAGCCTCGGCAGGCGGAACAAGGAGATCAAAGTGGTCCAGCAATGTTTCAACACAACAAAGCAAGGCTTTTCCCCCAAACATGGTTATCTGATAAGGCCTGCTGTCCAACCACAGATTGTTGTCTTTCTAAGACTATAAGCATCTTTCCACTGTGCTTACCTCCACTTTGTGGCAGTGTTTCTATCTCTAAACAAAAAGCTAACAGATAAAGTCAACAACACTGTCTACTCTGCACCCTGCCTTGTTAGGAATGCAAAATATGTGTGGAAATGTGCCGATCAATATTTAACATTACATGAATATAATAAAGCCAATAACATGCATACCTGAGTAGTTTTTGTTGAGTTTCTCTAACAATACCTTCAATAAAATATTAGAAGGCAGCTCTTGATAGAAATAAGGAATAAACAAGGTACCGGCATTAACATCATATTAGTCATTTTTTAACATATCAGTATCAGTCCAATAAGTAAAACTGTTCTGATATTAATAACTGATGTGTATTTTCATATTGATGCCATTTGTGGGTTTATGGGGGGGGGGGGGGGGGGGGGGGGGTGATCATATAGTAATTGTTTGGGTATGTGGCAATGAAAGTAATGCAGTGCAGGATTGTCTGGTGTTTAACTGAAAGATTGAAACAATGTCAGTAGTGTGGTTGGTTTTCCACAATGTCGAAAGGGTAGTGGCATATAAATATGTTTATAATATCTGGAATTATCGGTTATTGATCATAAGAGCAATAGTAATATTGGGAAATACAGGATGGAGATTTCCATATCGGTGCAATCCTAATAAAAATTTATTTTACACAGTTTTGTAAACAACAATTTAAACAAAAGTGAAAAAAATACAAAAGATATCAGATGACAAAAACAATTTGCTCACATGATAATTGATCAGTTTTTTCTCTATATTTAATATCGTTTGTGTTTATAACACTGTTACATTACAGAAAGTGTTACTTTACAAGTATTAGTACATGTTAAAGCAACATCAGTTCTAAAAGAATAATTAATATGTTTAGTTAAGGAATAAATGTGGCATTATAGGCTATGCTGAACTCAAGGGCAGGTATTATTACACCTTAGTATAGATCAGTACAACATAAGAAAGATTTAGTAAATTTCTCATTTCTAATTTTTAACCTAAAAATCTTGAATCAGAAACTGAATCATAATTTTCAGCATTATTAGATGTCTGAGTCCTTTCAAATATAAAAACCTTCCTTTACCTAATCAACTGTACTCAACATTGACACATATTGATACTTTAGTCTGAAGAAAGAATAATGAGGAAGAAAATATGTTTTACCCTCACATAACATTTTAACATCATTCCTTTGACTCAATTATTAGTATAATAACTACAAAACTATGAATGTTTCATGCAATCTGATGCAGATAATATACTTTTCATGCTTACTCTCTGTTGCAGGTAACTGATCCAAAACCTAGATAATCAAAAATGTTATTTATGTGTACTAAACTTTGAAATTTCTTATTTTTACAAGTTAACAACTCAATGATATCAACAGCCCACAGTTTACCCTGCAACCATGGGTCGTGTTAACTAAATATTTTCTGTATTTGACTCTTTTTTTTTTTTTTTTACGGTGACGGAAAAATCTGAAGACCATCCATCATTTTGACAGATTTGTATTCACACCTCTAACCACTTGGTGCAAATGCGCAGACATTTTAAAATTTATGCAGAAAGTATAGGTAACTAAATCAATTAAAAAAAACAATATTCACAGCAGAGCATCTTAGCATCATCTCAGACCTGGACAACCTACTCAATGCATCTCTCTAAATGGTAGCTGGCGGTGCGGTGCATTGAAGAGTTACTATGGCTTTGTAGCACATCACTCCCAAGTGCCCAGTATCGCGCTAACTGTATGCATGCTGCAGGATTTCCTCTTCCTGAAGCAATAGCTTGCAGGTCAGGAAATGGCTCGTACAGAGAGTCTTTCTGACTTCTGATCACTTAAATTGGAGAAATCTTCCCAGATTTCAAACCTTTGGCTTAAGTGGCGCTTAATTCAAGTCTCCAGTGTGGCAGTGGAGCACAGATACAGGCTCCTGAACTAAAACTAAACTAGTGCTGCCAAGATTCGTCAATTTGTTGATGACAAATGTTTGATTACACACAAATTGGTGCGCATTTCAATTCCATGTGGAGCAGGAGGAACTTGTGAACTTGTGAACCTGTGCGTTCAGGCCACAGCAGGTGAGCTGTTTGCATTTTAAGTGCAGTTGTGTCATTTAATTTTTCATATCTAGTTCTTCATTCAGCTTATTCTGGTTGAATATTAATTGAAATGAATAAGAAAATAAATACCATACCATACCCCTTTATTTGTATAGCACATAATACAAAGTGCTTGAACAGTAAGGGCAAAGATATAACAAATAAACAAACAACTATAATAGCAATAATCCTAATAATAAACCACAGATCACCGGCGACATCACCTCCTCCCCTGCATCCTGCGCTGCTCCAACTGTTGATAACAGAAGAAAAGGTTGGAGTTGAGCTCAGGAAACTTTGACCGGACAAGGCTGTTGGTCCAGATGGAGTTTGTCCATGGCTTCTGAAGGACTGTGCAGGATAACTAGCAGTTCCCCTGCAGATGCTCTTCAATCTGAGTATTCAGATAGAAAAAGTCCAGCATGCCTGGGACACTGGAATGCAGCACTGGGGTCCCACAGGGGACTGTTTTGGCTCCCTTTCTGTTCAAGCTCTACACATCAGACTTCAGATACAACTCAGAGTCCTTCCACATCCAGAAGTATTCAGATGATACAGTTGTTGTGGCATGTGTAAGTGGTGGACAGAAGGGGAAGTACAGGGAACTGGTGGAGACCTTCACTGGCTGGAACAAAACAAACTGTCTTCTCCTGAACACCACCAAGGCTAAGGAGGTAGTGGTGGACTTCAGGAGATCTAAACCACCAAGACAGCCAGTCTGCATAGATGGGGAGCAAATAGAGACTGTGGAGTTCTATAAATACCTGGGTGTGGTTCTGGACCAGAACCTGGAGTGGACCACCAACACAGACAAAGAATACATGTTGGGGCAGACGGTTAAGGTCCTTCAATGTCTGCAGTGAGATGCTGCAGATGTTCTACTACACAGTCATGGAAAGTGTGCTTCTGTATGCTGTAGTCTGCTGGGGAAGTAGCACTATGGACAAAGACTGCAGACGTCTGGAGAAACTTGTGAAAAAGGCCAGTTCTGTGCTGGGTCAGGAGCTGGACACTGTAATAAATAAATAAAGTATATGTCTGTCTGTCTGTCTGTCTGATAAAGTTAGTAAAATAGTTTAGCTCTCCCTGCTCCTTCTGGATTCAACTGCACACCCAGACACTAATTTATCTATTGGTGACACCAAAATGAAAAACCCCATTCATTAAGGTTCTCTTCTTTGAATCTAGCACCTGAATTCAATACCTAAATCAATTACCAACCCCCATCTAACTACTTAGAATTCAAACAAACAACTTGCTAAGAGGCAGCGGGGTTGCTTGTTAATATTTACTTTAAATGCAATCATTCTGTGTGTATACGTAGCATTATGTTAATTATTTTTGGTTGTTCAAATTCAAATCTACAAATCTTCAAATGTTTTTATTAATGCATTCTTTTTAATGAAAAGCGTCAGAGAAAAAAACACCAGCTTTGTGATTTGATTTACTTTGGTTTAAATGTCAATTAGCAGATATTATTTATCTGCAATCACCCTTAAACTAACACCATTGTGTTATTATTTAGACATGTCTCCAGTTCTGCTATCAATTCTGTTGTGTGTGAGAGGGAAGAGGAGCCTCTTCCCACGTTAGGAGAAGGTGAATCCGACAGAATTCCTGAGCTGTGCTGGAAGGAAGTCATCATTAAAACACCCCTGAAGTGTTAAATAAAGACACAGCAAAGAGAGTAGCAGAAGTGAATCTACACTCTCCAGAAAATAAACAGCACATAGCAGAGGTTAGGATGTGGTGTGAGCTGAGATATATTTTTAGTGTCTCAGATCAAGTGTACTAAATTTCTGTGGGTACAGCGTGTACATGGAGCATGCTCTTTACATTTGCCATCTTCCCATAAATTCACATGCAACCTCTTTAAAAAAAATTATATTTCATTTATTCCATGGAGAAGGAGGAGGGGGAGCAGAAAGAGGAAGGAAATATGACCCAGTTTTATTTTCTCAAAAGAAAAGAGATGTAGCAACAGGGAAAGAAAAAAGAAGAGAAGAAAAGAAGATGAAGAGGATGAGTGGGGAGCTCTGGCCTGAATCAGAAGGGAAAGAAATAAGGGCACATTTCCATATATGGCTCCACTAAAAACACATCACTGTAGTTAAAATGTGAATACTAAAAAGACAAAGATATTTGTTCCTATGTATGCGATTCATGCTATTTGCTCAAATTTGGAAAATAACAGAAAGATCTTTAGAAAAGAAGTATCTTGTGGTAAAAATTGTTTCATCACTATCAACCTTTTGCAACATTACCCCCCAGTTAGTCATCAAATACTTTTAAAGACAAATTTTGTTCTGTCATAAAACCTTTTTTTCACATTTGCACATGTGCACAAAAATACTGAAAACAGCATCAAGGCAATTCTCTCTCCTGGAGCAACACACGAAGGATTTTTTTTCTCTTGTACAGTAAGCTGCTTTACAGCTGAGAACATCTGCTAACATGAGAGAGGGGAAGCTTGACTGAAATGATAAGGGGGCGGTTTATCCGGTGCAACACAAATCAGTCTTTCATCTTTACAGAGACATAATCAGAAGGATCATGTCTTTTAAAGAAGCTGGAAGCTGTGTGTTACATATTAGTAAAAACGAAAACATAAACTATTTTATGTGCTGATCTGGTTCATCATAACACATAAAAAGTATAGTAAAATTATTCTAGGAAGTCAAATATGTAAGTATGTCTTGAGTTAAGTAGAAATAGTTGTGTAACAATGCTCTGCCTGCAGTACAAGATAGAAAGGGTCATTGTAGGCTTAAAGGTGTTTGGGCTTTAAGGTTTTTTATAGTCTCTTCGATGCAATCTGCTGGGATTCCTTACATAGGAAACTAACTCAAACTTTAAACTAATTGTAATGTTTCTATGATTATATTGAAATGACTTTTCTTGTGAAGTGCCTTGACATGACATCTGTTGTGAATCGGCGCTATATAAATAAACTGAATTGAATTGAATTTTAACCTGGCTAAGTACTAATTTTACATGACAACAAAACTACAACGATAACTACAATCAAATGTGGCAACCTTCATGAGGAATTTACCTTAATCAATTACGTGTACAACTGAAAATTTCTCTGACTTAATCAAAACCCTTGAATGTCATTCTAAACATTCTGGCATTAAAAGAGTTAACACCGGAAAAGCTGGAATATTGAAATAATATAATCAAGTCCCTATTTTTCTATTCTTCTTTTAGTTTTCGGTAACTAAAATCTTCATCTTGCAGCAGATCTTTACCAACAAACAAAACAGAAGAAAGAAAGGTGAACCAATCAGTGACTGGAGCTAATACTGTTGATAAGTTGTTTTGATAGTGTTTTCCTTTTTTTGTGTCATGACCCAGATGTTTCAAACTAGTCTGTAAGAGCTTCCCCCTTCTCTTACTTAGCTCCTACTACCCGATTCTTTTATCCTGTTTAGTGGTATAATCAAAAACTAAGGAAGCAACATTTTTGTTTGTGCATTTAATAAAGGTTTAGGCCCTACAAAAATCTAAAACACTCAAACCAGAGATATACGGCTGTGGCTGCTTGGATCTTCCACCGATCGAGCAAGATCCAAAAATCCCTGATTCGTTTCTGCAGTTTCCTTTGTTCTCTCTTTGGTCCCGCTTGGAACCAGTCCAATCCAGTTTGTGTGGCCTCTTCCTACTCTCAGCCTCAATACCAGCACATTTCTACACATCTTGCACGTTCTCTTCTAGTATCAAACAGAATTATTATATTCTATCTACACTGTTCTACAATATTCTATAATACCCAACAAGTCTTGCTTTATTTTATGCTCTTGCAAGGCCAGTAAATGACAAGTCATTTACATTTACAAGACAACTTATAGTCAAATCAAAACATCCAACATTACTACAAAATATATCAACTAAAACAGATGAAAATAATTTGGTGCTTGAGCTGGACAATAACTGCTGCTCTTGGGACCCCTCCCCTGGGCTGCCACCTCATCGTGGTGGAGGGGTTTGAGTGTCCCAATGATCCTCCAAGCTAAGTTGTTGGGGGGCTTCTGCCCCTGGTAGGATCACCCATGGCAAATTGGTCCTAGGGGAGGGATCAGATGCGGGTCACTGGGGCCCCCTTCTGGAGCAAGGCCTGGAGGTTGGGCATGTTGGGGAGCACCTGGCCTTTACCCATGGGCCCCTGCCAGACTCAGCCCGGAGAGGTGACATAGCCCCCCTACCCATGAGCTCACCACCTGTGGGAGGGGCCATAGGGGTCAGGTGCAATGTAGGATGGGCTGTGGGCAAAGGCGGGGACCTTGGCGGTCCGATCCTCGTCTGCAGAAGCTGGCTCTTGGGACATGGAATGTCACCTCTCTGGTGAGGAAGGAGCCAGAACTGGTGTGCGAGGTTGAAAGGTTCCAACTGGACATCGTCGGACTTGCCTCGACGCATGGCTCTGAGAATATACTTACACCAGGTGTGACGTCTGACCGCTTTGTAATGCACTATTACTCATCAAGGTTCGGAGGATACAAGGTCCAGTTCTGGTGAGCTTTAAAAAGGCCATCGCTCATTTGCTCTGCTCCTGTGCAGCTGTACAAAGTTATAGGACATCCAGAAACAGGTCAATGATTAAGAGAGAACATGTTCTCTTACAAGGGGAAGTGAACAGATACCCCAAGACTAAAATTTAGGAAATATCTAAACAGACACTACATTTTTAATTAATTTTAAAACATTTTATTGAACACAGCTCACAAAATATCCCCCCCCCACACACATACACAAAAGACCACTTCATTATAGTGCAAACATTAGGCAGTCTGATGTAAATTTCATGCCACGTTGACCTTTAAATCTCTTTTTATTTTGCTACTGAACACCCTATAAGCAAAATGGGCACTAAGCTGACATTTGCTCTAAAATTACTCATCTGCACTCAATATAGAAAACAGTCAGGCAGTAAATAAGTAGCTAGAACAGTACACAGTGTGCTACCTTAAAGTGGTTAGTTATTTTTTTACTGGAGAAGCAGCTTTCAGTTTCTATGCTCCTCTAATCTGGAACTCTGGAACAAAATTCCAGGCAACTGCAAAGCTGCTGAAACACAGAGTTCTTTTAAATCACAACAACAAGCTTATCTGTTTAGATCTGCCTTTTAGTAATGTTTTCATGTATCATATGTTTTTGGGCGCTTCTTGCTTTATTGCTGTTTTTACTTTTTATGCTTTGTCTGTGTTTTACTGCTATTTGTATTTTACCCCTTAATCATGTAAAGCAACTTGAAATACCTCGTTAAATGTGTGCTATACAAATATGATTGCCTTGCCTTGCCTAGTGTTATTTATTAAGCACAATTTCATAACAAAAGTAATCTTGAGGAACAATTCCAATTAATAGATTCTCAAAATCAATCCAAATCAATCCAAACTCAGATCTGATGAATTCAGTCAGTTCAATCCAATCATATTGTCACAAATGAACATGTCTTCTTAATCACAAAATCCTAATCGTTAAAAAGCTGTCTAACGAAGGATGTTAACTATGTAGCAATACTGGCAAGTGATTAAGGATGGGGCAACAGTGGAGATGAATGACTCCATCCATCCATCCATCCATCCATCCATCCATCCATCCATCCATCCATCCATCCATCTATCCATCATTTTCAACTGGCGGGGGCAGCAGCTTAAGCAGAGAGACCCAGTCTTCCCTCTCTCCAGCCACTTGTGCCAGCTCCTCCAGGGGGATCTCTAGGCTTTTCCAGGCCAGTTGGGAAACATGTTCCCTCCAGTATGTCCTGGGTTTTCCACTGGGTTTCCTCCTGGTGTGATGAACACCTCACCAGGGAGGCGTTCCGGAGGCATCCTAACCAGATGCCCGAGCCCCCTCAACCTATTCCTCTCAATGTGGGGGAGCAGTGGCTCTACTCTGGGCCCCTCCTGGATGACCGAGCTTCTCACCCTATCCCTAAGGGGGAGCCCAGACACCCTGCGGAAGAAACACATTTCAGCCATTTCTATCAGTGATCTAGTTCCTTCAGTCACTACCCAGAGCTCGTGACCATCAATGACGTTAGGGACGTAGATCGACCGGCAAATCGAGAGCTTTGCCTTTCGGCTCAGCAATGTCTTCACCACAACAGACTGGTACAGAACTCATATCACTGCAGATGCAGCACCAATGCGCCTATCAATCTCCTGCTCGAAGGTTTTTTCCCTCATTCGTGAACAAGATCCCCAGATACTTAAACTCCTCCACTTGGGGAAGGACCTCGTCCCCGATTCGGGGAAGGCCCTCTACCCTTTTCCTGGCTCAAGACCATGGTTTCGGATTTGGAAGTGCTGATTTTCATCCCGGCTATTTCAGACCCGGCTGTGAACTTCTTCAGCAAAAGCTGTCGGTCACAGTTTGGTGACAACAGGACACATAATCTGCAATCTGTTATCAACTTTCTACTTTCTTTAATATAGAAAGTACTTCTACATCAGTTCTTTTTGTTCTTTCTGTGTCTCTGCTCTGTCTTATTGAACCCCCAGACGGTCGTGGCAGATGGCCGCCCGTACTAAGCCTGGTTTTGCTGGAGGTTTTTTACTTTTAAAAGGGAATTTTTCCTCTCCACTGTTGCCACATGCTTGCTCAGTATGAGGTATGACTGTGGTTGGAGTCTGCATGAAGGGGGCACAACTGCAAGTCAATGACTTAATGCAATCTGCTGGGATTCCTTAAATAGAAAACTTTTAAGATGATTGGAATGTATGTATGATTGAATTGAAATGTTTTTTGTACAGTGCCTTAAAGGTTAAATATGGAACCCGAACACCATAGCGACATCTAGTGAGCGCAGGTGGCAGTTGCAATAACAGAACAAGGTTTCCAGCTGTCAGCATGCCAGGTTCACTGCCGATACGTGACATGACCAGCCGGCACCATGTCCAGTGACGAATCGTAAAGGGTAAGGACTAATTTCAACTGATAAGTTTATTTTACAACAATATTTAACGGTAGCCTTTCTTTCCGCTAGCTAGCACCAGTAGGAGATTCGGTTAACCGATTCGGCCGCCCGTACTAAGCCCGGTTTTGCTGGAGGTTTCTTACTTTTAAAAGTGAGTTTTTCCTCTCCACTGTCGCTACATGCTTGCTCAGTATGAGGGATTGCTGTGGTTGGAGTCTGCATGAACAGGACACAACTGCAAGTCAGTGACTTAATGCAATCTGCTGGGATTCCTTAAATAGAAAACTAGGGAGACAAATTATGCACCAAAATAACATTCAAAGAAATTTTAAAAATGGAACTTCGCCACTGAGTGAACTTTGCTTTTTCTTGGTCATCAAACTGGAAAAGTGGCTAAAGATGACTGATTAGCTTTAAAGACCCTCCCAAATATTTTTTTACGCTTTGAAATTTAGCAAATAGGATTACTTAAACATAAATTGTTCTGTACTGATGTTTACACAAACTTAGAGTGACTATAACAGTATTTCCAATATTAACAACAAAACACAAGGGAAGCTTTAAGACATCATGAACCACATCATTCAGCGCAGGAGAAACATCTAGCAGTGGGAGACCAGCAAGCTTTACCCTCTAAAGTGTCTCATCTCTTCTATAATTAGCTGACAATGGGACTGGTCCTCATCACTAGAGGGACAATCTGATTGGATCAATTGACACCTCTGTCTTGTGATAGGTGATAATGTCCCATTTTGAGTGGATAATGCAGAGGTAATCTGCCCTGTGGAGATCCACATCTCTGCTGAAGGCCCTCCAACCTCAACTCTGTTAACAACAGATAATGAGATTACTGCTCAGTTAGGCCTGATAGAATTAAACTATATGCAGGCAGCAGATAATATCCGGTTATGGCATGCCTTTAGAGGAAAATAAAAAAAAATTAAAAAACACTGACCATCACTTCAATGTTGCAGTATTGAAAAATGTACCCCTTGGTATGAAATTGATTTATCATGATTTTATGTTGTTTTTGTAAACATTTCTGCAATCTGCCTATTAAAAGACGGCATACAAATGAGAAGGCAGCAAAAATGTTCAATTTAAAAAATAAATACAATTCCCTGTGAGACTCAAAGAGTAACATTTTGAGATCCAGCATAAAACTTCACATCTTTATGCATGTTCATGTAGGTTTGTCATTTTTTTCTGAAGATCTGGTTCTCCATTCAACAGACCAGTCAACTCAGCTCTTACTTTGACACAGATTGTATAAAACATGGGAGAAACTGAACTGGATTTAGGGCAAGTGAAAGAATGTGTGTTGTATAGCAAGTCTGAGTCAGTGCATCCACAAATTAAGGCAAAAATCCTTCAGCACGTTGTCGATATGGTGATGCTCAAGTTCTTACAGCCCGGGTGTAGATCTGAACCGCTTAAAGTGAGAGAATGTCTGCTCCTGAATCTAAATGCTATAATCTTATCTGCCCACTGGTGCAGGAAGCTGAGAGGCTCTAAATTCCCTTCTGGTGATTGGCTCCAGGATCTTTGGATAAGCGTTACTTATACACACACACAGATACACACACACATGCACGCACGCATGCAGACACACAGATCAGTTTTCAGTGTGTCTTATTCGTTCGCCAGAGAGTTATTGGACATCCAGAACTGAGGAGAAAGAAATTTCTCCAGTTCTGCTCCTCTGACTTTGTAATTTAAAGTGAAGATTTAAAGATAAGAAAACAGAGTGTACAAAGGTGCCGTATCTCGCTGAGCCATCATCTCCACGAGAGGCCTTAGTTGGTGGCTGGCTGGATATACAACTTGGCTGAATGTATGGCAGTTTATTGTATGTGCTGTGTTTCGCACACATTTTTTTTTTTAATTCAAACCTGCAGAGATTTGTCTCATTGCTATGTCACGTTTATCCCAAACTCAAATTTGTGAGGAAGTTGTATTTTCTTTAATTTAAATTTTCATTTGATTCATCTTGTATCAACTAATTTTCATATTGGAATATTCAAAATTATGTTGGCACAAATCAAAGGAGTTGTCTCAAGAACTACAACACTAGAAATCGGAATGTGCTGGACTCCACATAGAATAGGAACATAACCTACCCCAAAATTGATTACTGATGAAAGATAGCAGGTTAAATGGAAAACATACTTCTTGGTCCTCAAAGTGCCCTGGCATATTTAGTGCTGAGGAAAGGACGGAGGAGTAGGATGAAAAATCCAGATCTGCTCTCCTCTAGCGTTGTTGTGATTAGTTCAGACTGATAAGTAAAAACACAGATATCTCTCCTGAATTTACTCACAGAGATGGCTGCACCAATTCAAAATCATTACCTGAAATTTCACTCTTTGTTGCGATCAATTCTGTGCAGAACCCTCCCTCCCATCCTCTGCATCATTGTATGCTGTTGATAATCTGATAAAAAAAATATTGACAATGTTCACTCCTCCAATGCAAAGGGTCGTAAGTAGTAGATCAAGAAATCCCTTTAGTAAGTCAATTTAAATTTCTGCAATAAAGATTATGAGACATCTAATATTGAAAGCTTTTTGCCTAAAAGACTGAAGCTATATTGGTTTATCTATTTATTTGTTTCAAACAAAATTAAAATCTGCATGAACACACACACACACATTATATATATATATATATATATATATATATATATATATATATATATATATATATATATATATATATATATATATATATATATATATACACACACACACACACACACACACACACAAATAAAAAACACAATAAAAACTCAAACACGAGGTTCGAAAGCCAAGCCAGGCCAAGCCAATTTTATTTATAAAAACAACCAAAGCTGACCAACGTGTTGTACATTAAATGCAGCGATATAAAAACACAAATATAAATATATATAACATGGAATAATACAACAATAAAATGAATAAAATATACTAATGATTACAAGTCAAATAAAAACAATAAAACAATAAAAAGTTAAATAGAACAATAACATTTTAAAAATAATAAATAAAATAAGATTTTTTTGTGAGAAGACTAAATTCAAAATCTCAGAAAATTACAATATTGTGAAAAGTTTCAATATTTTAGGCTCAAAGTTTCAGACTCTAATCAGCTAATGAATCCAAAACACCTACAAAGGGTTTCTGAGCCTTTAAATGGTCTCTCAGTCTGGTTCAGTAAGAATCACAATCATGGGGACGACTGCTGACCTGACAGTTGTGCAGAAAACCATCATCGACACTCTCCATTAGGAGGGAAAACCTTAAAAGGTAATCGAAAAAGAAGTTGGATGTTCCCAAAGTGCTTCATCAAAGCAGATTAATAGAAAGTTATGTCGAAGGGAAAAGTGTGGAAGAAAAAGGTGCACAAGCTGCAGGGATGACCATAGCCTGGAGAGGATTGTGAGAAAAAGGTCATCAAGTGTTGGGGACCTTCATAAGGAGTGGACTGAGGCTGGAGTTAGTGCATCAAGAGCCACCACACACAGACGGATTCTGGACATGGGGTTTAAATGTCGTATTCCTCTTGTTAAGTCGCCCCTGAACAACAAACAACGTCGGAAGCGTCTTACCTTGGCTAAAGAAAAAAAGAACAGCAAATGTTGCATCTCATTTGGAAACCAAAGGTCTCAGAGTCTGGAGGAAGAATTGAGAGGCACACAATCCAAGATGCTTGAAGTCCAGTGTTAAGATTCCACAGTTTGTGTTGATTTGGTGAGCCATGTCATCTGCTGGTGTTGGTCCACTGAGCTTTATTAAGTCCAGAGTCAACTCAGCCATCTACCAGGACATTTTGGAGCACTTATACTTCCTTCCGCAGACAAGCTTTATGGAGATGCTGACAAACTCAATAAATGTTTTTATCTCTGCTGTCATTTGCACTGTTTTTCTTGTTTGAATCTAATGGTTCAATTACCTGTTACTTTGCTGCTGTTACAGCTGAATTTCCCCTCTGTGGGACAGTAAAGGATGATTCTATTCTATTCTACAACTACGGCATTATTATTAATTACATTTTTTACCATTATAAGAATCAGCAAAAGGTTGCTGTAAATGTAAAAAGAGCAAGTTTTTCGACACAGCGCGGGTTACAGTGCTCTTCAACCCCTTTAAAGTGTTACAGTAGGTGGCCGGATGCATTTCATTCATTCTGACTAACAGCATGGTTGGGAACAGGAGGGCTGGCCCCTTGGTGACTAAATTAATTTATTTGGGCCAATATTAATCCCACTGACGTGCATCAAGGAGTGCCGTGACAACATCATCCTGTGTTTACGGCACTCTTTCCTACCAGTGGCTTTCTGTCTTTACTGGTTAAACTCAGAAATTCAGAACCCCGTGAGTGAGATCGCAACATCACTTTTTTTCCCAGAGCAACTCTTTTTTAATTTTTTATTTTTTTATAGTAGTCTGTGAGAACAATATAAGTAACATAAAATTACCAGATGTTTGATTTTGTGAATAAAATCTGAGTGGTTGCTGAAACTGTGTTTCTTCTCTCCCTCATATTTCCAAGTTCTTCCTTGTTCCACATGATATGATTTGTGATTGTGCAGAGTAGAGACTCTCACATGAAGGGCTTATTCATATCAATTTGCATACATAAGTATGGTGGTGTATAAAGGGTAGGGTTTTTATATTCCTTTATATGCACTCAAATCTTGGATCCATGTATTTGCATCATCCATCTAGATTTTTGTATGCATACTCAGTTTTTTGTTTTTTTAACCAGACACTAGGTTTTATTATGAAATCCAAGAAAGTCTTAGTGGATGAAGTCTCTGGAAAGCCACCCAATAACCAATTCACCTATTCAGCACAGTTTACTTTATTTCTAGACCCAACCTCCCCCTTCGTCCTTTATCCCTACCGCTTCACATTTAATTGAAACTAAATAAGTTTAAGTATCTTTTTTTTCCATTTTAGGAAGCACAGATTCATAAGAACCTTGGAGTGCGATAAAATATAAAACCAGTCAAATCAATCAAATTCCCGACAATTCAGTCCTCCTTAAAATCAACAGAAAGCATCATTGTTTCCACTTGTTCAAGATTTAATCCTCTACCTTATTTTCTACCTTTTCTGATCCCTACTCATATTTCTATGTATTCTTTCCTTTCCCCCCCCCCCCCCCCCCCCCTCAAAGTATTGAATGTCCTCGCCTCCTTTGAACCTTCAGATCCATCTCCATATTCTCACCCTTGACTCTGATTAAACACAATGTTCTGTGACAAAAAAATCTGATCAATATATTCTTTGTATCCAATCTGAAATGTAACTACTCAAGATGTTATCCAAGATTTAAATAGCATGTCAAAGAAAGAAAAGCTCAGAAAAATACATGAACAATAGTTCTACCAATTGACTAAACTCTACTGCAGGAATTTCTGCCTCAGGGCAAGCTTCCCTGTTTGTCCATACATTTCACACAAGCTTTAAAGGAGCCTCAAGGAGAAAGGCAAACTAGCTTGATGTGAATTGAAGTGAAAGTGACACAGTGAGGTCAGGCTGCGCCCTGCGGCGTCACCTGTTCCCACCTGACACAAACTGGTACAAGCTCGGAAACCAGCTGCTGAGTCAGCTCAGAAGGGCAGTTTGGCTTCAGGTTTGATGCAAACGGGTCGAGTGACAGAACAAGTGATGGAACCAACTCAAAGGAAGCTAAGCTGATGTGAAGTGTTAAGGGAGGTAGAAAGGACATCAGGGAGGGTGGGGAGAGTGCAGTGAAGAACGGAGGGCAGAAGCTCGATAAAAGATGGTGGAGAGTGTATAATGTCAGATAATTTTCACAAGACTGGATGATAGAGACTGACTGGGGAAGCAGCGGAACAAAAAGAAGATGGTATAAGAGAGAAAACACATCAGACCCAAGAGGCTTTACCTTGTTATACTATTGTCTATTACCTGCTGGATCGTGTTTTGGAAAATCAAAAAGGTGTGATTTAATTAAAAAGCAGGCTGACACATTAATGTTAATGGAAAAGATCTGCATGTTTTCTTCAACATTTGAAAGTTAACTGGAATAGAGTGGGCACTTTTATTGACCAAAAGTTTATAGTTTATTTTTTGTTGTGATTCTACTGAATATCTACTGTATATTGTCAGTTTTGCATTGCATTGCATTCTATTACATCCTTGCCTTACGGACCTCGTCCTGTTAAAAATGGATCCTTAATGATAAAAGTTTGATACTGAATATGTAACATCCGGGGGTCATTGTTTTCTTTTTTCACTGGAGTCATTATCCAACAGTCTTCCTTAACTTAAAGATTTTGAGATTTAGCTTGTTAATATAAGCTGAATGCTGATTGTTCGTTTCAACTACCGTGACATATACATGCTGCATTTAGATTTATTCTTTTTCAAACAGTTTCTGTCTGCAGATGTCTACAGATGCAATGTCTCCAGAGTGAATAGAACTTTTCAAAACAAAGATTTTTGCATGGATGATAGGCATGCACAGCCCGAAAAGGGGAAATGAGGGCTGAAAAGGAATATACGTTTGCAGAAGACGTAAAGTAAGAGTTGGTGTATTGTCTTTCAACTGGAAAAAACAATTTATGACAGCAATTCAAAAGAAGGGGTATACCAATTCGATTTAGATTATTGTGATTGATGATGATAATGATGATGATGATACAGTATCTATTAAGTCATGCAAAACAAGCATGCATATCAAAACCTCAAACACTGCAATCGGGACTCATAAAACATCTATCTTCCCTATAGCACAGCTAGAAGAGGTAGTAACAGGTTTCAACAATAAATGTTTTGCACCTAAAAAGAGAAAAAAAACTGTTCTCCTATGGAAGGAATACCTGTCTGAGTAATACTGGTCAAATGGGTGGACATTGTTCTGATTTCTGGATCTTAGCACTTCATTCAGTAAATTAACTGGCTTATTATTGTGTGCACACACTGCATGTATCGGGTTAACAGCTTCATTTCTGGGGTATTGGTGCCTTGGACTTACCGCTGAGGTAAGGGTAGATAGAGATCTGAAGCACTGTATGTAAGGGCTAAAAACAAAAAACAAGCCACTCTTAACATTCCACAGAAGAGAGAGGCGAGAAGAAGGAGACACTAAACAAGACCAAAATCTAAAGTAAAGAAACACCACAGTGAAGTCATATTTGTGTCAATGACCCAAATGCAGGCATGCAAATTGGTGTAACATACATTATCTGATAACAGAAACTAAAACTGTCAAAGAGAAGAATGGAGGGCTTGACAAGAATTGACCAAGCCACTGGGTATATGTACTGGAATGATGCTAATCTGCAGAGTGGTAGCAGCTAAGAACAGACTGAGGCAACTGAGGGCGACTGTCTGGGGAAAAATGACTGAACTTATCATACATGCAAGGAAAACAGACACCAGGGAAACTAAAACATTCACTAAGCTTGAGCAAAAAAGCTCAAACTGTAAAACAAAAATAGAATAACGTAAGGTGCAAAGAGACAAATTCAATATAGCGCTTTAAAACACATCAGATACAGCTGTTTAAACTTCTATTGGAGCTTTAGTTTTGTCATAACTATTATTTTTTTCCTGATTAAGTGGAACACTGTAGGGTTATAATCAATAAAGACCAGGACAGAAAGATATATCACTGTTTCAACATGCCATTTAGTAATTACTGCTTAGTTATTGGTTATTATTTATTAGCTCTCTTTGGATGCACAGTACAATTACAAGCTTAAAAGCTGCAGTGCATATAGAGTCCATCTAAATATGATCACAAAATAAAGAAAAATAACTGTGTTCTGCAGACGCTCACAATCTCAAACTGGAGATTGTTTTCTTCTTGTATGGATGCAGAGAAGAAGTCATTCTGCACATCCTATGAAACATTAACTGTGCTGCCCTTAAGGGGCACTTGAATGAAGAAAAAAACTGTTGGCATAGCTGGGGACTTCCTAAAAGCAGTACCTAATCCTCTTCCTTAAGAAGGTCCTACGTCTAAACCTAAAAAAAAAAACTGATTGAAAGGACTGAGATTAATACAAGCAAAAAATCTGTTAAAACAGGAACAGGAATATAATGGAATGATTAAGATCAAACTATCTTCATGCATTCAAATGGCCCAGTCAACATCCAAACCTTAATTCGATTGAGAAATGTAGATTAACTTAAAAATGATGTTTACAGATGCTCTCCAATTCAATCTGACTAAGCCTGGGCTGTTTTGTTGAGAAGAATGTGTAGAAAAGTCTATCTCTAGATCAGTAAAGCTAACAGAGACATGCTCCAAAAAGACTCCAAAGAGGGTTGAATAAAGAGAATTGAATACAAAGTCATATTAAACTTTTTAATATTCAACTGTAAAAAACAAAAATTAAAATCATGTATCTCTTTACTTCTTTTTCAAAAATATACATACTTTGTGTTGGTCTATCACATAAAATCACTATAAAATGCATTAAAGTTTGTGGTTGTAATTTGAAAGAATGTAAAAGGTTTCAATGGGGTATAATTAATTTTGCAAGGCATTTTTATTCTATATGTTATGGCTATTTATCCCAAAGGTTATTAAACAGTACCAGGAGTATTAGTACGCGTTTTATAAGCAGAATGGCATCCAGACTATCAGGAATAGATTCTTTCTGAAATAAGATTTCTAACTCACATGTATACTGATAATAGTTTTATTTGAAGCATTTGTACTTGCTAACCAAAACATCAGTAGTTTAAACTCTGGCTTCCTAAAAAGGTTGAATTTCCTTGGACAAACAAATTGAACCTCACATTTCTTCTAATGCACTCACCAGTGTGTGAAGCACAGTGTGGCTTTTAATGTTGTATTGATTGGTAAGTGTTGGATGAATATATATAGGTGTGAATGGGTAAATCTGTAAAAAAGTTTTGAGTAGTCAACAGGAAAAGAAACAACAAGAAAAGACGTCAATTACTGCAGCCCATTTACACTTTCTGGAGAGCCAAAAGGAAATAAGACACAAAGTAATTAACACTGGTACAAAAATGTTGTATTGTTCAAATATGTTTGCATTATTATATAATCAAAATCAATAAAATAATGACCAAAAAAATGTGCATAAATGGTGGATTTGTACCCATGGATGTTTATATGCTTCTTGCTCTTTAGCCACACTCATAACCTGACAGTGAGCTTTTTAGAAAACTACTTCTATAAAGAAAACATTCAAACACTTTGCCTCAAGTGTATGAACTGTATTGTTTTAGATTCAATTAAAAAATGCCTCAAAAATGTTAAAATCTAAACTCAACATTGATCTCATCATCCTGAAAATAAAGAAAACTAACCTCAACCGATGAACTGCCACATTTTGACAACCCTCACATCACCA
Organism: Valencia hispanica; assembly: GCA_963556495.2. Classification (NCBI taxonomy): domain Eukaryota; kingdom Metazoa; phylum Chordata; class Actinopteri; order Cyprinodontiformes; family Valenciidae; genus Valencia; species Valencia hispanica. Next base: position 9,021,698 of record OY747708.1, on the reverse strand, counting down.
AACCACTAGAGCAAGACGCAGATATCACCCTAAACAGGTCGCCAGTCCCTCACAGATAACACACAGACACAGGACAAGCAACCACACACACGCGTACACACATGCACACAAACACAAACAATACCCTAACAGTCATGTTTTTGGACTGTGCGAGAAAGCCAGAGTACCCAGAGAGTACCAAAAACATGCACTGTGAGAACAGAAAGACCCCCCAGGCCAGGATTCAAACCCAGGACATTCTTGTTGCAAGGCAACTGTGCTACCGGTCATTTTTACCTGTCAATTTTTAAAATGATAACATATTCAATAGTACTTAGTTTTATTCATTTGAAATGATATGCAATCCGAACAAGCTGAACAGAGAACTACATGTAAAAAATTTAATTAAATGATTGCACTTAGAATACATATAGTTCACCTGAAAGCACAGTCTCACAAGTTCTTCCGGCTCCGCATGGAATCAAGAAGTGGGATTGTTGCAGAGGTTATTGTCATCAGGTTCTTGAGTTTTGCCTCGGACAGATGACTGCTTATGGGGGTTTAGATGTTGTTCTGGAGGCTGAATCCGCTGCCACACTGGAGACTAGAATTAAGCGCCACATCACCCAAGATTTTGAAATACATTTCTCCACCTGAAGTCATCAGAAGATTCTCTGAACAAGCCGTTTCCCGAATCGCAAGCTATAGCTTTAGCAGGAGGAAATCCCGCAGCAGGCACTGCTTCTGCAGCAGTGGTTAGCATGACACGGGGCTCTTGGGAGAGAGACGCTCCAAAGTCTCAGTAACTCTTCAACACGCCGTCAGCACCAATATTATTGTAGGCAGTATATGTCAAAGTACATCCATGTAAATAACAGCGCCATTGCCAAAATCATCTCCAGTTACTGTGCCCAGTTAGAGTAGTTACTTTAACTTGTCAATCAACGCAATGTAACACAAAATGCAACTCATTACAAAGCTCATCATTTACACCATCTCAGTGGTTTGGGTGCAAATGTATGTAATTTTCTGATATGGTAATTTTTTTATGGTTAAATAAGATCAGCTGAAGAACACTGATAAGTCACCCACTGCACAGACCCAGACCTTTCGATCTGCCCCAGACCCTTTTCACCCATTTAACAACACAAATATATCCACCAAATGAAATCACTGGATTCTCATTTTGTAGCACAAAATATTATACATGGAAATGTATCTAGTTTTCATAATCATCAGCTAGGTGTCCCACTCAGTGTGACACGTGTAAGTGGAGATATTTTTGTTTACATTCTTGGAGCCAGTCTAAATGTGTTAGATATTCTGAACATTCTGGATAAAAATTAGTCAATAAGACTAAAAACTAAATATAAACTAATATGGAAAACTGAACTCCAGATCCTGCTAGAGATGACGGGACAGGTCTCTGACTCTCGAGAAAAATTAAGACACCTTCTTTCAGGACTCAACATCACCAATACCCTTTATTTCTCAAGTTGTGATCCAATAAACAATGTTTTTTCTCTCGCTTTGGCAGACTCCAGGAAGACAATCGTGCTGTAATCATTGTTGTTATCATCGGAGGTGATGAAACAGATGTGAGAAAGACTGCACAATGAACGTGAGGATGAAGCTCATGTTCTCACTCCGTTCTCTATTCTACACAGACTCAAATCCTACACATTAATGCTTTGAACACAACCCAGTAATTGTTGTAAACCTGACTGTAAAGCTGATTTGTTTTTGTTTTCAGTGGTGATGCTTTTGTTATTTGTGCAAATCATATAATGAGCTATTGAAAGACAAGCATCAGAGAAAATTGTGAAATGTATTTGTGGTGGAAAACTAGCAATGCACATCACCCTGAACGTAATATCCCCATGGTGAGAAACGGTGGTGGAAGCATCATGCTATGGATGTGCTTTACTCCAGTAGGGATGGCAGAAAGTGTAATTCTGAAAGGAAGCTTGTTGGAAGCTTCACCTTCCAGCAGGATAATGACTGTGTCAAAATGATTTGTCCCTGCTTTTGATGGGGATGTTTTTAAGTCCAAATTATATAATGAGCTATTAAAAATAAAGGTGTTAGGAGCTACCAATTAAATTAGATACATAGATATGCCCAGAGAACAAATAAATGACTCAGGTCTCCCAAATTAACACTGAGATGATAGATGTACCTTTACCTCTAAATGCGGCAAACTAGAGAAAGCACAATAATATGGCCTTGCTGCTTTATTAGCTCAGCTCGGTGTTGGCATTATTCTTCCTGTCCCACTTGCAAGCCAATTTGCACATACGACGTACTTTCAAACTTGAAAGTCACCATCACAGCGTGTTAGCGTAAATGATGAAATTGCATGGCTGAGACAGAGGCATGTAGATGCAGCTGTGTAGGTCAGTCATGCTGTTGCATAAGCTCAGCAGGCTACGAATGTGTTCCAAAGTGATGCAGTCCCAGTTCTCCTGAGAGAATGGGGGAACACTAATATGCATGATTGAAATATGTAAGAGAAAGTGGAGCGCAGCAAAGTGTTGAAGAAGCAGAAGTCAAGATGAAAACTGAAACGAAGGCTTGGCAATGGTAAGGAATGGGAGATGAACTCAGAGGTGAAGAAAAAAGGAAGAAATGAGGGATGTAATCCATGATCCAGATGGAGGGAGTTTTGTTGTTGGGAGCAGCAGGGGATTGAGGCTCTCAGTTAATGTGACGACCATGCTGGGTAAAAATAGCCCAGGGAAGCAGGGCAGGACTCCTCTATGATGAATAATACACAGAGGATGAGGGGGGGGGGAGTGGAGGATGAAAAGGAAGGAAGCAATAGTTTGCTAAGATTAAAATATAATTAATAGCAGCTACTTTTGCTTGCTTATTACCTATCTGGTACCATTGATGACAAAAGATCATTCCTTTTAAAAATGTTTGCATTTAAAACTTCCAGATGTCAAAATGTGATTAATTCATGTGAGATCACAGAACAAAACCATTTAAGATTTGGAGACAAGAAAGATAAAATGTGAGGCTTTTGTCCCCCCCCCTATGTCCACAGAGAGATGGGGATATGCAGCAAGCTTTTACTCTATCAAATATTCACACCGGGGGGGGGGATATCCATTGGAGGACCTGTCTAAGATGCTTTGTACATCTGCAGGTACATTTGATCACATGAACTCATCAGGGAGCAATCATACATTTCATTTGCCGCTCATACAACTCGAACCTCTAAATGAATTACCTTATAATTACAGACGGTGCAGACAGGACATTCTGACTCAAGGAAATGGGTTGTGACAACCAAACAGCCCTGATTTAAGGCACCATGTATGCATTAAATGAAATGAACAAAAACAAAATGATTTTCTTTAAAGCAACGCAAGGCAATTTTATTTGTATAGCACACTTTCAACAACATGGAAATTCTAGGTGCTTTTAAGTAAAAATCATTTTTTTTAATTTGACTTCTTTTTATTAATCTCTGTTTAAAACCTTTCAGCTGCTGAGTTTATCCGGTCAGAACTCATCTCACGGTTAAGAAAAAAAAAAAAAAAAAATTCATGTTAGGAAAGATAATCCATGTCAAATTTTACAATGACAGCATGTTTCAGAGGGAGCTCTTTATTGAATGCTAGCCTCGGCGGTTTATTGTTTGCGCTTTACTTGAGGAAAATTGATTGCCACGAGCATTATGCTGCTGAATGAGTTTGTTTACCCTGTTCAGTTTACAAAAATGATGGGGGAGATGTTGCAGCCACTAGGTTCTAAACTAATCACCCTGTCTGGTGATAACACAACAAAGCGATGGATTTCTCCCCTGAAAAGTTCTGCATGTTAGACATGTTCGCAGTTTGATTGACACACTTTACAACTGGGCAAAATGTCTTGCTAATTGGCCATTCAGCTCTGTTAGGAGGATAACATAGTATGCCTGTACATGTTTGTGTAAGTGGTGAACACTAATCAGGCCTTAAAGCCCATGAAAGCGGGATGAGTGTATGTTTGTTCTTATGAATGCATCTCTAAACAGCATTGATCCCTATATGGTCAGATTTATTCTAGCTCTTGAGTCCAAGGTGGTTTGCAGCTGAATCACCAAGATTTTCTATTGATTCCACAGAAAATCATAGGGTTTTTATATTTTTCAAAAGACAAAATGTCTTATGTGTGGATATAAGCAGAATAAAAACATTTCAGGGGAAAAAAATAAGAAATGTTACTGTGGTACAGATCTTTAAAAGTTAAAAATAAATTGAAAACACTTTAAGTGCTTAAAAGGCTCCTGTTCTTGGAAAAAGTGAAACCAGCATTGAAATATTTAAGTGAGAGAGCTGGTGGGACATTGAACCTTTTAAACAAACACCAACCCAAAAGGAAAGAATGAGAGGGACTGAACTTCAAAGTTTAAATAAGTGAAGAAAGAAGGAAGAAAGCAAGAGATGAATCTGCTTTCAAATTGAAGCAGCTTTTTATTTAAAATTCTGTTTAGCTGAACTCCAACTCTGGACATTCTTTCAGAAATATATTAATCTTCTTTATTGAATTGCATGAGGTAAAAATAGGAGGCTATCAACTTAAAACTTGAGATTAAAACAGAAGGTTTTTCAAAATAGGGATGAACTTAAAATGGTATTTTCTGTTGTTTACAGCGTTGATATAAGTGACAATAAAAAATACATTACAATTCAACAATGATATTATATGTAATCAAATAAATAGATATTAGATGTAATTCTATTAAATAAATATTAAGCCATCTAGTATAGAGCCTCACAAACAGGGTCAAAAAGATCAAACTTAACCATTAGCAAAAAGGACTAATTTACACCATCAATAACACTAAATAGTTGAGCTTTGGAGTAATTATTGAACTTTTTCATTTTTAAAATAAATCTGAGCCATTTAGTAAAAGTAACAATTGCAATCATTTTATCATTTGTTTTGGTCACTTACACTTTCCTATAGGAGGATAACTAATTATCATTACAGTGGGAAATTCTTATCAGTCTCTCTCATTATCTATATGATATCAGTATACATTACAACCCATGCTAAGTGTGAAGAGTAGTGGTGTAATGGTACACAATTATGGTTCAGTACGTATTTGGGCTTTTAAAGTCATACCGTGGTACATTTTCGGTACACTTTAATCAAGAAAATAAATACAAATGTGCATATGACTTTATTTTTTACTTTTACTGGAACCTTTCTTCCTGAATTCCTTCCTTTCAATTTGTGAAATGAATCAGATTTTATTACGTTATATGACTTTAAAAAATTGAAACTATAGAACTGGCTGGAGATTTGATTGATTTTTTTATTATTATATATAAATAAAATAGTACCAGCAAACATAGCCAGAGTAGAAAACAATATAACCACTTGAAAAAAGTCGAGTCTCTTTAGATTTGAGAATAAAACATACTTAAATCACTTAGGAGTTGTTTTGATATTTCTACAGCCGTACCAGCTGTACTTGAACGCAGGATGGGCAGCTGTTGGAAAAGTCCCTTCTCATCAACGGGGATTCCGCTGACTTGCATTTTGTTTGAAATAAGGAGTTTGGGCTGATTGGATGCTACTGGTAGCCATGTGGACGTCAGTTGTATTTTCTCTAGTATCAGTGATGTTTACATTCAGCTTGACATTGTTTCAGGAGAGTATTTTGGTTCAGTGCAGAGCGTGTTATGAACCTTATTGTTGCTGTTGAAAGATGTATTCATTGACAAAGTTCTGGTTTTGTTTATCTGTATTTTTCTACTGTAGCGGCATGAGAAACCATTAATCTTCCCAAATAGCTGAGTTTAGTGACAGCTGGGAGTCCTTTTTGTTTCTCTATACGATAATCAATAGCAAGATACTTTTAAATGTTATTATAATGCATCAAAAGCAATTAATGTGTTCACTTTTTAGTGCCTAACAGCGATTTTAGCTCAACAGCATTTTTATTTTTTATTTTTGGTAAATGTGCACAAATCACAACTGTGTGGTCAATTTTCTTTCTACAGTTATATAGAGCTTTGATTTGATACTGATTTTGGCTGATTCTGATTTCCCTTTAAGAACTACAACAAAAGAAGCTATAAAAACAGCATTGAAATATCTTTTTTTAACATCCAGGGTACGATGCAATGATTTATTATTTGTTTTAGGAACAGACACCACTCTGTATATGACAAGAAGCTAATTGACCTGTCCCATATAGAGGCAGAGGTTCAAAAGGATAAAACAGAGTAAACTTGCTGTACTTCCTTTAAGCCTTTGGGTTATTTGCTCCAAGTCTTGATCTATCTCTCTTGCTTTTTTACAGCCTCAACATGTCATAGCAAATCCAGCTTCCTTTTAAAAAAAGTTTCTAATTTCACTGTGGTTCCTCTGACCTTATTTAAAACGACAAAACTGATACTGAATTGTCTTCCCTCAGAAACAGTGTGAACATGTGCGAAGTATGGTGTGTTCCCTGTTAAAAAAAGGTTCGAATTTTGATTTTCTAAAGCTGAAGCTAAAGATCATCAGCTGATTTATCTATGCATTTCTAGATATTGTGACGTGAGGCTCTTTGTGTAGCTGTTTTAGTGTAAACGAATGTACTATGTTGAGGATACAAACTACTTGCCCACTATGTAAAGTTTGTTCACATTTATAAATTTCAAGTCTAGCTCTGCATGCTTTAAGAACCCTTTTAAATGTTTCAATGGCATGTAAGAATAGAAGAATATTGTAAGAAGCATATTGTTCAACAAACAATACACCAAAGAGCTTCAAAAACATAACGGAAGATCATCTAGAAGATGTTTCTTGCATACAGTTTCTTTATTTCCAGTTACAAATGCTTTGACACGGAACTCTGCAAGGACAAACAAGAAAAAAACCCTTCTTATTTTCTCAAAGCCATTAAGAGTGCTATTTAAACTTAGCAAGACATTCTCATTTTCATCTGCCAATCTAACACCGTCTGCTGCAGCACAAACATCTGACATAAACCGCTGGTTTAATCTGGCGCTACGTGACAGCTTTTTATCTCCGGCAGCTCTGATGCCAGCCGCTGCGTTCCAAACAAGAGATTCTGGAGTGTGGTGTGTAGCAAGCAAACGGAGTGGCTTATTGTAGCACTCATATTAGCTGACCCCAGGTGTGTACCGAACATCAAATCCTTTGCAGTAATTCTACTTGCTGCTCTAAATACCAATGAGGGCTGCTGGTTGCTATGGTAACGGCACTCCTTCCCAAAACTGCGAGTAGTAGGATCTGCCAGTCTCCGTGTTTCTCCCCCGCTCTGCTTTCTCATCTTACTCACCAGTTTATCTGCACGTCACATGTGTAAATAACACGCTGCGGATCTGCTGAAATGTTTCTTTTTTTTTTGTGGCTGTAGCTTGACCGGCCTCATGCTGACAGTCCATATTTATGGAGTTTAATGTAAGCAGGGGTAGAGGGATTTTCTTTTTCCCCCTGACAGGAGTGAGTAGCGCTGGCTCTCATCATGTTTGATGTGATCCAACAGGATGAAACGTTTGACATTCAATCCAAAATTGCAGAGCTAGATTTGAGAGTAATCGGATTTTTATTGACAGCCGTAAAAGCTGACCATGATCTGATTTTTGTCCAGGGAGCAACGTGAGTTCAGCTGCACTTCTGAGTAAATATAATTTAGAAATTGAACATTTTAGATTGATTGAAGAAATTTCACCTTTATTATGTATATATGCAAACAAATATGTTAACATTTTAGCAGTGCATATCCACTTGCATTGTTTTAGCATTCCCTTGTATGACCCACTGTTCTTCAACCAATTCTCCTTCATGTAATTTACCAAATGGACCTAACCTATTTGTGCTGGTGCACAATTCAATCCATTTTACTTTACTGCTCAATCCCAAATTCAGCAGAATGTCTGTTTCCACTTGACAGCGTGGCTACCCCAATGCCAGCCTGTGGTACCCACTGCCAGAGCTTTGCCCTCTTCCAGTCCACTGCCCCTCATCTGCCTTATGCTGCCTTAACAAGGCATGCTCCGCTCACCTTGTCTGGCCCCTCCCTGGCCACCGACATTACTGGATTATAACGATCAAAAGGAAATGTGCGATGAAACAACTGGGAAGATGACAGAAGCAGCTGTTAGTCACAACTTACCTACAGCGTACTTTAACTTGCAGTCCAATGACATCCAACCTTTACCATCTATCCATTCATTTGCATTGTCCTGTTGGGGATTTATAAGCCCATTCAATGAACCAGAGACAGGGTAAACCAGGAAAGTTCACAAATCCATCACAGGTTAACACAGACACAAAGGAGACAGACAACTATGCACAATCATACTTACTCCTACATTCAAACTAGAATCTCCCATTAACTCTACAAGCCTCTTTTTGGACAGTGAGAAGAATCACCTGGTGAAGAATAAAACTCAACATATGCTTGCCAAGCCAAAATCTGAACCACGCTATCTCTTCTGCAGCCTATCCTGCACAGTGCTTTAAATGACCATGTCATTTAACTTGTAATGTGATGATTAACAACTTCCGGAATATTTCATCTGCAAGATAACAAAAATAGTTAGATTAATGTTTTTAGCTGTTATACTATAGAAAGGCTACATGGTGGGTTGACTGAGCACCAGCCTTAGGTCATGCTTAGACACAACAAATCCAGACAGATTTTTGAAAGCTCTTGCTTAGATCACCAGGGCCATATCTGGCCAAGAAAACACAGCCATGTCTTAATCTGCTTTCACAGCTAAGCATATTTGCCCAACAGGATTACATCCATGACCATCACAGCCTGCACGTGTCAGCTGAGAATATCAAATCAATGTTTGGTGAATGCATAAGCCTCTTATAAAACCCAGAAGGAAAAAGCAGGTCCCAAAGTATTCCGAGGTGTGAGGAGTGATGTCCGAGGCAGCTAGATGCCCTTTTTGTGATTTTAAAAGCTTGCTTGTTACCCTGATTTTGTATTCTTGGCGTAATTACCGTATGTGTTTTGAAAAATTTGTACTAAATGAAGAAAGGTCTGCAGCAGATAGATTTACTGTACTGCAGAAATATGGACCGTAACAAGCAACTAAGTTTCAGTTACACAGGAGAAACTGATACCACAAAACTCTGGATATCAATTAGGTTAGTTTATTTCTTGCAGCTTTTACACAAACAGAATACAATATGTTTCAGTCGTTCTGAAGATGAGATGAGATCCTACACACAGGATGAGAGTATGATACTTTGTGTACCGCTGCTCTTATCAGAGAGCCAGATACCACAGTAGTTAGATGAATCAGCCTGAAATTCTCCCACATCATCTTTGCTGCCAAGAAAATCCAGAAATCAAACTGAAAGTCAGAAAAGCAAAAACTTTGAAGGACCCTGTGAAGTGAAAAGCTCTAATCACATTCTTACATCAGCTTCTCCTGGAAAATCTGGGGAATTGAGATTAATTTTTTTCAAATAATAAATCACTCAACTAAGTCTCACATAGAGCACCGAGGGCTCTGCAAGAAATACACCTCCATTTTAAGTGGTTTCCTTGACGACACGGTATCCTTGGCACATCCATTAATAGCACACTGTGACGTTGATGTTGGATTCCTCCTCTCAGAAGAAGAAGGAAAATATGAACATCTTTTCCCACCAACCCCAGGATGAACTGGGACTTTATCACCACTTTGGGATTAAACAGTCCAATCAGGTGCAAATGATCTATAAGAAAGATGAAGCCGTACATCTGTAGCCATGATGAATCAGCAGCTTTTTGGGTGATGTTGCTAAAGGCATAAAGGTACATACCGTAATTTTCAGACTATAAGCCGCTACTTTTTTCACACACTTTGGACCCTATGTCCTATACAACGATGAGGCTAATTTATAGATTCTTTTTTACTGGCTAGCGGCCTCCAGTGGGCACTTTAGCAGGAAGCGTAAAAGTGAGACAGCCATGTGGGGTAAGATTATGCGCCGAAGAAGAAACTACCGGTAGTTTTCATGCACACACCCTCATAATGGAAAACACACGAAGAAATGAATATGATGCAGCTTAATAAATTAAAGGCGATCGAACTGGAAAGAAATTAGCTACTGTGCGTAAGCTTGACATCAGTGGCATCAATGAATCAATGGTGAGGCAGCAGGAGGAACTGAGTCAGTGTAAAAAGACGACAAAAGCCTTCAGAGGATATAAAATGAAGACAGCGGCCAAAACCTTTTTGGTAGGCTAAAGCAGTGGTCCCCAACCTTTCTTTCGCCACGGACCGGTTTAAATAGGGCTATATGCAATTTTCAGAAATTTAAACTCGCGACTGACCCCATGTGGCCAAAAACGGAACTGCTCTTCCTTTCTGCTCGCTCTCGCAGTGCGCTCGTGCGCCGGTCGGTCTCAATCTTCTATCTTTTTCGGGCACTTGTCAGGGGTTTAACTTTCTTAGTCTTATGTGGAGTTACTGTTGTTGTCAGAGTTGTCCTGGGTCTCTTCTGTGTATGCGCACAATCCATTTAACTACTTGCGAGTGCTGACTACCGGTAGTGGCAGAGTGATCTGAAACATTTAACATGAACGCGCTTGACGTCACATCCGCAGACAGCGTATATAGCCTCTTTAATATCAGACAATATTTTCACGGACCGGCCTTTAAGGTGTGGCGGATAAATGATAACGGACGGTATAAAAACGGTATAAAAACGCTATTTTTAAAATTAAAACAATAGACGTAAATCCAATGTGTATTCACAGCTTTATTAACGGCGTCCTTCTAACATCGAGCAGACAACATAACACAAGTAACATACACTCAGCCCCCTAACGATCTCTGGTCGCCCTGGTAACATATAAACATACCTTTAATAATTCAAGATTTAACACAAAAACAAATACAAAGTGCATGAAAAATCTAACTCACCACAACGCTGAATCAGTGAGAGCCGTGGGCCCTTTGCCCTTTCTAAAGAAACGATTGAGACATTTGTTTTCTATCCATTTTACTAGCTTGTGGGATTAATTTTAGCGGTAACTATCACATGACCAATACAAGCCTCTTGACATGTCAAGACTTAGCTATGTAACGGGGGTATCCGGTCATTTTTCAATCTAATTTTTATTTTTATCTAATTATTACTTTCTGTACTTTTCCAAAAGAATGTCTCTTAATGAGACACCTGAAACCTGATTCTCAAATAGATTGTATAAAACACGTGTTTTGTACATAATCCTGCAGTAATAGTTACAGCCTCACAAGATGATGGAGTCATAGATTGAGGTATTAGGTTTCCCTTTTCCCTCCAAATGCAGATGGTCATTTTGATCAAACACTTCAATGTTAGTCTTCAGGACTTTTCTTCAAATATTAACGTCTTTCTCCATGAGTGCCAATAAACTGTAATCTAGCGTTCCATATGGATTTTGAAGTTAATGGAGGTTTATTCCTGTTAAACGGAGTGGTTCTCCTCCACTGTTGCCACATGCTTGCTGAGGATGTAGGATTTGCTGCAACAGCCATTTTGCTGATTCAATTCCATCAGCTTCGCATTGATGCACTGAGGCATGAGTTTACTGAGCACAGTAAACTTTCTCGGATCTGATGGCAACACATAAAATAAGTCATTAAAGAAACGTATATAGTTTTAACTTATAACAACATTTAATTTCCTTTTGGGAATAACAAAGCATTTCTCAATGAAATTGAATTAAAGTAGTAACTTCTTCCTCGCTGAGTGGCTTTTTAGCCTATATTAGTAAAGGCTTTCACTGTGGATAATGGCAATTTCTTTCCAGCTTTTACCCACATCTCCACTAAGTCTTTTGCTTTTGTTCTGGGGTCGATATACACATTTCACACCAAAACATATTCAGCTCAGGGACAGAACCTGTCTTCCTCCTGAATAAAATTATTACTGAACAATCCCTTACTATTTACACTTGCAATAATTGCCTAAATAGACCAACGTGGATCCTTGAGACATCTTGTGGAGGTCCACAGTTCTCCCTCTCATAATTATATAATGTTGCCACAGAAACTGTGTTTTAAGGTGTGTAATACAATGGATCCACAGATGCACCTCCAATTAATCTATATGTTGTCATATACCGTTCTGACTTCAGAGAAATTAATAAAATACTGGGGGGAAAAATAATAATTATTCATTTAAGAAATATAAATAGTTTGGTGTTTGTGGCAGATCTACAACAAGATATATTTAGTCTTATTTAATGTTAAACAGTAAAAAAATGTGAACTTACTTGCTACACTGTATGTAAGCATCTTGTTTCTGCTGTATGTTAGTAATACCTATGCTATGTAGTTTAATTTACTATGACTTGTTTAAGAGGGGGGTTTATTCAGGAAAGCTGATATACTCCCTGCTCCACATCTGACTCAATAGAAATCAGTCTCAGAGTACAACAGTTTTGACTCAATTAAATCAGAGTTGCACATAAATAAACTACACAATTTCACTGGGTCAGTCTTGGCCTGATGGCAATGTAGAAGGCTTTGTGTAATTTATGTCCTTTGCCTTGTAGAAGGGGGAAACACTCCATTGATATACACCTACAAAGACAGTAATTTCCAATAAGGGATATTGAGTAAAAAGTAAGAGAGAAGTGCAGGAAGTGTTAGACATATAATTACAGCTTCATTAAAAGGTTTAAATTGCAACTGAAGTAACAAATAAAAGGAAACTGCAAGAAAATGAAGTGTATTTACTTATTTTCTATCATTAGAGGATTTTAACCACAGAGTATATTATTCACAACTGTACCTTCAAAATAGAAAAAAGAAAAAGATTTGCAGGCGGCTCCAGAACTTTGCCAATTTATTGTAGAAGCTACTTTCCTGCAGACAAAATCAATTTTAATTAATTCAGTTAAGGCCAAGACTGGTCACCACTTTTACCTTGAGAGACGGCTAGAGATGGAGAATGAGAGCTTCAACATAACCTGCCAACAAGCACACGGAGCATGTATTAATTTGAAGAACAAGTTAGAGCAAATGAGCTCTTGGGGCTGCCCAGTAAGCTTTAGCACACCATTGATCAAAGCTAATGTAATCTATTTTCTTCTGGGTGAATTCGTTTAAATTCTGTCTTGAATCCATTCTTTAAAAACAAAAAATCTAAAGAGAATTTATGATGGCAATCAGCAAGGTAAGAAATCAGTATAAAAAGATTTATTTTCCTCACAGTGTCTAGGGTGTTTCAATCTGGACTTCAGTTGTTCCACATGAATGTAATGACACAATAAAACAGAGACATTCTGGTTATGCTTCCGTGCATTTCCAATCCAAATTGTCTAAATTAGAGCTCATCATTAGAATTGGGGTTCTGCGGTGGCGGGAGCAGGCAGTTTTAGGTTTACCGCATGTCGTATTCAAAGATTGTTGGAACTGAGGTTGGTAACAAAATGAAAACTGGAGACTGGAGAAAAATAAATTGTATAATCAGATGATATAAACATAAAATTAATAAAATCTTCAAATCAAAAACAGGCTACATTTCGGTTTAAAACTTTAAAACTTTGTTTAAAACAAATTGTGATTCAAGGCAGAGAGTTTTTTTCTTGAAATATTTTATTTATTTCTTGTTCGGCTGCAATAAAAATATTCAGTGGATATACCTTCATTGAATAGATAAATAGATAAGAGTGCATCAATTAAGGTGGTGGGTCCGGGTGGGATTGGTCAGAAATTCAGCGTGAGAGGATGAAGAACGGGATTTAAGAAATTATAGTCGTGCACACAGCTCTAGTCTGTGGTCATGCTAAAACTTTCCTCTTCTGCTCAGAATTTTTGCTGCTGCAAAGAGTACAATTTCACTTTTTCCTCTGCATTAATAACAAATTTCTAATATTTACATTCTTGCAGATTGTAAGACTTTCTCTCAGCGCAGACCTGTATTCTGTGCAAACTGTAGCAGTCCATAAAACAGTTTTTAGGGTAGACAAACCCTGACCGTCAGTCATAGTATGTCACTGCAATCTCATGCATCTTATCCTGAGTGCAGGTTTCTTCCTCTTAAAGGGGGAGTTTTTCCTCTCCACTGTCGCTACATGCTTGCTCAGTATGAGGGATTGCTGAGGTTGGAGTCTGCATCAACGGGGCACAATTACAAGTCAATGACTCGATGCAATCTGCTGGGATTCCTTAATTAGAAAGCTTTTCAACTGATTGGAATGTAGGATTAAATTACTTTTCACATTTAGTAAGCACTACTAAATGGTGTAGCCTACTGCTACTGTAAAGTGCCTTGAGATGACATCTGTTGTGAAGTGGCGCTATGTAAATAAGCTGAATGGAATACAATTGAAAACACACACATGTACTGTATGTACCATTATACGTGGCTATAAATACATACATTGACATACACACAGACAGACAACTGACCCCCGCAATCATGCAATCCCTTCATTAATAAACTATGGCTGTGCTTGGAGAGCAGTTCAAGCATGAAAGACAAAGGCATTATGTAACACATGCATGGAATTCTAAATCGCAGCCTCTGTGGTGGGTTTTCACAACTGGGAGAGTTAGCCATAAATAGCTCAGAATATAACAAGGAATGCTTCACACTGGGCTTGCCTTATTCAGTCCTGCATGCCTCTGTGGCATGGATAGGCTACTGTGCTTCCAACTGTTCTGAGGAAGTCAGAAACAAACAGGGAAACCCTTTCAATAGATTCTGTGTATTTTCCTTGTCTTTTTTAAGCATTACTGTACTCTTGTTGTTTGCAGGCTTACTATGAAGCTCCTCTGTAGTTAGGATAGTTCAAAACATCAGTGCAATTAAAGACCGTTGTAAACATTAAGATTTCCAAGTTTGATTCTTTGTGAAATTTAGTGAAACAAACAGCAGCTGACTTGTTTGCCATACCTAATGTCTTCTCACCTTCTACCTCAGAAAAATAAGGTCCACCTTTGACCTTATTATTTACTTAAAATCACCAGAGCTTGGGAAACATCATTCTGAATGAAGTCCTATTTTTTTTTATAAAGTGCTATATTTGCCACAGATAAAAATTTTAATCCCTTACAGAACAATTCTTCCGCTGAGACAATTAAATTTTAGATGCCTTTTGGATATGTTGACCTAATTGCAACATGATGTTAGTGCTCTCTATATATTCGGACAAACAAAGAACAGCCTTTTATATGACTGCTCCAGCCTCAGTTTAAAAGCGTGTTCAGCTTAGCTAAATTTCACCTTGGGTGTTGATAACTCAAAGAAATCCTGCATAAGTTCAAATGCATCATAAAACAAGTGGCATTTATTAGTTGGTGACACTTATGAATACTAATAAATTACTAAGATAGCAACAAGGGGTTATGTGGAAGAAGGATAAAGATGTCAAGAATCACCATCAGGAAATATTACACTCTCCTGCTATATCTCCTCTCATCTCAGAGCTTTAATCTAAAACGCTCCAAAGTTGATTTCTATCTCCCAGTACTGACCTACCTTCTACTCCTGTGTAAAAAGGGACAATTATGCAAAGTAAAATGAAGCAAATGTCTTTTCAAAAAGGAAAAATTGTAAAATCATTTAAATAAAATTTGAGGCTATTATTAAGTCAGTACAGTGGACACCCGCTAATTCACTGTTCAATATTTGCGGATTTGCCTGTTCATGTAGTTTTCTGTGCAACGTGACTCCAAATTATTTGTGGAAAATCTGCCTATTCGCATATTTTCCGTAGCACATATCTAAAACATTCGAAAGACAATACAGTTTGGGAAGCTGAAATAACTAGGCGCAATTCTACTTGACAACCTGGTAGCTGCTGTTTGAAAAGCACCCAATCCAGGAGTGACATTTCTTTTCCTTGGTGCTGATTGGTTGTACCCACAAGAGTAGAGAGAAGGAAGACTAGATATTAGCTTCTGTTGTAGTGCTAAGACGGTTTCCACTGTGCATATCAATGCATATTGAGATATATTTGGTGTTCGAACTATTAACTACTACTTTTAGAGTGATTTCAAGTATTGCTGTACACTTGTACACTTTTGGGTCAGGTACAGTAAGTTCTATTAGATTCTGTTAGACTTTTGCATTTAGAATCAAAAGACTAAGCTTAATTAGTATTGTATGAAAAGTTTTTGTGTAGGAGTGTAATATTAATAAAATCTATTAAAAACCAAAAATATGACATTTCATGCCTCTATAACTTTTGTTAGTTTACTAAGAGTCAATCAGACTACACTGTTTTAAAAAGGACATATTTTAATATCTTTAATTGGCTAAAAAAAACATAATTTTTTTTTTCAACATATAGAAAATTTACAGATGCTCCGACTGTTTCTAATCACCAGTTCCGTGATGCACACATAAAAAAAGACAAACCTGAAAAATTAAAGACGCACAAAGTATAAGGAAAGAAAGTTAAGTCTGAAAAGAAGATGAATACATGCACTGAATTAGATCCAATGGCATAGCACAGGATGGGGTATAATTAGACAATTACTTATGTCTTAGGCCTACAATGAATTATTTTAAGAAGAAATTGGGTAACTACAGTGGCTTGCAAAAGTATTCGGCCCCCTTGAACTTTTCCACATTTTGTCACATTACAGCCACAAACATGAATCAATTTTATTGGAATTCCACGTGAAAGACCAATACAAAGTGGTGTACATGTGAGAAGTGGAACGAAAATCATACATGATTCCAAACATTTTTTACAAATAAATAACTAAAAAGTGGGGTGTGCATAATTATTCAGCCCCCTTTGGTCTGAGTGCAGTCAGTTGCCCATAGACATTGCCTGATGAGTGCTAATGACTAAATAGAGTGCACCTGTGTGTAATCTAATGTCAGTACAAATACAGCTGCCCTGTGACGGCCTCAGAGGTTGTCTAAGAGAATGGTGGAAACAACAACACCATGAAGTCCAAAGAACACACCAGACAGGTCAGGGATAAAGTTATTGAGAAATTTAAAGCAGGCTTAGGCTACAAAAAGATTTCCCAAGCCTTGAACATCCCACGGAGCGCTGTTAAAGCGATCATTCAGAAATGGAAGGAGTATGGCACAACTGTAAACCTACCAAGACAAGGCCGTCCACCTAAACTCACAGGCCGAACAAGGAGAGCGCTGATCAGAAATGCAGCCAAGAGGCCCATGGTGACTCTGGACGAGCTGCAGAGATCTACAGCTCAGGTGGGGGAATCTGTCCATAGGACAACTATTAGTCGTGCACTGCACAAAGTTGGCCTTTATGGAAGAGTGGCAAGAAAGCCATTGTTAAAAGAAAACCATAAGAAGTCCTGTTTGCAGTTTACCACAAGCCATGTGGGGGACACAGCAAACATGTGGAAGAAGGTGCTCTGGTCAGATGAGACCAAAATGGAACTTTTTGGCCAAAATGCAAAACGCTGTGTGTGGCGGAACACTAACACTGCACATCACTCTGAACACCCCATCTCCACTGTCAAATATGGTGCTGGCAGCATCATGCTCTGGGGGTGCTTCTCTTCAGCAGGGACAGGGAAGCCGGTCAAATACAGGGCAATCTTGGAAGAAAACCTCTTGGAGTCTGCAAAAGACTTGAGACTGGGGCGGAGGTTCACCTTCCAGCAGGACAACGACCCTAAACATAAAACCAGGGCAACAATGGAATGGTTTAAAACAAAACATATCCATCTGTTAGAATGGCCCAGTCAAAGTCCAGATCTAAATCCAATCGAGAATCTGTGGCAAGATCTGAAAGCTGCTGTTCACAAACGCTGTCCATCTAATCTGACTGAGCTGGAGCTGTTTTTCAAAGAAGAATGGGCAAGAATTTCAGTCTCTAGATGTGCAAAGCTGGTAGAGATATACCCTAAAAGACTGGCAGCTGAAATTGCAGCAAAAGGTGGTTCTAAAAAGTATTGACTCAGGGGGCTGAATAATTACGCACACCCCACTTTTCAGTTATTTATTTGTAAAAAAAAAATTGGAATCATGTATGATTTTTGTTCCACTTCTCACGTGTACACCACTTTGTATTGTGCTTTCACGTGGAATTCCAATAAAATTGATTCATGTTTGTGGCTGTAATGTGACAAAATGTGGAAAAGTTCAAGGGGGCCGAATACTTTTGCAAGCCACTGCATATTTGTATTCTGTCTTCCTGCTTCAACAGCTTTACTCGATGTTAGGGTGTACAGTGCATCGCAAAAGTATTCACACCCCTTGGAATTATTCACATTTTTGTCACATTACAAACACACACCTCACTGTGCATTATTTGGATTCATGTTGCAGACAGACACAACTTTGGACAAAATTGTGAAGCTGAAAAAATAAATGGTGAATTGTTGTCAAATTCTTTTACAAATAAAAATCTGAAAAGTTTAGCATCCATATGTATTCAGCTTTCTGAATCAAAACTTTGTAGAAGCACATATTTCTGTTAAATTACAGCTGAAGGTTTTTTAGGTTGTATCTCTACCAGCTTTGCACATCTACAGACTGAAATTTATAATAATTTTTCTTGCTAAATTGCTGAAGTTCAGTCAGACTGGATGGAAAGCACTTGTCTCTAACATCTTTTCTTCCTGGACTGCCCTGTATCTAACTCAACCCATCAACTCCAGCATATATGAAGGATCTTAAAATAAATTGTAATACCTTTTCAATACTTTTTAAAAACCTTCTAAAATAAAATAAAGACTTTATCGCAATGCACTCATAAACTATTAAATAGTCGTGTTTTGTGATTCAAATAGAAAGAAATAAATTTTTCAAATAAAACTTGAACCAAAGGCAGAGTTTATTAAGTTTGCCCAAGTAACGAGGGATCTTGTGTGTAAACACGAATCACCTCAGCCCACTGCGTTGGTGTGCACACTAGCGCCACACTGAGGTCGGATGCGGCGATTGGGGAGAGTGTAATCACAGGTGTTGCATGTGCCGAAGTTACCACATTTGCTCCCGCTGTCACAGCGCAGCTTTAGAAGAAAAACTAGAGGGGGCACGGTGACGCAGCTGGTAGAGCAGCTCACCTCAAAGCTAGAACGTCCCGGGTTCAATTACAGCTGGGGACGCTGTGGGTGCTGAGGGTGTGTTTGTTACCCCGAATCATCGGCACCCACACCCTGGGTGGGGTTGGTGAAAGGGCCTTTCTGTGAGGAGATTGCATGTTCTCCCCATGTTCCCTTGAGCAGCTAATGTGACCTACTATCACAAAAACATGCACGCTGGGGCTATATAATGCCTCCTCCTGGCCGGCCGGGGCGCCTGAAGGGTTGGGGAGGATCTGGCTGGAATAACGTGATCCTTCCACGCGCAACGTCCAGCCAGAGAAACCCCGCCCATTCAGGTGAAAAGAAGGACCTGCTCACTGCCCAAGCATGAAGGAGGCTTGGGTTTCAGTGCGGGGCCCTCCCGGGTCTGGCAGAGGGAGAGTGGGACCCCAGGACTGGAACTAGGTTGGAGCACTGGGTGATTAATAATGGGAGAAAACCGTGGGATAAAAAAATCTAAAAAAAAAAAAAGAAAAGAAGAAAAACTAGCAATTGATCGCTGCAGATGTTTACGTCAGCAAATGGTGACACTTTTCTGGCTAGCTCCATTCACATGTGATTTCATTTCGTTGATACCCATTGAGCCCAACACTAATCATCTTTTTCCAAAACACACAGTAAGCCTTCCTGTTGTTTTTGGCTACAGGCTTCAGCCACAGTTTAAAATCATCAACTTCTAGCCAAGAATCAGCAAATTTACATATCCCCATTCTTGGTAGTACTGCATCCCTTCGCTGCACTTCACTATAAATTAGCGGAATAGGCTACCTCACGTTGGCAACCGCACATCTGTAGCAATAGTACACCTGGTATATAAACCCGAGCTTACAGCTGGCATAAAGGAATGAAAAATTATTTTATTTTATTAGTTTATGCGAGTCTATTTTTGATAGACAAACTTATTTTTAAAACATGTCAATACTAACCAAATGTAAGACTTTACATAATTGCTTTAAGACATTTTAATACTTTCTAAAGGTTTTAATTTTCCTTAAACCATTTAATCAAGTTGTAATACTTTTCAAGACCCCACGGATACCCTGAACTCTGTCCAGCGTCCCTGTCCCTGTTGACGAAAAGCATCCCCACAGCATGATAGTGCCACCACCATGTTTCCCCATAGTAATTGTGTGTTCAGCCTTTCCTACACATATTTTGTTTTGCTTGTAGGCCAAGAAAGTAAATACTGGTTTTAGGTGACCAGAGTGCCTTCTTCCATCTGTTTGTTGTCTTGCCTTTCACGCTTTCTTATAACCATGGCTTTCTTCCAGCCACACCCCACTAGAGATCAGATTTGTAGAAAGCACAATTAATAGCTGTTCTGTCAACAGATTCACCTACCTAAACTGTACTTAAACTTTTTCTAAACTTTCTTCCTGACCTGTCTGCTGTGTTCCTGGGTCTTCATGATGCTGTTTGTTTTTTTATTAAAGTTCTCTAACAAACCTCTGAGGCATTCTCAAACCAGCTGTGACTACTGACGTCACATTACACACAGATGGACGTAATGATGTGTCTGTAGGTAATTGGTTACCTCAGATGTTATTTAGGGTTATCAGATTAAAAGAGAACGGAATACAAATGCAAACAACACTTTTTAGATTGTTTTTTACATCCAGGAATAATTTCCTTCCCCTTCAAAGTTATGCATTACTTTGTGCAAAATGTGAAAAAGGTCAAGAGGCATACTTTTATAAGACACTGACATTATTGCCAAAGAATGACTAAAGAATAGAATAAATCAAAGAAACATTGATAAAACTGATAAAAACAAAACATTTTATTAAAATAGAGAGAACATTGAATGCACACTACTTAAATTCCTCATCAACTGTTGATTTAGTCTCTACTTGAACTTTAGAGACTGATGCCACAAAAATGATCTCAGGTACCGCCTAAAGTCTTTTAGCATTTCACTGAGGTACATTTAATGACATCAAATGCAACCTAGCCATTAAAGTCTCTAAGGTAAACGTCTCTATTACCCAGAAATCATATAGCAATCCCTAATGAACACAGAAAATAAGGCTGCCTGCATCAGTTTGAGATGCATAAAGTCTAAATCTTGTGCCTCTAGAAATGTGCTCATCTTTGTAAGAATGAGGGCAACGGACTGTGCCTTTTATTTGAAATCACATGCAGCTCATTTGAATGGAAATTGTTGAGGTTTCTGCTTGGTTCATTCTAAAAGCTTTGTCTCTCACTCTCTGTAAGCCTTGATAGAGTATGAGAAAGTGAAAGAGACTGAAAACCGGGGGTAAATTAAGTGAAAAGAAAGTAGAAAATGTATGTGTGTGTGCATGTGTGTGTGTGAGCATAACTGAATGAAAGGGAGAAAGGGAAACCTCGTTTGCCAAGGTAGTTGTGTCTCCAATGTGGTGTTGGAGCCACTGCAATGCACCAAAACCAAGGGGAGAGAGGGTGTAAGACTGAAGGGGTGGGCAGAGACAGAAAGATAGAGGAGAGTAAAGAGAGGGAGTCAAAAATACTAAGAAAGGGCACTGGCAAAGAGACGTAATCAAGGAGGGGGAAAGAAACTGAGAGGGATCACTGAAGAATGGAAACAACACACCAAGAATATGACAGATTGAGTGAGTGAGAGAGACATAGTCTTAGTAAGGTTTTTGGTTTTTTTTTTGGATCCATCTAGCTTTAGATCACACAGCCGACAAACGGAGTGGGCTATGAAGCTTAAATCCAAGACATGTTTCACTTCTCTTTTCTCATTACTCACTAGGATGGTTATAATCCTGGCTGCTACAACCAACAAACATCAGTATACTCTTCAGCTGAACACATCCAAGTTCTAATATCTCAGTCTAGCGATCATTTTCTCCATTATCAAAGCAGGCCAGTCAAACATCTATTTACACACTAGTTATTTTTAGCATCTATTCAGGAGATCAGACAGGAAAAATAAAAGCTTCAGGCTTCAGGAACATCACACAAGGACTTGATGAAAAGAGGGCTATCTGTGAAAATCCTGGCTAGAAAGGAGAACAGAGTAAATACCCATTAGGTGGGCTTTAAAAAAGACAGATGATGCACAGAGCAGAGATGTAATGTCTGGAGTTTACTTGCTGGACAATTCACATATGATAAGAATTAGGGCTGGATTATAATTCAATAATCACGCTCCATCATACATCAGAGATCTGATTGTTCCACACGTTCCTAACAGAGCACTTTTCTCTCAGACTGCAGGTTTACTGGTGGTTCCTAGAATTTCTAAAAGTAGAATAGGAGGCAGATCTTTTAATTATCAGGCTCCTCTCCTGCGGAACCAGCTCCCAGCTTTAGTCCGTGAGGCAGACACTCTGTTTACTTTTAAGACCAGGATAAAAACTTTCTGTTTTGATAAAGCTTATTGTTAGAGTGGCTTAGGTCATCCTGAATTTCTAAAGATCGTTTATGTCTAAGTTAATTTTTTTTCTTCCAAATTATGAACTAGTTGTCTTCTAGAAAATTTTGCCAATACAATACATGTTCCATGGTTTCATTTACTCCACAGTTATTACATTTCCCTGTTTCATGCTTTCATATATAATGTATAAAGTACTATTTAATCCAGTGTCCCAATCTAACTCGAGATATTAAATTGTCTCCTTTCTCCTTGTCTTTTCTGTCCTGCAAGTTCAAAGGCTGCAACAAACACTGTTATGCTGGTCATCTGATAATGTTTGCCTCATCCTCTAAAAAACTTTAACTTCTACCTTTATTTTATCCATCTAGTAGAATTTCTCTTATTTTCCACCATCTTCAAATTATGTGCATTGTATTAGTTATATTGTCTTAATATTGTTTAAAACAATACTTACAGCAATAGTAGCAATAACAGAAATGTTAGAAAAAGATACTCGAGGAAGCCCTGAAGGTGAAGCTGGCCCTTAATACTTGTTTTTAAAACTCTTCAACAGACAAGCACCACTCTATTTATCAGAGTTTCTCATTGTTAGTGAACTTTAAGATCATCCCACCAGCTTCTACTCAATGTACCCACATCTAGATGTAAACATTGGAGTGACCGAGCTTTCTCAGTTGCTGCTCTGAACCTATTGAATAAGTTGGCACCTGATCTCGTCTCTTCTCAGATCTGCAGCCTTTTAAAGCTAAATTTAAAACCCATGTATTCAGGATGGCTTATAATAACACACAATGCGGTGACACATTTGATCTTATTCTGTTAATTTATCTTTTTAATGTTTTATTTTTATTACTTAACTATTTTCCTGTATTTTACTGTAACTGCTTGAGTGTGATTAGCTCTTGTGATGTTTTATGTTTATAAAGCACTTTGGACAACTGAAGGTTGATGGAAAGAGCTATACAAATTATTATTTTTTGGTTAATGTGAATTGGGATGCAATAAAACAAAGCTGACTTGCATTCTAAACCCCTGTTTGCAATTTTCAATTGGACACTGCCAACACAAGTCAATGGTAAGCACTGTGCGGACAAGGCTATTCAAGAATAATAATATCCACAGTAATTTGTGAGATTAAGAAAGGTAACAAATTGCCTGACAGTAAACCCTCCTCTGTCGACTAAGATAAAGTCATAAGTCCATGTTTAAGAGTATCAACAGTATTTTTTCCCCTCCCCTGGGCTGCCACCTTATCGTGGTGGAGGGGGTTGAGTGTCCCAATGGTCCTAGGAGCTATGTTGTCGGGGGCTTTTTGCTCCTGGTAGGGTCACCCATGGCAATTTGGTTCTAGGTGAGGGATCAGACAAAGCGCAGCCCAAAAGACCCCTATGATGAACAAGAAAAATGCATCCAGTGTTCCCTCGCCCGGATGCGGGTCACAGGGACCCCCCCTGGAGCCAGGCCTGGAGGCGGGGCACGTTGGCGAGCGCCTGGTGGCCGGGCCTTTACCCATGGGGCCCGGTCGGGCTTAGCCCGAAGAGGTTACATGGGTCCCCCTTCCCATGAGCTCACCACCTGTGGGAGGGGCCATAGGGGTCAGGTGCTGTGTAGGATGGGCGGCGGCCAAAGGCGGGGACCTTGGTGGTCCGATCCTCGGCTGCAGAAGCTGGCTCTCGGGACGTATGATTGGACATCACCGGACTCACCTCGACGCACGGCTCTGGCTCTGGAACCCGTCTCCTCGAGAGGGGTTGGACTCTCTTCCACTCTGGAGTTGCCCCCACTGAGAGGCGCCGAGCTGGGGTGGGCATACTTGTTGCCCCCCATCTCGGTGCCTGAACGTTGGGGTTTATATGATCGACTTGGTTGTCGTCTCATCTGATCTGCGGACGTTTTAGACACTCGGGTGAAGAGAGGGGCTGAGCTGTTCACTGACCACTACCTGGTGATGAGTCGGCTCCGATGGTGGGGGAGGACGCCGGACAGACCTGGAAGGCCCAAACGTGTTGTGAGGGTCTGCTGGGAACGTCTGGCAGAGTCTCCTGTCAGAACGAGCTTCAACTCACACCTCCGGCAGAACTTTGAACACGTCCCGGGGGAGGCGGGGGACATTGAGTCCGAGTGGACCATGTTCCGCGCCTCCATTGTCAAGGCAGCTGACCGGAGCTGTGGCCGCAAGGTGGTCGGTGCCTGTCGCGGCGGCAACCCCCGAACCCGCTGGTGGACACCGGCGGAAAGGGATGATGTCAGGCTGAAGAAGGAGTCCTATCGGGTCTTTTTGGCTTGTGGGACCCCTGAAGCAGCTGATAGGTACCGGCAGGCCAAGCGGAGTGCGGCTCGGATGGTCGTGGAGGCAAAAACTCGGGCGTGGGAGGAGTTTGGAGAGGCCATGGACAACGACTTCAGTACGGCTTCTAAGCAATTCTGGTCCACCATCCGGCGTCTCAGGGGGGGGGAAGCGGGCTGCCACCAACACTGTTTACAGTGGGGATGGTGTGCTGCTGACCTCGACGCGGGACATTTTGGGTCGGTGGATGGAATACTCACCAGCACACCTTCCAATCTGGAAGCAGGGTCTGGGGACTTTGGGTCGGGCTCTCCAATCTCTGGTGCTGAGGTCACCAAGGTCATTAAAAAGCTCGTCGGTGGCAGGGCTCCGCGGGTGGATGAGATTCGGCCGGAGTTCCTCAAGGCCCTGGATGTTGTGGGGCTGTGTTGGTTAACGCGGCTCTGCAATATTGCGTGGACATCAGGGGCAGTCACCTTGGATTGGCAGACCGGGGTGGTGGTCCCCCTGTTTAAAAAGGGGGACCACAGAGTGTGTTCCAACTACAGGGGGATCACACTTCTGAGCCTCCCTGGTAAGGTCTATTCAGGGGTTCTGGAGAGGAGGGTCCTACGGATAGTCGAACCTCAGATTCAGGAGGAACAATGCGGTTTTTGTCCTTGCCGTGGAACACTGGACCAGCTCTACACCCTCAGCAGGGTCCTGGAGGGTGCGTGGGAATTCGCCCAACTGGTCTACATGTGTTTTGTGGACTTGGAGAAGGTGTTTGACTGTGTCCCTCGGGGGGCCCTGTGGGGGGTGCTCCGGGAGTATGGGGTACCGGGCCCCTTGATACGGGCTGTTAGGTCCCTGTACGACCGGTGCCAGAGTTTGGTTCGCATTGCCGGCAGTAAGTCGGGCTTGTTTCCGGTGAGAGTTGGACTCCGCCAAGGTTGCCCTTTGTCACGATCCTGTTCATAACTTTTATGGACAGGATTTCTAGGCGCAGCCAAGGTGCTGAGGGGATCCGTTTCGGTGGCCTCAGGATTCAGTCTCTGCTTTTGCAGATGACGTGGTCCTGTTGACTTCATCGGAACGTGATCTACAGCTTTCGCTGGAGCGGTTCGCAGCCGAGTGTGAAGCGGCTGGGATGAGGATCAGCACCTCCAAATCCGAGACCATGGTCTTGAGCCGGAAAAGGGTGGGGTGCCTTCTCCGGGTCAGGGATGAGGTCCTTCGCCAAGTGGAGGAGTTTAAGTATCTGGGGGTCTTGTTCATGAATGAGGGAAAAATGGAGCGGGAGATCGATAGACGGATTGGTAGGGCATCTGCAGTTATGCGGGCGCTGTACCGGTCTGTCGGTCGATCTACGTTCCTACCCTCATCTATGGTCACTAACTCTGGGTGGTGACCGAAAGAACGAGATTACGGATACAAGCGGCTGAAATGAGTTTCCTCCGTGGAATGTCTGGGCTCTCCCTTAGAGATAGGGTGAGAAGCTCAGTCATCCGGAGGGGGCTCAGAGTAGAGCCGCTGCTCCTCCACATCGAGAGAAGTCAGTTGAGGTGGCTCGGGCATCTGGTCAGGATGTCTCCTGGACGCCTCCCTGGTGAGGTGTTTCGGGCACGTCCCACCGGGAGGAGGCCCAGGGGAAGGCCCAGGACACGCTGGAAGGACTATGTTTCTCGGCTGGCCTGGGAGCGCCTTGGGGTTCCTCCCGAGGAGCTGGAACTGGAGAGGGAAGTCTGGGTGTCCTTGCTTAAGCTGCTGCCCCCGCGACCCAACCCCGGATAAGCGGAAGAAAATGGATGGATGGATGGAACAGCATTTTTTTTATCAAAATCAAATGAAATGTTAATTATTTAAAACAGTGTTAATGGTGGAGTTGTTAAATCATAACGGTTCTTTAACACAGAGGCTACAGATTAAAACCCCTTAGGCCTTATACTTTATTTCAAAAAGTCTCATTTTGGATATCTAAATGTCAATACAAACTGAATGTTAAACTACTGTATTTGTAGAATAGCCTACTAGGAGAAAAAAATAACCCCAACAGGTTGAACATTGACACACTCTCTTGAGGCGGCGTAAAAACTACAGGTTTATGTGATTTTGGAGAGGACAGGGAAACTGCGGATCATGTAATATGTGTTTGCACAAGGTATATAGAAAACAGGAAGATGTTAGAAGAAAAGTTAAAAGTATAAGGATATGGGGTATTGAGTTTAAAGAATTTATTGAGTGGGGAAAATTTTATTTATAGGTTAGGTTTGGAATCCTTAAGAGGAAGTGGATTAATAAGAAGAATATAGGCTAGTGTTTTTTTGTTTAATTTTTTTAACTACATATATTGTCCCGCTACGACCCACACTCCTACACAGTAGGTGGCGGAAATAGACCTGATGCTAGTTGCCACTCGCCAATAAAACAAAAAGAAGAAGAGGCGGCGTCAGGTGAGACACGTTCATGAGGCGGGGTCAGGTGAGACACGATTATAATTTGACACGTAATTCTGAAGCACGCCGCCGTGACATCGCTGCCAGTAGACGTTCACTGCATGACGTTGGCGCCACGTCATCGCCCATCTGACGTTAGCAGCCAAAGTAAAATCTCGTTACAATTTCAGACGTTGAGGTGGCGACGTGAGGTTCGGCTGCGCCTTCTCCTTTGTCTGGTTAGCCTATCCGTGGCACAATCCACTCTTCATCGATATGAAGAGTAGATAGGTGGGAGCAGGCGTTTCAGCAACCCCGAGAACTACCGGCAGAGACTCAGACATTACTCTAACATGAGTGAATGGGTCAGAGCAACACTTCAGGTATGTTTTTAATGAGGGAAAGACAGGTTCTCAGGATATTAAGCTTCAGAAAGTCCATTTTGCATAATAATCCCCCTTTAAAGTAATTTAAAATATTTTTAAATTAATAACAATGTTAGTAGCAGTCTTTTCTTTTCTGGGGCGACTGTGGCTCAGAAGTTAGGAGTTCATCTTGAAACCAGAGGGTTGCTGGTGCAAGCCCCAGTTCTGTCCATCTCAGTCATTGTGTCCTTGGGCAAGAGACTTAACCCTTCTGCCTACTGGTGGTGGTCAGATGGCCCGGTGGCACCAGTGTTTGGCAGCCTTGCTTCTGTCAGTGTGCCCCAGGGCAGCTGTGGCTACAATGTAGCTTGCCATTGCCAGTTTGTGAATGACTGAATGTAGTGTGAAGTGCTTTGGGGTCCTCATGGACTAAATAAAGCACTATACAAGAACAGGCCGATTTTTCTTTGTCATTATTTACTGATGTCACTCAGGTCTCTTAATTGGATTTGATTATGTTTCTTACAAACTTTCAGCTATGGTAAAAAAGGTGTTTGAATTCAGTTTTTGTGTGTTGTTCATTAAATTTAGTTTATTAAAGAATAGAATAAAATCACAGGGCTGCACCTAAAATATATTTTCTAAATTTTATGATAGAGATTGATATTGATCAATATGACTTTTCTTCGGACCAAGCGGGACCATAATGTGGCTTCTTCAAATGGTCGTCATTACAGCATCTCCAGAGGCACTTAGCTTTGGCAGGCCCATAAAGAGAAGGTCATACAGACAAGAAAGCGGGCGGTGAAAATAAGAACAAATACAGAAAGAAACAGATCCAGAGAGAAATAGTAAGTTGGCAGATCATATTCAGCTCCTACTACTCACATCCAAGATAGACAATTGTCAGTTTTCTAAATAAACTAATACTTTAAGAAGAACATAAACCTAAATGGATGGAAGAAATGCTAAAATACCAGTAATGCTCTCAACATTGTGGCATACAAATCTTGATTTAGGGGTAGATTAGAAATAACATTTTTCTACGACTTTCCACAGGATAACTTTCAAAAAAACCTTCTTGGACTTGGATAATGGATCGCAACAGGTTCTGAGTTGTGAGAGCAAGCTTTTCTTCAAATAAATCCCTTTAAAAGTGTCACATTTTCTAACTTAATAAGGGGAAAAGAAACTAAATATCACAACTTGGCACATCATAGCTCTGTAAAACTGTTATTGGAAAAAGGAGATCCTGACTGACGCTCTTCCTGAGGATCTGAGGAATTGTAGAGAAGGGTTGTTTTTTTATGTAAAATCACATAGATATGAAAACTGATCTGAAGATATGAAAAACAATCTGTGATAAATTGGCAGGAAAAGAAAAGAAAAATACACTGGCCATCCAAAAAAAAGTCACACAGAAACATTTTGTTGGATTGCTTTTAGCTCTGACTATGGTACACATATCATGTGGCATTATGTTGATGAGTTTCTACAATCTAATATTTCTGTCCAGACTTGTGCAAATTTCACCAAGGTCTTGTAGAGATTATGGTAGATTCAGACCACTGCACAAAACCTTCTCCAGCACATCCCAAAGTTTCTCAAGTCTGTAGTGGCCAATACATGTGTGAGAAAGATGTTCTATGCTCCTTGAAGTAGTCTTTGAGCACTATTTGAGTGTGATAAATCCCGGCATTGTCATCTTGGAATATACATGGTCACCAGGGAAGAAGAAGATCTCTGATGGAATAATCAGGTCATTCAGCCTTTCAGGTAGTTAGCTGACCTCGTTCTTTGCGCACATAAACTTAATGAACCTACTGTAGACCTGACTAACTGCAGCAATCCCAGATCATAGCGCTGTGCAAATGAGAATTCATCAATTTATCCCGAGACACCCACAAGAACTGAAATTCACATTTGCTTTCTTCCAGCAGGTTCTGTTGGATTTGGATGGTGACAAATACACAAACACTGAAAATAAAGTTGCTTCAGTGAACCTATAAGATATAGGGCTGGCCTGTTTAAGCTAGCCATTTCTTTGTTGTTGGACGAATTATTGCCTCTAAAAAATACATTGTAAAAAGTTCAATTGTAACTATAAGTAATATAAATATAAAGAAAATATAATTGTTTTTCTTAATTTAATCAGTTGTTATAATCCACATTTTGAAACAATGTTTCAATGTTTGAGCTCGTTTTATTAGTGTCTCACTTTCTTCCAAATGTATCCCTAAAGATTTGTACTTGTTGTTGCTTTTGTTTGTTTTTGTGTTCACCATCACCCTTAAAAAAATACATTCATCATTCATCATCATTTGAGGTAGGCTATGGTTTTAACCACATAATGTTTTTATTTATTTATACGAGCAATACAGTTTTATATATTGATCTGGTTGAATTAGTAATTTAGTATAGGATAGTTACCTTATAAAATGCAGAACTTTTAATGTATTAATTGAATAAAATATAATGGTAAGGGATTGCACTTCATACAAAATAAGGGGTTTGGGCTGATTGGATGCTACAGGTAGCCATTTGGACATCAGCTGCTTTTTTCTCTAATATCAGTAATGTTTTGTTTCAGCTTGGCATTGTTTCAGGTGTGTAATTGAGTTCAGTGCAGAGCGTGTTATGTACCTTATTGCTGTTGAAAGTTCACTGACAAAGTTCTGGTTCGGTACACGTGGATAATAAACAGACAGGGACGTACCAAAAAATCAAAATACGAATACATATACCGCTACACCCCTAATGAGGACATGTTAACACTGTCAGGTTTTATTGAATATTTATCTGTGTCCAAATAACCAAATAACACCTGAAGCAAAGATATTTTTGTGTTAAAACAACAGTAACAATATATCTTGTCATTTTCTGCATAATCTGTTCCAAAAGTCCATATAATGTGTAAAATCAACAGAGTAAACTGATTTCTTTAAAACATATATACAAATATGCAAAATCCTTCATAACAGGTGTTTGCAGTCAAAGAAATTGGGCCTTCGCACAGCCTCCTCACACAGAGTCCTGCTGGACCCTAGGGGGGCGGTACAGTTTATGAAATCAATGTCACACGCCTTTCGCCGTAGAGCAATCTTGAAAGTATGAATTTAGCTTTAGTATATACCTATGCCTGAACTACAAAACTGCCTCGCAGGAAACTTTACAGCTTGAAATAAACCAGGCAAGTACACTGAGTTTCAGCTAGAGGTGTACAATTTTAATAAATCATGACCTTGAACATTGTGATGATTATATTGATTGCAATTAACTCAAGTTTTCCTTACAATGACCTCACCATTCTCCCTGAGTTTAAGCATCTCACTCACTTAGATAAACAACTTGATATAAAAGAAAGTTTCTATTCAGCTGGCAAAGCATATGTTATTGCCAAGCACTTGAAAAATATTGCATCCAAGAATTCCTTTGAAATTTAATATTGCACACACTGATACTACAATGATGGTTTCGGATTAAATATAGTGCATGCTGAGCTAATCAGTCATAGTGCTCCAGCACGCATATTGGCAAGTTTTTTGGGTCAGAGTTCTGATCACATAGAAGATTGGCTAAGGCATTGCTGTTAATAGTCTTTTCTAATAAAACAACTGTTCTGGTATAACATTGCACTTGTTTTATTAATAATTTATGAATTTGCTTGCTGGATGGATTGAGCTTGTTGGCTGCCAGTTTACAGTCTGTCATATGGACCTTGGAAAAAAGTAAAGTTACTGTGTGGTGAACTTCTGTCCCCATCAAGTGATTTAGAAGCTTTTAGTTGTCTTAAGAGTTTGTGCAAAACAAGTCATTTTAGAAAATGGCATTTATTTCAGGGCAGTACTGCAGTCACCTGTCTGACATTGCACCACAGCAGGGCCATGTTCGGTAGTGTTAATAGAGAGTTTCTTCATTCCAGCCAACTGCAACAGCCTGACAGAACCTTTTAAACTGTGGAACAGCTCCAGTCACATCTGTCTCCTTCATGCCAGAAGTCACACAATAGAAACAAACCTGGTATCTAGCCAGCTGAAAATACTAACACAATTTCTAACATAAAATCAAATCTAGAAACAAATAGTTTAAAATGCTGTTTCTTATACAACTCCTGAAATATTATTTTACTGTTCATCACGCTCCAGCACAACTCACAGCCCCAAAGTGTTGTCCCAGCTGGAGCGAGACAGAGTCTCATGGAGCACAGAGAGAACAGCAGTCCTGTGGGAGCAGAAATTCTGCTATAATTTCTGAATACCTGTCTAGCCCCATTGGGATCCATGACCTGCATCTCAGGGCCTCTGCTCTATGCCAGCACCACATCAAATAATGAAGCCTGTACTACAAACACACACACACACATACAAACAAACAACTAAAGTATTGGATGCTATCATATCATGTAGAAGGTAATTGTCTAGGGCAACCAATGTCAGATAAATGATACTGACCTTCTAAAATTGATCATTTTACCCCTTAACACTCCATTTCACATCAACAGAAAAAGTAGATTAGTACATCTTTGGCTAGGAATTACTGTCCAACTTTCCCACACAACAAAGTTTTGTGACCGATCCTGTTTGGGATCATCTGTTAACAACAAGAAGAGCTGTCACAAGAGGCTTGTCTGCCCTCAGAAACCGATGGTGCTGAGCTGAGAGAACGCCAATGCCAACAGACGAATGAGTAAAATCAGCGTATGTAATTGCTGACAGGGGCGCAAGCCATGTATAATTCAAATCAAATGCAAAAAAAAAAGGCAACAAAACAAAGTATATCTTTCTTCAGGTACGTAGGTGCTGGTTACTTCCATCCATTCATCCATTTTCTGTACCCGTCATTCCTATGCAGGGTTGGAGGGGGGGGTGCCCATCTCCAACTGTCATGGGGCGAGAGGCGGGATACACCCTGGACAGGTCGCCAGTCCATCGCGGGGCAACACAGAGACACACAGGACAAACAACCATGCTCACACACACTCATACTGAGAGGCAATTTTAGAGAAACAAATTCAACCAGTGGTTTTGGACTGTGGGAGGAAGCCCGTGAACCCACGCATGCACAGGGAGAACATGCTCCATGCAGAAAGACCCCAGGCCGGGATTTGAGCCAAGGACCTTCTTGCTGCAAGGCAACAGTGCTACCAACTGCGCCACTGTGCAGCCCGCTGGTTATTTCAACCCTTTGATATCTTTACCTTGTGTAGTTTTGGTCCTTTCGATGCAGATTGCCACAAATGTTTTGTAGCCAAATCCAAAGGGGCGTTTTGTTCTGACTTTCACAAACTTTGATATAAGGTAATCTTCTATGATGTACTCTAGTTTATATGGCTCTAACAATTAACATCTGACAATACAAGGTAACTTTTAGTTATTTAGGTTTGATCAGATGGCATATTTCAAAAAAGCTACATAGAGTACTAATGTACTAATGAAATAGGGTGTAATATTTAAGTGTTTAGGGCTGTGCAGTTGGTACCTGTCAGAGCCTGTAGAGCTCTGCCCCTGATTATGATTATGCACTGCACCTGTTCCTGATATGCCTCACCTGATTCTCCTCATCTGTTTGCCCTATTTAAGTTCCGTCTGATCCTTCACTCATGGCCGGATCATTGTCTATGGACAAAACCCTTCTCTGTGTTGTCGCACCATTAAATCTTGGTTTTCACCTTTCATCAACGTCTGCACCTGGATCCTTACTTTAACAAGCGGCACATCCTGACAGAATGATCCGGCCCTGAAATGGATTCAGCAGACGAACCGGCAGATTTTCTGGCTTGGCTTGTGTGGGATCAGCT
The DNA here is from genome assembly GCA_963556495.2 of Valencia hispanica. Lineage (NCBI taxonomy): Eukaryota > Metazoa > Chordata > Actinopteri > Cyprinodontiformes > Valenciidae > Valencia > Valencia hispanica. The sequence goes on along the minus strand of OY747708.1, from coordinate 8,988,509 downwards.
CGAAACGATTGCCACCCTCCCGTCACCCTGGATCCGCCTGGAGGAGATCGAGGCGCAATGCCTGCTTCTGTCTCTGCTGCGCCCGATCCTGGACCCTCATGACTACGCAGATCTACAGGTGGAGGTGGAGTCTGCTGACCAGGGAGCCCGGAAGCAGCCCACCTGGTCTGGAGGGCGATCCACTCTTCCAGCGGCATGTCTCCCGGAGGATCTCCTCACCGAGCTAGTCTGGACACGGCTGCACGCGATTCCCACCATCACGGCTCCCTGGATGCGCCTGACGAAGACCGAGACGCTCCGACAGCTTCTTCCTCTGCTGCGCCCGATTCTCAGCCCATTTGATCTGGCGAGTCTGACACTGGAGGCAGAGAAGGCTCATCAGGCGGCCAGAGAGCTGATGACCAGAACTGAGGGTCGATCCGCTCCTCCAGCAGCCAGCGCAGCAACCAATTCTGTCAAGTCAGGCGGCGTCTTTCATCCTCTGGCTGCGCTGGTTGCCCCCCTCTCAGACTGGTCGGAGACAGATGAGGAGGATGAGACGGATTCAGATCAAGTTACCTACATCATTCCATACTCCACCATCGGCGTCGTTTCTGTTTTGCCTGGCGTGTCCAGCCCGGAGCAGTGCGTGGAGCATCAGTCTTCCCTCATCGGTTCCAGGCTGGCATACTGTCCTCCCGGAACCGGAGCCCGCAGGCAGGAGCGCCCGTCACCACCTCGCAGCAGACGACGGCGTCGTGGGAACAGACCAACTTCTGCGGGAGAGGTCGGACCTGCTGGCCCACGACCACTTTTCCCAGCCTCGACCTGTGCTCCGACTCTTCCCGCTCCATCCGGTTCAGTTTGCTCAGCTCCAGTTCCGGTTGCCTCAGCTCCACTCTGCTCTCCATCTACAGCCAGTCCAGTTCCACAAAATTCTGTTCCAGTTCCTCTTGCTCCAGCTCAGCTTCTGCCGCCAGAGTTTGAGCCCAGTCCTGCCAGCTCCAAGTCAGAGCTCCAGAGTGTGGCTCTTCAGGCCCCGAAGCCTGCACCGCGTCGTCACCGGGCCCCTGTGCCTGCGTCCTGCCTGAGTCTTCAGGCCCCGACGCCTCCTCGTCGTCTCCGGGCCCCTGCGCCTGCTCCTCGGCTTAACCGTCAGGTTCCGAAGCCTGCACCGCGCCTGAGCCTTCAGGCCCTGACGCCACCGCGTCGTCTCGGGGCTCCTGTGCCCACACCTCCTCTCAACCCAGCTCCTGTCTCCAATCCAGCCAAGGGAGAACCACCGGGCCGCCGCTCGGCTACCATCTCGTGCTGGAACATCCAGCCAGGGGACGCCCATCTGCCCGTCCTCCCGACCGTCGTCCAGCCAGGGGACGCCCATCCGGCCGTCCTCCCGACCGTCGTCCAGCCAGGGGACGCCCATCCGGCCGTCCGCCTGACCTCCAGGGCCGTTCATACTGGGACTCGGGGCCCACCTCCCGTGGGCCCCCTCCACCCACCCATGATGGGAGACTATTTTTTTCTTTTTGTAGGTCGTCTGGAATCCGACCTGGAAAGGGGGGCGTCCTGTCAGAGCCTGTAGAGCTCTGCCCCTGATTATGATTATTCACTGCACCTGTTCCTGATATGCCTCACCTGATTCTCCTCATCTGTTTGCCCTATTTAAGTTCCGTCTGATCCTTCACTCATGGCCGGATCATTGTCTATGGACAAAACCCTTCTCTGTGTTGTCGCACCATTAAATCTTGGTTTTCACCTTTCATCAACGTCTGCGCCTGGATCCTTACTTTAACAAGCGGCACATCCTGACAGTAGCACTGTTGCCTTGCAGCAAGAAGGCCTGTATTTGAATCCCAGCCTGGGGTCTTTCTGCATGGAGTTTGCATGTTCCCCCTGTGCATGCTTGGGTTCTCTCCAGGTTCCTCCCACGGTCTAAAAAACATGACTGTTAGGTTAATTGGTCTCTCTAAATTGCCCTTAGGTATGTGTGTGTGTCTGTGTGTGTGGATGGTTGTTTGTCCTGTATGTCTCTGTGTTGCCCTGCAATGGACTGGCGACCTGTCCAGGGTGTTTCCAGCCTCTCGCCCCGTGACTGCATGAGTTAGGCACCAGCCCCCCGCAACCCTGCATAGGATGGATGGGTACAGATAATGGATCGATGGATGTTTAAGTGTTTAGTGAACAATGTGCAATCAAAAAAACTTATATGTGAAAGTTTAGGATTTTTCTGAAAAAATTGTCCCCACCATTTATGACCAATACTTTAAGGAGAATTAAACTGATAATCAATAATTTATGACAAGGGTATAAAATATTTTGTTTGCAGGTACAAAATGGAAGTAGGAAGAAATCATAAGTGTGTACAAGTTGACAATTGTTCAAAGAAAATATTTAAAGAACTTAAAGAAAGATTTTCATTTCAGAAAATAATCTTTTATCAATGACAAGAATGTTCTTCCTCTGCATTTTGATTTGTCAATCGCATCATTATACCCATATGTTATCAGAGTTGAGTATTTCAGTGTCTTTGTTGCAAATTCTGTGGACAGACGTGGATTTTTCACATAGAGAACAACATTTTTATAAAATATCCTCAAGAGGCATAAAAGCCTAAATAGTGAACATATGGTGACAAAAAAAAAGGCAAAATCCAAGAATAAAACAATTTTGTTATTGTTTTTAACTGATAATGTTCTTGCTTTCTTTTGGTTTAAATTAAAAAAAAAGTGTAGAAATAAGGCTAAAAGAAGAGTAATTAAAACAGAGACAATCGTGTGGAACATTAATGGTAGCGGCTGGGAGAACCCAAACGTGAACTAAGTGTAAAGACAGTGGCCAAGCCAGAGTGCTGAAGAAAGAAGCCACATTTTTGGCTCTATGGACCTGTGATGGATAAAGTGGTAGAAGATGATGCTCTACCTCTTGCTGCTGATGTTTTCTCTCCTCCACCATGTTCTTTCTTTTTTAATGTCACTGAGGTCTGCCCTGCGCAATTGCCTGTGTGTGAGGAGGATTTTGTCACTTTCCATCAATTATACCCTGCCACACACATTCTTTCACATACACACACACACACACGCACACGCACACCTCCCCCTGTTTGCAGACTCTTTCCATCAATTATACCCTGCCACACACATTCTTTCACATACACACACACACACACGCACACCTCCCCCTGTTTGCAGACACTTTCCATCAATTATACCCTGCCACACACTTTCTTTCACATACACACACACACACACCTCCCCCTGTTTGCAGACACAGTTACATAACAGCACAAGGAGTTTTGGGCTAAGGAAGATTTGGATTCTGCGTTTTCTTTATATTTCCTCTCTCTTAGTATGCTGCTCATTTTGCTCTCGTCCTCCTAACAAACAAAAGCACACCCACACCTTCTCTCTCTCCTGCCATATACTTAACAAGCACCTTCCGTCATCCACACGACACAGACTGTTGTGTAATTCATTGGGTTCATGATCCCTCTCTCATATCAGGTTTTTCTCCCACATGATTCATATTGGTGAGAATACACTGGAGCTGGCAGGCTTGTGTAAAATAACACAACTGCCCCCTGTCGACACAATAAAGAAATGCACAAGTTTAGGCTGCTGCAGAGCATTTAATTTTAGGTTCCACCTCTCATCTTATCTGACACATCTTTGAGCATGCAAGAAAAATATAAAAATCTATTTTAATTAAAGGTGAATGCATGCATTTTATGTTTCGTCAATAGCTTCACGTTTTAACAAGTATAGCTTCAGTTTAACACCAAGACCCTTTCTGTGCAACCCTGAGTCCCCCATTTAAACAATGAGGTGGCTGCCCTCTGCTGTCTGATCAATGTCACCACATTTCTTCATACACCTACACAGTGTTCAGGCCCTGAGGAAATAATAGCATATGGGTTTATTGATCTACACTACATGATTTCTGTGCTGACAGAGGACAGAAAAAGCAATTACAGTGTGAGTGATGTTGCAGCAGTTAAGGCATGTAATGTCAAGGTATATTACTAACCAGTTACTCAACTAAGTAACAAATGATCTGCGGTTTATTGGTGCTAAAGCTACAGTGCCTTTAAAAAGTATTCACCCCCTTGGAGGTTTTACTCTTATATTGCTTTTGCAAATCAATCATTATCAACAAAATTCTGCTTTTTTGACTAAATAATTCTGACTAAAAAGTGAAAGTTGATTTTTACAAAATGATGAAAATTAAATAAAAATGTCACAAAATAAGTGATTGCATAAATATTAATCCCCTTCAAGTCAGTATTTTGTAGATGCTTCTTTGGCTCCAATCGCAGCATGGAATCTGTGAGGATAGGTCTCAATCATTTCTGGACTCTCAGTGGTTTTACATGTAGTAAGAAAACTGAATTGTTGCCTTAGTCCACCTAAATTCGGACTTTTGAAATGCATGTATACACATTAGTCCGGCTGAAGTCAAACTACACTGGCCTACACCTAATCAAGCTAAGACACCCAGGTTAATGCAAGTAACAAATCGAATTCCTATGCATGTATATGACATCCCAGGTTAGTCGAGCTATGACTGGCCTGGGCACTCCCCCTTCAGGACACAACAAGACCGCAGGAATAACAGTGAGAAGACAACAACACAGTAGAAGTAGAAGAAGATGGCGGCAAAGACAAATGTAAGTGGTTGATCTGTGCATTTTTGGACTGACAAAGAGTGCAAAAGTGACTGTGGCTCGCTAGGTAGAGTAGTTGGCTTGTAATCGGAGGGTTGGAGATTCAACTCCAGCTTCTGCCTGTCACCTATTCAAATGTGGCTTCTTTGTAAAATGCTTTAAGTGGTCAGCAAAACTAGAAAAGTGTTATACAAGTTCAGTCCATTTACCATATTGTTCATTTCCTGCTTCACTGCCGCTATAGGCCAACCCAGAGGATGCTAAAGCAAAGGGTGCGTGTCGCAACCTACCATCAAGGATTCAAACGCACTTCATTCAATAATTTGATTTTCTTACTGAACATACTCGGATAAAGGCTCTGGTTAGATATTAGGTATTCTGGTTAAGATATTAGCTCGACTATTGCCATAGCTCAATTTAGATGTGCATGTACTCGCACTGACTGCAGTCTTCCTCCATTCTATCCGATGTGTAGTGTTTGGTGTCCGCCAAACATAGCATCTTGTTTTATGGCCAAAAAGCTCCATCAGACTAAAGAACTCTCTTCCACTTGAGCATGAAGTGTCCCTCTAGTCGAGCCTTGAAATGAGTTTTTTTCAACAGTGGCTTTTTTTATGTCCACTTTCCCATAAAGCTTTGACCGGTGAAGAACCTTGCAACAGTTGTTGTATTCAGAGAATCAGAATCAGAATCAGAAAGGGTTTTATTCCCAAATGTTGGGTAGGTTTACAACATTAGGAAATTGCTGCAGTACTTTGTGCAAACATACAAGAACAAACAGACAAACACTTAAATAAAAATATAATATGCTAAACAGATTGTTATATACATGAGTGCAGGTAACAATCGGTGCAAATCAGACAGGTGCAAAAAACAACAATATGGGTCATGTAATTGAGCGGGTGGTGGGAACAGTCTTAGGGTTATTGTTTATGAGTCCAACAGCAGAGGGGAAGAAACTGTTCTTATGGCAAGAGGGGAGCAGGTCAAACAGTCGGTGTCCAGGGTGACAAGGGTCGGCTTTGATCCGACCTGCACGCCCAAGTGTCTTGGAGGTGTACAGGTCCTGCAGAGATGGGAGTCTGCAGCCAATCACCTTCTCAGCAGAGCGCACCACACGCTGCAGTCTCTGTTTGTCCCTGATGGTAGCTCCAGCATACCACACGGTGATAGAGGAGGTGAGGATGGACTCGATGATTACAGTGTAGAACTGCATAATCATCCGTGTTGGCAGGTTGAATACCTTCAGCTGCCTCAGGAAGTACATCCTCTGCTGGGCCTTCTTTATGACAGAGGTGATGGTGGGCTCCCACTTGAGGTCCTGGGTGATGGTGGTACCCAGGAAGCGGAATGAGTCCACAGTGGTGATGGGGGTGTCAGTCAGGACGATGGGGGGGAGTGGGGCTGTGTGCTTCCTAAAGTCCACAATAATCTCCACTGTCTTCTGGGCGTTCAGCACCAGGTTGTTGCGGCTGCACCAGGACACCAGACGTTCAGCCTCCATCCTGTAGGCAGACTCATCCCCGTCCGAGATGAGTCCAATAACGGTGGTGTCATCTGCAAACTTAATTAGTTTGACAGACTGGTGGTTGGAGGTGCAGCAGTTGGTGTACAGGGAGAAGAGCTGAGGAGAAAGAACACAGCCCTGAGGGGAGCCGGTGCTGATGGTCCGAGACTCCGAGACATTCTTCCCCAGCCTCACATGCTGCTTCCTGTCTGTCAGGAAGTCAGTGATCCACCTGAAGTGAAGTGAAGAGCTATGTTGATGGCATCATCTACAGACCTTTTGGCTCTGTAGGCAAACTGCAGAGGGTCCAGGATGGGGACAGTGAGGGTCTTGAGATAGGACAGAACCAGGCTCTCAAATGACTTCATGACCACAGATGTCAGAGCCACAGGTATGTAGTCATTAAGTCCAGTGATCCTTGGCTTCTTGGGGACAGGGACTATGGTGGAGGTCTTGAAGCAGGCAGGCACATGACATGCCTCCAGTGAGGAGTTGAAAATGCCAGAGAACACTGGGGCCAGCTCATTTGCACAGTGTCTGAGAGTGGCAGGAGACACACCGTCTGGGCCGGGAGCTTTTCTAGCATTTAGGCTCTTAAACTGTTTCCTCACATCTGCTTCATGAATATTAAGGGTTTTAGTTGGAGTTGATGTGAGTTCGTCATAGGTGAGGGGTGAGGAGGGGGTTGTTGTGGGTGAAGTCTTTCTAGAGTTTCTAGTTACTGAAGTTACTGAAACTTGTAACTCCTTCAGCATAGTCATTATGGCCTCTCTCATTAGTCTCCTTCTTGCACGGTCACTCCACTTCGTGGGGACAGCCTGATCTAGGCAGATTTACACATCTGCTATATTCATTCCATTTGTGGTGATGGCTTTAACTGAACTCCAGGGGATGTTCAGTGTCTTTGAGATTTTTTTGTATCCTTCCCCCTGACTTATACTTTTCAATAACCTTTTCTCTGGTTTGGTTGGAGAGTTATTTAGTCTTCATGCTGTAATAGTAGATAGGAATACTGATTAACAAGGAAAGGGACCTTCCAGACACAGATGTCTTCATACTACAATCAGTTGAGAAAACTCACTGCACTCAGGTAATCTCTATTCCACTCATTGTGAGACTACTATTATCAACTCACTGGATCTCTGTTGAGTTAGGTCAGTCCCTTTATAAGGGTGAATATTTACGCAATTACTTATGTCTTGTCACGTATTTTTATTTAGTTGTCGTTAGAGCTGGGTAACGATTCAAATTTCAAGAATTGATTTGATTCCGATTCTCAAGAGTTAGAATTGATTATCACGATCCGATCCAATCCAATCCAATCTGGTCCAAATGAATACTGATATGGGTCAGTACTATTAAAAAATTGTTTTGAGCTGTTATCCTAATTATAACCCTGTAATTCAATGATGCAACACTGGGTGGGGTTAACCTTCTCAGACCTAAGCCTTAAAATGCCCGTCTGAACTTTTGCTTCCTTTTTTAGCTGTAAAAAGGGCAAACAATGTTAAACAATTACATTGATTTTTCGATGTCCGAATCGATTTTTAGGAATTTTTATAAGAATTGATTCAGAATCATAGAATCGATTTTTTTCAACACATCACTAATTGTTGTTATACTGTACAGGCCCGGCGCCACGGACTGGGCCCACCCATTCACATATGGGGCTCGCCAATGACAGATAATAATGCCTCATGCAAATATATTGGCCCAAGACAACCAACAGAGGGTGCAATAGGTTACAAATTGTCAGATTTGGATGCAGTAATAGAAGACACTTTGGTACATTAGTTTGCTAAAATGGACATGACCATAAAATGACATTCTGATTCACACTTCTTACCAGCTGGTGGCAGTAATGCACCAATTCATTGTTTGCCAGCCGTGAATAATTATCAAGAAGAAGAAGAAGCACGCTATTAAGAGCATGCAAACAGGTAGTCATGATATAAACATTCCAACAAACTATTCCTATTACATCAAACAGCTTGTCTATTATTTGCATTGGAGTCATTACATTCAACTGCCAGAAACAACTCGATGGACACACAAACAGTCCTCTGAGTGGTCAGCCAAGTTTCTTTTATTACAAAGAACAATTGTTCTCACCCAGCGAGAGGCAAAGAGTTTGGCTACATTTAGGAAATACTACTCTTTGTAAAAAGCATTATGTTTCTATGATCAAATGATGTAAGTCTAAAACAAATGCTTCTTGAGGACATTAACTCTGCTAAACCTACAATTCTAACATAGTTCAACAATAATATTAATTTCTGTTAACTAGATTTACTACTACTACTACTTCTATGCATATTTCCTAATCCCAACACATTAATTGGTTTGCTAGTTTGTTTTGAAACAGGAATATTTTAGTTATTGCCTAATTATATAGAAATCTATACTTGAATCAATCCTGCAATCTCTCCTGCTAGCAGGTGGCAACAATGGACAATCGATTGCATCGATTCATTGACTTTGAAGTTTTAGTCTAAATTCTTACAACGTATTAGTCAAGTAAATACAGATGTCTGTTTTACTCTCATTTTAGTGTTGGGTAAAACATGTGCCGTTTTTTAGTTTACTAATATGCAAATCATATTAATCTAATCAATCAAAATCTGTTTGAATGTAAGCCTTTAATTACTTATCAATAACACATTGTCCTTAAACAGTTTAAGCTCAATAGTTGTGTGATGCATTACAAACATATTTGGGAGCAGCTGAGCCAGTATTAAAGAAACACTGAAACCTAAATCCATAAGCAACGTAGTTTTCCCACTTTCTAAAATCTATCAGAATTTGTTTTGTCTTTACATGACTTCAAGATCAGCACTGAGGTAAGCATATTCTCTATTTGTTGCAGCCAATATTTAAAAATCTCAACAACTGGCTCTCACCTTCCCCTGGATCAATATAAATATGATTATGGAACCATGCCAAAGTTTAAAAAATGAAAACGTTGCCCTTGTCCACATAAATCCATTTGGCCCATTGTAAGCTCTGGCGTTTTACATACACTATACAACTACAATTATACATAATTAATATATAAAATACAAACATTGTTTGAGCTAAAATCATAAAAAAAGATTCTGTGCCACTGCTACTAACAACCAAAATATAACTTGATTAAACAACATATACTAGGATGTCTTTATCTATTTGAACCCACATTAAAGCTGTTTCTCTCATTTTTGCTATCTTAACTGTGTGCTCTTGTACATTGTACAAGAGCATGTACATAAATGTACATGCATGTACATGTACATTTGGTGTTACACTACAAAAGATCAGTTCATGAATTTTTTTCCATGTTTACAACACAGAATATTTTCTTTTCAAAAATGACATATTTCGGAATTCAAACCATGTTTTCCCAAAATTTTGACATTTATATATATATATATATATATATATATATATTAGGCCTGGGGCGGTAACCGGATACCGTGGTCACGTGACGCCCACCGCGGGTCTGAGCACCTCACCGTCTTCGCCGCCAAAGAAAAAAAATTAAAAAGCCCTGCACACATGTGTGAGCGCAATTTTTTGTGATGCATAATAACATCTCGTGTGTTTTTCAACATGAGATAAACAACTAATTATCTTGAGAAAATCTGAAAATACATTTCTATAAAGGCAAGCTATTCTAAGTTCGAAGTATGTATATATATATATATATATATATATATATATATATATATATATATATATATATATATATATATATATATACATATATATATATATATGTATATATATATGTATATATACATATATATATGTATATATATATATATGTATGTATGTATGTATGTATGTATGTATGTATGTATGTACGTATGGGTATATATATATATATATGTATGTATGTATGTATGTATGTATGTATGTGTATATATATATATATATATATATATATATATATATATATATATATATATATACATATACACATACATACATACAGTGGCTTGCAAAAGTATTCGGCCCCCTTGAACTTTTCCACATTTTGTTACATTACAGCCACAAACATGAATAAATTTTATTGGAATTCCACGTGAAAGACCAATACAAAGTGGTGTACACGTGAGAAGTGGAACGAAAATCATACATGATTCCAAACATTTTTTACAAATAAATAACTGAAAAGTGGGGTGCCGGTTTGGATTTTTTCTCACCGCGGTCGGTAATCAACAAATTCCCACGGTTTTGTGATATACCCATAAACATATATATATTTATATCTACCCGCTGCTGCGCCACGGCTGTACCCTGCTCGTGTGCATTACAAGCTGTACCTTGAGGCCAAACTACGGCCGCGCCTTTGTGTCAAAGACGGCTCTGTCTGTGGTGAAGACAGAGCGTGTCCCGCAACAACTTATCCAGGAGAAGAGCGCACCGTAGCTCCTGCTTCGGCACTTTCACGCACAGAGAAGGCTTCGGCCCCCATATATAAATTTCGTCTTCCTATTCTTCTCTACTGGGCGACGGACTTTATTTGTGCATACATCCACGGCTTGGCGATCCCAATCCTCCGGTTGGAACATTCCCTCTGCGCCTCCGCTGTGGCTAGGTCCGGGAATCACGGGTCAAAGATGCCTGCACCTCGCCTGCTCAGGGCGGTTGCCTTTTCATTTTATTTTCACCTGTGGCTCCGCTTTTGGGAGTTCTGACACGCTGTGCATCATACATGTTATGCTTTCATGTGTGCATATTAAATCCAAAAATACAAAACATTACACAGATCGTAGGATAAGGCTAGAAACACACGAGATGTTATTATGCATCACAAAAAATTGCGCTCACACATGTGTGCAGGGCTTTTTAATTTTTTTTCTTTGGCGGTGATGACGGTGAGGTGCTCAGACCCGCGGTGGGCGTCACGTGACCACGGTATCCGGTTACCGCCCCAGGCCTAATATATATATATATATATATATATATATATATATATATATATATATATATATATATATATATATATATATACACATACATATATATATATATATATATATATATATATATATATATATACACATACATACATACATACATACATATAATATATATATATATACACATATACATATATATATATATATATATATATATATATATATATATATATATATATATATATATATATATATATATATATATATATATATATATATACATACTTCGAACTTAGAATAGCTTGCCTTTATAGAAATGTATTTTCAGATTTTCTCAAGATAATTAGTTGTTTATCTCATGTTGAAAAACACAAAAGTTAATTTTTATCCTCTCAAAAGAAAACAAAACTATTCACATTATGTAACATCATCACCAATCAGCACTCTTCAGCAGTATTTAACTCCCAGGTGTGGCTAAACCATGACTGAGGAACAAAAAAAAAAGGTTTTCCACAATCTACAGATAAAGATCTTGTTTTCCTGGGATGGGATAAAACTAGCCCTAGTATCTCAAGGGAACAAAAGTGGTCTTCGCGACCACTGAGCAAAGTCACGAGGATTAAAACAGTCAAAGATTGTGCTTTAAGCTTTAAAAAATAATAATATTTGTGTCCCAATCCTTGGGTGTCTGGGGTTTCGGTTTTAGTAATTTCCCTGTTTATTTATGTTCAATAGGTCTTGCCATATTCAGATCATTTCTCAGTGTTAAGGTGTAGCCAATCATAATAGTTGATTCCTTTGTTTTTACTTTCTTCCTTTATTATCATTATGGTTGTTGTTGTTGTTTTATATTATTATTATTATTTCTAGTTTATTCTCTTATGTTAGCTTCAGGCCTTTTCCTTTTTGGTTTGTACTTATTTTTGAGTCGTAGTTCAGCAATGGCATTTCTGTGAAAACAGTAAACAGTATTTTTACTTTACCGTTTTTATGTCCACAGATTTCGCTTCAGAGTCAAATCTGCCTTTTTTGCGACACCCTTTCCATGTAAATATACGTATTGGACATCATTAGAGAGCTAAGATGCTTGAGATTCCAATGATGTATGCCAATCAAGGATACAATAATAACGGTAGACACAAAAAACACTTTTTTGAAACCGTTCAAAAATCAAGGTCATGTACAATTCACCGTTCGAAGCCACATATCTTTGACAGAACAGAGCCAACTTGAACAAAAACTGTATTTTTACATCTACATCGGTCCAATGAAAGTCCTCCAATAAAATAGCTTGTCCACAACAAATCTTGCATCCACATTCCAAGATAATTTGAACATAATCAAATTCCTTCCTTGTGTGTATTTCTTAGAAATTTTTAATCCTAACTAACGTTAGCATGCTCATATTACCCTAAAAATAACACAGCGCCCTTCTTTTTCTTTGTGATTTTTATTGGCAGCTGGCAAACAACAAATTGGTACATTAGCACCACCAATGGTATGGAGTGTGGATCTGAATGTCACTTGAGGTTTCACTTGCCTCTCTGAGATGATGATTGATGGTTGATGTGCTAGCTTTGCTCTTGTTTTTATTTAGCCAAGATCTAATGTCCATTTTGGCATACAACTGTAGCAAAGTATATTCTTTACTGCCTCCTAATGTCCCAATTAGCAGCCTACAGCACCCCCTGCTGGTTGTATTGGGTTAGTACATTGCATGGTTGAAACTTAATTTACACAATACCGATAAACAAGGTTGTAATCTGTCTTGGGTGGCTTGAAACCTGAATGGGCAGGCCCGGCCCTCATCGGCACCGGGCCTGTGCACTTGAGTCCTTCACAAACCCCACCATGGCTATCTGAGGCACATCTTTACAAGTACTGCTTCTATTACTTAATTTATTCTTACAACAATTCACTCCGTAGGTTGAGCAACAGCTGAAGTACCATCTAAATTTGCCAAATATTCTAACTGATAAGATATTTATTCTAAAATGACTTATTAAGAGAGTAAATTATGAATATAATGGTTTTTATCATTAGGCTTTTAAAATACATTATATCAACAATACAAAAAACGGAAAAAAAGATAATCAAAGAGACTGATTTCATAAAGGCACTTGCACAGTCTTAAGTGCTTTCACCTCTCCACAAGTCCATTTGTGTTACAAGTTCAGTAAAGATATACTTATCACCATGGTAACCACCAAAAGAGATGCAGAGGCACTATTTCTCCACTAGTTACTGGAATAGACAGATGCATTCAGGAAGAACTCTGAATCTGTAACAGTGAACATGATTGATGGCTGAGGGTGAGATTTAGGCTACTCTTAATGACCAGTATTGCCATTTCTCTAAGGATTATTCGTACAATGGAACATTTTGTGGTAAAAAAAAATAAATGCTTAGGAAGCATTATGATGCCACTTGCATCACTGAAGGAAAGAGATGGACTAGTACTCTCAAGCTTTTATTCACTCACTCAGTGGTCAGCAGCTCTAAGGAATGAAATTTGGAAGCTTGTCGGTACCTTCATGGGCAAGGTCATGTCAGCAGAAAAGGAGCAGCAGTCAGATTTTTTTTTTAGACCGAACAATGTACAGACATAAATAATTCCTAAATTGATGGTAGATGACAGCGTGCCTGACAGTTGACAGAATCTTGAATTTAATAAGCATATTTCACAGTTCATAGCATCATCAGAACCTTTTCCAATTTCAGATACAATTGCATTGCTAGCGTATTTTTGTTTCTTTTTGCAACATGTCTGATGATTTAATGTCGACTCAAGCAGACGAGGGATGACAAATAACAAATCCAAGGAGAATGAGTAAGAAATCTTCCAATCTGATTCAAACATCTGACCAAATTAAGTCTGTCTGAATATAAAGAAAAGCTTCTTGTAAGACATACATTATCAGTTTAATATGCATTGTGTTGCTAAAAATAATTTAGTAAAAACTATAAAATATGACAAGTCATTCACTTGCATGCTCTGCAAGTGCTCAATAATTTCAGTAGGGAAACACACACGCACACACACACACACGCACACACACTAACAAAAAGGGCTTTTAGAGCAGTTTAAAGACTTAATCAATTTCCTCCAACCTTTCTTTAGAAACCACTGGAAAACACAGGTACAGGTGGAAAGATAACAGAGATTAGCTCTTATAAACACATAAAAATAACTGAATTATTCATATGTTATGCCAAATAGGAACTGAAAAACATCTACCGACATAAAGCTTGGCATACATTTATGAGAAGCTAAAACCAAACATCACCTTAATGTGTCATCGTCTCATTTCTGCCAAGATTTTAAATGCAATGCTACTTTTGAAACACCCCTAAAGCAATCCGACAACCTGTTGTGCTACTGATGAATTGCTCTAATATGAACCTTGAGGATAGAATATGCAGAGCTACCCTGAATGTTGATGAGGTTTTCTACATCTGTAAACAGTAAAATGGGGGAACTAACAAATTCAAAGCATAAATATATGGTCACCTCGTAATGCCCTTTTTATATGTAGTTTAAAGCAATTTAGAAACAGAGAGGACCTTAAATTTCATTATTTACTACGCTACAATTATTTTTGGCAATTAGCCTAAAAAAATGGTTTCTTTTAAGATAACTTTTTATATTATCTATATTATGCTCTATCCTAAAAAGTTGTAGTATCAAAATTTACAGAAAAGAAATTGCTTAAAAAATTTAACGACAAAAATAAAATGTGCGACAAAATGGAGTTTTCCTTCAAACAGTTCCAGTACTACAATGGAGCGCCATAGCAAACATAGTTTTTTTTATTTCTTAATGAGTTCCCTAATGAGTTAATTTTTAGTTACCTCGTAATAAATATTGCGTTATCTCACAATACAGTTTTAGCGTTCCCTCGCAATAATATTTGTATGTACTAATTCATCCTCTGTGAATACTGAAAGTCCTCCTGTTAAAATATATGTTTTTTTGTAAGCTTTTACATGTACATTCGTATCTCATTTGTAAGAGATATCTGAATTATTATATATTTTTGCTTAGAGTACAAACGCACCATAAACTTAGGCTATGTGCGAAATGCTGAAGCCATAACAGATCAAACGTGGCCTTTCTATCCCTGCTCTAAAACATATACATGACAGAAACTTTATGGGATAAAGAAAGGGACTATTTAGATTATTTTGAGTTATTTTAACGGGGCAATACTGCCATCTGCTGACAGTTTTCGTTGTGGAGTCATTTTCGTGTTGGTAGTTTGGCTGGTTAATAAAGAACCTGTTTTCATGTGCAGTCCCGTCTCCTGCAATTAGTTATTTGTCCACTGAAAGACACACAAACAAACAAATACTAAACAGATATTTATTGTGAGGTAACGCAAAATTGTTGTGTTTACTGTGAGGGACCGCAATAAGAATAAAAATCCTTGTCCTGTAGAGGGCTTTATAGGTTCCTACCTAGTTCTCCTTAAAAAGTATTTAAAAATCAGTTTTCTTTTCCACAACTTGACAGGCACAGCACAGCGATGTCATGACGTCACTTAAAGCGTCCCTTCCAGAAAATGCACAGGCCTCCCACTGATGTATTATGATGTTTTATTGGAGGGTTCCGCTACAGAAAGACATTTCATCTAAACCACAAATCCCTTTATTTTTCATGTTTTCCCTTAAAACAGCTGTCTCAGTGCTGTCAGTCAAATGTATAGATGGTGATTGAAATAACTAATGTGTTTGTAAATGCTTCTGAGCAGAAATTCGTAAATCTTATTAAAAAGGTGGGCAACAAAGGAGTTATACCAGTATTTCAGCCTAACCAGGGTCTAGGGTTAAAAATTAGCTTTTGAGGGTCAATTTTCAAAACATTTACATTCCAAGTAAATACATTTGTTTAAACATCACCAGTATGTGAATGTGTGTGTGAATGACTGAATGTAGTGTGAAGTGCTTTGGGGTCTTCAAGGACTAAATAAAGCGCTATACAAGTACAGGCCATTTACCATTTAAACAACAAATTCAATACGTGAAAATAAGTTGCCGTAGATTCTCAGTCATCATGGACGTGATATTCTTGAGAGTTTAAATGAAGGCAACTGGACTTTTTTTGTTGTCTTGAATACGTTTCGTCCCTCATCCAAGAGGCTTCTTCAGTTCTGAAAACTGGATTGGGAGATTCAGATTTTTAAGTCTAAGGTTAAGGCTCAATAATGGGGCTATCGTTATACCTAAGTTATACCTAAGTTTCCAGTTTTCAGAACTGAAGAAGCCTCTTGGATGAGAGACGAAACGTATTCAAGACAAGAAAAGTCCAGTTGCTTTCATTTAAACTCTCAGAAATACATACAAATAACAATCAAGATGCTCTGAGTTTGTGCTAACGAACATCTAAACTAAAAAAAATATGTCTTTGTTCTGTCTAAGCAAATCAGGAGATTTTGTTTATATTTTAGTTGGTTGTGGGTCTCCTGAACCCAGCAAAGAACTGAAGTTGTTGCAGCACTGGATTATCTAGAATGCTAGAGTTGGTGGAAACAGAAAGAACTACTGATCCATGTTTAACACTACAACCAGTTTGAGGGGAAAAAAATAAATTACACTATGTTTGATGGTGTTCTATTAATACTGCTAAAAGCCTTTGTGTGACTGAATGACTGAGGTTTAACACTAAAACCTTTAATAATAGCTCTAGAAATCTTGGGGGATTCCTGGCAATTAGTAAGAAAAGTCATTAATGTATCAACCTTTTTAAAGGTCAGCTGATCTATGAAATGTATGGATTCCCATCAAGAATTTGAAATCGTTATTTCTACTTGGCTGGGCCTGAATGATTGTACTTTTTTAAACGCCAACCATTGATAATGGCAAATAGCTTCTGTTCCTGAACCACTGGGAATTTCAGAGCCTATTTGTTCTGCACTGCTGCCTTTGATTCACACAATGACTCGAAGGACCTTGGTTATTTTACTAAAGGAGAGCTAGTGAAAGGATTGTGGCCCTGGTGCACAGGGGTCCAGACTGGAACTACTCAGAGGACCGGGAAGGAAAATTGCTGAAATCTGTAAAGATGTGTATAGAAATAATATATTCATAACAGTCTTTAATTCAGCATGAATCAAATCCAGTCATTTTATTGATACTGGGATCTGTGTGTGCTGCATTAACTACAAGAAAGAAACAGTAGAGACAGAATATGATCATTCCTTGTTCTGCAGATAACACAGAATCAATGAAATGTCCAAATAATTTCTGTCAGATATATGAAAAACTAATTTGTGTAGCTAGAAATTAAATTTGAGGACATGACTTGCATGATTATAAAATAATAATTAATTAATAAAACAATAATTCAGTTGGGAGAATAAGTCCTAACACAAAAAAAATGCAATATCCAAAAACTATGCCGACATAGGCTATTGTAATTTTGTAATTGTTTGCAAGAATCATTTACAATTATCATACAACAGTAAAAAGCAATATGCAGCCCGTTTTTATCCTCATGACCAATGCTCAATGCAGATGTTTCAGAGAGAGGACACATCTGCATCCCTTGGAGCCTCTGTCTGTTGTTGACCAGACGGTGCCCTCGGAGCTTATTAAGAATTCCAGTCACACACTCACACACAATGTGGAAGAGGGAGGCAAGATTGCTAGTGTTCTAGCCACCAGCTAACAAGCAGCGTTGAGAAGAATCAACACAGATTTTTTTTTGTTTGTTTGTTTGTTTGTTTTTGTGAGGTTCCCTCCTACCTTTCAGCACCACCACCACATCTTCGGTATCAGCAGGAGCGTCTTCCACAGCAGCAGCAGCAGCAGCAGCAGCACCGCAGGCTGAGGGTTCGTCTCCCTCAAACAGCTGGTTCACCTCCCCCTGGATGTCAGAGGAGCGCCGGTCTCCGTCGCTCTTGGAGACGGTGAACCTCTGGCTCATGGTGGTTGTCGCCGGTGAGATAAACCGCGGCTCTCTTTTTTCCTCCGGTGTGGGGGCTTCAAAATGCCCTCGGGCGACTTACTGTAAGGTTTTTCTGTCACAGCCACGGAGTTTCCAGCGTACTGATATGCTTTGCAAGAATACTCTTTGTGAGATTATTAGACGTGAAATAGCGAGCGGACCATCGCATCAACCGGTGTCTGCAGGCTGCTGCTTACCTGGGTCCTAGAGCCGATCTCTGAGGAGCGCACTGACACTGACAGAAAGAGCTACAGAACATTATCTGCTATAAATAAGATATTTAACTGATTATATTTCTAAAACGTATTAAAATGTTGGATTAAATTACATTTCACATTTACTAAGCACTACTATAGTGAAGCCTACGGCTACTGTAAAGTGCCTTGAGATGACATCTGTTGTGAATCGGCGTCACATAAATAGCCTAAATTGAATGTGAGCTGAATGTAGTGGACAAAATTTTTTTACCGATATCAGTATAAACAAACTAGTCTGAGTGGAAGTTTCAGGTCTATGTGAGGTGTAGCCTAAAAAACATTTTGTAGGATTGAGAAAAGACATCAAAAATATGTAGAAATTGTAGGCTAGTCTTTAGGTGTGTTAGTTTTTGGGGGGATTGTAGGGGGTAAGAACACTGTCAAAATAAAAGCATATTCACAGGTTAAAATGTGTGCATACTGGTCAATAGTTGTGCATAACTACAAATGTGTACGCTATTGAACTAACCAAATCACACATAAAACAGAGGTCTATATATATATAAATAATGTTTTTCATATCAGTTGATAGCTATATATTGTAATGGCCAAAAATACTTCAGGGTTTCCATAATAAAAGGAGCCTAAGTCCCAGAAGTCATTTAGGTATTTAATACAAACATGTCTGGCCAGAAACATGGAGGGGACAGAGATTGCTCATGCATCGCCCTACCCAACCTTTCTGACTAACAGTTTAAATAGTATTCAGCTATCACTGTTTATCTCTGTAGCACGTCTTCTCCAATCTTCATGCCCAGCTTCTGGAAAACTGGTTCATGCCAGTCCGTTAGCAAAGCATGAACCGGGTCAGTCAGACTGTTAAGTTATTTTGCTACCCCGGCGTCTGTCTCTCTGGTGATCTGACACATCTTTATCAGAAACATTCAAGTGTAACTTGAACCCCCTGAAAAAGCATAACCCCCCCCCAGACAACATTTGAAAAATCCTACAAAGTGGAGGAAAAGCAGAGGGGGGGACGTGGGGGTGTGTTCCGGAGGACAATGACAGCTTGCTTAATGTGACACTGAAACATGGACAGTTACCAAAGCGAAGTTGGCAGTTTTGTGACAGATCGATCTGATCAACATTCATCTGTTTTGAACATTAGCCTATGTTAGCATTATCACTCAGAGACCGGACTCCTCCTGTCTCTCTCTACCTCAGCAGCAGCAGCAGCACCGAGCTCGGGCGGCGTTGGCTCGGCACCCTGAACCAGCGGATCTCTCCGTCGTCATCAGAGATAGGAGTAGAGGGAGGCTTTATGGAGCTAAAATGGGCATAAGGGCGGGATCTTCACTGTAGACTCCTTGGCCCTTGCGGGGTGTGTATTTCTGTCGTAATCCCGCCCATTCTGCTCCCGCACCTTTAGCTCTGATGCTAAACCTGGCTAGCTAAACTAAAGGTTAATCCCATAACCCTAAACCAATCTCATAAGGTAAGAACTCATAATTTAAAATAATTATTAAAATGTAGTGTTACTATAATTACAGTCGAACAAAATACAGCGATTTAAACTGAATTATCACAACAGTGATATCGAAGACAATTGGATAAAAAAAGAGTCTCGAGACAGATTGCTGTCAACATGTATGTAAACCCGAGTGGAGGATGTTTATTAGCCTAGTCTAATCTGCAGTATGTTTATATGTGTGTAACATTGACTGTATATATAGTGTAAAATAAGTATTAAATTCCCTGCTGTCTGTGCACTGTGTGTGTGTTGAATGCATATGGATGAAAGTGCCACCTGTGTGCTGCTATGAATGGATTAATACGGTAATAATTGTAATTTAATAATGATTTAAATTCTACTCTCCAGAAATGAATACAAACAAGGCCACAGTTGACAATATCCTGATACAGCAGAGGGCAGGGGGCTTGGAGTCAAGTCAAGAGCAGTTTTTCACCTTTTTTGATTATTTTTTTTTTATTATTATTGAAAATAAAAGTTGTTAAAGATTGTGAAAGCCTTTCTGTTTCTCCAGCAAACATATGCTTCATTATCAAAACAAATAATACTGATCCTCAGAGAGTTTGCATCTTTGAATTGATAATAGGTTAAGGTAAGGTTAATTAAAAATTTATATTAAAAAACATAGGCGAACACCTTCATAAATGAATGGCTGCAGTTTACACGTTCCGTATCCACAGCAGAGTTCAAGAGGGGATTCTGCGCAATCAACCCAGAATCCATTTGGCAGACTAGAGGAACAGAATGATAAAAACACTCAATCTTCCCTTCATCTCTGCACGGAGCCCGGCAGGAGTCAGGTGCAGAAATAATTTTGTGCTTCATATGTTGAGGTTCATATGTACGATCAGTTTAATAAAAGTGTGCACACTGATTTGGGCATCGTGCTGGACCTTTTCAGAGCTTTAAACTAAAAAAAAGTATTATTCCTTTAACTTGTAAATAACACGACTAATATATAGGCTACTTAATCTCACTAGTGACCAGGTTTGTTTCAACTCCATGCACAACAAATGCAATATTTGTTTTTATACGGCTTTGAAGACAAACTGATCGCAAAATTTGTGGAAATCGCACAAATCGTACACTGCATATCAGCAGTAAAATGTTATAGTGGTCAAACAGACAAGGAAAAAAAACTTAAATTTTGTAATTACAAACATGTTTTACTTAGGCTCACACATTATTTAATAGTCTAATATATCAAACTGAAAAGACTCATGGCACGTTCACACCGGACAGCGCGTCCAGGCGTCAAATCGCTCAAACGACGAAAGTCGACGCTTTAAAATTAAAACCAAGCTGCTTGCACACTTTGTATTCTGTGTCGGCGCGTCGGGGCATCAGCACATCACGTCATTACGTCAGCGTGTAGGCGTGGATTTGTCTGTTGCTAGTTGTTTACAACATGGCGGATCATGTCAAATGGCTTGGGTTTATTTAATTAATGAAGCCAAACAAGCCAGACAACGTCGTCTAAGCACATAGGAAAGTTAAAAGAAAAATATTGAACTGCTTACCTGGCACTCAAATATCCTCCGATATCTTCCTCCAAATAAGATCTGATCTCTTCCGGTCTTTGTAAAAAGACGAAGACAGGTCATACAATTCACGAACATTACACACAGTGACGGTTTGTTGATCCTCCATCTTGAATGAAAAACTTGCCGATCCACCCATGGAAGGAATAACTACGTCAGTACAAAGAGTCGCTCTGATTGGTTGACGCCCCGCATTTGCTGCCCGAAAGTTCACTTTTCCCAACTTCATGCAGCAGCTGCTCCGACGGTCCGTCAGCGCATCCGGGAAGCAGCCGCGTGCACGCGCTGATGCTAGCTGTGCCGATGCGCGCGACTTGCTGTGGGGCAGCTTGGCGCCCACTTGATGCGGAGGTACCATAGACTTGCATGTAATCTAGCTGACCGGTGTGAACGTGCCATCAGACAGAATGCGTTAGGTTGAGCTCAGGTCCACAGCCAGATAGCCTCTGCTTGCATCATGCAGCTGCTATTGCAGCTATTAGCCTAGCCGATGGGCCAGGCTGACGTAAACGGCCTGTCAATCAGAGTCAGGCCCTCATTAATTATGCAAGATTTAAAAAATGTATCCTACGAAAACCAGCCTGGTGCCCCTGATTGTTTTCAACCCAGCGTAATCACAGGAGGAATATGTAGCTGTAGACAGTAAAAAAAAAAAAAGGCACCGGGCATTAAAGTTGTTTTTAACGTGTCTAAAGTGCAATGTATTCCCATGAGGGGACTAGCAGCTGTATGGCGGTACCACAGCAATGGCGGCCCCCAGTGTCGTAGTTAAAAAGCGGAGCACCCAGCGGCCATTGTGAAGCAGCCCTCGCATACGTTTGGTGACGCGTCTCAAATCCATTGATTATCAAATCATCCATATGTGTGGATTGTTCAAAATCGTCCATCCTGTTCTCCAGTGTTTCAATTTTCTTGTCCTTTTCATCAATTTCAGGCGTTTTACCTCTTCTAGTAATCCCACAAGTTTGGTTTGCTGTGTTGCTACCTTGCTAAGCTCCTCTGACATGAAGTTGAGCGAATTCTTGATTTCTTCCATCGATTCTGGTCTGATCTTTGGCAACATTGTTTTATGACGCTACTAATGCAATTATCTCATTCGGATTAGTGTGTTATGATTAGTTATTCCCTTGATAGGTTCGCAGACTCAGCGTGTTCATGCGCTCAGAACTCTGGGGCTGACACCATCTGGACCTGCAGCCCTGTTCCGGTTCAGTTTCTCCAGCTGCCTCCTCACCTGACTTTTAGAGATAGACAAATAGGAAGGGGAGGTAAAGGGGGTAGCACCATCTCCTGACTTGGTTGAAGACAAACTTGTAGAAGCAGAAGAGTCCATGATTGAGGTGAAGGATAAAACATCCTAGGTGTAACAGGAAAGTTGTGGGTCAGAGGAAGGTGGGATGTCTGATTGGCTGGGAACAGGAGAGGAGGATGCTGAGCTAGTTCCTGAACGGAATCTATTAAAGAATGCTTTCAGTTCATTGGCTCTGTCCAGACTTCCATTTATCCAATCCTTCCTGTGTTTAAAGCCTGTGATCTTTTTCATTCCTGACCAGACATCTCCGATATTGTTCCTCTGTAGTTTGTTCTCCAGCTTCTTCCTGTATGCCTCCTTGCTGTCTCTGATCTGGACCTTAAGTTGCTTCTGTATACTCCTCAATAATCCCCTGTCTCCCTCCCTGAAGGCTCTTTTTTCTTGTTTAGCAGTTCCTTCAGGTCACTGGATATCCAGGGTTTGTTATTAGGGAAGCATCTCACTGTTCTGGTGGGGATGTTGTTGTCCACACAGAAGTTTATATAGGCAGTTACACACTCAGTCATGGCATTGATGTCCTCTCCATGTGCTTGGCAAAATGTCATCCAGTTTGAGGTCTCAAAACAACCCTGTAGGTCTTCTTCACCTTCATGTGACAATTTTCTCAGAGTACTCTTTGTCACAGGTTACCTCTGAACAAGTGGTTTATATTCCGAGCAGAGACAAACAAGACTGTGATCTGATTGTCCCAGAGGAGGTATACGTTTGGATATGTATGCATCATTTACATTTGCATAAAACAAATCCAAGGTTTTGTTTTTTCTCTTGTGGAGCAGCTGACAAACAGTTGAAATGTAGGAAATGTAGATGAGAGCGAGGCATGATTAGAATCCCCAGATATTGCCACAAATGCATTGGGTGCTGGGTCTGTAGCTTAGCGACAACGGAACTGATGGCATGTTTTTCATGAGTGTCTTCCGTCCGAGGCTTCTTCAGCTTAGTTGCAATACAGACCGCTACAGGAAATCCTTCCTGCCCACAGCCATTATTATTAACAACAACTCCTTAAAGAATTAATTATATGAGCTACAACAACACTTATTTTCCCTCTAGGATCAATACAGTATTTTTGAATTTGAATTGAATTAAATTATTATTATTATTATCCCCAATAAACACAAATGTAGAGTAAATGTCAGAATTCCATGAATTAAACCAAAAAAACCTTGAAGAAATCATTAACCTATTAAGCTCCTCTTCTTGCTGTCTTGATATACTACCCACAGTCTTTGTTAGGAAAGTTATCCCTGTCATTGGGTCTGATCTGATTCAAATAGTTAAAGGGGCTATATGCAACTTTTTCAACAAAATAAACGTAACAATAGCCTTTTTATTTGACCATTTATGACTCAAACATCTCCTGATGAGCATACTGACACCTTGTCAGCTCACAGTGGGTGCACCTATAAGCCTATATCCAATTTTTTCTATTTTCTGTCGGGTCAGATTTTCCCGCGCTGTCTGCGGATGTGACATCAAGCACGTTCATGTTAAATGTTTCAGATCACTCTGCCACCACCACTAGTCAGCACTCGCAAGCGGTTCAACAGTTGTGCGAAAACACAGAAGAGACCAAGGACAACTCTGACACCAACAGTAACTCCACATAAGACTAGAAAAGTTAAACCCCTGACAAGTGCCCGAAAAAGATAAAAGATTAAGAGCGACCGGCGCACGAGCGCACGCTGCGAGAGCGAGTAGAAAGGAAGAGCAGTTCCGTTTTTTGGCCACGGGTGTCAGTCGCAAGTTTAAATTTCAGAAAATTGCATATAGCCCCTTCAACTCATTCTGTCATAGTTCTTAGGTTTTGTTTTTAAACTTTCCTTATTCCTTATTCGGTTTAATTATCACTTTAATGTATTCTTTGGTATTAATTTTATGGCACTTCCTTGTTTTCCTTTTCCCTTCATGCTCTTAGATGTTTTCACCTTTTGTTTGTGTCTTCCTTCTTATTTATGTTTCCTTAGTTTATTTCTCCTTAGATAGTTTCCTAATTTATTTTTTCCTTCTGTTCTCTAGTGTTTCCCTTTAGATTCCTCCTTAGTCATATTTTCTTTAGTTAGTTTTTCTAGTTTCTTAAGAGTTTTCTGTTTCCCTTGCCTTTCCTGTTGTCTCCCTGCCACTCTTCTCTTTACCTAGTTTCACTCATTGCCCTCACCTTCTTCTTGGCGGTTGGCAAACAACAAATGGTGCATTACTGCCACCGACTAGTGTGGAGTGTATACTGGAACCACGCAACAAAAAAAAAAAAAAAAATCTCAAATCCTCCCAATCTACTCTCTTTTAAAAACTGAAATTGGACCTGATAACCTCCAGCTATTGAGTACCCTCTCAGCAAATCAATAATCCAATATATTGTTTATCTTTCTGAGGTTTTGACATTGACTGTTTTGAATTAGTTTCCTTCTCTCTACCTGATACCTCTGACAGTGTAATATAACATTTTCTATAGTTTCTTTTCTCCACAGTAATCACATTTCCCTGTATTATGTTTCCCTATCATGAATAGTGTATTGTTCAAGCCAGTGTCCCCAAATCTTAATCTGGATATGATCACCTCCTCTGTCCTACTCCTTCCTGTGCTTCTCATTTCTCCTTCTCTCATTTGAATTTTAAACAACCATGGTCCTCTCCCTTCTTCTTCCCATTGCTTTTGCCACCTTCTCTTCATTTCTTGCCTCATAATGCTCTTTATCTCCGTCTGACTGAAGTTAATAGCCAAGTTCACTGATGTATGTATTGTGGCTTCCTTTGCAACCCTATCTACCATTTCATTCTCCCTGACTCCATAGTGAGCTGGAATCCATAAAAAAATGTTTTAAGTCCGATCATGATTGTTCTATAAAGTGTTTGCTGAATCTCTAGTAGGATGTCTGGTCAGCTTTCTGAATGGCTGCACTGTAAACTGGTCAATGATGAACTTGAGTCTGAACAAATAACTGATTGTAACGGTCTTATATCTTCTACCCACTGAACAGCTAACAGTATTGCGAGCATTTCTCCAGTGTATACTGACAGTCCATTATTGATTATTTTCTTTACTTTGACTTTATATTCAGGAACAACAAATGCTACACCGATTTGATAAGCTGTATTCTTTGATGCATCTGGTTATATTTGTAAATAATTATAATACTGATCTATGTAATCCTGTACCGTATGTGAGTTTAAAATAAACCCCTTATCCTTGTTCCTCCTTTCCAATAATGTGACATCTACTGTTGCATCAGAAAGTATCCATGGTGGTATTGTTGATAATGGCACTCTTTGACTAATGCTAAACTGATCCAGTTTGAGTTCTATTGCTCTCTTAGTTACAAACCATCCAAAGCTCTTTGTTTCACGCCTTTCTTTCTCCCAGCAATGTTTGAGTGTATCTCGCCCTGGGTGATCCTGTCTATGGCCCTGCAAATTTGCCCAATAATTAAATATTAGCTGCTCTCTTCGGATTTCTAGTGGCATTTCGCCCATCTCTACCTGTATTGCTGCTGTTGGAGTTATTTTAACTCTATCAGGCATGACAGCCTCCTGAAACTCCAAAAGAACTGATAAGCTATCAACTTTCTTCCCCTCAACTGTTTTTAATAATATTTTTATCCTGCTGACCTCGCCACCATGTATATTCATCCTGAGTTTTTCTAAACTCAGCAAAAAAAGAAACTTCCCTTTTTTCAGGACTGTGTATTTCAACAATAATGTTGTAAAAATCCTAATAACTTTACAGATCTTCATTGTAAAGGGTTTAAACAATGTTTTCCATGCACGTTCAATTAACCATAATCAATTAATTAACATGCACCTGTGGAATGGTCGTTAAGACCTTAACAGCTTACAGAAAGTAGGCATTTAAGGTCACAGTTCAAAAAACGGAGGACACTAAAGAGACTTGTCTACCGACTGTGAAAAACACCCGAAGAAAGATGCCCAGGGTCCCTGCTCATCTGCGTGAACGTGCATTAGGCATGCTGCAGGAAGGCATGAGGACTGCTGATGTGGCTAGGGCAATAAATTGCCATGTCCGCACTGTGAGACGCCTAAGACAGCGCTACAGGGAGACAGGAAGGACAGCTGATCATCCTCGCAGTGGAAGACCACGTGTAACAACACCTGCACAGGATCGGTACATCCGAATATCACACCAGCGTGACAGGTACAGGATGGCCAGAACAACTGCTCGAGTCACACCAGGAACACACAATCCCTCCATCAGTGCTCAGACTGTCCGCAATAGGCTGAGAGAGGCTGGACTGAGGGCTTGTAGGACTGTTGTAAGGCAGGTCCTTACCAGACATCACCAGCAACAATGCCACCTATGGGCACAAACCCACCTTCGCTGGACCAGACAGGCGTGGGAAAAACTGCTCTTCACTGATGAGTCACGGTTTTGTCTCACCAGGGGGGATGGACGGATTCGTGTTTATCGTCGAAGGAATGAGCGTTACACCGAGGCCTGGAGCAGGATCGATTTGGAGGTGGGGGGTCCGTCATGGTCTGGGGCAGTATATCACATCACCATCGGACTGAGCTTGTTGTCATTGCAGGCAATCTCAATGCCTTGCGGTACAGGGAAGACATCCTCCTCCCTCATGTGGTACCCTTTATGCATGCTCACCCGGACATGATCCTCCAGCAGGACAATGCCACCAGCCATACTGCTCGTTCTGTGCGTGAGTTTCTGCATGACAGCAATGTCAGTGTTCTGCCATGGCCAGCGAAGGGGCCGGATCTCAATCCCATTGAGCACGTCTGGGACCTGTTGGATCGCTGGGTGAGGGCTAGGGCCATTCCCCCTAGAAATGTCCAGGAACTTGCAAGTGCCTTGGTGGAAGAGTGGGGTAACATCTCACAGCAAGAACTGGCAAATCTGGTCCAGTCCATGAGGAGGAGATGCACTGCAGTACTTCAAGCAGCTGGTGGCCACACCAGATACTGACTGGTACTTTTGATTTTGAGCCTCTCTTCATTCAAGGACACATTATTATATTTCTGTTAGTCACATGTCTGTGAAACATTTTTAGTTTAAGTCTTATGGTGTTGACTCTTTAAGTGTTCATACAAATATTTACACACATTACGTTTACTGAAATTAAAAACTGTTGAAAGTCAGAGGACGTTTCTTTTTTTGCTGAGTTTAGATCCTCTTTAACTGGTATACCTGTAATCAACCCCCGTGTCACTTTACTTTCCCCTAGAACCCTTTTCTCTCTCACAGTCGTCTTACAGATCCTTTCAGCATTTAACACTTTATTTTTCTGTTCTTCTGTCTTAACGATTATCAACAAGTTTCCATCCCTGAGAATTTTAGCTGGCTCCACTTCTCCAAACTTTTTTCTCAGTTCCCTAGATAAAGCTGTTGGACTTAACTGCACATCCTCATCTTCCTTCCTGAACTTCATGATTATTTTAAATCCCTCCCACACCATCTTTTTCTGGACAACATTGGTCCCTTCATCCGAACTATTCTCCTCTAAAGTTCGTTTACTGGACTGCATCCCAAACAAACTTTCTTCCTCTCTCCTGTCTCTTCGTCTTCCAGATCTTCCCTTACTAGAAACCGGGATCCAGTCACCATAATCCATGCCATCGTCATCCTCTCCCTGAGACACCATTCCAGCCATTCAAACACCAGTTTATGCATACCTCCAAAAGTCTGTGATCCAAAAATCGTCATCCGAAGCCAGAAACAATCAATTTTGTCCATAATCTTTTGAAGTTCACGCCCTTTCTTTCCTTCTTCCCACGAAATCCCCCATTGTCCTCAACCGGCATCTGCTTTCACTAATTAGTCCTTGGTCTTCTCTGTCACTTCCTTATTACCTCCTCAGTATATATTCAGCTCTCATTCAGTCACTACTCGCTGGTCCATCATCATTCTTCCCTGTCTGGTTCCTGTCTTGCCTGTCATTCCTGTCCAGTTCCTGTTTTCCCCATCGCTGCATTTGTTGGTTCTCCTGAATTTTGTAAGTTATTGTTTCTTGTTTTCGTTGCAATTAAATTATTTAAGTTTTACTTGCTGCATTTGGGTCCTTAATCCAACCAAACATGACACATCCCTTCTGTCAGGTGTCTTCCCCCAGGCTTTAAAAAGAGCAGTTATCAAACCACTACTAAAGAAGAACAACATGTTAATGCAGAACTACAGGCCAATCTCTAATCTACCATTTATCAGTAAGATTATTGAAAAGGCTGTGTTTCAGCAATTAAATAGCTTCGTAACAATGACCAACCATTTTGATGTTTTTCAGTCTGGTTTCTTGTGCCCCACAGCACCGAGACTGCCCTTGTCAAAGTTTCCAAAGACATCCAGGTAAATAAGGACTGTGATAGAACCACAGTGATGGTACTTTTGGACCTCAGTGCAGCATTTGACACTGTTGATCATGATGTACTATTGGAATGACTGGAGAGCTGGGTTGGACCCTCTGGTACAGTACTTGGCTGGTTTGAGTCCTACCTAAAGAACAGGGACTTTTTTGTTTCAATAGGAAACTTTTCATCATTTATATGTACATGCTCCCACCAGCCCAGATTATAACAACCAATAAGATTAGCTATCATAACTATGCAGATGATACTCAGCTCTACATTACAATGTCACCAGGTGTCTTTGAACCCATCCAAACCCTAAGTAAATGCATCCAGCAAATCAATGGATGGATGTGCCATGACTTTCTCCAGCTGAACAGAAACAAAACAAAATTATTTTTGGACCAAAAGCGGACGATCAAGAGTCACCGCACAGCTTCACTTAATACAGCTAGACACTGAGTTCTTTTAAATCATGGCTAAAAACCCATCTGTTTAGAGCTGCCTTTGAGTAATGTTTTCATGTATCATATGTTTTGAGTGTGGTTCATGCTTTATTGCTGTTTTTGCTTTATGCTAAATTCATGTAATGTTTTTAAGTGCCATATGCTTTGTGTGTGTTTTGTTGCCATTTTTATATTATCCCCTAATCATGTAAAGCACCTTGAATTACCTTGTTGTTGAAAGTGTGCTATACAAATAAGTTTGCCTGGCCTTGCCCTAGGGATGCTGAGTAGACTGGAATTAGAGGACCAGAGTTGTCTGGAGGGTTGGATAATGACAACAGAAGTAATTATTTCCTTATGTTTTGTTATTTCTGTTTGGCTCGGTCAAAATGTGTCAAACACAGTCGTATTACAAAAATTCAAGGCCATTGAAAGGCAGTATGTGAAAACAGGATTCTTTGACATCACAAACTTTTCATGTAAAAAAATCACTTTCTTTAATTTTAATATTTCATTTAATATTAGGTTTTCTTAATGTACTAGATTTATACTTAGTAATATGTCAACTCTGAGATGTGTTTGCTTTGAAAATTTGGGGTTTATGTCTGACGTTTCCAAAAAGTGTTTACAAGCTTTTAACTATCCACACAACATGTACATATGTAAATGGGTAAAAACTGAGCATTTGCATATGTGCAAGGTTTTAAATGTGAGTTACAACATTTCACATTGGTTAAAAAAGCTGCTTCTGAAGCACAGTTTAGTGGGTCTGGGTAGTAACACCAACCTCAACCTGTCTTATCATTATTTTATTTTTTATGCATATATAAACTACATTTGCGAAGTACAAGGACAGCAATTCAGATGCCAAAACTGGTATTTAATGCATGGTGCTTTGAAAATGATACTCTAAATCTTACATCAATTAAAGATTTGAAACAGCATCTGCCTTGTGCCAAGCTCTCAAAAGCTGAAATGACCTGTTAAAATTACAGGTTTTATGACATAAGAATGAGGCCATTAAAAACGTGTTCAACAATTCTTTCCACATTTAATATGCCAGTTTTTTTTCTCCGTACCAGGCAATGATTCACCAGATACTATCCAATGCATCCCGAGCCCATCCAGACACAATATGGGGATGGTAACAGAATTATAAATAGTAACAGGTGGCAATCCTTTAGAACATGTTTCTAATTCTTTCTGGAATTTAACAGTCTAGTTTTGAAGAATATGTTCTGGTGTTGTTGGAATCACAGTCTGAAAAAAGCAACAACAAAAAAAATAATTAAAGAATTAAAATGATGTAATTTCATGACATAAAGTTACTACATTCTTCCACAGCATGTGCTGTGTGATTGCATTTGCTTTTGTATGATGTACAGCCAACATATAAATACATTTTTATATCATTCTTATAATGCATAATCTGAGCAATAGAAAGAATGAAACCCCACAGTGATCAGAATTAAAACAGCTTGGTTTGTACAGCCCAAGACAGTCTGCTTGTTCCTCAAACCCTTTGAATTCCTCCGCTGTGATGTTTGGTCTCCTGCCTGATGAAGATGAAATCTGTGTTACGGTATGCAGAGTGTGTAATAAACACAATGTAAACAAAATAGTTCTTTTCATAAAAGGTCTTGACAAAGATATAAGTAATTGTAATACCTTTCCTTCCCACCACTGAACCGATTGAGGACAATTGTTTGATTGAATTTTGTGCACTTGATTTAATTAAAAAGCATATCTTAGCCATTTAATGGTAGCAGACGTGACAAAGGCTGCTAGACAGGGCAAGAAAAATGTCTTACCTACTGAGTTGTGTTAACCTGTTGTGTGATCAATCTATGATACTTACTCAAAATAATCAAAATACTTGAGTAATGGTCATCTTTCAGAACAAGGCAGTCAGAACATCTAGTCTGAAGAAAAATATCTGTCACATACGCATCTGTTAAACGCATCAGATGAACAGCTTTAAAACATTTTGTAAAATGCAATGCTAATCGCTAATTAATTAATTTACTAATACATTAAGTAAGGGAAAAAAACCCTCTAAATTTCTTTTTAGAAGATATATATATATATATATATATATGCTTTACTTACTGTTAGGATTGAAAACTGATGTCCCATTAAAGACAACCTGATGTCCAGTGTTGTTGTGCAAGAGCCATTCCTGCAAGTCATTTATGAATAAGACATAATGAGAAACAGGACACAAGCAGAATAACTCTGGGGTGACACAGTTTGCCAATATTTTAGTAGGGTTACGCAAGCATTTAATTTTATTTCTCTCTATTTACGTAAGTAACAGCCAGAAAAAATAAGTCTATAGTCTCAAAAACCAAAACTTTTTGGGTTTTGCAAAGCGCAATAAAAATTAAGAAATTAGGGCTGGAAAAGACTGGTGCTAATTTAGAAAAAAGGTCTCCCTGATATTTTTGCAAATAGGTTTATTCAAATAAGTTGTCTCAGCTGTGTCTTACATTATATTATTGGTTGCCGTTTTAAACTTCAGAACACAGACCTTTTTAACAAATGTCTTTACTGTACGATAGGTAGGGGTCAGATGGATGAGGTGGTGAAGAGTCTGTACTAAATGGAAATTAAAGATACTTTGTCACTTCATTAAGTAAAAATTTTAAGGGTTTCATAAATGCACAAGTGTTTCTCTTTATTTTGTCATAAAAGTTATTACATTTGTTATAAATCTGAATAGACTACTATGGAAGCTAATTGGTGGACTTGAAGGAGATGTAAATATGATAAAAAATCTATTTCAAACTAGTGATAAATGACAAAGCTACACATTTAAAGAGGAATGGAAAAACAGGAAATGACAACAAAATTAGTTGTGTATTTTGGCTAGTCGGGTCAAATGGAAATACAAAGACAACTCATCAAACTGTGGGTTAATTTCATGACTCTTAAAATAAATAAGAATATTTACATATTGTGTGTGAAGCTGATGTCGTATAACTGCGATGTGGTCGTTGAGGTAATATCAAGTTGTAAACTTTGAGCCTCACTGGGATATAAAAATCTTAACAAACAGTAAGAAGAAGCAGCGATGGCTATAGAATACCATTTTCCATTGACCTGAAGAAACAGAGACATGTCATTTTATTTGTTTACTGTTTGTTATAAATACTATGTGGTACTCCAAATATTTCAGGAAATATTTAGAGTACCAATATAGAAAGATGGACAAGCTGTTTCAATTTGTTATTAAAAAGTAAAAGGGACTAACTTCTTGTTGTCAATCTGCCGCCTGCACCAACACCTTACAGGCCAGCGACACCGGCTGGCAAACTGAGAAGAGACTCAGCAGAACAACAGCACGTAGTCTTCATGGTTTCCACCAGGTTTGTACCATCATCCTGCTTATGTTGGTTCTGCTGACCAATTATTTTTTGTCTAGATCTTTCCACCCCTTTCTGTGTATCCAGTTATCTGCACAGAAGAGTCTATGTTTATTCAACAAACAAGACAGCATGTAACACTCCTCAGCACAAAAGGAATAAATAGGAACTTAACTTGTAGTACACAAAGATTGTTACAAAATTATAGGTACACACTAAAGGCATGTAGGACCGGCTGTCAAATAATAAGTTAATAGTAAACACAGAACATATATTTTACATAGTTTTCAGTATACTTACAGCATCAAAATAAAATGACTAAAACATATTAAGATATAATATTTTCACAGAATAAACTAAGAGCAATTGGAAGGTTTTGAATACCCCTGCTT
This sequence comes from Valencia hispanica, assembly GCA_963556495.2. NCBI lineage: Eukaryota > Metazoa > Chordata > Actinopteri > Cyprinodontiformes > Valenciidae > Valencia > Valencia hispanica. Next base: position 8,955,423 of record OY747708.1, on the reverse strand, counting down.
GCTAAAATATCATAGGAAATAAAGCCAAAATACAACCTCATTTCTTCGATAGTGGAGTCATTTTCAACCCTCTCATCTAACCAATAGATTCACTCAAGATCTGCTTGCCTTGTTGGTTCTACTCTTTGAAGATTTTGACATTGACTCAGATAACTTGAAACATTTCGTTAATAATGTCCATGTTTCAGTATTTTCAAAATGTAAAAGGTGGCCTTTTTTAGTTGGAAAAGAAGCATTTCTTTAACAAAATGTTCCACCCCTTCCCAAAAACCACATTAATACTGACAACAGATCCTAATCCTATGTTTACTTACCAGATAAACTGAGTCACTGATGCACTTTCCAAGTCAGGTAAAGAGTCACAGCTCAGAGTCCAGTAGGGTAAATGGAAATCACTTTTAGGTCTTCTTGTCACGGTGTGACATTCTCCCTGTCACTCCCTGTTTCCTTCAGTGTCAGTCTGTCTTATTGTCCCTCATCAGTGTTTCTCATCTCGCTAATTTATCTCACTTTGTTCTCTCAGCCCTTTTAAACCCTGTTGTGTTTCCCAGTCCTTGTCAGGTCGTTGTCTGATGTTCCCTAGTCTCTCTTCGTCCAGTCCGCCCCATTGCAGTACGAACATACTGAGGAGGAATGGATGGAACTGGTCGATTGGTGCTGCAGCCAAGGCTTGGTGGAGGACTCATCTTTTGTCGGCACCCGTCTGGCCTTCTGTCCTCCCGGCATAGGGCCATGGAGGTACGAGGCGGTCAGTCCTTCCGCTCCTGACCATTCCAGCCGCCATCGTCGGCGTCCATAGGCTGCTCCCTCAGCCTTCCAAGAGGGTCCGGTGGACAACTTCCTGGTTCCCCAGACGCCTGTCCAGCACCACAGCCTCCAGACCGCCCAAACTCTGGTCCCGGTTCACCGGAACTGCAAGCCAGTTGCAGACGCTAACCGCCTGCACCCGCGTTTCCGGGGTTTGCCTCCTGCTCAAAGCCGGTACGGCCAATCTCCGATCCCGGCTCCTGCTTCCTCAGGGAATGTCCAGGAGGACACGCCTCTGTCTCCTGTCTCCTCTAGGGTGTCCAGACTGACACACCTCAGACTGCTAGGGCAGGGCCAGAAATATGTATTGCTTACTGAGTTGTGTTAACTTGTTGTGTGATCAATCTATGATACTTACTCAAAATAATCAAAACACTTGGGGTACAGTCGGTGTCTGCCAGAACAAGGCAGTCAGAACATGTAGTCTGAAGAAAAATACCTTTCAAATCGGCATCTGTTAAACTCATCGAATGAACAGCTTTAAACCATTTGGTAAATTGCAATGCTAATCACTAATTAATGAAAAGTAAGGAAAAAAGATCAGAATATCTTTTTAGAAGATATATATATATATATATATATATATATATATATATATATATATATATATATTTATATATATTTTTTTTTTTTTTTTTTTTTTTTTTTTTTTTTTTTTTACTTACTGTTACTGTTAGGATTGAATACCACCGATGTCCCATTAGAGGCAAACTGTTGAGTGTTATTAATGCAGGAATCCTTCCTGCAAGTCATTTATGAATAAGACATAATGAGAAAAGTCATAATGAGAAACAGGACACAAAGACAAATCGCCTTCACCAAGCACAGTTTGCCAATATTTAAGTGGGGTTACGCAGGCATTTAATTTCATTTCTCTCTGTTCTGGCTCCTTAACAGTCACCCTAGATCAGGGGTTCTCAACCTTTTGCAAGCTGCCCCCCCCAAAGCTGGTTCATTGCAGTTCGGGCCCCAGTGCATTTTGTTTTGAGTGCAGTCATTTATGAGAATCCTGCCTCACACAAATATGTCGACGTGAAAGGAAGGAGAATCTTCAAGGCAACGCCACAGAGTTGAGGATATTCCTGCATCAGTGCTGCACAGAATGACGAAAGAGGGGAGGAGCCAAAGCGTTCCTTCAGCCTACTGTCACTCTTCAGTTCAATAAGCTGGTCCTGCGTATCAACTGACACAGGGGGACCATATTTTGATTTCCAAAAAAGAGGACATCTGGCACAGTACTGAAACACTTTCAGGATTTGGCCAAGATTTTGATTTTAACATATTTAAAGTGTGCATTCTCAATGTGGTTAGAAAAGATTAGTTAAATAACAAACTTCAAAAAGGCTTTCACAAGAAGAAAATTATTTTATAATCTCTGGAAATAAATTATAATAGAAATAGTTACTCTTCTGAATTAAAAAATGTTTCCAGCAACAAAATTAGTTTACTTTTTAAATTGCACTGGACAAAAACTGAAGAAAAATCTGAAATAATCTTAGTATTATTTTCTTTTCACTGTAATAAAAGTAAACAGCTGCAGACTCAAAAACACAATAAAAAAGTGCTTACTCTGTTTAGTTTGCATCTTCATCCTCCACAGTCAGTTTATAGATGAACTCTCACTTTGCTCAGGCTATTTATAGTTTTTGTGTCCATGTGATCTTTGGGATATTTGCCACTTTTGTCACACAGAAACACACATGCCAGCTATGTGAATGGTGCACTCCGCCACCCATTTGTTGTGACTTGACAATATATCTTTTGTGGTTCGTGCATGAAGCTTGTGCTTTGACTTCTTGTAAACAGCAGTAACTCAGCGCTGCGCAATTGCGTTGCGCAATGCAGGATAACGCGGTGTGGTGCGGTGCAACTCGGCGCAGAGCAGCGCTGCGCTGTGCAATGCATGCGGCCCAGCTCGGCGCACAGCTTTGTGGCGTCAATAAACGGATCAGAACCAGCTCGGGAGGACGTTACATGAGAGAAAGACTGTCTGTCATAATGCATGCATCACACCAGTCAGTTTAAGCAGGGTCCTATGAAAACAATAAAAACCCGGACATTTTCCATCAGTCTATAAGTCTTCCCGGATGCTCCGGACAGCACATGAAATGTGGACATGTCCGGGGAAAAGAGGACGGTTGGTCACCCTAAATTGACAGCTCGTTTGCTGTGCACACAAACGGATCTCGAACCCAAGCAAAAGAGCGATAATCCTCTTTAAAGTACATCGCAAATAGTTTTCTCATTGCTGACAGGTGCTCAGACGCTGATTTAAATAGAGAGGAGAAATCGTGTGACGTGCCTGCATCAGTGATAAAGTCTACGAGGCTGGGGAACATGTTGCAGTTCCCTCCACTGATGCGGCCATAGAGGCCTAGTTTTTGTGTGAAGGCCTGCACTTTGTCTGCAAGGAGCAAAATATGACTTTGGCCTTGCAAAGACAGTTTAAGGCCATTCAAGCGGTCAAATATTTCGACCAAAATGGACAGAGACGCAAGCCACATATAGTGTCATCCAGCTGCTTCACCAGATCTGATTTGATTTATGTCAAAACCACTTCACCTCCTCTCACAGCTCATACAACTGCTATAACATATAATTAAGAGCAATTGGAAGATTTTGAATACCCCAGTTTGCTAAAATATCATAGGAAATAAAGCCAAAATACAACCTTATTTCTTCGATAGTGGAGTCATTTTCAACCCTCTCATCTAACCAATAGATTCACTCAAGATCTGCTTGCCTTGTTGGTTCTACTCTTTGAAGATTTTGACATTGACTCAGATAAATTGAAACATTTTGTGAAGGATGTGCACGTTTCAGTATTTTCAAAATGTGAAAGGCGGCAATTTCTAGTTGGAAAAGCAACATTTCTTTTACCAACATTTTCCACCCCTTCCCATAAGCCCCATTATTATTGACAACAGGTAGTTTTCGGTAATCCTATGTTTACTTACCAGATAAATTGAGACACTGATGCACTTTCCAAATCAGGTAGAGAGTCACAGCTCAGAGTGCAGTAGGGTAAATGGAAACCACTTTTAGGTCTTCTATCCAAACGCTAAGTAAATGCATCAAGGAAATCAATGTATGGATGTGCCATAGTTCTTTCCAGCTGAACAGAAACAGAAGTAACAAAAACAAAAACTGAAGTAATAATTATTTTTGGACCTAAAAAGGAACAATCAAGAGTCAGCACACAGCTTCAATACAGCTAGAAACTACTGATCAGGTGTGAAATCTAGGTGTAGTAATAGATTCAGTCCTGAACCCCCAGGGTCAAATAAAGGCAATAACAAGGAAAGCCTTATATCACATGAAAAATATTTTTAGGATTAAAGGACTGATGTTGCAGCAGGACCTCGAAAATCTCTTCCATGCATTTATCTTTAGTCGGATTGATTACTGTTGAAGGAGGAGCAGCCTCTCCTGATCTCTCTCAATCTCTTGCCTTATTAGGTCCGAGCAGCTAAGAGCTGCGAAGGCCTAATGTATCTTTACTGTTTCTTAATTTTCTACCATCAAATGAATTGGCGTTTTGGAGGCCTAAACATATACGAAAACTGAAGATTTTTTGCATGTGCATCAGGTGTTCGTGAAATTTACGTATTTTACGTGGCAAAATCGCTCGACAGCACCCCCTATAGATTACCTATTCCCCATGGTTTAACGTAGAGGTATGGCCTTTGGTACACTGTTAGAACTTTCCAAGATGAACAAAAAAATATATCAATGTCATGAACAAAAATGTACTGGAAGTCGACCATTTTGGGTCAAAGGGTCAATTTTCATATTTTACTCATGTAGAACTTTGACAAACTCCTCCTAGAGATTTCGAGTTTTTGTGTATGTTGAGGGGACGGGGCCAGGCCTCAAAGTTTGACTAAATGCCAAAAATATTAAAGTTCTTATATATTCTGTTCAGAAAGCCACAGAGGGATGAAAACTGCTGTGGTGGATGGTCATCAGGTCCCTGACAAATGCTGATTGTCAGATGCTGATATCAGTTAGGTTCCTCCCCCTCAGCACAGGAATTGTAATGTTTTGCTGTGAAAGGACCAGAATTTACACCCTTGACTTAATCAACATGATGCGGTGCACAGTGACTGTAAACAAGTCAGTGTAAGTCTATATTCAGTACAGAGAGTTTTCATAAGAGGGTGGGGGCGTGGCAATGTGGCAAAGTCCGTTGTCATGCCACAACCATACGTTTCGCTCTGATTTCCACAAAACTTATTTCATGTGCACCATATTAAATAGGATGGTTACTGGTCCAACCATTAAGAGATATTAATGCAAAGGTTTGGTGGGCAGGGTCTAACTTCTCCACAGCACCCTCTAGAATAACTAAAACAGCCAGTGACCAGCTATATATTATCCAAGGATTATGTACCTAGGAAAACTAATGTAATGTCTCAGGACCTACAAAAAACTATCTTGGAGCCATTGACCAAACCACACAGGAATTCGGCCATTTTGAAGCCAACCCAACCTTTTTGTCCCATGTATATTTGTCGTATTTCAACGAACTCCTCCTAGAGCTTTTCACTTACAGACTTCAAAATAAGTGAGTACAGATTTAAGGCATCGGGGATCAAAAGTTATCAAAAGAATTTTGCTGCATCAAAGCATGTGGGCGTGGCTAAGCTTCAAAATAAGGCTTCTCGCCTTAAAATTAGAATGTGTATTAACTTCCATATAAAAGGTCACAGCTGTTCCACACTTCCTGGGTCTCATCCCATACCACCACTGAACACTATCTAGGGGTCATTTCCTCAAATGACCTTAGCCCCAGCCCCTGGGAACAGGAAGTGCCATGTTTTTCTTAGAAAGCTCCATATTTGACTGTTAAAGTTGACTAAATAAAGTTGGTGTAAATTTTTCCCCGGTACTGAAGGTTTTTCAAAGAGGGTGTGGCTGTGGTGGAATGGCAAAGCATGGTGTCACACCATGGAAATATGTTTGACTTCCATGTGCCTTGTCTAATCTGCACCAAATTCAACATCATGGAGATTAGTCCACCCCCTAACCGATATGTATTCAAATATTTGGTGGCCGTGGCCTATTTCCTCCACAGCGCTAGAAGCATTGAAATAATCAGCAATAAACAGATTGTGAAATTTAGTGAGTGTTTATAGTTTATGAAGACCTTTTAAACTATTTTGAAGCCAGGGTCCATACCCCACACAAAGTTGGCCATTTTGTTTGAAAGCTGCTCTTTTTTGCCTTTTCAACACTTTTTCATGTAGATCTGTTCAGCAGGCTCAGTGTAAAAGCGTTGTGGCGTCATTGAGGAGGCGGAGCGTGAGTCCCCCGGTTGCAACACTTAGGCCGGAGCGGTGCTAAGCTGTAAGGATCGTTCGAGGCTGCTTACAGCTTTAATTCTATTTTCTTTTCTTAGATTTCTTCTTAGTTACTTCATACACCCAACTTTTGGAGTTACTGTATTAGACCCGATCTCTTTTTTGGATTATTCTTTGAGGGACTGTGTATTAAAAAAAAGCGTTTTGCTCAGCTGAGGACAAACTGCTCCAGGGAATCGACGCAATAGAGATAAAGATACGTCGCTTTGAACTGAACATGGAAGTAACCACTGGATATGGAAATGAGACAACTTTACCGATGAATACATGCAGGGAGCGAGAACCTGGCAACCCGGTGTTAACTCGGTCCAAGAGTCTCGCACAGAAGCCACAGAACAACACTACTCCCTCAGCGAAAGGGGGCTTAACATGTAGAACACACTATTCACCGTTCGATGAACACTTGCTGGCTTTAAAATGCACTGAAACATCTACACCTACTCCGAGGATAAAAAAACAAAAGAAATTCCAACCCACAACAAGAGATATTAATCCCACTGGAATCCCACTGAAAAACAGATTCACAACCCTCAGTTCCCCGAAAGACGATGCAGCCCTCGGGACCAGTCAAGATCACCAGGAGAAATCCAGCCACATGAAGCGGAAGCAGTTAGACGGTCAGTCTGTACCTCAGTACCGAACCCATTATCAATGTCATCCCCAATCATCACCAATGAAGAGGAAATGTCAGAATTTCATGAATTAAACCAAAAAACCTTGAAGAAATAATTACCCAATAAAGCTCCTCCTTTTGCTGTTTTGATATCCTTCCCCCAGTTTCCCTTAAAGTTTTCCTTGTTCATTGGGTCTGATCTGATTCAAATAGTGAACTCATCCCTCCTTTCAGGTATCTTCCCCCAGGCATTAAAAACAGCAGTTGTTAAACCACTGCTAAAAAAGAATAACTTGGACAACACATTAAAGCAGAACTACAGGCCAATCTCAAATCTTCCACTTATCAGTAGATTATTTAAAAAACTGTTTCAGCAGTTAAGTAGCTTCCTAACAATGACCAACCGCTTTGATTTTTTTCAATCTGGTTTCCATGCTCACCACAGCACTGAGACTGCCCTCGTCAAAGTTTTCGATGACATCCGCATAAATACGGACTGTGGTAGAACCACAGTGCTGGTGCTTTTGGACCTCAGTGCAGCATTTGACAATGTTGATCATGATGAACTATTGGAATAACTGGAGAGCTGGGCCGGACTCTCTGGTACAGTACTTGGCTGGTTTGAGTCTTACATAAAGAACAGGGGCATCTTTATTTCAATAGGAAACTGTTCATCAGAATGAACAGAAATTACATGTGGGTTGCCCCAGGGTTCCATCCTGGGGCCCCTCTTATTTAATATCTACATGCTCCCACTAGCCCAGATTATAACAACCAATAAGATTAGCTACCATAACTATGCAGATGATACTCAGTTCTACATTACAATGTCACCAGGTGTCTTTGAACCCATCCAAACCCTAAGTAAATGCGTCGAGCAAATCAATGGATAGATGTGCCATAACTTTCTCCAGCTGAACCGAAACAAAGCTGAAGTAATCACTTTTAGACCTAAAGAGGAACAATCAAGAGTCAGCTACTACTGATCAGGCCCGAAATCAAGGTGTAGTAATAGACTCAGACCTGAACCTCCAGGGTCACATAAAGGCAATAACAAGGTCAGCCTTCTATCACGTGAAGAATTTGTCTAGAATTAGAAGAGGGATGTCACAACAGGACCTCCAAAAAAACTCATCCATGCATTTATCTTTAGTCGGATTGATTACTGCAACAGTATTCTCACAGGTCTGCCTAAAAAGTCAATTAGACAGCTGCAGCTGATCCAGAACGCTGCTGCTCATCTCCTCACTAGAACAAGGAAAGTAGAGCACATCACCCCAGTTCTCAAGTCCTTACACTGGCTCCCTGTATCTTAGCACCAAAGTATGTTGAAAATCTACTGTTACTGTACCAACCCCCCAGACCACTCAGGTCCTTTAATTCCAGTCTACTCAGCATCCCTAGAATTAGAACCAAACTTGGAGAAGCAGCATTCAGTTTCTATGCTCCTCTAATCTGGAACAAACTTCCAGACAACTGTTTTTTTAAATCACAACTAAAAACGTATCTGTTTAGAGCTGCCTTTGAGTAATGCTTTAATGTATATGTTTTGTGTGTGCCTCTTCCTTTATTACTGTTTTTACTTTATATGCTTTGTCTGTGTTTTACTATTTTTATTTTATCCCTTAATCATGTAAAGCACCTTGAATTACCCTGTTGTTGAAAGTGTGCTATACTAATAAAATTGGCTTGCCTTGCCTATTAAAATCAGGTAAAGATCCTATGTTTCCTACCAGCTATCGTCCCATATCCCTTATTTATGTTGCTCTTAACATAATCTGCAAAGCCCTCTCAAAAAGGTTAGAGAAAGTAACTCCTCTTTTAATACATCCTGACCATACTGGTTTTATAAAAGGGAGACATTCATCCACAAATTCAGGTAGATTAGTAGATTTATTAGATTATTCTTACTGTAAAAACATTGAAACTAAAATATTATCTTTAGATGCAGAAAAAGCATTTGACAGAGTTAACTGGAAAGTCTTATTTGCAACCTTACATAAATTTGGTTTTGGAAGTTATTTTATAAAATGGTTGAAAATATTATACAGTTCACCAACAGCATGTATCAGGCCTAATAACCAAACATCATCAAGGTTATATCTCCAGAGAGGTACCAGGCAGGGATGTCCACTCTCTCCCTCCCTGTTTGCTATTTTTTACCGAATGTCGGGGTGGATATAGATCTTCTTCTGGGATCAAATCAAATCAAACTTTATTTATAAAGCGCTTTTCATACAAGAAGTTGCATCACAAAGTGCTTTACAGATTAAAATGACCCCACATAAAACCACCTTCCCTTCCCTCCCCCACAGATTTAAAAGCATGGTCACAGTTATACCCCCCAACCCATCTCCCATGCACACACACAGTTAAAAGAAAAAGTAAAAAAGGACATTGGGCCGAGTGTAGATGAACCATGCAAGGAAACGGCATCAGAGGAGCCATCTGCCCCGGCAGCGGTAGATTAACAGCAGCAGCCGAGGCACCGACACAGGGTACCCAGTGGAGGCAAAGGCCAAGACCCCCACCTCCACCCAAGCTCCACCTGGAGAGCAGCCAGGGAGCCACAGCCGACCACCGCTCCCAGGGCAGAGGGCTCCCACAGAGGAAACACTGGAACGGGGATTAAGATAAATTAAAGTATAAAAATAAACAGTAAATTAATGTGCTAAGATTAAATAGTAAAACTGATAAAAATATCATATAAAACATGCAGAGCAATTAAACAAACAGTAATAAATAATAATCAGTTAAAAGCTAGGCTAAAAAGGTGAGTCTTGAGCCTGCTCTTAAAAACATGAACGTTCTCTGCAGCCCTGAGGTCCTCTGGCAGCCTGTTCCAGAGGTGAAGGTCATAAAACTGGAAAGACGCCTCGCCATGCGTGTGTGTCCTGACTTTTGGGGTGACAAGGAGACGGCTGCCAGAGGAGCGCAGAGACCGCGAAGGTTTATATGGTAAAAGCAGTTCAGAGAGATAAGAAAGCCCAAGACCATTAAGACACTTAAAAACCATTAAAAGAACCTTAAAGTCGATCCTGAAATGTACGGGGAGCCAATGCAGTGATTTTAAGACCGGTGTAATGTGCTCCCGCCTCCTGGTCTTCGTCAGGACACGTGCTGCTGAATTTTGTAGTAGTTGTAAAACTGATATACTCTTTTTGGGAAGACCAGAAAGCAGGGCATTACAGTAATCAATTCTACTGGAGATAAAAGCATGCATCAGTGTCTCCGTGTTGGCCCGAGAGAGAATGGGGCGGACTCTGGCGATGTTCTTTAGTTGATAAAAACCTATTTTAGTAATATTTTTTATGTGAGGAATAAAAGTCAGCTCAGAGTCAAAAATCACGCCCAGGTTCTTCACTTGTAAAGAGGGATTAAAAGACAGTGATTGTAGTTTTGGTAAAAGTTTCTCTCTCTGAGCCTCAGGACCGATGACTAAAACTTTAGTTTTGTCCTGGTTGAGCTGGAGAAAGTTTCCTACCATCCAGGATTTGATGTCTAAAATGCAGTTAAAACTGCATCCATTGGCCGTGTGTCATCAGGAGACATGGAGATGTACAGCTGTGTATCATCAGCATAACTGTGAAAGTTGACTCCATGACACTGCCAAGAGGGAGCATATACAGGTTAAAAAGCACTGGGCCTAAAATCGAACCTTGGGGCACACCGCATGTAATCCTATGGACCCTAGAGGAGCAGGTATCTAAACTTACCATAAAAGTCCTGTCTGTGAGATAGGATGTGAACCATTTGTGAACAGCACCAGAGAGGCCAATCTGTTTTAAACGGGTTAAAAGAATAGTGTGGTCTACTGTATCGAAGGCAGCGCTTAGATCCAGTAGAACCAACACTGTCACCCTCTGTGCATCATAGTTTAATCTAAAATCATCTAAAATCTTTAGAAGGGCCGTCTCTGTGCTGTGGTTCACCCTAAAACCAGACTGAAATTTCTCCAGGACATTGTGCTCATTAATAAAATCATTAAGTTGAATTAAAACAACTTTTTCTAAAATTTTGCTCATAAAAGGTAAGTTAGATACCGGTCTAAAATTGTTAAAATCATTAAAATCTAAATTGCTCTTCTTTAACAGGGGCCTCACTTCCGCCCCTTTAAAGGCGGCAGGAAAGACCCCCGTCTGAAGGGAGCAATTCATCATGGTTAAAATCTCATCTCTAAAACATCCATAAAATTGCTTAAAAAAGGAAGTGGGAATTGGGTCCAAAACACATGTGGTGGGCTTCACTGAGGAGAAAACTTTATTAAAGGTCCCAGGTTCTACCAGCACAAAACTTTCCAGCGTTTCCTCTGGTAAAGACACACACTCAGATTTATCTAAAACCATGTTACTCTGAGAAGATAAAATCTTACATCTGATGGTGTCTACCCTCCCTCTGAAGTGGTCTGCGAACTCCTCACAAAGAGTGTTTGAGGGGGTTTTAGGAAATGCAGTAGTAGCTCTGTTAAAAAGTTTATCAATTGTGGAAAAAAGGATTTTGGAATTATTTTTATGTTCCGAGATTATTTTTGGAGAAGTATGAATTTCTTGAATTTCTTACTGCGTTGTTGTATAATTTGAGAAGATCTGTGTATATTTGATGGTTTATTGTGATTTTACTATTCCTCCATTTTCTCTCTGCCGCCCTACAATTTCTCTTCATTTTTCCACGGCATTGCAGCTTTAGATTTTAAACTTTTAACTTGTAGTGGAGCAAGCCGGTCAAGAGTGGACTGAAGCCTTCTGTTAAAATCCTTGACAATAAAATCACAGGGGGCAGGTAAAACAATAGGAGGATTCTTTAAAAAAAATTCCAGAAAACCTGCAGCCACTTCAGGGGTTAGATGGCGCTTCCTGACAGTTCTCACAGAGGTCTCCTGCTGAATAAAACTGGTGATGTTAAAAAACACACAGTAGTGGTCAGAGACTGCCAAGTCAACAACAGAGGACACACGGGTGGACAGGCCATGCGTGATGACCAAGTCCAGGGTGTGTCCTTTGTTGTGAGTCGGCTGCATGACATGTTGGCTAAAATCCATATAAGTCAGGATGTTTAAAAAATCTGTTGATAAAGGATCTAAAAGGTTATCTATATGTAGATTAAAATAACCAGCTAAAATGATCCTTTCAAAGGAGTTGTGCAAAATTGATAAAAACTCTTTTCTTGAATTCTTGAATAAAAAGTGCACTCTTTTTAGGAGGCCTATAAATTGTGACACATAAAATCTGAGGAGTGCTAAAAACATTTGCATTATATTCAAAAGTAAAATAGTTATCAAATAAAACAGGTTTGGCGGAAAGTGTTGATGAACTTATAAAAGCAGTTCCACCTCCCCTCTTACTACTCCTCGTAGAATAAGTGAAGTTAAAATTAGGTGGGGAGGCCTCTGTAAGAACAACAGGGGCATCTGCACTCAGCCAAGTTTCTGTTAAAAATAAACAATGAAGATTATGGTCTAAAATCAGATCATTTATTTTGTTCAGCAGAGAGCGAACATTAGAAAGTGCCATATTAATAGTGATTGGAGATGGAGGGACTGTATGATTTACTGAAAGTGGGGCTTTTGGCAACTTTTTGAGATTATTTGGATTGCATTTGTTCGGTTTATGATTTTTAGTCCGCTCTCTGCTGATAACAGGTATGAATGAGGTAGAACAAGGTCCAAGTCCAGTATGTGAGTTACTGTTAAAATCAGGGGTTGTTTCATAGGAGCAGGGACCCTTTGCACATCGGGATGTGGCGGAGGAATCAGAGAGGGCAGGGGCAGCTTTGGCCAGTGTAGTTGACAGGGGGGGGGGCATGGACATGCCAGGCTCAATGTCAGAGTACGAGTGCCTTGTCTATTTAGATGGAGCCCATCTGGTCCAAACAGGTCCTTCCTGCCCCAAAAAATGTTAAAATTGTCTATAAAACCAATATTGTGAATGGTGGTGATGGAGGAGATCCAAGTATTAAGGGATAAAAGTCTGCTAAAACGGCCAATTCCTCTGCCGATAGTGGGAGTGGGGCCAGAAATAAAAACAGAGACGTGTGTTTTCTAGAAGATTTAAAAGGTGAATAAAATCACGCTTCAGGAGCTAAGACTGCTGTTTATAAATGTCATTGATGCCAGCATGAATCACAACTTTACTCACAGATTTGTGATGATCAATGAGCTGCAGGATCTGTTCGGTAATGTCCGTGACAGTGGCTCCAGGGAAACACAGTGTAAGGGCTCCTCTCCTCCTCATTTTTCTGATAATAAAGTCCCCGATGATTAGTGTGGTGGGCGGCGGGTCTGCAGGCGGATGTTTGCGCTGGGCAGAGGATTGTTCACCATCCAGGACTTGCATTATGCCAGGTGGAGAAGCTTCCCCAGGACTGCAGCGATGATTAATCAGTGCCGAGGGCTCGTTCCGTGGGTTCGGGGTGAAGTGGAGCACTCCTCGGCGGTTTGGTGCGACGTGGGGGGCTGCAGGAGTCCGGCTGTTGCTCCTGCTGCTGGGAGGGATTAGGCGGCGCTCCTACGGAGCTACAGCGACCAGGGGCTGTCAGAGGAGGGAAATCCGCATCCAGGGCGCTGAAATGGTTTGATAGAGGCAGGCAGGTTGGAGGAGAGCGGTGGCGGCTGCTCCAAGCGCCTCCACTGCGGCCGGCCCAACCGTTAACCGGGCCCCCTGGAGCACCGGAGTGGAGCTGATGGGGGCTTTTGGTTTAGCCCACTGCTGGAACCAGCGGTCCTCCTCTGCTGCAGATGTTATGCGGGCGTTTGGCACCCCGAGTCCGCCTGGAGGCCCAGCGATGGATCCTCCCCCCACAGCTTCGCCGGGCTGGCAGGGAATGGTGTCCCCAGCTGTGCACTGCTGGCGGCGGCGAAAGTCCGGCCGAAGATGATGTCCACGTCGCGCTCATGGTCCTGGATTTGGTGGAGTGTTGAGATCCTCTGCTCCATCTCCAGAACCCTCTGGCTAAGTTTTGTGCAGCCATCACACCCAGGACTGCAGGTGAATGGAGGCATGGTGGGGGAGAAGTAATCCGCGCTTCCCACCGATTAAAACGAGCCGGTAAAAAACGTCCTGGTTATTAATAAGTCAGTGTTGTTTAAAAATCCGTTAAAACCAGTCTTTAAAAAGGTTTAAAACCAGTTAAAAACCGTGCTTGATCGGGAGCCGGTCTTGGCGGGCTGACAGATGCTGACGACGCTGGGATGGGGCCGGGGGGACTGTCTTGAGCCACGTGGGGCTTGGTGGTGCTGCAGCCATGGGCCCCGGGGTGGATGTGCCAGGCCCTCCCTCCCTTGGTGGATCTGGGTGAACTGGGGTGCCTATTGGAGTCAGTGGGGAAGCTTGCTCCCTGGGAAGGCATTTTGTCCCCCAGTCCTTCCCTCCCCATCTCTGTACACCTCTGTCCGCACGTTCCATCACTTAACCACTCATGTAGGGCTTTGGGGTGTAGACACATCACTGGTATGCGGGGGAGGGGTTTCCTTCTCCACTACTCCCTGGCAGCCTGGGTCCGATTTTACTGTACAACTTAGACACTTTCACTCATAACATTCTCACGAGACACACATGTAATAATTTTGGGGAGGGCAGACTTTTCGATCAGCTTCACCTCTGGTGCTGGTGCCCACCGTTAAACTGCTTATAGGCACTGAGGGTTTGGGGTGGCGGGTTGGGGGATGTGTGGCTGCCTTCCCCACATCCCACCCATCTGTTTTAAATGCACATTATAACAACACTGCATAAGGTTCTTTTAATGGTTTTTAAATGTCTTAATGGTCTTGGGCCTTCTTCTCTTTCAGAACTGTTTTTACTGTACGAACCTTTGCGGTCTCTGCGCTCCTCTGGCAGCCGTCTCCTTGTCATCCCAAAAGTCAAGACACACACTCATGGCGAGGCGTCTTTTCAGTTTTATGGCCCTCACCTCTGGAACAGGCTGCCTGAGGACCTCAGGGCCACAGGGAATATTCATGTTTTTAAGACCAGGCTCAAGACTCACCGTTTTAGCCTAGCTTTTAATTAATTATTATTTATTAGTATCAGCTTAATTGCTCTGCATGTTTTACCTGATCAAACTTTATCAATGTTTTACACTAAATGGTTCTAAATTTTATCAGTGTTTTACTATTTAATCTCATTCTTATATACTCTTTATTTTCATATTTTTTAATGAAGTGATGAAAATGATTATATTGTATCAGTGTTTTACTATCTAATCTTATCATATTTATTTACTGTTTATTTTTATATTTTAATTTGTTAACTTAGTCCCCGTTCCAGTGTTTCCTCTGTGGGAGCCCTCTGCCCTGGGAGCGGTGGTCGGCTGCAGCTGCCTGGGTGCTCTCCAGGTGGAGCTTGGGTGGAAGTGGGGGTCTTGGCGTTGCCTCCACGGGGCGCCCTGTGTCTGTGCCTCGGTTGCTGCTGTTGATGTACTGCTGCCTGTGCAGATGGCTCCTCTAATGGTGTTTCTTTGCATGGTTCATCTGCACTTGGCCCAATGTCCTTTTTCACTGTTGCTTTTAACTGTGTGTGTGTTTGGGAGTTGGGTTGGGGGGAGGGGGCTATAACTGTGACCATGCTTTTAAATCTGTGGGGGAGGGATGGGAATGTAGTTTTATGTGGGGTCATTTTAATCTGTAAATCACTTTGTGATGCAATTTTGTATGAAAAGCGCTTTATAAATAAAGTTTGATTGATTGATTGAACACTCATCAACACCATTCTTGAGCGAGAAGAGGGAGGCTAGGGGTCTTTCCACACCCCTGTTTACTATTGGCCATCAGGGGTTGGGGTCTGGGAGGAGAAACAAGAGGTCTGGTTGGGGTCTGGGCTGGTGGGCTGCTTTGCCGCTGTGTGGGCTTTGGCGGTCTGCTTGTCTCCATCCTAGAGGGTAGGGGGACCACCTCCTGGCTCCGGGGCTGGTTGCTCTGCTGGGGTATCAGTACCTGGACCTGGGAGTATAGAGTGTGTATGGGGAGTATAAGTGGGTGTACATCGTCCTTTCTTGTGTGTCTTGGTGTGCAGGTAAGAGTGTATGTGTGTAAGAGGGAGGGAACATACGACTGTGTCTGTGTGTTCCTGTGTGTCTGTGTGTTCCTGTGTATCCATCAGGTTGGGTCTTGGGCTGCCTTCTGTCCTAGCGAATCTCAGGACCCCCACCAAATGAGGGGGCCTATTTTCCCCCTGTCACTCCCTGCCGGTGACTGATGCCTCTGCCTGCTGGTGCGTTGGTGGCTCTTGGTGTCCGTTGCTTTGTGCTTGGGGGGCATGCCGGTTCATCCCTGGTGCCTGCATGGACGGGCTTGGGTGGACCAGGGTATTGGTCGGCCGCTGTGCCAGGGTGCCTCTTTGGGAGGCGCTGGTTTGGGCATTGTGTGGTGGTAGCTGTCGGGTGGCTCGGCAGGGGTCAGGTCCGGTGTCTCCACCTGACCTCCTGTTCTGTATGTTTCATGCTTGGTCATGGATTTGATTGACCTTGGTTGGATGCTTGGTGCTCTGCGGTGTGCGGGAGTGAGATTTGGGAGCTGGGTGAGCTTGGTGTCCTGGTGCTGGCTGGTCTTGGCCTGGAGATGCTGTCTGTCCGCTGGGGCTGTTAGTGTGGTGCCCCGCCATGGGGCGGTGGGGCCATTGGGATGTTGGCTGTGGGGATTGGACTGGGGTGGCGATGGAACAAGTCAGCCATCAGCTGGCCATGGCCCCCGAGGCCTGGTGGCGGGGGGTCCCTGCTGGAGGGTGGGGTGTTCTCGGGCCTCGGCCTCCGGGCCCATCGCTGGATCCGCCCTGGCATAGCCGGTTGCCAGCGGAGCCTGTGGGCTTGTCGCTGCCCACTGTTGTGATTGCATTTCCCATAAGATGAACTGAACAGACTTTTGGATGTCTGGGAGCTATTTCAAAGATGGACTGCACAGACCACATTTCCCAGCAATCCTTGCAGTGACCCCCAACACACTCCTATTGGTCCGTGACCACCCACAGTGACATCAGCGATGACATCACGGCCAAAGGGGGCTATAAGAGTAGTCGCGCCCATTTTTAATTGTTCTCCAGCTGGAAGTTCTTGGATGAACTACTGCTGAACAGAGGACATCTCACCGGTGAAGATTCTCTTTTGTTCTGAACCGCTGGACCGGGGAAGAACTCGCTTCGAAGTGCTCATACGGTTTGTGTATCTCGTGTGAGCTATATCAGAACTGTTCCCAGACAGTTCGTTAGACGTCGACCTACAGGCCATCCAGCCTGCCTTTGGGGCACACGGTCCTTAAAATCCTGTACAGGTTTTTTTTATAACTCTTCCTTTTCTTGCTTAACTACGGACACAATTCACTCTCCTCCTAGTGGACTGGACCTCCTTCAAGGCAAAGTAGGACTGAACCGGTTCATTTATACTAATAATGTGTCTGGGCATAGATAAACAGAGAAAATAGAGTTTTAACGAGTTAGATCTCGTCAGTGTTGGTTAAAGTGTTTTTAAGCGCTGTACCTGTTTGCTCATTTTTGCGTCGGCGCACGTATAAGTCTGAGCTGTGAAATTGCTGTCTTTGAAACTGTCTGTTTTATCCTGAGCAGTTCACGCCTTTCTTTTTTTCCTTCCTCTTGTTTTCCCTCTCTCTCTCTCTCCCTCTCTCTCCCTCCCTGATAACTCCATCGGCAGTCGGGCTCGGTCCGGCCTGCGTTAGCTGGTCTTAGCTGAAAAGTTTAACTCCATTGTCTTTAGTCTGTCACTAAAGCAGAGGCCTACCACATGGACGCTTCCCCCATGTGCTCCTTTAGCCAAAGCTAGTTTTATGATTCTTTCTTAGGCTCCATGTGCTCTCCTCCATCTTGGCACAGAGCTGAGATTTATGACTTTGTCTCCTAGGCTATCTGTGATTTGAGAACCCTGGAGTGAGCCCCCCCCCCCTCCTTTTCTGACCCGAACCTCAGCTGTCTCACTGATTTCATTTCATGTTAATTGTGTTTAATGTTCACCTATTATTATTGTCTAAGATCTGTAGTAATTTTTGCATGCTTTAGAATAGATGGGATTTTCTATTTCCTAAATAAAGTCCCCTTATCTTAAAGAGAAGTTGTCTGGGATTACTTGGAGTGATGCATACAATTAATGTCCACAGCGTTAGAATTTATTCCTTCATCTATTGTTTAATTATCTGAGACTGAACAATTTGGCTATATATATATAAATGTTCCTGGAATCCAACAGGATGGTGCCCCTAAACTTGGTAATTTTTACATAAAATCATTAATTATTTTATTAATAATTGCCCTAAGCAATTATTAATAATTATTCATAGCCAAATCCTACCTATCTGCGGCACAACACCACCCCCCGAGCCCTTGCATTGTAGCTGCAGGATGTGCCCCCAGGGCTCTCCTCTCTCCTCTCTTGGGGGGTCTGGTCAGCCTTGTTTTGGTCTACCTGGGGCTCGTTTTTTTTTTGGATGTCTATGGATCGGATCTCCTTCGATCCAGAACGCTGCTGCTCACGTCCTCACTAGAACCAGGAAAGTAGAGCACATTACCACAGTTCTAAAGTCCTTACACTGGCTCCCTATGGCTCAGAGAATAGACTTCAAAATACTTTTACTGGTTTATAAATCATTGAATGACTTAGCACCAAAGTATGTTGAAGATTTGCTGCCACTATACCAACTCCCCAGACCACTCAGGTCCTCTAATTCCAGTCGACTCAGCATCCCTAGAATTAGAACCAAACATGGAGAAGCAGCTTTCAGTTTCTATGCTCCACTTATCTGGAACAAACTTTCAGAAGACTTAAAAGTTGCTGAAACACCGAGTTCTTTTAAATCAAAGCTAAAAATCTATCGGTTTAAAACTACCTTTGAGTAATGTTTGAATGTATCATATGACTTGTGTGTCTTAATTCAATTCAAAGCACTTTATTTGTCCCCAAGGGGCAATTTATGTTGTAAAGTCCCTTGAAATGCCTTGTTGTTGAAAGTGTGCTATACAAATAAAATAGCATTTCCTTGCTTCGCCCTAGGGATGCTGCGTAGACTGGAATTAGAGGACCTGAGTGGTCTGGAGGGCTGGTATAATGACAACAGAAGTAATTATTTTCTTTCTGTTTTGTTATCTCTGTTTGACTCTGTCAAAGTGTGTCAAATTATCAAGTCGTATTACAAAAATTCATAGCTATTGAAAGGCACTATGTGAAAACAGGATTCTTTGACATTAGCATCTCTTCATGTAAAAAAATCACTCTTAATTTTAATATTTGTATGCTTGTTCCTAAAACTCTTTGAATTCTTCCGCTATGATGTTTGGTCTCCTGCCTGTTGAAGATGAAATCTGTGTTAAGGTATGCAGAGTGTGTAATGAACACAATGTAAACAAAATAGTTCACTTCATAATAGGTCTTTTACAAAAACGTAAGTAATTGTAATACCTTTCTGTCCCACCACTGAACCGATTGAGGACAATTGTTTAAATGAATTTCGTGCACTTGATTTAATTAAAAAGCATATCTTAGCCATTTAATAGTAGCAGATGTGTTAAAGTGGAGGAGTTTAAGTATCTGGGGGTCTTGTTCACGAATGAGGGAAAAATGGAGCGGGAGATCGATAGACGGATTGGTGGGGCATCTGCAGTTATGCGGGCGCTCTACCGGTCTGTCATGGTGAAGAGAGAGCTGAGCCAAAAGGCGAAGCTCTCGATTTACCGGTCGATCTACGTTCCTACCCAAATCTATGGTCACGAACTCTGGGTGGTGACCGAAAGAACGAGATCACGGATACAAGCGGCTGAAATGAGTTTCCTCCGCAGAGTGTCTGGGCTCTCCCTTAGAGATAGGGTGAGAAGCTCAGTCATCCGAATGGGGCTCAGAGTAGAGCCGCTGCTTCTCCACATCGAGAGGAGTCAGTTGAGGTTGCTCGGGCATCTGGTCAGGATGCATCCTGGACGCCTCCCTGGTGAGGTGTTTCAGGCACGTCTCACCGGGAGGAGGCCCAGGGGAAGGCCCAGGACACGCTGGAAGGACTATGTTTCTCGGCTGGCCTGGGAGGGCCTTGGGGTTCCTCCCGAGGAGCTGGAACAAGTGGCTGGGGAGAGGGAAGTCTGGGTCTCTTTGCTTAGGCTGCTGCCCCCGCGACCCGACCCCGGATAAGCGGAAGAAAATGGATGGATGGATGGGTGGAGATATGTTTTAAAGGCTGCTAGACAGGGCAAGAAAAATGTGTTACTGAGTTGTGTTAACCTGTTGTGGGATCAATCTATGATACTTACTCAAAATAAGCAAAAGACTGTCGTCACCGTTCACAACGAGACAGTCAGGACATTTAGTGCGAAGTAAAGTACCTTTCCAATTGACACCAGTGAAATGCACCTGATGAACAGCTTTTAAACATTTGGTAAAATGCAATGTCAATCACTAATTCATAAAAACTAAGAAAAAAACTTGATTTAGATGGATGGATGGATGGATGGATGGATGGATGGATGGATGGATGGATGGATGGATGGATGGATGGATGGATGGATGGATGGATGGATGGATGGATGGATGGATGGATGGATGGATAGATAGATAGATAGATAGATAGATAGATAGATAGATAGATAGATAGATAGATAGATAGATAGATAGATAGATAGATAGATAGATAGATAGATAGATAGATAGATAGATAGATAGATAGATAGATAGATTACTTACTGTTAGGATTGGCAAGCGATGTCCCATTAAAGATGGCCTGTACAGTCCGATTTTCACAAATTCCATGCCTGCAAGTCATTTATGAATAGGACATAATGAGCAACAGGACACAAAGACAGATCTCCTTCACCAAGCAGAGTAACTCTTGGGTTACACAGTTTGCAAAAATTTAAGTAGAGTTACGCCTGCATTTAATTTATTTATCTCTATTTCCCCAAAAAATTTTGAGATGGCCGAACAGCCCTTGCAAGTATGTAACGCTTGACAAAGAAAAGCTAAAACTTTAAATACTGATTATTGCTTGTGGGCTCAGATAAGGTGTATTATGACTTGAAACATCAATTTTTCATTCAAAGAAAGAAGGAGCGCCTGATAATGCCAAAACCAACCCAAGGACAGATGAGTTGTTGGCTACGACACCAGCAAGCCTAACCTGCCTTGAGGAAAAGGGCACTGTAAGCGCTGATGGTACTTCAGAAATACTGAAGGAACTCAAACTATTTCAAACTGAAACAGCAGAAAACTTTGGTGTGCTGAGGAAGAAGGTGAGCAACATACAGCTGAACTTCTAAGAATTAAACGAGGGTGAATGACACCGAACAGAAGATTGTGGCCAGTGAGGACAGTTGTCCTTGGCACAACACTGTAACATGGATCTGACTAAAGTGCTGCTTCATCTGATGCGTAAACAAAAGTACCTTAAGGCGAAGTGTGAGGGTCTGGAAGGCCGTTCACGGATAAAAAATATAAGAATTTACTCTATACCAAAAAAAACAGAAGGCAGCAACAGTAGCTAAGCCTGGCCTGGGCATTCCAGGCTCTCGCCCCGAACATTTCTCCTCAACCCCCTAATGTTTTTCTTCACCCCAGAAGGAATAAGTTTAGCCTACATTAACTGAACAACCCTATGACATTAACGAAGAAGGTAGTTTTGTAATTTCCTGGCTTTGGTGAATGCAACAGAGGCACGACGTTGTGACAGATCAGAGAGGAGTTGTGCTAGGAACCTTCCGTGTCTTATTGGCTGACAGCCGGGTGTTTAATTTAATCCTTAGAGCGGTCCTGACAGAAAATGGACATGACGGTTTTTGACAGAAAAAAGGGACAATTCTTTAGTTGCGACGGCTGGTAGTGGGCGGCAAAACTCTGGGCCAACACATAAAACAGGTAAACAAACAATTCATATACTTTATGTCTTCAGATTATATGAACATTAGGCAGATCCAGGCAGTGTTTGTGAAAACACATCAGTCGGTCAAAATCTTCTGACATTTTGAAACGTCTCCCCTTTGATCTGTGTTTCACTATGGCTCCTCATCGCCCCAGAGTGCAGCTCATTGCAAGCTTTCTCCCGCCCTGTAACTTACTGCTTGCTCTTAGCAGCACCAGAACTTTCTGCACAAAGCTCCAAAACCAGATACTTTTGTTAGAGTTTGACTTAATAACGGTACTTATTAATGTAGGTCTGACCCGCAGTGTTTAACCCTAAAGTGAGTCTAATTCAGTACGTTATAATTAAAATGGTTATAGGTAATAATGCTTGAATAATAATGCTTATATAAGCCTAAAAGTACTTCATTAAGGCCACATCCATTCGAAGCCGGTGCGTTCCTTATCTGATAATTTTTTTTCCTCGTTCTAAAACAAAATTCCGTAAACACGGCGTCGTCTCAAGAAATATCTGCGTCCACACGAAACCACTGAAACCGACTGAAAATGGTGTAGTATATATGCCAGACCGGTATGGAGCGCTGTAATTCCGCCACAGAGATACACTATACACGGAGAAGAAGACTTTGAGCATGCGCATAACCTTGCGCGCTGTATACGAACCAAGAAGAATAAATTCATAACAAAGCAATACATTTTGCTGTAATAAAGCTAGTAGGCTTAGTAGCTTCTGCAGCACGAATAAAATCATGTAGTCCGCCATTATTGTTGTTGCAGTTACGTGTGACACAGCCGAAACGTGATGTGATGACATCATCGTTTCAGAAAATATACGGATTCGCTGTACACACGAAACCGCAAGGGCGTCGTTTTCAGATTTATCCACTTTGGGACCCGGTTTCAAAAAATTGCAGTTTCAGTCTCCGAAAACGCCGGATCCGTGTGGACGAAACACTAATACGATAAAATATGTATACGTATACAGCAAAACGGGTCTCCGTGTGGACGGGCCCTGAGTCTGCTGACAGGGTAGTATCTAGGAAGTTTTTAAAGAGGGCTAAATGGGGGCCAGTGATGATCTTGGGGTGTCACATTAAAATAAAAGCAGGGCTGTAATACAAAGTGGACGGGGCTTAGACTGAGTGACAGACACCAGAATCACAACATGGGGGTTTAAAGATTGATGTAAATATAAATACTTAAAATCCATAAATAATTCTAACTAATTAAAGCTGTTTCTCTGTCTTATCATTCATTAGACTATTATCTACACAAGAAGTGATAATGTAGGCATCTTCATAAATACAGAATAGAAGGAGCTGTTTCAGAATTCAGGGAAGAATTAAAATCACTGATTAATCAAAGACTGATTTAACATTTTGACCGATGATTGTCTGGGAGGAAACAAATCAGAGTATATTAGAATAAAATGGACTACAGCACTGATTAAATTAACAGTTTTTGTTTTGTTTTGAATGCAAAGACTGCTGTCTTGACTGGGACTGAGCTGCCTTGGCGGAGGTATGTGCTCTCTGAGTGCTTTTTTAGTTAAAACCATATAATTGAGCCAATTTCCCCCAAAAAATGACACTTGAATGCTAATCATGTTGCAAAGGTCAGTTCCTTTTATGATTACCTTTTGATAACATCTATTAAGATAAAAGAAATCTGATATTATATTTGGTTTACAGATGACCTAGACAGGTCAGAGAATGAAGAAAAGAGCAGCAGACACAGAGTTCCACCATGCAACCTGACCATAATTAACTTTCGTGCTTGTCAGGGAAAGAAAAAATGAAAATAATTGTTACCTTTTGACTAATTTTATCATCCCATACAGATTTTAGAGATCTTCTTTACATTGTCACATTAAAGTTTGAAAATAAATACATTTTGAAGTACATATCACTGTATTTGGCTTTAAACAATGTGCCACAATGCTCAAGAAAGCTTTAATTAAAAGCCTTTTTCACTGTGTAGGTTTCTCCAGATTTGAGTGTGTGGGCTCAGCCCCCATTGTTTCCAGGTCCAGGAAACTATGGAGGACCGAAACTGACATGATTAAAAATAAAAGCTGAAATATGTATATTTTGTTTTTACTTTCCTTATACATTCATTTTCGTCAAAAAAATATTTTCCTTTTTCCTTATACATGCATTCCTTGTTTTTACATTCCCTCATTTCCTCTTTTTGCTTTACCTTATGCATTTCTTCCTCATTATGCAAATGAGGAGGGCTGCCCTTCTTGGTTGAGCTTCTCTACTATTGGTCAATAAACAGGAAGGAGCAGTATCCATGTGCAGATTGATTGTGCATGCCTGTGCTTTTGACTTCAGTTTAGCAACCAAAGTAATAATAATAATACATTTTATTTAATAGCGCCTTTCAGGACATGCACGGTTGCTTCACAAGATAAAAACACAATAAAATCCAGTAGAATAAATAAGATAAATAAAAACAACATGGAAATAGTAAAGTAAATTGTAAAGAGAAATCATAAGTTATAGGCAGTTTTAAGCAGATGAGTTTTGAGTCTGGATTTGAAAAGGGGGAAGATGTCAATGTTTCTGATGTCTGTGGGGAATGAGTTCCAGAGACGAGGTGCAGAGCGACTAAAAGCTCTGCTCCCTATGGGGCTGAGCTCCCAACAGCCGCCTCCTTCAAAAAGAAGTACAGTTATGGAGGGAGCGCAAAGACGGTCTGTGTCGGAGTTTTTTAAGAGAAGCTGCAAATAGACTGGAGGAATTGGAGGGCGGCAAGTTATCAGCTAGGTAGAGTTTTGTAATTTTGTCGAAGAGTTTATTTATATTGTAATCTCATTAGCATCCCCTGGTTCTACTCCACGAGCCCAAGGACCCACATTTAGTCAAAGGAGCAGCACAAGTAAGTGTTTTCCCCCTCCTTGCCTTTGTTTTATATGCAAACATTTCTTCTTGTTTTAATGTTTGTAAGTCAACAGCCTATGTGCAGTTTTATAGTGTTTTTCTAAATTTTAACGCTTAAAGGGGGGGTATTATGCAAAATGGTCTTTCTGAAGCTTAATATAATAATATTCTCATGGCCTCAGATAATGGATCTCAGTGCTGCTTTTGACACAGTCGATCATAATATTCTCTTGGAAAAGGCTTAAACATGTTGCAGGGATCAAAGGAACAGCACTAGGCTGGTTTAAATCATATTTGTCTGATAGATTCCAGTTTGTTCATCTAAATGATAAATCTTCTTCACTCTCAAGGGTTACTTGTGGAGTTCCACAGGGCTCTGTGCTTGGACCAATTCTGTTCACCATATATATGCTCCCAATTGGTAGAATCATTAGACAGCATGGGATAAATTTCCACAGCTATGCCGATGATACACAACTATATTTATCCATAAATCCTGATGAACCCAGTCAGTTAGGTAGATTACAGGCATGTCTGGAAGACATAAAAACATGGATGACCCTAAACTTTTTGCTTTTAAATTCTGACAAAACAGAAGTTGCTGTCTTTGGACCAGAAGTTGTTAAACAGAAACTGATTAGTCAATCACTTCATCTGGATGGCATTAAATTGGCCCCCAGTAATAACGTAAAGAACCTCGGCGTTATTTTTGACCGAGACTTGACATTTAAATCCCATATTAAACAGGTTTCTAGGATTTCTTTCTTTCACCTCCGGAATATTGCTAAAATTAGAAACATCCTGTCCAGGAGTGATGCTGAGAAACTAGTCCATGCATTTGTTACCTCAAGGCTGGACTACTGTAATTCTTTACTATCAGGAAGTCCACAAAATGCCATTAAAAGCCTTCAGTTGATCCAAAATGCGGCAGCAAGAGTTCTGATGAATATTAAAAAGAGAGATCACATTTCTCCTGTTTTAGCTTCCCTCCATTGGCTCCCTGTTAAATCCAGAATATAATTTAAGATTATTCTTCTTACATACAAAGCCCTTAATAATCAAGCTCCATCATACATCAGAGATCTAATTGTTCCCTATGTTCCTAACAGAGCCCTTCGCTCTCAGACTGCAGGTTTACTTGTAGTTCCTAGGATTTCTAAAAGTAGAATGGGAGGCAGATCTTTTAATTATCAGGCTCCTCTCCTGTGGAACCAGCTCCCAGCTTTAGTCCGTGAGGCAGACACTCTGTTTACTTTTAAGGCCAGGCTTAAAACTTTCCTTTTTGATAAAGCTTATAGTTAGAGTGGCTTAGGTCATCCTGAGCTATCTCTGTAGTTATGCTGCTATAGGCTTAGACTGCTGGAGGACAGACTTACCAATTTTCTTCACTCTGCTACTTCCTTTTCTCCTACGACTCTCCAGTTGTATTACAGTACATTCTGTTATGTCGACTGTTAACTTTGTTTTCTCTCAGTGTTTTTCTCTCCATTGAAGATATACCTGGTTCCGGTATCCTGCTTGGCTGGAATGCTCTGTTGGACAGGGGGCATCGACTGGGATGATCCTCCCAGTAACTGAACATCCACTGTGTCCTGTTATCAACTTTTTACTTTCTGTAACATAGAAAGTTCTCTTATATCAGATCTACTGTTCCTTCTGTGTTACTGCTCCCATTGGCATACTTTTTTTGCAAGTGTAGACTGTTATATTTGTAGCTTTGGTCAGAAAACACGATTGTGCAGGTTGCGTGCAGTAACAGCTACAAGGGAAGCTGTTGGTGCCACACTTAACTTTGCTGGAGCACCCCATCTGATCTTTATTCAGCCGATCCAGGAAAACTGCCTGTTTATTCTAATAAAGCTTAAAGGATGGTCCAGGAAGAGCTCATTCAGGTTAATCCTGCATGAAAAACTACAAATAACTACACAATAATTTATCCTAATGTCAATTTTTGCTATTTGTTTTTCAATAGTCATTTTAAATTGTTCAAAGTAAGCTTTATGTTCATATCTTTAAAAAACTGTAATAATAATGTAACTGTTAAAAGGCTATATGCAACTTTTTCCCCAAAATAAACGTAACAATAGCCTTTTTATTTGACCATTTATGACTCAATCATCTCCTGATGAGAATACTGACACCTTGTCAGCTCACAGTGGGTGCACCTATAAGCCTATATCCAATGTTTTCTATTTTCTGTCTGCGGATGTGACGTCAAGCGCGTTCATGTTAAATGTTTCAGATCACTCTGCCACCACCGCTAGTCAGCACTCGCAAGCAGTTAAATGGATAGTGCGAATAAACAGAAGAGACCCAGGACAACTTTGACACCAATAGCAACTCCACGTAAGACTAAAAAAGTTAAACCCCTGACAAGTGCCCAAAATGATACAAGATTGAGAGCGTCCAGCGCACGAGCGCGCGCTGCGAGAGCGAGCAGAAAGGAAGAGCAGTTCCGTTTTTGGCCACGTGGGGTTAGTCGCGAGTTTAAATTTCTGAAAATTGCATATAGCCCTTTTAATAAAATGACTTGATATTTACTATTTACAGTCGATCCATCCGGTCTCTCCTCTCCTCTCCTCTCCTCTCCTCTCCTCTCCTCTCCTCTCCTCTCCTCTCCTCTCCTCTCCTCTCCTCTCCTCTCCTCTCCTCTCCTCTCCTCTCCTCAGCCTCCTGTTGCTGCTTCATGCCCTAAACAAGAAATCAAAAAACAGTTTATAAGAGCAACACAAAAACTTTTAGGAAAATCTATATTTATTAACACGATCAGTAATAAATTATGTATTGATGCACTGCTGCACATGCACATTTAGTACTTTTTCATAAAAATTAAAAAAAATCTCATTTGTTTTTGGCCAACAAAGGGTGACATTCCCCTCCAGATCCACCAGAATTGTCCTCATGAAATAAATAGAAAATAAATGAAGATGAGGAACATGGCAACTGTGTTAATTAACACAAGCGATCAGGTACTGAGATAACAGGTTCTGTAGTTTATGAGGCTTAATACAACTCCTCTAAGCATTAGGTGTGTAACTGGATTTTTCCCCGGTAAAGTAATTTCTCCTAAAAAGAGTTGTCTTTTTGCTTTATTTGCAAAAACCGAAATTAGCTGTATGTAAGCGGGCCATTACACAGAGAACCATTAAACCAACATACGAGCTTGTTTAAGAGCGTTGGTTTACAAATAATATTAAAATACATGTCTACACCAACAACAAAACCCAAACAACACAACCGCTTTAAGTTTTTAATTTTTGTACCGCCAGATTTTAATATACTTAGATTTAAAACTGTACTCCCGTCCCGCTTCGCCTCCCGCTCCGTCTGCCATTGTTGCTGGAACAAAAATCTCCCATTAGGCACGCAATGCATTCTGGGATATGGAGAGCGTTGAAGGATACACCGGACCCATCCTTCAAATCGGGGAAAAGAAGGACGTGGGCCGCATTTGAAGGATCCTTTGAATGTGGACACCTTTCGTCGCGGCGCTGTGACATGGCATCCTTCAAATGAGTGCAGACCCTGAATTTGCACAAATCTGCCTTTGTTCTCCCACTTTTAAAAAGTGGAGACCCTTCTATCTTAGATAATTACCATCCAATCTCCAGATTATCTGTCCTGGCTAGGTAAGGCAAGGCAAGGCAATTTTATTTGCATAGCACACTTTCGACAGCAGGGTAATTCAAGGTGCTTTACATGATTTGATGATAAAAAAAAAAAACAATGGAAATTAAAAGTAAAAGAAACACACAATACACATGATACACAATAGAGTAAGAGAAAGATCAATAAAGCAAGAGAGCATGATCACATTTCATACATATGACATCAATCATTTAATCGAAGGCAATTATAAACAAATGGGCTTTTAGTCTCGATTTAAAGCAGTTCAGAGTTTCAGCAGCTCTACACTCGTCAGGAAGTCTGTTCCAGATTAGAGGAGCATAGAAACTGAAAGCTGCTTCTCAATGTTTAGTTCTGAGTCTAGGGATGTTTAGTAGGCTAGAGTTGGAGGACCTGAGTGGTCTTGGGGGTTGGTACCGTGACAACAGGTCTTCAACATATTTTGGTGCTAAGCCATGTAATGATTTATAAACCAGTAGGAGTATTTTGAAGTCCATTCTCTTAGCTACAGGGAGCCAGTGTAAGGACTTTAGAACTGGGGGGATGTGCTCTACTTTCCTGGTTCTAGTGAGGAACACGAGCAGCAGCGTTCTGGATCAGCTGCAGCTGTCTGATTGACTTTTTAGGCAGACCTGTGAAGATGCTGTTGCAGTAATCAATCCGACTAAAGATGAACACATGGATGAGTTTTTCTTGGTCCTGTTGTAACATCAGTCCTTTAATTCTAGAAATGTTCTTCAGGTGATAGAAGGCTGACCTTGTTATTGCCTTTATGTGACCCTGGAGGTTCAGGTCTGAGTCCATTACTACACCTAGGTTTTGTGCCTGATCAGTAGTTTCTAGCTGTATTAACTGAAGCTGTGTGCTGACTCTTGAATTTTCCTCTTTGGGTCCAAAAATAATTACTTCAGTTTTCTTTCTATTCAGCTGGAGAAAGTTATGGCACATTCAACCATTTATTTGGTCAATGCATTGATTTAGGGTTTGAATGGGTTCAGAGTCACCTGGTGACATTGTAATGTAAAGCTGAGTGTCATCCGCGTAGTTATGGTAGCTAATCTTATTGGTTGCTATAATCTTGCCTAATAGGAGCATATAGATATTAAATAAGAGGGGCTCCAGGATGGAGCCCTGGGGCACCCCACATGTGATTTCTGTTCGTTCTGATGAAAAGTTTCCTATTAAAACATAGAAGTCCCTGTTCTTTAGGTAAGACTCAAACCAGCCAAGTAGTGTACCAGACCCAGCTCTCCAGTCGTTCCAATAATATATCATGATCAACAGGGTCAAATGCTGCACTGAGTTCTAACAGAACCAGCACTGTGGTTCTACCACAGTCTGTATTTATGCGGATGTCATTGAATACTTTGACGAGGGCAGTCTCTGTGCTTTGGTGAGCGCGGAAACCAGACTGAAAAACATCAAAACGGTTTGTCATTGTTATGAAGCTATTTAACTGCTGAAACACAGCTTTTTCAATAATCTTACTGATGAATGGAAGATTAGAGATCGGCCTGCAGTTCTGCATTAACGTGTTGTCCAGATTTTTCTTCTTTAGTAGTGGGTTAATAACTGCTGTTTTTAAAGCTAAACTATTTGAATATCTTATAAATGAGCAATTAAAGCAGTTTTTCCTGACAACTGCATTTTAAGTCCTACTCAGTCTGGTTTCCGACAAGGAAATAGTACTATTACGGCTGTAACCTCTGCTGTAAATGATATTATTAATGCTTCGGATAACAAAAAATCTTGAGCTGCTCTATTAATTGACTTGTTCAAAGCATTTGACACCGTCGACCATCATCTCCTTCTCCAAAGAATGCAAAGTATAAGTAACACAGTGCTAAATTGGTTTTTGAATTAGCTGAGTGATAGATCCCAATGTGTGACATTAGATAACTGTACCTCATCCTTGCTAGAAGTAAAAACGGGTGTCCCTCAAGGATCAGTGTTAGGTCCTGTTTAATCTTCTCTTTATATAAATAATTTGGGTATGAATTTGAACCAAGCTAAAGCTCATTTTTATGCAGATGACACTATCTTGTATACCACTGATAGGTCATTGAAAGAAGCAATTCATAATTTACAGTCTGCATTTAGTCAGGTACAAAAATCTCTGGTAGAATTAAAATTGGTACTAAATGCTAAAAAAACAAAATCAATGCTCTTTACACATTCACATTCCTTTAGAGACTTTACTATTTCAACACAAAATCGTACTCCAATAGAGAGTAACTTCCTACAAATACCTAGGTATTTGGTTGGATGAAAAACTGTCTTTTGGGGCCTTTTAAAAAAACTCAGACACAAGTTAGGTTTTTATTTTAGATTAAAGAAGTGTTTTCCTTATTCAGCAAGGAAAAGGTTGGTGCAGAGCACGCTCTTATTAGTGTTGGATTACGGTGACCTAATTTATATGGACTCCTCTTCATCTTTACTAAAAAAACTAGATGTATTGTACCACTCAGTCTTGCGTTTCATTACTGGTGCAGGGGCCAGGACTCACCACTGCATTCTGTATGAAAATGTACAGTGGTCCTACCGCTACCTTAGAAAGAAATTTCATCTATTAATTTTCATTGCCAAAGCTCTAATGAGTAAATTACCTCTATATTTCAATCTTATTCCCGTATAACAGTGTTTACAGGAAAAGGTCGTCAGAAAAGATATTATTAGTTACACCATCAACAAGAACAGAACTTGGAAAAACAGCTTTCTCATCTTATGCAACAAAAATCTGGAATGAACTTTAAAACACCCTAAATCTAGAATCAATTCCACCTTTAAATACTATTAAAAACCTTTTAAAGTCAACTCTGACAGAACAGTGTACTTGCTTTCAATTAAGTGCTTTTTATTGATGTCCGTATTAGCTTAAATTAAGTGTAATATATTGTTTGTGTTTTAGTATGTTTAATGTAAGTACTGAGATCAGTGGCGTTGTATGTAATTTTTGTCCTGTCTATATATGTACTCTTTTTTTACTTTTTGCCGCCAGTCTTGGCCAGGACTCCCTGGGAGAAGAGTTATTGTAACTCAATGTTACTTTTCCTGGTTAAATAAAGGTTTAATAATAACTAAAATAAGAGGAGCTGCAGCCGCCACCTTCAAAAAGAAGAAATAGAAGCTGCATAGTGCGTGTTGTTCAGTTAGATGTGTGAGAATCTCTTTCTTTTGTTTGTACTGGGCTGATGATAAAAGTTTTGATCGTTGTATGAATCGTTACTCGTGTTGTCAACATTTGCTGTCCCTGAAAAAAAAAATTAGGCCTGGATGTATCGCTTTGCTGATAAAAAATAAGCCAAGGTTTTCTTTTTTTTTAAGGTAAGACAAGCGGAGAGTACAACAGCTGCAACGTGAGCAAGATAGACTGTGAGACATCCTCAATCAGGATGAATATTAAAAAGGAAACCCTCATTAGACTTCTTCTGCAATCCTCTGGGACATCTCTGGTACGACTTCACTTCCTATCAAACAAGTCCAAAAGCACAGGCATGCACAATCAATCTGCACATGGATCCTGCTCCTTCCTCTTTATTAACCAACAGTAGAGGAGCTGGACCAAGAAGGGCAGCCCTCCTCATTTGCATAATGAGGCAGAAATGCATAAGGTAAAGTAAAAAAAAGAGACAAGGAAATGTAAAAACAAGGAATGCATGTATAAGGAAAAGGAAAAGAAAATATATAAATTTCTTGATGAAAATGCACGTATAAGGAAAACGGAAAGCAAAATATAAACATTTCTTTGCAAAAGTGCACGTATTAGGAAAAGGAGAAACAAAATGTATAAATTTCTACTTTTATTTTTAATTATGTCAGTTTTGGTCCTCCATAGAAAACGCCCCTGGGCAGCAATATGATTGAGTGAAGCTTATTTGTGAGCAGCTTCATATCAGGGAAGAGATTTACATTGAAGGGCCGCAACGCGCCGCAGCAACAGATGTCTCAACGGGACGTGCCGCAAACCTTACCAGATCTATCATCGTTTCTTTCCGCAGTTTTAAGGAGAAACAAGTGCTACGTGCTGCATGGTCTCTAAAGGACATTCAGATCAAGGATCAAAGTATATATTCTGACGAGGATTACACCACCTAAATTTTTAAGGAGCAAGCAAAATACAGGAGCGCAAGGAAACAACTCCATGCGGTTTCTGCAGGATGGAAAGACTAACATTTTTGAAAACCCACGAGAAGCAGCGGAGGGTCTAAAGGATTTCGGCGTAACGATGGAAGTCCGAAGAAAGGAGACGGATTTGGACTCCGCGCTGCAGGATGGCATTCCCCACGTAGTGGATCAAACGCGCTCCCGCTGGGGAAATGACAGTCAGCGTTGAATCTCTACGACTTTCCTTGGATAGTTATGAAAACAATAAGACAGACGACGAATAAGGTTGTGATGAATGAAAATAAAGTGTCTGTAATTTGTGGGGACTTCAATATAAATATCTTAAATGTGTTTAATCATACTAGTAGTTCAGATTTCATGGATTTAATGTATAGAGGAGGCCTTTATCCTACCATTACCATGCCTAGCTGAATAACCCCCAGCTGTGCCACATTAATTGATAACATTTTTGTAAATATACTGGAAAAAACGTTGTCTTTTGATAAATGATATAACTAATCATTTACCAATATTTGTAACTCAGTTCTGTAAAGTAAAAATAAACAAAGAAAAGTGCAGTAAAGTTAACCGGTTAAGAACTGAGGAAAGACTAAATCAATTTAAGGAGGATCTTATGAAAGAGCACTGGGGCAATGTTTATAGATTATAATGTTTAAGATTATTCCCCTTTTTATATCTGGTGATAGGCATAGTCTCACAAATTATAGGCCTTTATCTTTGCTTTCCCAATTTTCAAAAATTCTGGAGAGAGTTTTGTTAAAAAATTAGATTATTTTCTTGAAAAACCTTCTTTGATACACGATATTCAGTTTGGGTTTTGAAGCACCCGCTCAACAGCTATGGCTTTAATGAAAATCACAGAGGACATTAATGCATAATTGGAAAACAAGTCATACAGTGAGTGGGTTTTTATTTACCTTAAAAAAGCCTTTGACACTCTAGATCATGGCATATTGATATCTAAATTACAGACATATAGAATTAGAGGTGTATTATTAAACTGTATTATTATTTACTTATATATAGACAATATTTAGAGTATATAGACCACGAATCTAAGTTGGAAACAATACAGTGTGGAGTCCCTCAAGGCTCTGTGCTGGTGCCTAAACTTTGTACTTTATAAATTAATGCCCTCTGTGATCAATCAAAGATTTTACGTTTTGTTCGGGAAAGGACTTTAAAAACATTAATGAATATTATTGAACAAGAAATGGTCCTAATTCATAAATGGTTTAATAAAAATAACTTGTCGTTAAACCTAAGTGTAAAAAAAAATCTGTTCTTTACAACTCAAAAATGCCTTAAAAATATAAATTTTATTTTAAATGCAATAACTAATGAGAGAGTGTCAGAATTTAGGTTTTTAGGAGTAATCATTGATGAAAACTTTAAATGGATGTCACACATATCTTATGTAAGAAATAAAATTTGTAAAAACATTGCTGTTTTGAGTAAAGTAAAACTTATGTTAAATTACAAGGCAATGAGAATCCTATATTGTTTCTTTTATTTAGCCATATATTATGTATTGTTTGGAGGTATGGAGTTATTCTTATATTACTAATTTAATGTCCTTATTTATTTAGTAAAAAAGGGCTTTAAGAATAATTAATGGAGATGTTCTAAGACAACATACTACAGGACTGTTTCTGAGGTCAGGACTACTCAAATTGAAGGACTTGGTTTCTTTACAAACTTTATTAGTTGTCTATAAAGCAAAACACTGCCTGTTAGCGCATGGACTGCAAACCCTTTTTCCTGTAAATTGTGAGACAAATAGAAGAAATAATGATTTTAAACAATCTTTTGCTGGAAATACCCTCAAACAAATGTGCCTCCACGGTATTAATTTCATTCTGTAGATTTAACTAAATGTGTTTAGCGTAATCAGTTCTATAATCTATAGATGCTGCTACAAATTCCACTGTAAATCACAGCCAGAGTACATGTAAGAAAAATAAAAACCACACTGCAAGTATATTCACACATTCCTATTTTATTTACAGTGCAGATAAACATGTCAACACCAGGCAGCTCTGTTTAAGGAGCGTGCTATTTCGCCCAGCACTCCAAGGAAGGCTTGGTTGAAGGCCACGTTCTTTGCCAGCTCTTCTCTTCTCAGGGCCACTTCCTGCTCTCTTGCCTCCCGTGCATCATTGATTAGCCGACAAAGGTGATTTTCACGCTGGGCCTGGTTCTTCTCATCTCATTCAACTTTATCAATGTTTTACACTAAATGATTCTAAATTGTATCAGTGTTAAAATGTTATTATTTGACTATTTAATCTCATACTTATTTACTCTTTATTTTCACATTTTTCAATGATGTGATGAATATGATTATATTTTATCAGTGTTTTACTATCTAATCTTATCACATTTATTTGCTGTTTATTTTTATATTTTAATTTGTTATCTTAGTCCCGGTTCCAGTGTTTTCTCTGTCGGAGCCCACTGCCCTGGGAGCGGTGGTCGGCTGCAGCTGCCTGGGTGCTCTCCAGGTGGAGCTTGGGTGGAGGTGGGGATCTTGGCCTTGCCTCCACTGGGCGCCCTGTGTCTGTGCCTCGGTTGCTGCTGTTGATGTACTGCTGCTGGTGCAGATGGCTCCTCTGATGGTGTTTCGTTGCATCGTTTCATCTGCACTCGGCCCAATGTCCATTTTCACTGTTGCTTTTAACTGTGTGTGCGCATGGAAGTTGGGTTGGGGGGAGGGGGTATAACTGTGACCATGCTTTTAAATATGTGGGGGAGGGATGGGAATGTAGTTTTATGTGGGATCATTTTAATCTGTAAAGCACGTTGTGATGCAATTTTGTATGAAAAGCGCTTTATAAATAAAGTTTGATTGATTGAGTGATCCACTTCTTGCAGCACTTCAACTGTGTTGTCAGTGGAGACCCTCTTCCTCTTACCTAAGAAAAAAAAGGAGCCGAAAAAAAGATTAAATTATTGGACCCTCAAAACGAGTGCTTCAGTGTTTGTGAGCTAAACGCTGTGATTCTGGTGGTACTGATTTTAATGCTAAGCTTGCAGTCCACTTAACAACATGCATTTACAAATTTAATGTAGAGGAATAAAAATTTAAATCTCCCCTACTGTCTTAACATTTACGTGAGAGCAAGCATATATACACAACATTAAACCTACACAGCGTACCAAAAAGTTAAAGCCTGAATGTATTGCTCTATGGGTAACTGATGAAAAAAAATGTACACGGAACATACCACGGCCAAAGGGGTGCTGCGTCGCAGAGTCTGCGGTGCTGGGCTGAGAGGACGGTCTGGCCGGCGTGGAGGCCGCTGATGGTCCGGGGGTGGAGTCCGGACTCGAAGAGCTTGGGGAGTCAAGGTGTTGAATCCCCTCGGCCGTCAGAACAGAGTCTGGAAGAATAAAATAAAACCTTAGCACACAAAGGTCTATAGTTACAGAGCAAAGACTAAACAAAGAATAACTTCAGCATTCCTGCTAACTGTTCTCCATTGTCTTCATGGAGGGAATCATGGCGTCAGCAGTTCAGTGTGTTTACCACAAATGCGACCAGCTGCTTAACATATGCTTAAAGTTAAACATAGAAACTAACCTACCGTCATCAGTAAATGTATTAAGCAGGGCAATGGCTGTGTCCAGGGGAGTTTCTCTACCATTACTGGCCGGTCGTACCCTCTCCACATTTTTCTGCTAGACCTGCTCCTGCCGTTGTAGTCCTTAATGGTGCGGTAATCTGACATTAATCTCTTTAATTTCTCTCTGCACTGCTTTGGTGAATGCTGGTAGCCGTGAGAGGCCATAAGCCGACACCTCCTTAAACACCTTCTGATTTCTTGTAGCTCCATCCAGCGCCCCCTGAATCTTGTCCTCAGCCAACAAGCACAGAAAGGCCTGTACTTCAGCATTGGACCATGGGATTGTTTTCGCTGACTCCATTTGTTACTACTGGATATGCGAAACAGCTGCGGTAGCGAGAGTTTTAAAAATGGTGGGTCTGCATGTTGTTAAACATAGGTCATCCTGCGCAACTAGTGACTCCACCCTCTAGCCAATCAGTGGCCGACAGCCGTCTGACGTCGCTTTTTAGTCCCTGCTTGGCCCTGTTGGAACCGCAGCGAAGCTGGTACTAAAAATGGGATCGGCTTGGCCCGACTACCCGACTTCTGCGAGTGGAAAAACAATGGAACCAGGGCTGAGTAGGTACTAGTGGAAAAACGCCTTAACGGTAACCTTTGTTACTGTGGTCCCAGCTCTCTTCAGGTCATTGACCAGTTCCCCCCTTGAAGTCCTGGGCTGTTTCCTCACCGTTCTCAAGATCATATGTACCCAGAGATGGGGACTCGAGTTTGAGACTCCGACTCGAGTGCGACTTAAGTCGCACACACAGTGACTTCAGACTTGAATTGAGACTCATCCTCAAAAGACTTCAGACTCACTCGGACTCGAGCTGCAGGACTCGTGAACAATGTTTATTTTTAGGAAACAGCGGATGAGCTCGCTGTTATTCCCCTCCCTCCTTTACCCATAACCTGCTCACGTCAGTGTTTCCCACACATAGACAAATCTGTGGTGGTGCGCCACAGATTAAATTCCGACCGCGACAGATTCAAGACCGACCAAAAAAAAAAAATCAACACCGACCATCACATATTGCGTTTCGTTTTTCTTTTTTACGCTATTTAAAACACGCAGCGTATTCCCTGCTCTCTCTTCGTCTCTGTCACTCACGAGTCTCTCGCTCTCTCTCTCGCTCACTCACACACACACACACACAGCCCCTCCCCTCCGTGCACAGCATGTCTGTCTGGATCACCTGTGGAGGCGTGGCCTATTTGGTGCAGAGAAGACGGCTGGCGAAAGGTTGGTATCCTGTGAACACTTTTAGCACACAATCACAGATTAAAAACTGCTATAAAATATTTTATATTCTGAATACAATAGTTTAAAGGACAACTAAACACCAAATTAACTTTTTGTAGCTTATAAACTGCATAAATATGCTTCTTATACTTCTCTCTACATGTCCTGGTCACTTTTTTGACATTTGAGTGCAAATTAGATAAAATCTCACTTTTGAGCCTAAAACCGTCTGTGTGGCGCCATCTGTGCATTTTCGGTTGCACTACATTTGAATTTCATTCCTGTCCTCCCCATTTGCTCAGAAGTTTGTGTGACGTGATTCGGAGGTGTGTGACGTCCGTCGCTCTGCCGCTTGGGGTATAAAAGCAGTCAAGTGTCGCACACGCCCCGTAGCGAGTTGGAGTTGGAATACTGAGTGAGCGTTTTACATCGATTTTCAGGTTAGCAAGTTATCATTAGCATAGTATTTAGTTAGTTCTTTAGCGTAGCTGGGTTTCGCTAAGAAGCTCCTTTTGAAGAGCGAGGCTGTCCCCACCCTTGGTCTTCCACAACTAAGGAAGGAGTTACCGGCACTGCTGCCCAGCGAACCCGGAGATTTCAGGCGCCAATCTGAGGTGAGTGAGCAAAAATAATGACTAAAACAACTTATAATGATGCTTTGGCGCTTATAATAGCAATCTTTGTAGCTGCAGTGTTAGAAACATTTGGTAAAGAGCTGTAGACTTGTCACCTTTTGGCGGAAAACGCTGTGTTGATCTTGAAAAAGGTCATCCACGTAAATCGCGCATATCTAATAAAACATATTTGTAGGGGCACTGTGTGGGAGACCCGGTGCCGTGCTCACAACAGCGCTAATAACAATGAATGTTGTATGCACCAAAGGCGCCTTTTCAGCGCCAAAACAGCCCTGTTCCAGCTCCAGGGCTTGGGGCGCTGACTGCGCCTCTAGACCGGCTTCAACATCCCCCTGCCCCGCGCGGGAACTGCACGGGTCCGCGGAACGAGTCAGCGCTGTAATGCTGAGTTTAGCGCAGTCTGCTAACGGTTTTGTCGTTCAGTCTGTTAGCTAGTGGAGAGTCCGAATAACTTTTGCCTTGAGTTTATAATGTCGTAAGATAACACAATCTCCAGGGGATGAGTGTGACTGGCGTTTTGTTTTTATCACGTCCACGTAGCTGTCATTCACGGCGCCAATGCCAATGTGTCAATCACAGCCCAACTGTAAACCCCCCTGCTTGTCCCCAGTGACGGTTAGTCCGCCGAGCAACGGCCCTTTTAGATATCATTTTCAAATTTTCTTGTGGGCGGAGTA
The DNA here is from genome assembly GCA_963556495.2 of Valencia hispanica. NCBI lineage: Eukaryota > Metazoa > Chordata > Actinopteri > Cyprinodontiformes > Valenciidae > Valencia > Valencia hispanica. The sequence goes on along the minus strand of OY747708.1, from coordinate 8,917,017 downwards.
AGGCTGGGCACTGGTGTTTAGTTGCTCTTTAAGTGTGTTGATGTTACTGTAGGTCCCGACCCTTAGCAAACAATCCATTGCGCCTTCTTTAGAAAGTTAACTATAGTCGCAAGTTTGCAGTAAAATATAGGGTGTTAAAATTAATGTAATACAGTCTGTGTAACAAATTCTTAACTTTTTTTTAACTTATTAACCTTTAGGAATCAGGATATCCCTTTAGGAATCCTTGGTCTGTACTGTACTATGTGTTCATGCTACAAGGCAAAATACAGATATTAATTTAAGAGTAAAGCATTCTTGGTGTTTTGGCCATGTTGCAAAACTAATTATATATCAAAATCAAAGCTGATACTGTATGCTAATCGATAAAGGAGTCATAATAACATATTACATGCTTTCAATTCCTTATATATAGCTATGCAGTGTTGGATGGGTCGCTGTAGATGATGATGCAACACTTATAACCGGAGACTTAATATAATAAAGAGACTTGAGACTTGACTTGGACTGTAGCTCAGAGACTTGGATCTTGACTTGGACTCTAGCTCAGAGACTTGAGACTTGACTTGGACTGTAGCTCAGAGACTTGGATCTTGACTTGGACTCTAGCTCAAAGACTTGAGACTCGACTTGGACTGTAGCTCAGAGACTTGAGACTCGACTTGGACTCTAGCTCAGAGACTTGAGACTTGACTTGGACTGTAGCTCAGAGACTTGGATCTTGACTTGGACTTTAGCTCAAAGACTTGTGAGCATCTCTGTATGTACCGCACAAGGTGAGTTCTTGCATGGAGCCCCAGGTTGAGGGAGATCATCAGTGATCCTGTATTTATTCAATTTTCTAATAATTGCTCCAACAGATGATCTTTTCTTATCAAGCTGTTTGTCTGTTCTAGATTGGCTCATCCCAGTCTTGCGCAGGTGTACAATATTGTCCCTCGTGTCTTTGGACAGCTCTCTGGTCTTGGCCATGGTGGAGGTTGGAGTCTGATTGTTTGAAGGTGTGGACAGGTGTCTTTTATACAGATTACAAGTTCATACAGGTGCCATTAATACAGAAACCGAGTGGAGGATAGAAGAGCTTCTTAAAGAAGGAAGTAACAGCTATATGAGGGCCAGAATTCTTTCTTGGTTGTAGGTGCTAAATACGTATTTTGTGCAATATTATGCAAAGACATTCTTTAAAAATCATACAATGTGATTTCCTGGATTTTTTTAAATATTCTGTCTCTCACATTTGAAATGTACCTATGATGAAAATTACAGACCTCTCTCATTGACTGTATAAATAAGACCTCTCTCCTTTTGTTAAAGGGGCTATATGCAATTTTCTGAAATTTAAACTCGCGACTGACCCCATGTGGCCAAAAACGGAACTGCTCTTCCTTTCTGCTCGCTCTTGCAGCGCCGGTCGCTCTCAATCTTCTATTTTTTTCGGGCACTTGTCAGGGGTTTAACTTTCTTAGTCTTATGTGGAGTTACTGTTGGTGTCAGAGTTGTCCTTGGTCTCTTCTGTGTATTTGCACAATCCATTGAACTGCTTGCGAGTGCTGAAGAGCAATGGTGGCAGAGTGATCTGAAACATTTAACATGAACGCGCTTGACGTCACATCCGCAGACAGCGCGGGAAAATCGGACCCGACAGAAAATAGAAAAAATTGGATACAGGCTTATAGGTGCACCCACTGTGAGCTGACATTGTGTCAATATGCTCATCAGGAGATGTTTGAGTCATAAATGGACAAATAAAATGGCTATTGTTACGTTTATTTTGGGGAAAAAGTTGCATATAGCCTCTTTTAGTGGGATAACTTGCACAATTAGTGGCTGCCAAATACTTTTTTGCCCCACTGTAAGTGATCAGATTCCAATGAGTACCTGATATACAACAAGGATATTATTTAATATTGAAATGTAATGTTTTTATATGGTCACGCTACAATTTTCTGTTGTAAATTTTGACTGGCGGAGTCAAAAGAATTGGCTCTTAATCTATCTTTTTCAATTTTTAAAATATAAGTGATCAGATTCCAATGAGTACCTGATATACAACAAGGATATTATTTAAAATTGAAATGTAATGTTTTTATATGGTCACGCTACAATTTTCTGTTGTATATTTTGACTGGCGGAGTCAAAAGAATTGGATCTTAATCTATCTTTTTAAATTTTTAAAATAATGACATATTCAGTAGTATTTAATTTTCATTTATTTTAATTAATATTCAATCTGAACAGACTGAACAGAGAATCGACATCATGCCATCACATATTGAGCAGATTAATAGGCTACATTTATTAATTGTGAACATTTTACCTGCTGTGGCCTGAACGCTCATGTAGGATCGAAGTTTTCCATTTATACTCTTATCTTCATATTATTAGCTTCCATAGATCTTCTCACATGAAATAAAGAAGAGGAGATTGTTTTGACGCGTTGAGATGGCTTGGTTGCAACGCCAACGGTAAAACAACCGTGTTGCTCTGCCATAGCTCATTTATTTTTTACATTCAGCTTCACCTTTTCAAAATAAAATCACTTCCTGTCTAAATCTACCGAAGCCTAAAAGTTGGCAAAGTAATTCGGATCAAATTCTGACTAATAAAGAAAATTAAAGAGAAGCATAAATATGTTTCAAAAGTCAAAATATCAGACTTAAACTATATTTCAATATAAATTAAGCTTACACTCAGCATGGAGCTGAAAGCTCTCCACCTGTCTGTAATGGAGGCTGAATCCATGCTCAGTTGCCACACTGGAGACTGGGAGGTTTTGAAATCAGGGAACATTTCTCTAATTGATGTGATCAGAATTCGTAAAGACTCTCTCGATGGCAGCTTTTCTGATTGCTTTAGCGGGAGGAAATCCCCGCATGCGCTCCTTTTGCATCAGTGGTTAAGCTGCAGCGACCTGCAAGTCTGAGATGATGCTCACCTCAGGGTTTCAAATATGGAACTTTTTTCAGCAACCCCTGATAAAGTTTTACTCCTGTATTTTTGAATATTCCTTAACAGAGGATGGAGAAAAAGAAGAGAAGAAGAGAGAGAAAGAATAAGGACAGACAGGGGAAGGCAACAGGTTGGTTTAATAATAGGTAGAAACAGCCATTTAATACCAAGTGTTTACTTTTTTTATTGATAAAGTGCCTTATCAAGATTAGCAATTTATTTAAAGCTATTAGATAATACTGGGATGTGGACTCTCCACTCAAGTTTGTTTGGATTGAACATTTAAAATGAATGAAAATTAGATACTGCTGAATATGTCGTTATTATCTATTATCATTTTTAAAAATTGATGAGTAAAGATTGATTATGACAAGATTTTTTTGACCCCGTCAATAAAAATGTCAGACAACAGAAATTTGTAGCGCAACTTTTAAGGGCGCTGTACTTTAAATAAATTAAAATTGTGTCCCAATAAATTAAATATATTCTTTGGAAAATATCAATATTTTTTCACTTAGAATGAGCTGTGGCAGGTTATTGCACCAGTTGGCAAATTTACTTTTTGTTCTGACTTGTGCTTTTAATTGAGATGTAACACAATGTGCGGTATTATTTCACGTATCATGGGACCCAACTCACATAAGGGAAAGGCTGGGACACTCTCCTTTCACTAAGCGGTCTGAGATTGGCATGTTGTCTTTTACTTCTGTATCTCATCTATGGGATGCTCTGCTTCTTTCATCTCTTCATCCTTTTCCCCTTCCTCATACCTCAGATCATCTTTGCCCTCCATAATCTCATAATTTTACTATTGCTCTTTTTCTTCTTTATCCACCTTGTCATGGCTCTGATCCTCCGTGCCTGCTACCTAATTACTTCCGCAGCTGCTTAACCTGTTTCTCTCACATTAGATTTTTTGCTGCTGGCTGCTGAAGGAGGAGCAGCCTCTTCTGATCTCTCCCAATCTCTCGCCTTATTGTCTTTTCTTTTCCTAATTTTCTTTTCATAGATTTTTTCTTTGTTACTTTATATACCCTTTAGAGTTACTGTATTAGACCTGATCTCTTTTTTGGATTATTCTTTGAAAAACTGTGGGATTAACAAAATTGTGTTTTGCTCAGCTGAGGACTTTGACTAACTGCTCCAGAGAAAGGACGAAATGGAGATAATGATACTTCGCGTTGAACTGAATATGGAAGTAAACACTGGATTTGAAAATTAGACAACTTTACCGATGACTACATGCAGGGAGTAAGAACCTGACAGCCCGGTGTTAACCCGGTCTGTTGGTTATTTTGAATGTTGGACCAGGTTAACATGGAAAGATATTGAGTCCAGTTAAACAAACAAACAAAGCCAACGCAACTTCAGTTCTGGAATACAGCCTCTGCCGGTTTATTAGTTTACATACCTTCTCTGAGCAGGACAGAGCATTGATGACATACAGTTCTGTCGTCTTCAAAAACCCCAGCAAGACTCCCCGGCCCGCCCCAGACTAGACTCTTTTTCCTCTTATTAACACAAAGATTTCTACACCTAGTTCGTGCGTCATATTGACGCAGATTTTTCCCGTCATCTTATGAACGCATTCTGAGAGAACATGTTCTGATAGCCAAGTTGATAATTTATCTTGTCAGACTGACCCGACCTGAATAAACACGCAAATTCCTTCACGTAGCATTTGATAAGAACATTTTCGACATTCATCATTTACCACAACAGGTCCAACAGTCTTGCACAGAAGCCACAGAACAACACTACTTCCTCAGTCAAAAGGCGCTTCATAGGTAGAATATCCCATTCACAGTTTGATGAACACTGGCCAGCTTTAAAGCACGCTGAAACTTCAACACCTGCTCTCAGAAAGAAGAAAAAAAAACAAAGAAATTCCAACCGAAAACAAGAGATTACTCTCTCCCCATGCGCTTATCTTTAGTCGGATTGATTACTGCAACAGCGTTCTCACAGGTCTGCCTAAAAAGTCAATCAGACAGCTGCAGCTGATCCACAACGCTGCTGCTCGTGTCCTCACTAGAACCAGGAAAGTAGACCACATCACCCCAGTTCTAAAGTCCTTACACTGGCTCCCTGTAGCTCAGAGAATAGATTTCAAAATACTTTTACTGGTTTATAAATCATTGAATGGCTTAGCACCAAAGTATATTGAAGATCTGCTGTTACTATACCAACCCACCAGAACACTCAGGTCCTCGAATTCCAGGCTACTCAGCATCCATAGAAATAGAACCAAACATGGAGAAGCAGCTTTTAAGTTTCTATGCTCCTCTAATCTGGAACAAACTTCCAGAAAACTGCAAAGCTGCTGAAACACTGAGTTCTTTTAAATCACAACTAAAATCGTATCTGTTTAGAGCTACTTTTGAGTAATATTTTGATGTATCATGTTTTGTGTATGTTTCTTGCTGTTTTTACATTGAATGCTTTGTAATCTCTTGATGTATCTGTGTATGCTTCTTGCTTTATTGCTGTTTTTACTTTATGTGATTTGTCTGTGTTTTACTGCAATTTTTATTTTACCTCTTAATCATGTAAAGCACCTTGAGTCACCTTGTTAGTGAAAGTGTGCTATACAAATAAAATTGCCTTGCCTTGCCTTTCACCTATTCGAACAAGGTCATGCTGTAACAGTCACTTATTTGTCACTTTTGCTGCCACACGGTGGCCCCTCTTTGCATTTCTATTTTCAGTAGGTCTTCTTTATTTGTTTTATTTCCTTACTCCTTTGAGTCATGGACTTGGCCGTGTGTACACGGACTGCTGTGCTCTTTCCAGTAATGAGTGGTAAAGCTGGCATCTATATTTGCTTTTGTTAATAAATAAGTACTTCGTGGAAATCTGCAAGTAGCTGCTCAGTCTATGACAAGTATTTCTCCCGCTGGCACCACCACGCGTTATAACTGCCGCCCGAACCTCTTTTTCTCTGGTCCTCAGTCAAGTTTTTGAACTTACTAAAGGGTCAATTACCTCACGTAGGTTTTTTTTCAGTGCTCCCAATGGTCTTACAGACACCTGGACAACTTTCCCCGGTCAGCGCGGCAGCCTCTGTTCACGCGAGACCCAACTCATTTCTGGATGCTACAGCGAGTACGGCTCTGTCTTCCTGATAAACAAGTTAGCTCCTCGACGCAAGCTCGGACTGCAGTTCTGTTATTAGAACTGGAGGAAATTGGATTTGTTTTCTGTTGATGCTTTCAATCTTACGGGGCTAAAAGCTACAATTTCGTGACGAATGTGAACAGCGAGGGAGTCTATTCACCCACTTTGAGGTGAACGGATTTACCCACACGGCTTATCACCCTCAGACCAATGCCACCGAACGTGTCAACCAGACTCTAAAGAAGAAGCAATCTGTGCCTACGTAGGTGACAAACACACTTAATGGGACAGGTACCTTCCGCAGATGTGTTTTGCGCTACATACCGCATCGCATGACAGTACTGCACTGAGTCCCTCAATGATGCTTTATGGTTGTGAGTTGGACACCTCACTTGACCTTATCACACAACTGTCCAGTGATGGTGTTGATCAACCTGATGTACCTTACCCTGAGATTCTCAGAACCTCCTTAAAGGAAGCTCATGACCATGTCAGAGCAGCGCTTGACAATAGTCATGACAGATGGAAACACTACTATGACCGGAGACGTCGTCCTGCCACTTATAGTGTTGGTGACCTTGTCATGCACCCCAGGTTGGACGCTCCGTCTAACTTTATTGCAAAACTTGCACCACTGTTTGAGGGACCATTATGTGTGTCACAGAGACTCAGTGATGTTAACTACTGAATCATTTGGGTAACTCTGGTGTCGATGCTGGTGTTTATCATGTTGTCAACATGCAGCTGTTCCATACTGGGGTCTCTCTCACTTCTAATGGACTGTTGGCCTGCCGGATGTTGACTCGGATACTGAAGTGGACTTTGTTCTTGATGGTTCCTCACCCAACTCTGGCCTGAACCTGGTTCCTTCTGAACGTTACAACCTCAGGCCCAGGCTTTACCCCAGAATCACTTATGGTTGGGATACCAAGCGATGGACTAATGACTTTCATACTGCCAAACTTGATCCGAAGTGAAATGTCCTTTGGTTAATTTTATTTCATTCTGCATTGTTGCGCTTCAATCTAGTGTAACGGCAGGAAAATAGTTTATTTGTTGTGCCCAGCCCATATTTTTTGTTTATAGAGGGTTCTGGTTCTCCTCTCTGGTTTTGAAAAAAAAACAGGAGAAAAATCAAAAATCCAGTGTACCTAATTTTGCATTAGATATCAGGCCACTTTCATGTTGTATGGTCTTTGCTCTGTCTGCATACCCCTCTTTGCAGCACGCTCTATGTATGGGATGCTGCTTGAGGTTTTCGTGATGTATTTAGCTGTGCACAGCTGGGGACAGTCTTTTTTCACCAGGGAGAACTATGTAACAGTCACTAATTTGCCACTGTTGCGGCAGTGTGGTGTGTCGCCAAACGGTGGTGCCTCTTTGCTTTTCTATTGTCAGTAGGTCTTCTTTTTTGTTTTACTTCCTTACTCCCTTGAGTCATGGACTTGGCCGTGTGTACACGGACTGCTGGGCTCTCTCCAGTACTGAATGGTAAAGGTGGCACCTATATTGACTGTTATTGATAAATAAGTACTTTGTGGAAATCTCTGCTCATTTTGCTATCCGGCAGCACAAGTCTACGAATAGTATTTCTCCCCCCCGCACCACCGTGCGTTACAATGCACATGGGCTATGGGCCTGCTAACGGTAACCACCATGAAAACATTGTGATAAATGCTTGCAAGGAATAATTCACAAAAAGTTTCAGCTGCGGATTGTGTTGGGTTGTGGATGTCAATCTTTTTGTGGACTATTTTATTGGAGGACATTATTTGGACCCTTGTGGATGTAAAAAAAAAACGTTTTTGTTCGAGATGGGAGATGAGGCTACAAATGGTGAGTCTGTGGTTTGACAAAAGTGCTTGCTGTGTCTACGGATATGATTGTATCCATGACTGGATTCACAAGGATCTTTGAATGATGTATAATATGTACAGTATATGTACATAGAAAGGGTGTCGAGAAAAAAGGCAGATTTACCTGGAGCTGTGCATTGTATACAAGTAAGGTATAAAAGTCATGTTATTAAAAAAGTTCAAACCAATACAGATGATTTCCGATATTACATTTCATTGCCTATATTGACCGATAATAACTGTAGGTCGATGATTTCAGACATCCCTAATTATCTCCCTTACTTCACACGGCAAAGTAAATCATTCTGTGCTGCTTTTGTGAGGATTGTGTGGGTGTGTGTGCTTGCCTCACCTGTTTTCCATCCAAGGGTGCAGATTGGTGATCGTGCTCTTGCAGCTGGTGCCACTCAGCCTGATTGAGGAGGAGCACTCAAAAGGAGAGTGCCAACCTGGAGCAGACACCAGATGGTTAAACCGCGTCGTGTGATAACAAGCCACTTCCTCTGCCTTTCCACCGTCCGCAACTTACTCCACGTAAGATCCTTACCTCCTTGCCTTTTTCCCTCCAGTCACTCTGCGGTCCCGGACCTGCTGGTCGGCCTGCAGCCTGGGCGTCTGCTCCTTCCCGGCATCCTGGGCTTCCTCCTCAAGGTATCTGGCTGAGCTCAGGGTCCCCACTGCCTGTCCACCCTCGCTCTGCTTCCTGGAGACAAACACCCCAAGGTCGGTCCCTCTTCCACGCACCTAGGACCACATCCTCCCCAATCCCTCCTCAGTGGAATCTGCACCAACGGCAAAGTAAGAACCCACAGACTTCAGTTTTTTCCCTCCTGCCAAGCAACATTGAAAGATCACTCACCTCCATCTCTTGTCTCCAGTGGTTGTCCTCCAAGTTCCCCGTGGTTCTGAGTTCCTGTGTTCCTGGACCCTTTGAGCAATAGGGGAAAATAAATTACTTTTGCAAACTTTACCTCCAGTCTCACTGAGTCGTTTGTGTGTCTGCACTAGAGTCCGAAAGCTAAAATCATGACAGCTTTAAACCATAATTAGAGATTAGATATTTCTCAGTGTAAATTTTTAATTCAGTGTTTCCAACTGGACTAGTAGCTGGGGTGGTAATGCATTCTTTTAAGGTTTCAATCCTCGCCCCATGCCACCCCACTAGATACGTCAAGGGCTTATAGACCATGAGGGTCTTTTTGCTAAAAACTACAGACATTTATTCCAATAACTGCCCGTTGGAATATTAAATGCTATTAGGGAACACTGGATTTTTATAAGGAAACCAAATAGACACTTTGTCACCAACCCAACTGAAGGACAATGCATGTAGAGAGCGTCAGATGTACATCAAAAAATATGGTCCAGTCGGCCATCGGCTGGCCATGGCCCCCGCGGCCTGGTGGCTCTTGTCACCTGGTCCCTGGTTGGTTCCCTGCTGGGGAGTGGGGCGCCCCCAGGCCTCTGGGCCCATGGCTGGATCCGCCCTGGTGTAGCCGGTTGCCGGCGGAACCTGGGCCCCCCCAGGCCCCTGGATTGTAGCTGCTGGATGTTCCCCCAGGGCTCTCCTCTGCTCTTCTCTTGGGGGTGCGGTCAGCCCTGCGTTGGTCTGCCTGGGGCTCCTGTGCTCTGGGGGTCCTTTGGGCGTTTATGGCTCCGATCTCGTTCATGTCTGCGTTGATTCCTGGGAGGCGGATCGATGGGTCCTCACACAAGCTATTGAACACTCTTATGGAGAAACCTAATATGCACCAGCATGCTCATACACACATGCAGGTGTGGGGATTCTGGTGTTTACAGATACATTCCTGGGCTTAGGTTACCATTGCTAAATCTTGTAATAGTCTGTACCATGAGCTTTTCAGTGACGCTGTTATTGTATTCATATATCTATTTGTGGGTTGTGGTTGTGTAATTCCCAGTTTGCATTGTTTCATTTGTTCTGTCATTTTTTTCCCTCTTCCTGCTGTCCTGCGGGTGTGGAGGTGGACTGGGATGTTTTCTTTGTTCCCCTTCCTTTCTTCAGCTTACCCTCTTCAGTATCTTCAGCTTACCCTCTCCCTCTTAACTTTTTTCCTACCTCTCTTTATCTTCTTTCGTTCTTCCTTTTTACTTTCTTTCTCTATGTCCCATCCGGGAAAAAAACCCCAGCAATTTCTTATAAAGATTTCTTACACATATATATATCAAGCGGAGCACTATAGCAAAAGCCATAATGTTTCAGTTGTGAAACTAAATCTGTTGTGCTTCTACTTGGTACTCAGATACCAATTGTGAGTACCACACTACCAGACAGGACAAGAGAAAATGGCCAGTGTCATTTGATAGTTTTAAGGGTTGGAGGGTAGTTTTAAGGGTTAAGTGTAAAGCTTTTGTCTACTCCCAAACAGACTGACGGTAAATGTCATGAAGATGACATGAGATTGAATGCCTTTGTGCATTACACTGCACTGCACACAATTTATAATTGTATTTGTGGAAGTGAATATGTTTGGTGGCAAGAATCAAGTTGCTCTTCATAAAGGATGTGGTAAATGACACCCCCCACCTCCCCGATCAGTTTCACATTTCATATAAGCCCCTGCAATGACCAATGCTATTTTTGAATATGGTAATGTTGCAAATATATGTACATGTGTATGCCCACATGCCGTGATCTGAAACTAAGAAGCTAAGAACTTCCTCCAGCTTACAAAAGCCTGAACTACAGGTGTAACAATATGTGTAGACTTGTATTTCCCTTGACAATAAGCACCATGAACAATGGAGAAGTCATTTATATATTGTTGGAGGTCATCATCGCTCTCAGCTGCTTTTTCGGGAACATGTTGGTTTTTTTGGCTTTGTGTAAAACTAAAACCATCCAACTGCCCACCTTCTGCCTTATTGCTTCTCTAGCTGTGGCTGACTTTCTGGTTGGATTTGTTGCCATACCAATGGCTGTGTTGGTGGATGGGCGTCTGGAGGCTTACTTCCACACTTACCTCTTCATCAGCTGTGTTGTCATCCTCTTGACCCTGGTTTCCATCCTGTGTCTGATGGCTATTGCTGTTGATCGTTTTCTGCGGGTCCATATCCCTCTGCGGTAAGCTCAATCTTTTACTTTTAACTGAGCAGATTTAGAATCAAGGGAGGACTCCTTTACATTTTAATCACTGTCTTCTGACTTTCTTTTGTTCCTACCTTAATTCATGTTTTTTTATGTTTTTTTTTTCATTTATGTAATTCTGAATACAAAGTAAGAGCTCAAATCCCAGCATAAGGTTACATACAATCTTTGAGGTCATGAATCTCATATTCATTTTGGGCTTTAAATGATGCATATAAAGCATTCTTTCTTCATTGTGGACAACTGATACAAAAAAAAAAAAATTCAATTAATTTTTAAAACAAGAATTTAGTGCAGAGGTTTCAATTTATGGTGGATTTTCTGTGATCCTCACAGGGCCAACATCATACAAACAAGCTCAAATGCAAAAACATACCCCAACCACATGCTTTCACTAGCTGTCAACAAGCTTCTGTCAATATTCTAGCTTTGGCATGTGTCATAGAAGAAAAATATCTTCCTCTAACAAGGATGAGGCTGCCCGAAAGCAGCCCAAGACAGCTTCTAGCTGTGAATCTCAAAATCCAGACACAGCAATATTCATTCTCAACCCAGGATCATCATTTTGGAACACCCAGTTATGCCCAAGTTTAAACATCCAGTTGTTGATATGAGATTAAGTTGAAGAGATACAATACTCTTCTTTTTCTTTACTATTCTATTCTATTCATGTTTTGCAGTTCACTAATGTCACTCAGCTTCACCTTGGTCACAGTTGGAAACTAAGATTGGTAGCCTCTTTGTGACTCTTCAAAATATACTAAATGCCATTGTAGATTAATCATCCTTCTGTTTGACTGTAAAACCATTCTCAAAAAGACATTTGGTGCTCCACATAGGTATCTTTGCAAGAGTTTAATTACCAGAGCTTGGATATAAAATTTTAAGGTATAAAAGTAATCATAGTACATTTTATATCTCATTGCAAGATTTAGTTAAAACCAAAAATATGTTCTTGTTTAAATGAGAAAGGTCATAACAGTAAAACTGCAGCAAACTGTGTGACATTCGAGTGTCATCTAGAAGAAAGGGTGAGAAGATGGCGAGTCAGAGCGAGACCCACCATGCCTCTGTCAGAGGAAAGTATTTTTATATGGCATTCATATCTAGTCCAAATAGGAAAGTTTCTTATTTGATTGAGATACAAAACTTGTAAATTTTGGGGCATGATTGAAGTTTTTTATGTATGACCATTTCACTGTAATAAAAGAATGGTTCAACTAACTAATTAACAGCCCAAAATCAATCATTTCCATGAAAATTCTGTCCAACACTTGATGTCATTCTTTATAGATACAAACAGACTGTAACCTGGAGACATTCCTATTCTGTGACAGCTACATGCTGGCTCGTTGCAGTACCACTGAGTTTTACTCCTATGCTTGGATGGCACGAAAATCCACCTGACTCTTTTAATTCTACAGTTGTCTGCCGGTTTGTTGGGGTGATTCCGATGTCTTACTTGGTTTACTTGAGTTTTTTTCTCTGTAACCTGATGCCTCTGCTGGTGATGACTGTGTTGTACAGCTATGTTTTCTGCTATATTTAGGGAAACCTGAAAGAGAAACCAGGCAACGGTGCTCGAAATCAGTCACAAAAATACTTACGGAAGGAAAAACAGCTGTCATTGTCTCTGTCTCTGGTTTTGGCCCTGTTTGCCCTGTCTTAGCTCCCTCTTCACATTATGAACATAATTGTTTACTTTCAAGGACCGGATACTGTACCATACACAGCTTTCTATGTTGACATTCTGCTTTCACATGCTAATTCAGCTGTTAACCCAGTGGTGTATGCATTTAAAATAAGAAAGATCAGGACAGCTTATGTGAAGATGTGGAGACAGTTTGTTCTGTGTTCAGCAAAAAATCATGGCTCTCAGGCAAGCCAGACACCAGACAACCCCAGCAGTAACATGAGAAGTGTTGATAATGATGGCTGATCTAACTTTTTGAGTATCTCATTCTTTATTACACATGTCCCTGAACTATGTATTTTATCTTAGGTCTTGAAAGAGCTATATTTTGTTTGGGTCCCTTGTATAATGCTGAACTCTAGCTTTCGTTGTAGCACTATGTTCTTTTTTTATTATCAATTTTTCTGCTCTAGGTGAATTTTGCAAAGTTGTATATACAGACTGAGAGCGTTTTTTTCTTCCTATTTCTAATTATTTCAAGACATAAAACAATGTTAGATGTAGTAGAAACCATTGTCCAGTGCAGTGATTCTCAACCGGTGGGGCACGCCCCTTGGGGGGCGCGGACATGCCCCTGGAGGGACCCCAGTAGGCAAGGCAAGGCAAGGCAATTTTATTTGTATAGCACACTTTCAACAGCAGGGTAATTCAAGGTGCTTTACATGATTTGGTGATTTAAAAAAAAAAAAACTATATAAACCAGTAGGCTACAGGATGGGAGGAAAAAAACTGAAAAAGAAAAATTTGCAATTTTTTTATTTATTATTAAACTACTGTCATAAAAAGTTATAGTTTTGTATATAAATAACTCCTGGATAGAAATTAAAATGTGTTTGGAGTGATTTAAAAAAAATGAAGTTTTAAACAAATTTGATTTGTTTGTCGATCATGTGCGCAAATGCAGGTGATAAGCGGTTTCAGCGAGTCACACTGAAGTTCGCTGGCTCTCCAGGGGGGGCGGGTGTTACTGCGGTTGTATGAGCTGCTTGAGGAGGTGAAGTGGTTTTTGACAGAAATCAAATCAGATCTGGTGAAGAGTCTGGATGACACTATATGTGGCTTGCATCTCTGTCCTATTTGATCTATATTTGACCGCTTGAATGGCCTTAAACTGTCTTTACAAGGCCGCGAAACTTATATTTTGCTCCTTGCAGACAAAGTGCACGCCTTCACTCAAAAACTAGACCTCTATGGCCGCATCAGTCCAGGGAACCCCAGCCTTGTAGACTTTATCACTGATGCAGGCACGTCACACGATTTCTCCTCTCTATTTCAATCAGCGTCTGAGCGCCTGTCAGCAATGAGAAAACTATTTGCAACGTACTTTAAAGAGGATTATCGCTCTTTTGCGTGGGTTCGAGATCCGTTTGTGTGCACAGCAAACGAGCTGTCAATTTAGGGTGACCAACCGTCCTCTTTTCCCCGGACATGTCCACTGTTCATGTGCTGTCCGGGGCATCCGGGAGGATTTAAAGACTGATGAAAATGTCCGGGTGTTTATTGTTTTTCATATAGGACCATACTTAAACTGACTGGTGTGATGCATGCATTATGACAGCCTTTCTCTCATGTAACGTCCTCCCGAGCTGGTTCTGATCCGTTCATTGACGCCACAGACCAGGCTGTGCGCCAAGCTGCGCCGCGCCGCATTGCATGCATTGCGCAGCGCAGCCCAGCGCTGCTCTGCGCCGAGTTGCACCGCACCGCGTTATCCTGCCGAGTTACTGCTGTTTACAAGAAGTCAAAACACAAGCTTCATGCACGAACCACTAAAGATATACTGTCCAGTCGCAACAAATGGGTGGCGAAGTGCACCATTCAAATAGTGTTTCTGTGTGTGACAAAAGTGGCAAATAACCAATAGATAACATGGACACAAAAACTATAAAAAGGCTGAGCAGAGTGAGAGTTCATCTATAAACTGACTGTGGAGGATGAAGATGCAAACTAAAGAGAGTAAGCACTTTTTTAGTGTTTTTTTAGTCTGCAGCTGTTTACTTTTATTTCAGTGAAAAGAAAATAATACTTGTTTTCTCAGAAGATTATTTCAGATATTTCTTCAGTTTTTGTCCGGTGCAATTTAAAGTGTAAAGAGTAACTATTTCCATTTTAATATATTTCCAGAGATTATCAAAATCATTTTCTTCTTGTGAAAGCCTTTTTTGAAGTTTGTTATTTAACTAATCTTTTCTAACCACATTGAGAATGCACACTTTAAATATGTTAAAATCAAAAGTCTTGACCAAGTCCTGAAAGGGTTTCAGTACTGTGCCAGATCGCCTCTTTTTTAGAAATCAAAATATGGTTACCCTATCGATATGCAGGACCAGCATTTTGAAGAGTGACAGTAGACTGAAGGAACTCTTTGGCATCCACAATCTAACATAATCTGCCACTCAAAATCTTGATAATTCCCTTCCTTGGGTGTATTTCTCCTAAGTTTTCATGATAACTACTGTTAACATGCTACAGTGGCTTGCAAAAGTATTCGGCCCCCTTGAACTTTTCCACATTTTGTCACATTACAGCCACAAACATGAATCAATTTTATTGGAATTCCACGTGAAAGACCAATACAAAGTGGTGTACACGTGAGAAGTGGAATGAAAATCATACATGATTCCAAACATTTTTTACAAATAAATAACTGAAAAGTGGGGTGTGCGTAATTATTCTGCCCCCTGAGTCAATACTTTGTAGAACCACCTTTTGCTGCAATTACAGCTGCCAGTCTTTTAGGGTATGTCTCTACCAGCTTTGCACATCTAGAGACTGAAATTATTGCCCATTCTTCTTTGCGCCATGCTTACGAGGAAACTGTCCTTCCTTGGTCAAAGAAAACAGTTAAATGGAACAGACTTACATCACGTGACCGCGGCTGCCCAGGGCCCGCCTTTTGCTTACACGCTCTGTTTACGTCCCGCCCATCGTTATATTTTATACGTATAAGTTTCAATATAGATGTATAACGAGAGTTTTACTTTTTTAATTGTGTATATATTGGTTAAATCAAATGTGAAAGCTAGTTAGTACCTGCTAGCAACCGAAGCTGCAACTTCGAAAATACCGCGATGTATTCTGGGAAATTTTTGACCGAGGGAAGGCATCAAGGAATCTCCCATGTATCCTCGGTCAGTTAGCTAAAAGAAAGACAAACGGAGGACAGACGCCTCGGTAGCATGTGAACATTGGAACACGCCTTGGCGGTCCCTGATGACGTGTCTCCTAGGCAACCGGGGCGGGACCAAGGTATCAAGGCGAGGTTCCTTGGCATTGAGAAACACCCCTGGACTTTGACTGGGCCATTCTAACACATGGATATGTTTTATTTTAAACCATTCCATTGTTGCCCTGGCTTTATGTTTAGGGTCGTTGTCCTGCTGGAAGGTGAACCTCCGCCCCAAGTCTCAAAGTCTTTTGCAGACTCCAAGAGGTTTTCTTCCAAGATTGCCCTGTATATGGCTCCATCCATCTTCCTATCAACTCTGACCAGCTTCCCTGTCCCTGCTGAAGAGAAGCACCCCCAGAGCATGATGCTGCCACCACCATATTTGACAGTGGGGATGGTGTGTTCAGAGTGATGTGCAGTGTTAGTTTTCCGCCACACATAGCGTTTTGCATTTTGGTCTCATCTGACCAGAGCACCTTCTTCCACATGTTTGCTGTGTCCCCCACATGGCTTGTGGCAAACTGCAAACGGGACTTCTTATGGTTTTCCTTTAACAATGGCTTTCTTCTTGCCACTCTTCCATAAAGGCCAACTTTGTGCAGTGCACCACTAATAGTTGTCCTATGGACAGATTCCCCCACCTGAGCTGTAGATCTCTGCAGCTCGTCCAGAGTCACCATGGGCCTCTTGGCTGCATTTCTGATCAGCGCTCTCCTTGTTTGGCCTGTGAGTTTAGGTGGACGGCCTTGTCTTGGTAGGTTTACAGTTGTGCCATACTCCTTCCATTTCTGAATGATCGCTTGAACAGCGCTCTGTGGGATGTTCAAGGCTTGGGAAATCTTTTTGTAGCCTAAGCCTGCTTTAAATTTCTCAATAACTTTATCCCTAACCTGTCTGGTGTGTTCTTTGGACTTCATGGTGTTGTTGCTCCCAACATTCTCTTAGACAACCTCTGAGGCCGTCACAGGGCAGCTGTATTTGTACTGACATTAGATTACACACAGGTGCACTCTATTTAGTCATTAGCACTCATCAGGCAATGTCTATGGGCAACTGACTGCACTCAGACCAAAGGGGACTGAATAATTACGCACACCCAACCTTTCAGTTATTTATTTGTAAAAAATGTTTGGAATCATGTATGATTTTCGTTCCACTTCTCACGTGTACACCACTTTGTATTGGTCTTTCACACGGAATTCCAATAAAATTGATTCATGTTTGTGGCTGTAATGTGACAAAATGTGGAAAAGTTCAAGGGGGCCGAATCCTTTTGCAAGCCACTGTAATTTTAGCCTAAAAATTACACACCACCCTTCTTCTTCTTTGTGATGTTTACTGGCGACTGGCAAATAACAAATTGGTGAATTACCACCACCAACTGGCAGTGCTGAGAAAGTTCAGTTTTTATATGAACTAGTTCTAAGTTCAGTTCAGTGCTTCAAAAATTAACTAGTTCAGTTCATGGTTCATAATTCACATTTTTTGAACTAAGTTCACAGGTTCAAAAATGAACCAGTTCATAGTTCTTTTTTCCCCAAAATGTTGCGGCGAGCCATTTCCCTCAGAATGCTGGCATTTAGTCCACACTTGTACCCAGCTACAGCTTATTACCCCATACAGTATATTCTCAAAAAATATTTTTATTGTTGTTTTTCAGGAATTATTAAACAATTTGAGGTAGGAACCATGCTGGGGTAGGAAACTAAGGCTGTACCTCAAAGTGCAATATTCAAAGTACAAAACCTTTAAACATTAATTAACTTTCGTACATTTTCAATTTCTGTGAGGGTATTTTCTGACTTGTTTGCCAAAAGAAAATTTGTAGAACTTAGGTTATATAGTGCAATAATTAGCCCAAATGAATAATTAATGTTGCAATTCCCCAATTAAGTTCATGAAAGCTGGGCATTCCATTTTTCTTAAAGGCTGCACATCTCCGACAATATACTGCAATTTCAGGTAGTACAGCTGCGGCTGGAAGATGAACATTTGTTTTGCTTTGGTACGTCGTCGCCGTGTCTTTAAATTTTTTTGTGACTTGCACATACCTTGAAAGGCTAGCCAGCCGGCCGAATGCTTTATGTCCATATGCCGTTTCAAGTTTGCCGTTGACGTTGTTGATGTGCGTAGCTTCCTTTGACCCGCCAGCAAAGCTTACACAAAGTGTAAGATTTTTCCCACCTGGGTCATCACTAACCTTTTTTAAAAAATCTTTTAAGATTCCGCTTTATTAGTTGATGCCGAATTACTGCTGCTGCTGCAATCACCGGCATTTGCCCATATACTTTGCAATTTGACACCAGAAGCACACGCAGTGTGACTCGATGACCAGTGTTGCCAGATTTGATCTTTCCCCTTGTTATACCCACCATGGCGTTAGTCGGGCTTTTGTCAGGACGGTTCGAATGAAATCTGGCATCACTTGGAAAAAAATTAACTACGAGAGAGTACCGTTCACAAACGCCACTATAATGTACATCAGACCAAAAGTGAGTGAGCTCAGTTCACCTTCATAAAAAATATGAACGAGTTCATTAACAACACTGCCAACTGGTATGGAGCGTGGACCAGAATGTCACTCAAGGTTACACTTGCGTCCCTAAGACTGGAAATGTATTAGGATTGTCCTTGCTTGTGTTAGCTTTACTCTTTTTCTTATTAAGCAAAGCTCTGTTAACCGTATCAAAATATCTTCTTTACTGCCTCCAAAAGTCCAGATTAATAGCCCACAACTCCCTCTGCTGGTTGTCTTAGGTCAATACATTGCATGGTTGCAACTTAATTTACACCGGGGTTGTAATCTGTCTTGGACGGCCGATTCCTGGACTCAGGCCCGCCCTGTGGCACCGGGGCTGTAATGAATAAACCCACTTGCCTTAAATTGTGAGTTGTATTATTTTTTAGGTGCAACTATGATTTTTTTTCTAAGTTTAAAGAACCGATTGGAAATATCTTTAAACATATTAATGTCCACATAAATTCTAACTTCAATAAAAGCAGTGATTGCTAAACTAAGATAATTTTTTGTCTGTAGGAATGATGCAGTTAGTGGTTAGAGCTTTTAGTTGACCAGAGACTGCAAAACAACCCAGGGCTTCCACTGTCTTCTGTTGTATGCTTCACTTCCTTACAAAGTAAAAAGTACAAAGTGAAGGGAGTTGTTTCTGAAGAGTACAACTTGGAAGCATCTCCTTCCTCTTTGCAAACCAGACTATGTATTAGGTTTATTAATAAAGTATCGAGAGGAAAGGGATTTATGTCTAAATCACAGGATTGATGACGTATAAATGTCACCATTTTCCTTTCAGCTTCTTCATCGATGTCTCTTAAGCGTTTCCATGTGCACAAAATTGCACACATCACAAAGACGAGCCCTGCAAGTAGATCTGCTGTTTTGTCGACCATCTTTGCAATAATCCCTTTTTTGGGGAAAATGACATGTACGCCCGGCGCACTAAGTTTACGTAATATCCACATACAACCCCCCACTCCCCCTCACCCCCCGCTCCCCAGACATTCATCAGGATCCTCCGGTACATTTCTTGCTGTGTGAAAGCAGCCAAAAGGCAATGTTCCGGAAAAAATGGTGTATTTCAAAACACAACTCCGGTTAAAGACTGGATGGAATTGTCCGCAAATATTCCAGAACGTCTGTCTGAAAACGGCTTCACTCTGCGATAATATCATGATAGTGACCTAAAAAAAAGCTTCCTAAACGAGAACTCACATTGGTAGCGCTGGAGTGCCTCTCCTTAAATAACACGTCAGTTGGCACCCATGGATCTATTTTGCTGAAGTGTGCTGTGATAGAAAGACTACTAAACTCCAGTTTTGGATTTTTTTCCAGAAGTTTTCATGTATCTGAATAGTACAAGTTTCAAAAGGCCTTCTGGGTCCTTCACCTTGGAGAGTCAACTGCTGACCTGAAGCAGGTGGTATGAGTTGTTTGATAGAAAATAATAGGAGGAATATGGCATAAACTGCTTAGGGCCCACAAACTATCATAAATGTTTGAATTCCACAGAAACCATACATCTATAGTTTTCTATTTGTTTAAGATTGAGAATACTCACAAATTTGCTTTCGCTGTTTTTCTGTTGATAAATTAAAAGATTTTAGATTTAAAAAAGATACAAATGTTATTTAAGGTTTAAATTAATTGGCAAGTTTATTTTGAAGTAATAGTCTTCATTGTTTTTTGTTTTAGCAGAGTTACAATCTGATACTACATGTTTAATCATTTCTTTTTGATTTAGCTCTTTCTTTAAAAAAAAAAAAACATCTTAGAAAATAACCAATTCTTATTCTCAATTATTCATGATTGTTTTTTAACTCAGTCAGTCAAACGATGTCCCCTCTCTCAGGTGCACCAAATCTGTAATGAAATGCTGTAAGTTGTTGTGATGCTCTTAGCAAAAGATGGGGCTCCAAAAAAATTATGATTAAGGCCCCTTACATCCTTGTACCAGCACTGCATAAGTTACTTTTTGAGAAAGTTTTACCATCATCAGAGTAGGGCTTCTACGACTGAGAAGCAAAATCTTGCATTACTGTTAGCTTTCGGGTTTGGTTTGGCATTAATGTGGAACCCATAATGGTTTTTAGACACCATAAGTGGCTCTGATCATCAGTAATATAACCCCAAGTCCTACCAAAAGAGGAGCTCAAGATCATACCACCCTGTCACATGAGAAATGATCTTGTCTTTGAAAGTTCAAAAAGTTCCTCTCAGATTCCTCATTGATACTCTCCCTGATCTGGTAAAGGTGCCATTCTCTATCAGTTCAATTCAGCACAAAAACACTATTAATCTAAAACGGATTAATGAAGACACTGTTGTTGACAGTCTCATGAAGAGGATCCTTAGGGTGGACCGTAATGTATTTAATTTAAAGAAGAAGCCTTTTTTGCATAATCATCTTAAGAAGTTCCAGAGCAGTCCCTAGAACTGAGCAAGCCTTCTTCTGTTAACCTTTTTAAAGTCACTGGGTTAGATAATGCTACCCCAACAAATGACAGAAGAGATTACATTCTTCTGGAAGACACCAAAACACCGAAAACTCAAAGTTTCCTCAAAGAAGTGAAATTTGCTCTGTCCCTTCCAGAGAGGACTCCATGTGTGTCTCCAGTGTTTGGTTATCTGGGTGAACACCGGACAAAAAACTTGTTTGATTTAGTACAGCCTAATGGCCTCTTTCTCCCAGACACTTTGTACAATGTCGAACATTTCTGGCAACAAAACAACAAACAAAAAACGCTTTTTTTTTTACTTTTGCAACGTCGAATTATCATGCTTGTAATGTAACCCTTCCTCTTTTTAACCGGGGTAGAAACGCAGACAAAATTAATTATTTGTGTTCATGTTGAAAATGTCAAATTTTGTTTTATTACTAACAAACCAACATTGAGCCACTAACTAGGGCTGGGTGATATTGAGAAAAAACTATTTCCCGATAATTTTTTTCATATCAGTCGATATATATCATGATATAAATCAAATTACTATTATTGTCAATATTTTTAAAACACCCTGGTACTATTTGAAGATATCAGAAGATTAATTTTGATTTAAAGATTTTTTTTTCAAAAGTTGAACATTGTCATCGGACATTATAAAACTGTTTCGGAAAAATTAGGTTAGACCTGGGCGATAAGGATTAAAAATTAAATATTAGATTTTTTTACATGCCAAATTCGATTTTTGATATGAATCAATTTTTTTCCTCTTTTCTTTTCTTAAAAATTCGGTTTAAAACTTGCTTTAATTTCAATTTTCTCTTCTTGGAGTTGACCTGAATTCAACGTCCAGCTGCCTTTGATTAATAACAACTGGAACATCATAAACTGTTTTCTGTTTTTGTGCCTGTCATTGTTTTCCTTTAGTTTGACACTGCAATTGAATATTTTTGCTCATTTTATTTCATCATGTAAAGCACTTTCAATTGCCCTGTTGCTGAAAATTTGCTATACAAATAAATTGCCTTACCTAGACAGTGACATTTCAACATTAGCAGGATTTAGCTAGAAGCTAAGCAACAAAAGCTTTACCGAAAAACTTATGGCAAATTACCAATACCTTTTTTACAATAAGATGTTGCCATTTTGTTTTTAATTAACATTCAAATTAGAAACATTTGAAAGGAAGTTGTAGCTGAAGTCCTGGTTTCCAGCCACTTATCAACATGCATACAAATGTTGTTTTGCTTTAGCTAATGGTAACAGGAAGGTAAGAAAGAAGCATGTCCACAAGACAGTTGAATATGCTGGTGCGTGTGCTTTTCACTCGTTCATACACTTTGCTCAAGAAGGCGGAAGACTGATCTTCGGAGATGTCATCGATATCCTGGCAGTTATTAAAGTCTGAATTGGATGAAAGAAAAAAGAGAATTTATCATCGGAAACCAGCACATTGATATGCGCACTGAAATAAATACAGTTTTCCCTGGTGTAGAAGTCTCACCTTGGTCTGCCTTTAATAACTGCGGTTTGGAAAAACCAACACACTGTGCCTGTGTCTCAAACTCCCTCAGCTCATCTTCACTGATGCTTGTTCTCCTACCTGGTTAAGATGTGGCATAAGAGAAAAACTGTGTAATCTGCTTAACGAGTATCCTGCTTTAGAAACACTGTCACACAAAAAAGAAAAATAATAAATTGCAATTTTGCACAATAACTTAGCAAAACACTAAAGGCAAAGTGCAAAGTGGTGACAAATTAAACAAGAAACCACACAAATTGTGTGATGGCATTTTTTGCCATAGGAGAGTAAGAATTAAACATTTGATCAAAAGTGATTCTCTAAATTTAAACATTAGATGAAATTTTATTATTTACCCAAATGTATTTTATGTATAATTCGGTAAAGCTGTAAATTTGAATCTCAGAATTAATTATTTCGATGATTTCGCCACTGACCACCGGGAGCTTGGTTAATTTAAAACATGACATGGATTAGGATAAAAAAACATTTCACCAAAAAACCCTCTTCTATTGATTGTCACTAGATTTCTCTATTCAGGCTGGCAAGAGCTCCACTTTAACCTCTCATCTAATTGTTAAGTTATTTAGTGCAACTAAAATTTACATGTAAAGTTCTAACATTTGAGTCTATATTTTCTTCCTCTATCAGTTTGTTCTCCTTACTGAGGAATGAAAGAATGTTGATAGTGTCGTTGGACTTTATCACAATGCAGTCAGCGCAGCTGGTTTGCAGCAGGATGTCTGGCTCACCAACTGGAGCATCTGTTGAAAACAGTGTGAGGGATTGCAATGCCTATTACATTAAACGTTATCGTTAAATTTCTAAAGTTGCATCAAATAAAAAAAAAACATACCTACTGTAACAGATTAATCTGAATTGTAATCACAACGCACATGTGAAAATTCAACATTTATATGTACTGTCTGCATGTCTCTATTTTCATTAATGTTAGTAGAAATAACAGCATAGAAAATATAATAGTGCTTCAGTGTTTGCAAGCTGATACAAACACCAGATAAAACAACATATTGGACAAAACTCTTACTTTCACTATTGACTTCAAAGATCTCGCTGTTATTCTGGGAAAAATTCTCTGTTTCATTCACGCAGAAGCCATACCTGGAGATGATTTATTTTAATATTTGATACAAAGATAAAAATGAAACATTTTACCTAAAAATACACGACAAAATAAAGATCACTCACATTTTAACTCTAATCAGGCCAACATAGTGGTTTGGTGTGCCTTTAGAGGTAACGTCTACTGCAACACTTGGCCAAAAAATGCTATTAATGAACACTGCTGGCAAGCAGACCTCTGTTGATATAGCTATGTAGTACCACCTCCCAGATAACTACAACAAAATAAAATATGGAATTGTAAACAACATTCCAAACTCAGAAGAAAAATGTGTTATTCAGTTTTTTTTAAATGATCAAAAAAATAAATCATTTGAAAACTGCAGTTTCACTTACATCCAGACTTTTCTCAACTGGCTTTGCCAATTTATCACAGTTCAGTGGTGCAGGCCGACACACTGAGACCAAACTCAGCACAACAGCAACCCACAGAGTCTTCATTGTGGATCTTATACAGGCTCTTCCCCCACTCCCTCAGGTCTGCTTTATAAAGCTACCACTGACCAATTATTGTTCTGCTACCTCCAACCGCCCCTTTGTCAGTGACAGTAAAGTGCATAGCCCCATCATACACCCACCCACCCACCCTGATTTTACTCTTCCTGGTCTTCGTGTTTGCTGATCAAGTACTGATTCTGTCTGTTCGTACAGTCAATGACACTGCTTGTCTGTAAGACTTCTGTACGACATAGTGTTTTTGCTATTTAAAATACAAAACAGGTGAGATTTACACAAAAAAGTCTTTGTTCCTGACACATCTATCCAACCTGGTCTCAGTGACACAGTAATAAACTACATCCGACTAAACCTTGTCTGTTCACTTACTGCATGTTTTGTAACAGGGTTTGCAACCAGAGCTTGAGGAAAGCTTTATGGCCTTGTTTAAATTTTGGAGATATCTTCCTGTTAAGGAATCCTTGTTTTACATTTTTCTGATATCATTTATATCTTTACAATGTGACTACTAGCTTCTGGTACTACTAGTGAATACTATTTGGGATTCAGTTATTAGCAGCTTCTCAAGTTCTGATTATAGACACAGAGCTAAAATCCTCACACAAAGCATAAATCTATGTGTAAAACTCATGCTATGACCCCAAAACTTTTGCAGAATATTATTTCTTCTCAATACCTCAACCCGATTGCATGTCAGTGATGCCTCATTGGGGACAAATCAAAAAAAGAGAATACTGCATTGCATTTAGATTCTCATGGGAGGTGTATTTTTTATTATGTCCCATGATGGAGAAAGTAAGAGCTCAAATATGTACAGTTCTTAAAATATTAATGATCCTTTGAAACAAAAGGTTTTCTGGTGTGTTCACATGATAATATTTATACTTGAAATTGTTGGTAAGGAAAAATTAGAACTCCATCAGGCAGAAGAGTCTCAAACTGTATTGATTCAATATGACAAATAATTAAATCCATATAATGAGGAAGGGAAGAATTTAGTGAAAAGCTAACAAGTAGCACTCCAGTCAAGGCAAAGCAAGGCAAATTTATTTTTATAGCACACTTTTAACAACGAGGCAATTCAAGGTGCTTTGGGTGATGATGGGAAAAAATTAACAGGAACTATAAAATAGCAATAAAACAGAAAACAAAACATGATATAAAGAACATTAAACCATACTATCGTTATGACATTCCAGTTATTCTTAATCAATTAATTAAAGGGTT
The DNA here is from genome assembly GCA_963556495.2 of Valencia hispanica. Taxonomy (NCBI): domain Eukaryota; kingdom Metazoa; phylum Chordata; class Actinopteri; order Cyprinodontiformes; family Valenciidae; genus Valencia; species Valencia hispanica. The sequence goes on along the minus strand of OY747708.1, from coordinate 8,891,817 downwards.
GAATAGAAATATACCAATATTCAGAGTATACAATGAAATATACTCTGAAAATGTGTACATATTTAGTTGAGTGTGCTGAATTGTAAACTATTCACCAGGGGTCCTGGGTTATTGGCCTATGGGGCTCTCCTGCTCTAAAAACACAAGGGTAACATTAAAAGACAAATGTCTGTGCAAGTAATAAGATATATCGTCCATAGCCTTAATATGGAGGTAAACAAGGGTGGAATTGAATTTTATATTAATCTATGCTACAGTTTGTCGCACTCATCTGTTGCTCAAAATTCAAATTCAAAAATACTTTATTGATCCCATAGGGAAATTATGTGTTGTTGTAGCTCATACTAAGTAATTCTTTAAGTTGTTGTAGATCATAATGGCTGTGAGCAGGAAGGATTTCCTGTATCTGTCTGTGTTGCAGAGAAACTGAAGAAGCCTCCGACTGAAGACACTTTGTTGTTGTAGGATAGTCTCATGAATAGGATGCTCATGGTTGTCCACAATTTTTATTTTATTTTATGAAGAATTCTTCTTTGCATCAACATCTGCAGTGGTTCTACAGCAGTGCCAAGAAAAGAATCAGCCTTCTTAATCAGGTTGTTGAGCCTTTTTAAGTCCCTCGCTCTGATGCTGCTACCACAACAGATGATGGTTGAAGTTATTACACTCTCCGCAACAGACCTGTACAAGATTTGAAGGATCTTGCTCCAATCCTTAAAGGACCAAAGCTTCCTCAACAAGTACAGTCTGCTCTGTCCCTTCTTGTAAATGGCTTCACTGTTCAGTCTCCAGTCCAGTCTGTTGTCAAGGTGAAGGTATTTATACTCCTCAACCACCTCCACTTCTTCTCCCATGATGGAAACAGTGTTTAAAATTTCCCCCCTTTTTTCTGAAATCCACAATCATCTCCTTTGTTGTGTTCACATTCAAGGTAAGACGATTGTTTCCACACCATGTCACAAAGCGGTCCACCAGCTCTCTATATTCAGCTTCTTGTCCATCTCTGATATACCTGACAATTTCAGAGTAATCTGAATATTTCTGCAGATGACAGGTCTCTGATGTATACTGGAAGTATGAGGTGTACAGAGTGAAAAAGAATTGTGAGAGTACGGTCCCCTGTGGTGCTCCTCCAATTACATGTGCAATGTAAATCATAAACCATGTGTTCTTTTCAAAATATTTATTTATTTCAACACTTGATTAAACCAGTGTAACCACTGCAACCTTTGTAACTCAACTACATTGTCACCAAGGGACTTTGAACCCATCCAAACCCTAAGTAAATGCATTGAGCAAATCAATAGATGGATGTGCCATAACTTTCTCCAGCTGAACAGAAACAAAACAGAAGTACTTGTTTTTAGACCTGAAGAGGTACGATCAAGAGTCAGCACACAGCTTCAGTTAATACAGCTAAGCCCCTTTCAAACAGGCCATGAAAAACTATAATTTTCCAGACTTCGTCTGTTTTGCTTTTGAGTCTGAAAGCAATCGTCTACCCTCTACCAGTAATTTTACGGATGAAGACCTGGTAACAAGAGCGGACTTTTCGCGGTTTGGTGTTTGCTTTCAGATTATCAGGTAATGTTCCGGACAAGCGGGAAGGGTGTGGGGGGGTGGTGAAAATGGGAGGGGGGCAGGGATTGCTGTGAGTGCACGCATTGATGATGTATAAATGTCACTATTTTCCTTTCAGCTTCGTCATCGATGTCTCTTAAGCGTTTCCAGGTGTGCAATATTGCACACATCGCAAAGACGAGCACTGCGAGTAGATCTTCTGTTTCGTTGACCATCTCTGCTATAATCCATTTGTTTGGGGAAATGACATGTACGCCCGCCGCACTAAGTTTAAGTCATATCCACATACAACCCCCCACTCCCCCCCAGACATTCATCAGGATCCTCCAGTACATTTCTTGCTGAGTGAGAGCAGCCAAAAGTCAATGTTCCGGAACAAAATGGTGTATTTGAAAACACAACTCCGGTTAAAGACCGGATGGAATTGCCTACAAATATTCCAGAACTTCTGTCTGAAAACGGCTATAGAAACTACTGATCAGGCACAAATTCTAGGTCTAGTAATGGACTCAGACCTGAAACTCCAGGGTCACATATAGGCAATAACAAGGTCAGCCTTCTATCATCTGAAGAACATTTCTAGGATTAAAGGACTGATATTGTAACTGGACCTCTAAAAACTCATCCATGCGTTTATCTTTAGTCGGATTGATTACTGCAACAGTGTCTTCACAGGTCGGCCTTAAAATTCAATCAGACAGCTGCAGGTGATCTAGAACGCTGCTGCTCGTGTCCTCACTAGAACCAGGAAAGTAGAGCACATCACCCCAGTTCTAAAGTCCTTACACTGGGTCCCTGTAGTCAGAGAATAATTCCATTCAGTTTATTTATATAGCGCTGATTCACAACAGATGTCATCTCAAGGCACTTCACAAGAAAGTCATTTCAATACAAACATTCCAATCAGTTTAAATGTTTAGCTAGTTTTCTATGTAAGGAATGCCAGCAGATTGCTTCGAGTCACTGAGTGCCAGTTGCGCCCCTTTGATGCAGTTTCCATAAGTTAAGACTTGTTGTGGACTAGCTATTTTACTGGAGGACATTAAGTAGACTACAGCTGGGCATCAATTCAAATTTTCAACAGTTAAAATTGATTATCACAATCAAATCTTTCCAAACATTTTTTGTGCTGTTACCTTAATTAAAAGAACGTAAATAAATGACATAACACTGGGTGGGGTTAGAGTTCACCAGGGAAAACAGAACAGAAATTTTGCCTCCTATTGTAGCTGTAAAAAGGGCAAACAATGTTACACGATTAAATTGATTTTTGGACGGACAAATCGAGTTTCAAGAATTTTGATAAGAATCGATTCAGAATCAGACAATCAATTTGTTTCAAAACAGCATTAAAGTGTACCCTTGTTGACATAGAAATACTGTTTTTGTTCAAGATGTTTCGATTCTGTCAATGATATGTGGCTTCGAACAGGGAGTTGCACATTATTTTTCAACAGTGTCAACAGTGTATGATATCATGATTATATCCTTTTTTGGAATACATCAAACACTAAACAAGAAAAAAAGAGCCTTCAGGGAGGGAGACAGGGAATTACTGAGGAGTATACAGAAGCAACTTAAGGTCAAGATCAGAGACAGCAAGGAGGCATACAGGAAGAAGCTGGAGAACAAACTACAGAGGAACAATATCAGAGATGTCTGGTCAGGAATGAAAAAGATCACAGGCTTTAAGGACAGGAAGGATTGGATAGATGGAGGTCTGGACAGAGCCAATGAACTGAACACATTCTTCAACAGGTTCAGTTCAGGAACTAGCTCAGCATCCTCCTCTCCTGTTCCCAGCCAAACAGACATCCCACTCTCCTCTGAATAACAGCTTTCCTGTTACACCTCGGATGTTTTATCCTTCACCTCAGCCATGAACTCTTCTGATTCCACAAGTTTGACTTCAACAGAGTCAGGAAATGCTGCTACGCCCTTTGCCTCCCCCTCCCACTTGTCTGTCTCCAAAAGTCAGGTGAAGAGGCAGCTGGAGAAACTGAACCGGAACAAGGCTGCAGGTCCAGATGGTGTCAGCCCCAGAGTCCTGAAGGCCTGTGCAGAGCAGCTCTGTGGGATTCTGCAGCACCTCTTCAACCTTAGCCTAACTCAGGAGAAGGTTCCAGTGTTGTGGAAGACATCCTGCCTTGTTCCAGTACCCAAAAGAACTCACCCATCAGTCATCAATGACTATAGACCTGTTGCCCTGACATCCCACATCATGAAGGTCCTGGAGAGACTCCTGTTGGCCCACCTGAGTAAGCAAACAAGAACGTATCAGGACCCACTGCAGTTTGCTTATTGCTGTGGAGTTGGAGATGCCATCATCCACCTGCTTCAACCAACCCACTGTCATCTGGACAAAGCAGGCAGCACTGTGAGGATCATGTTCTTTGATTTCTCCAGTGCATTTAACACAATTCAGCCTGATGTGCTTTGTCGGAAACTCCTGAAGACACAGGTGGAGCCCTCAACAATTTCCTGGATCAGTGACTACCTGACCAACAGACCACAATTTGTGAGACTGAAGAATTGTGTGTCAAACCAGGTGGCCAGCAGCACAGGAGCACCACAGGGGACCGTACTCTCACCATTCCTTTTCACTCTTTACACCTCAGATTCCCAGTACAAAATCAGAGACCTGTTATCTGCAGAAATACTCAGATGACTATAATTGTCGGGTGTATCAGAGATGGACAAGAAGCTGAATACAGAGAGCTGGTGAACCGCTTTGTGACATGGTGTGGAAACAATCCTCTTGCTTTGAATGTGAATAAAACAAAGGAGTTGATTGTAGATTTCAGAAGAAACAGGGATAAGTCAAACACTGTTTCCATCATGGGAGAAGAAGTGGAGGTGGTTGAGGAGTATAAATACCTCAGAGTTCACCTTGACAACAGACTGGACTGGAGACTGAACAGTGAAGCCGTCTACAAGAAGGGACAGAGCAGACTACACTTCTTGAGGAAGCTTAGGTCCTTCAAGGTTTGCAGCAAGATGCTGCAGATCTTCTACAAGTCTGTTGCGGAGAGTGTAATCTCTTCAGCCATCATTTGTTGGGGTAGCAGCATCAGAGCCAGGGACTTAAAAAGGCTCAACAACCTGAGGAAGAAGGCTAGTTCTGTTCTTGGTACTACTGTGGAACATCTGGAGATGATGATGCAAAAAAAGATTCTTCATAAAATCAAAAAAATGATGGACAACCCTGAGCATCCTCTTCATGAGACTGTCATACAACAACAGAGCGTCTTCAGTTGGCGGCTTCTTCAGTTTCGCTGCAACACAGACCCGCTACAAAAAATCCTTCCTGCGCACAGCCATCATCTACAACAACTCCTTAAAGAATTAATTATATGAGCTACAACAACACTTAATTTCACTCTAGGATCAATAAAGTCTTTTTGAATTGAATTGAATAGGCAAGGCAATTTTATTTGTATAGCACACTTTCAACAGCAGGGTAATTCAAGGTGCTTTACATGATTTGGTGATTTAAAAAAACAAAACAAACAGATATGGCATATAACATTGGATATAAAATTTCATACATATGACATCAAACATTAACTATAATAATTGGAATCACAAGAATCTCAGCTTTCTAATGATGTCTAATATGTATAAAGTGTGTCACAAAAAAAGCAAATTTGATTCGAAATTATGTAACGTACCACCAACAGGAAGAAAAAAGTATAGAACAATATGTATAGAACACACCTTACTAAGTCTTCTTTCTTTTGAAGATAAAAAAAATTACATTGCTTTTCAGAAAAGTTGAGCTTGTGTTACAAGGCAAAGCAAGGCAATTTTATTTGTATAGCAAACTTTCAACAACAAGGTAATTCAAGGTGCTTTACATGATTAAGTGGTAAAATAAAAATAGCAGTAAAACACAGACAAAGCATATAAAGTAAAAACAGCAATAAAGCAGGAAGCACACACAGATACATCAAAGCATTACAAAGCATATAATGTAAAAACAACAGTACAAAATCCCGCTGTTCCTCCACTCTGTGTGTAAATGGTGAGAGTTGCATAAATGCAACAATGACAGTAGTTCCCTATGGAGTTAAATCAGGGCCATAATGTTTGTGTATTTGAAAGAAATATTTGAAACTTAAACAATGTAAGCTGAAAGCGAAAGTCAAGTTTTTATTGTGAACATTGAAAACAAAAAATTGGGTTCAAAATAAAATGATACTGAAGGTTAATATTAATTGAAATTTCAATTGTATTTTTATTTTGTAGTTTTCTGAATAAACTTTAATTCAAAATGTTCAGTATTATATTTTTTTCAAGTTTAATTTTGTTTTCCTTCAGTTTCAGATTTTATTTTTTTTAGATTCATATCTTTCTAATTAAGGTCAAAAAAGTTATTTATAGTTTAAAAATTTTCTTCCAGCTTCAGATCATTTTTCTACACTTTCAGATTCCTATTTTTCAGTTTCAAACTTTTGGTCCTGATGTGGCGTGGTGGGCGGGGCTACACAGAGAGGGGAGTGGAATCATGAGTGGCAGCAGAAGCAGGAGGCTGAAGACGTTAAATAAAATAAAAAATAAAACAACACTTAATGCAAAGGCTGCAGTACAGAGGTGTAGAGCTGCCACCTTGTAAAATAAAAAGAGAGCTATATCACGTTATAACGTAAAAACTTTACAAAAAACGTGCTAGCAGTATAACTTTTGTTTGTACAATACATTATCACGTTCTTACAATATAATTTTCACGTTTTAACAATATACATGTTTATCACGTTATAACAAAAACGTTTCAATAAAAATATATTGTAAGAACATGATGATATATTGTGCAAACTTGAAAAGTATATTGTTTGAACAAAATATTTTAATGTACAAACATGAAAGGTATTTGTTTGAACAATAAAGTTATTTATTCTTCTAACATAACTTTGAAACATAAAGTTGATGAGGAACTGATTAAGTTCTATTTTATGCTTGGATTGAAGCATGGCGAGATTTTGCGGTTATTGCACAACTTGGACAGTGTTGAAATAATCATGTGTACTCTGAGAAGGAAACTAAAACGTGTTTGTTGCCATGATGCTACCAGGTTATAGCTGCCAGTTGTCAAAAGTGAGGACTCTCCACATCAGCCTGATTTGGGTTTCTGAACGCAGCACTACATTCTTACCATAAAACATATAAAAAAATATCTTATTTGTAAGTTTGTGGAATATATCACGTTCTTACACTATAACATTTTTATCTTAAGAACATGAAAGGTTTTTGTTATAACATGATAAACATGTATATTGTTAAAACGTGAAAATTATACTGTAAGAACATTATAGCATATTGTACAAACAAAAAAGTTATATTGTTAGAACAATAAAGTTATCACGTTATAAGGCGATATTGCTCTTTATTTATTGCTTTTTATTTCACCTGGGTGGCAGCTCCATGCTTTCTATACTGCAGTATACTCGTTTACTCTTATATACTTTCTTGACGCAGATGTCTCCGAGCATATAATCCCTCCTCTGATGGAACAGGACTCGTTTCACTATTATCATGGGTAAGAGACAGGGAAAATCCCTCCATTTAGGTATACCATCCACCTACAATCCTGAGCTAATTAGCTGCCAGTAATTCTTGGATGTCTGGAAAACTAGATTTAAAATCATATGACAGAAATACCATGCAAGTTAAAGCCAAACAGCTAGCCTGGAGAACATTTTGCTCATAAAATAAAGTTAGTTAAAAGTCAGCTGTGGCATAATGACAAATAAAAAAAAAAATACTATAATTTTTTGTAGAGCTTCAGATGTTGAAAGACGTTGTGCCATCTTTGTCTGTGATTCTTTTCTTGCATGTTTTTACATGTTGCACCATGTAATCGAAAGAATTCACTTTTGGGAGGATAATTGTCGTTGGCTGCAGTATAGAGACAGAAGACAGGTTTTTGCCTGGGGCCGCATTGAACGCATATCTGCCTGTGGTAGCAGTGCTTTCTTCAAGCTGCAGACTGTGATTTATGCATGGGCCTCTTCCTTTACTGAAATATTCTAATATCGCAGTGCTTTAAATCTTAAGTTGATGAACATTTCAGAGTTACACTCCGAAAACTCCAGCTGTATTTCCAGGTGAGTAGCAGTGGATTCAAAAAGTAAAGACAACCGCAGTGACCGAGGTACTTTGACCCGAGTTAAATACAGAAGGACAGCGACCTTTATAGGCCACAGGTTCAAAAGGTTTATGCAAAGGTTATTGTTTTTTTCGAGCTGCCAAGGTTCCTCGGTCGGACAACAGGGTTATTCGATAAACTGAACCAACCCGGGAAGCTTTAGTGTTTTTGTGGTGAGTTTATCTGTGACTCCCAAACATGTCTGTGTTTAACCTGGGTTAGCTAACACATGCAAGTTGAAGAAATTGGTGGAGAAATAAAACTGCGCTCCGTGCTGTTTGGGATTACAGGGGCACAACACCGGCATGACCCTTAGATTGCTCCGTGTTTGACGAAAATAAGGATAATCTTTTGTTTACTTTGTTACCTGTTAGCTGTAAAAAAGGCTATTGCAACCCAGGCTAGCTTCGACAGCTGTTTTAGCATTGACAGAGAAAGCATGTTCAAACATGACTGAAGCATTTTAGTAAGATATTCTCCCACAGATGACATTAGCTACAACGTCATTAGTTTTGATAAGTTACCGATCTTGTCTGAAGTCAAGTGAACTGTGTACGGAGCCCCCTAAGGGACACAGGGATTTTTTTTTTTTCTTAATTGCGTTCCCTCAAAACAAGTTTGCAAATACACCCTGGTCTGTATTGTATACGGTCACAGTGATAACAAAAGTCAATTTAAAATTGCCCAAATGTACACATTTAAATATTCTCAGTGAAACCCTGTTTGTACATTCTTAATGGTTTGGTCCAGAAAACTGGTTAAAACACCATCTGGTTACTGGGTGTGTAATATTTTGCTATAGACAAATGTTAAGTAGCAAAAGATGGGACTGTACATGAAAACGGGTCCTTTAATAACCAGTCAGACTACTAACAGGACTCTACAAACAAAAATGATAGCAGATGGCAGTACTCTGTGAAAATAACTCAAAAGTCCAAATAAGTTTGTGGGATGTTTTAGAAAAAGATTAAACTAAACGTGATGTTAGCCTACATGTAAAAGCTGTTCACAAACTGTGTATTGTAGCAGGAATTCTTTCAGTATTCAACGTGGTGCATAAACTGATCAGTAAATACATTATTAATGTGAGAGAATGCATAATTTATTGCGAGGAAATGCATAAACTTTGCGAAGGAACGCAAACGTGTTGGGGGAACAACATACACACAAAAAAACAAAGCCTCTGTGTCCCTAGAGAACTCTGTAACTGTGCTATTGTTCATGGGGTGTCATTATTTTTATGATCAGTTTCAATAATTATATACATTCTCAAATGATTATTTGGTTTAAAAAGAGACAATGAAAAATGTCCATCTTCAACTTCCTAAACTTACAGCCATATCTCAAAGCCTATAGAAATAAATAGAACATATCCAGAGAAACAACCTCAAATTTCTACATTTAACGGAAGGGAATATTGCATTTCAAAATACATTTAGCGCAAAAAGTAAGGAAATTGTATTTGACACGTCTGAATTTTGTCCAAGTCCATTCCAGATTCTGATGTTTTGGAGCAGGATGCGTCTAAAAGTTGAAGGTAGCTCTCGAGGACTGGGCTTTCCCACCCACTATTTACAGCAACCAATTAACCTCACAGTCAAGTTTTTTTTTCAATTGTGGGAGGAAGCCAGAGGAGAGAACCCCTGGGGGAGAAGATGGGAACATTATGCAGAACGATCCTTGCTCTGATTCAAACCCAGGCCCTTCTTGCTGCAGGTCAACAGTGCGAACAACTGTGCCACGGCGCAGCATTGTTGAAGATCACAGAAAAAATATTAGAACTAAAGATGTAGTACTATCAGATTATGGAGCGTCCAGGTTTCTGTAGCTTGACTGTTGCAGTTTTTGCAGAACTGGAACATCTTGTAGAAAATGGAGAAACATCTAACATCCAAATACTGTTAGTTTCAAAATCTCCTTCAAGAAGCTAGGAGGGCTAGTTTTAAAGACTCGTTAAATTTGTGTAAATCTGTTTGGAAAATGCATCCGTGGGCTGAGTAGCAGTGTTGTTGATCGGATTGGACGATTGAAGTTTGAAGAGATGTAACAATGTATTCATTCAAAAACCACGGCCTCATTAGTGTGTGGGAGAATGGTACACAACCACACCAGCCTGGCAGTTTCTCCTCCTGCTGATCATTTACTGTCTTAAATACCACCACCAATCAAATCAAAACAAACAAACAAAAATCATCTTTGTTTATGTTTTTTAAAGGATGCAATAGCCCTGTCTGTATCTTAAATTGTACTACATAAATGGTTTCATTTCTAGTTCTTTTTCTGCCCAGAGTTTACTTAGTAAAGGTTTACAACGTTCTTTTTAGCATCCATCTGAATATATGTATTCTTCAACACAACAATATATCTGTTTTGCAAAAAAAAAAAAAATTGCAGTGCATTAATCCTGTTATTACATAAGGAATGTATTTTCACGCTAAGTGGTAAAAGGGAGATCATAAAAAAGTCAAGCTCACAAGTCCTGCCTCTTTTTATTACTTTTTCCTTTAGTTGCCTGACTATGCAGTGGGTGATCCGCCGCTACCATCCCTCGGACAAAGACAAGGTACTGAGCCTGTTCAGCAGCGGCACCAAAGAGCAAATCGGTCCATGTTTTCAGAATGCCATGACTACCCCTCTTTATCTCACTATTACCCTGTCTCTGGGGTTGGTTGGCTACCTCCTTGGCTCTCTGTTTATAGCTTTGCTGCTGCCTGCAGCCTGGGTGGGACTCATGTACTACTGCTCCCATGAGCTATACGCCGGGTATGTCACAGAAAGACTTCGGACAGACATGCAGGACATCGTTGGGAACTTCCTGAGCAGGTCGGATGACTATTTCTGGGTGGCCGAGGCTGAGGTCGATGGGGCTACGCAGGTCATAGGCATGGTGGCTGTGGTTTGTAGAGAAAGTGGGAAAGAGAAGCACGGGGAAATGTTCCGAATGAGTATCTCACCGAAGTTCAGGCGGATGGGACTGGGCCACAGGTTGGTTCAGACCGTGATTGATTTCTGTAAGGAGCGAGGCTTCTCCAAGGTGGTGCTGGAGACGAGCTCCACCCAGATGGCTGGTGTGGCTCTGTACAAAAAGCTGGGGTTTAAACTTGTCCTGTCACACAGAGAAGCACACTGTCCCTCCTGGCTGTTTTCATTGGTCCAAGTCACAATTTTTAAAATGGAGAAACTTTTATGAAGCTAAATTAGTTTTGGTTTTGCTTCTCTGTCTTACTTTATATCTCTTAAATCAAACCATGTCTAATAAGGTGTGGACTTTTCTACCCGAGCCGGGACCAAAGACACTGTATGATCTATGACAGGGGTGGCCAACTAGTCAGAGAGTAAGAGCCACTTTTTTTTCTGTGTCACTGCAAAGAGCCACATCATACACATGAACATCATCTTTTAATCATGTATGCACGCATACACAGACCTCTGCTCAGCCAGATCTAATGAAAATAACCACACCAACATGATAATATCAGTAATTTTCAACAGTTAACATTGTGTGCACTGTCTCACACACACAAACTCTCAGTTCAAGCAAGTCCACAAACAATAATAGAATAATTTTCAATAACATCTTTCTCTTACTATGCTGCTTAGTGAGACTTCTGGCATTCCTTATCTTGAACAATCCTCTTCAAATCTGGCTTGTATTCTGTTGTTGCCACTCTAAGCAATTCTTTCAAATGAGTGTCAGTCAGAACAGATCGATGCTTTGATTTCACATGTTTCAGGGTAGAAAACACAGACTCGCAGACGTACGTTGACCCAAACATGGACAGTATCTTAAGCGCAGCTCGTTTGATGTTGGGGTATTTTTCAATTGGCACACTTTTCCAGAACTCAACGGTCCCTTCCCTTAAAACAGCTTTAAGTTGATCCTCCTCACAAAGGTCGATCATCTCCAACTCAGCCGCAGCCTCATCTGTGACGAGCGGGGCTTTCAAACAGTCCGTCTCCGCATTAAATGGGTCGACGAGGAACGTAATCTGTGGTCTTTTCAGTTGTAGATCACAGAACCGGGTCACAAAGCTTTCGTGCAGGTTTGCAACCAGTGTTGCATATCTGTCTCTTTTCTTTTTCAGGGCGGCGCTGGTGACTTGCTCACTGGCTTTTAGCAGAGTATGAAAATGTGTTAAATCTCCCTTTTGAATATGCGCCTCGAACAGCTTTAGTTTGTTGACAAACGCAAACACACTTTGCACCAGGTCAGGCAGCATTTTTAACTTACCCTGCAGGGTCAGGTTCAGTCTGTCCAAGTGACACAGCATGTCGACTGAAAATGCCAGATCCATAATCCACTCGAGGTCTGAGAGCTCGGGATAGTCCTTGTCCTTCTCTTCCATGAACAGTTTCACAGCATCCAAAAGCTCAAAGAAGCGAGAGAATACCTTGCTTTTTGACAGCCACCTCACAGTGCAGTGCAGCGGCAGGTCACCTGGAAGCCCTTGGTCCAGCTCAGCGATGAGATTCCTGAATTGCCTGTGGTTAAGCGCATGTGTGCGGATGTAGTTGACGATTTCCATCACAGGCTTCATGACGTTGTTTAAATTCAATGATTTAGACACGAGTTGCTCCCTGTGGATGATGCAGTGGAAATTCCAAAAGTCGGGAAATGTTTGATCAGCTTTGCACAGCCCCACAAGCCCGTTCACGGATCCGATCATGGCTGGCGCTCCATCCGTGGCTATTGCAGTTAGTTTCGGTATGGGCAGATTTGCTTTTGCAAACGCAGCCATCATTGCTTCTTTCACATCTATGCCACGGGTTCTGTCTTTTAATGTCACAATATCAAGGAGTTCTTCTTTGATCATACATTCATTTGACACAGACCGTGCAAATATTGCCAACTGAGGCTTGTCTTGTATGTCACAACTCTCATCCAATGTCACACTAAAATACTCACATGCTTGAAGGTCAGAGTGCAACTGTGATTCAACAGCTGTATTAATATCCGATATTCTGCGCTTAACACTGTGGCGGGACAGTTGAACGTCTGATACGCTCCGTTTTAGTTTGTCGTCTCCAGGAGCCAAGATTTCAAAGGCGTCAATGAGGCATTTTTTAATGAAGTCCCCTTCGTTGTATGGCTTTTTAGCCCGTGCTATGTTCCAAGCCAGCTGATATGATGCAAGCGTTACGGTCTCCGAGTGTTTCGTAAATTTTTGGAAAAACTGCACCTGCTTTTCTGCCTGGCTTTTCAAAGCGACCAACTTGTTCTTGCGAAGTTCAGTCCCTTTTGGAAATTCCTCTTCGATGTTAGGGTGGAGTGAGCTGAAGTGACGGTGTAGATTTGAAGCTTTGAAATGCGCTAATGCTGCGTGACATATAAGGCAGATCGGCTTGCCATTACGTTTAACAAGAAAATATAAACTCTCCCACTCTGGCAAAAACGTCCTGTGTTCTTCTTCATATTTTCGTTTGGCTGTGCTTTTTTTCCCTGCCATTTCAAGAGGTAACTTGAAGGAAATTGTTTACAACACAAATGATGTCACACCAAAGATTCTCTCGTCGCTCGTTTGACATCACTCAAACAGGCTTACATGGTCAGTGTGCCATGTAAGCTGTAAGATGTAAGATGTAAGATGTAAGCATCTAGCTGTAGGGGGAGTGAATGACAGCGAATGACAGCGCCAGCCAAGCATTTTTGACGCATGTCATGTGACAGCTCATGAAGAGCCACATGAAACTAGTTAAAGAGCCGCATGAGGCTCGCGAGCCGCGGGTTGGCCAGATATTATCTATGACATTGGGAAAAAAGTAATACAGTTAACATGTGGAGGTTTGAGGAGATAAAATGACAATGTTTCTGTTATATCAAAGTCAGAAGTAAATACTGTAGTAACCATGTGAAAATATGTGATTTTTGTTTGTTTATAAATTAAAGTAGAGGATATATAAAATTATATAGATGATGATGCATTCCCCATAATTACAGATGTTTTTTTTCTGAGACATTAAATGTGGTTATAAATGATTGTTTACACCTATTAAGCATCTAGTGCATAAAAACATAAATGTTTATTTCACTCCACCTTTTTAATGTATTGAGTATGTTATTGATTTTAAATATTGCCAATATTTGTTTTTATGACAGTTTTGATTTAATCTGTTTGTTCTCCCTAAAGAAACCAAACCATCAAATATAAATCTAAAATAAAGATTTTTTTTTCTAATATATTGTTTTTATTTGTATTTAATGTTTCAATTAGCAGCAAAATATGTCAAAAACGTTTCAGTAAATGAACCCCATCTCTTCCACTATCTGTCACTTCTTCCATTCCTTTCCTCTTTCACATTAGACCACACCATTCACCATCAACTGTTCTGTCTGCTCAGACAAATCCTCCCGATCTAAAACTATATTTCGTAATGCTGACCCATTGAAATTGTTGTTGAATTACTACAATTAAGTCCAGTGAAGAATAATTGCCTTCAAGTTATGTTGGGAAAACTGGAGATTTCCTGAGCATGGTTCCACAGTTGGGCTTTAATCCTCTTAAACAGTATCAGTACTCGTATGTGAATCTTCAGTAAAATTTAGATAAGAGACAATGTTCAGAAAATGAACCATAAGGTTCAAGGGTCTTGATAACCTTTACAGTCATGTTTCCTGGGTATTTCCATAAAGCATCCATGCAGTCTATTGTTCTCTGGAGAAGGGTTATTGAAAATTGTAAGTGCTTTTGGTATGTCGGTAAACAGAATAATTGACAGCCCAAAACAGCAGAGGGCACTGTTTGCCTAAGAAACGCATTAGTTCCATTCCCTGAAGAAGGTACAGAGCAAAGTATTCATATTGCTTAACATTTTCCACATTTTGTTCCATTACAACCATGAATAGCAGAACATTTTATAAGTATTCTGTGGAATAGATTTTCTGATGCTCCCAAAAAAATTCCAGTGCAAGTGTTGCCTTTATAAATCAGTCCCCCATTGCTTATCTTAAGCTCAATGTGAAAAAAGCTCTTCTATGAAGGGCTTCGAGGTTTGTTAGAAAACATTAGGTATTATGAAGACACAGCAAACAGATCTGGGATAAATTCAAAGAGAAGTTTGAGGCTGAACTAGGTTGTCAAACAAGCTCTGAAGCTCTGTTGGCACTATGTGCAGTTTTTAATCTAAGAATGAGTATGTTATAACTGGTTACCTAACAAGACAGGCTGTGCATCAGAGAAGCAGCCAAGCAAACCATGGGTAACTGGAGGAATTGCAGAGATCTGTGGGATCAGGTGTGAGAATCTCTTGAAGCAACAACTATTAGACATGCATTCTAGAAATCTGGTCTTTATGCAAGACAGGCAAAAAGAAAGTATTTGAAAGACAAGAATAGGAAATCCATTTGCAGTTTGCCACAAGTCATGCAGACAAAGCAAACATGAAAGTGTTCTAGTCAGATGGGACCAAAATCGATATTTTTAGGCAATATTAAAAATGCTTTATATGGATTCTGATCACACTATCTTCACAGTGACAGATGGTGGTGGTAGCATCGTGCTAAGGGAATTCAGAAACATGGGGAGCTGATCAGAGTAGATGGAAAGATTGATGTAGCAAAAATATTGTGAAATTCTGCAAGAAGATCTGTTGGAAGCTGGATAAGATTTGAGATTGTGGTGGAGGTTTACCTTCTAGTGGACAATGGAATGGTTTAGATTAAAGGATATTCCTGTGTCAGAATGACCCAGACAAAGGCCAGACATTAAATTTAACTGAGAATCTGCTGCAGGAGTTGAAAATTGATATTGATAAACTGAACTGAAGCGAAAATTCACAGATCAGCTTGAGCTGTTCTGAAAACAGAAGCTATTTTTGTCTCTATATGTGCAAACTGGTATACATATACATGGAAATACTAGAAACAGTTTCAGTCCAGGGGGAAATAGAATTCTTCTTGGTGAATAATAATTTGTGCTTTAATCTACAGATGTGAATGTCTGGAAAAGATGGTACACAACCGGTTTTGACAGTGAAGTTGCAGGGCATAGAGAACTCTGTACACTTTGGTATGAACTAATATTTCCACCTACTTATTTAGACAGAATGGATTTTGTTTAGAAGATTTTTGTTTCTCCTTTGGTTATTTAAGGGCTCATCTCTTAGCACTAAACTATAATTCACTGCCAATTGTTAACAAAAGACACTTGAAAACACTTAGGAAAGATATAAGTCACCCATCTTCATTTCCATTGGCCTGATTGAGAAAATTATGAGGATGTTAGAGGAAAAAAAACTGTCATTTCAGTTTCTGCCATATGTGTATTTTTACTCTGTCAGTAGGTGGTGCCAAAAGTTAAAAATCCTGCAGATTGTTGTGTGGTCACGTTCTACACCTAGCTAAGATTAATATGACATCTAAAACACTCCAAATCCCATTTATTTAGAAGAATTTGTTATCAGAGATCTAATGTTTCACATACACTAATGTATTAGATTTCAAAACATTGGACATTTGCATAGGTTTTTCATTTATTTTTTAGCTATCCTCCTTAAATCAAACTGTTTAACGTCAGAGTTTAGTCTCAGATTATTTTGCTGTCTTGCAAAGCAAATTTGAGCAAATGGCAAAAAGAGACAAGCGTCCCCTTCTACTTTAAAGTACCATCATACTCCAGATCACTTTTCTGAGGTAATGTCACTATTTAGTCCTATTTTCATATTATAAATTAATTATGTTTGCATTATTTTCTTCAACTTTGTTGTGTTGCTAAAAAACCCAACTACTTTTAGCTCAGGCTCTGCAAATGCTAAACTAAGAAAACAAGCCTTGTGTTTTGTTATGTTGATACCTTAAATCTGCAGAATACCTGTCAACAACTCACTCAGCAGGACAGAGCTCTGCTGGCTCTTTTGGGCAACCTAACTATGCCACATTATATGACCTTATTTACTACTGGGTGGAGAGGAAAAACATCCAGTTAGGCTTGTAAACAATGTTGTTTTTTCACAATGAGGATTTTATGTTGTTGATTTCATTTATGAGACCTGTAAACTTATTTTTGGACAATCAACCAAATATTTCCTGTTTTCTCTTTTTTATTTCCATGTAAAAAAAAGTATCCTCCTTTAAAACTCTGAATTGTTTTCTCCTGGCTTTGTTTAATAAATGCCATAGTCTTTTGGGCAGAAGCTAGAAATTAGTTTTGATTGGGGGGGGGGGTTATCTTAGTTATTTCTAATTATGCACGTATTGAGTGCTACACAGGTCTGATTCTTGCTTGGGTAAGCTTAAAAATTCACACAGAGATTAAAACAAAGATCTCTGATTTACGTTTAACTTAACTTAGACAGTGGAACGAAGTGCAGAGGGTTTTCTGCTTAAGTACATTTATTTGAAGCAGATTATATTTTCATCCAGCAGCCTATGTGTTGCCACAGACCTAATGGCCATTAAAGTTTTCCTATTTTAACTCTCCATAGGAAAAGTACTTAACAAAAATCTAGATGGCATCGAACTTGTCTCAGGTAATAAGGTAAAGAACCTTGGTCTATTTTTGACCAGGATAAGTCATTAAATCCCATATTAAACAAGTGTCAAGAATTTTCTTCTTTCCCCTCTGGAATACTGCCAAAATTAGAAATATATTGGCTACCTGTTTAATCCAGAGTAAAATTTAATATTTTCCTTCTCATGTAGAAAGCTCTTAAAAATCAAGCTCCATCATACATCATACCTGATTGTTCCATATGTTCCTAAAGCCGCGTTCACACTGCACGCTTTGTTGCCGTCAAAAAACAAAGTGACTAGTTTGAAGCGTATACATTTTTAAGCCTGAAGCTTCAAAAGCCTGCTACTTGCTGAGCAAAAAAACAGAGCATGGCTTCCTTCTGTTGCCGGATGTTTTAAACAATGGCGGATCATATCGAGAGAGCGGGCTTGGCTTTGTTTGCGAAATAAAGCTAGACAACGTTGTCATCGGGCACATCAGCCCTTTTTGTGGATACACCCCATTCTTGAGAAGCGTTCTGAGTTTGGAGAGTTAACCATTTGCTCCAGGAGCTGCATATGGATGAGGTTCACTTTCAGCGCTAATTTAAATGTGTAGTGACATCACTATAGTGAGACGCTCTGATTGGTTGACGTTCAGGGGACGGCGCCAAAAGTTCAGCTAGCTAAACTTCTGTGTTGCTGGCTTTTGCTGCTTTGAAGCTTGGAAAGCAGCAAAGGTTTCAAAAATTGCCGCTGCCAAAGCACACAAAGCACCGCGGAGACTCTGACGGCCTCAACCATAGACTTTACATGTAATCTTGCTGTTCTGGGCGTTGACGTTTTGGGCGGTGTGAACGGGCCTTAACAGAGCACTTCACTCAGACTGCAGGTTTACTGGATGTTCCTAGAGGTTCTAGAAGTAGAATGGGAGGCAGATCTTTTAGCCATCAGGCTCCTGTCTTGTGGAACCAGTGCTCAGTTTTAGTCCGTAAGGCAGACACTATGTCAACATGTAAAACTTTCCTTACTGATAAAGCTCTTAGTTAGTGTGGAGTAGGTTATCCTGAGCTATATCTGTACTTATGCTGCTTTAGGCTTGGGCTGCTATAGGACAGAATGACCACTTTGTCTCACTTTGCTATATCATCCTACTACTACTCTTCCATTTCGATTTTTTCTCTCAGTTTTTTTTCCCTGGTTTGGCGTTCTGTTTAGCTGTGACACCTTTATTGAGGCACTGGCTGAATCAATCAAAAAAGATTCCAATGAGAGCATCTGAGCATCATCATTTCAGACCTGGACTTTGTACTTAATGCAACGTTGTCCAGGAACTGACAGCACTTTGGAGATTTATGGAGGCTTTAGAGCGCTTAGCAGCAGTGGACACAGACCAGCATCTTATCCACTGATCCAGAAGCAGAGCATGCTGTGGATTTCCTCCTGCTTAGGAAATAAGGAAAGTCCCCGTTGAGAAAGAAGTGACACTTGTTATTCCAGTCTGCAGTGTGCGACCAGAGCAGATTCAGCCTCCCTTACGCACAAGCCGGTGCGCAATTCACGTCCATTGACCATGAGAAAGTTGTGAGACTGCAGGTAAAATGTTCATATTTAGTACAAGTTTTCATCTGCTCCATGTGTGATGGCACGATGGAGATTCTTTGTTCAGATTCTTCGGACTGAATATTAACTACAATGAATGAAGAATTAAATAATCTTGAATATGTTTCAGATTTTTTCAAAGTAAAACTGTCAAAGAAAGTAAATAACTGGATCCCTAAATTTAATGTAAATTATAGTAGAATAAATTATTTGTCTTTTATTGCTTTGAAATATTCCACTCGTGGGTACCCGCCCCATTGCAGGACTCTGAACTGTTAGTTAAAGTTTCCCCCCACAGAACGGCAAGGGTTGTAAAAGGAACGCGTTTTATTATTGCGGATATAGCCAGGGTTGTTCATTGTGATGATGATTCTTGCAGGCCAAGAGCCTAATGATGGTTTTCAGTGCCTTTTAAAAAACAAAACACATAAGCTTATGGCTTTCAACTTTTATTGATTGAATAAAGATACCATTTTCAATACCTGTTTATACACCGCAGTGCATGTTGTAATGAAACCTGAAACGGATGAATAATTACAGGCTAAATGAATAATTAATAATAAATGTCCCCAGCAATTTTTAAACCGCACTCAAGGTATGGTTATTGTCCCCAGCAGTTTTCAAAACAAACTGATGCCCTTGGAAACAACAATATAAAAGTTATATGAAAACTCACTTTGGATTGAAGGCCAAAGAGAAAAGGTGTGTTTTTAAATGAGTTTTAAAAAGAAATTAGTTTCGAATCCATTTTAAGATGATTTTATTTGTTTTTAAGTCTTCAAATGGTCTCCCCTTTTTATTTGTGTGAGCTGCTTCTCCCCTATATGCCTTCACGTGCTCTTAGATCAGCTGACCAAATGCTTTTAACTGTTCCTAAATAAATAAATTCCTGTTCCTAAATTATAATTTTATTTTTTTGATACTTAATGCTTTTTTTGTTCTCATTGAATCTTTAGTACTAAGCTAGGTTCTTCTGGAGGTTTCTTCCTGTTAAAGGGGAGTTTTTCCTTTCTAATGTTGCTACATGCTTGCTCAGTATGAGGGATTGCTGTGAAGTCAACAGCCCAACGCAGGCAACTGTCTACTGTCTCTGCATGTTTGTTTAGGAGGAGTGAATGTTGTAAGTCAATGACTTGATGCAATCTGCTGGGTTTCCTTAGATAGAAAACTTTAAAACTGATTTGAAAAAAAAGAACTCAAGGATTAACTGAAATGTATGTATGATTGAACTGAAATGACATTTCTCAACAAGTGCCTTGAGATGACATGTGTTGCGTATTGGCGCTAAATAAATAAACTGAATTCAATTGAATAGCTGATCTCTTTCGGTCTGTCCACGGGCCCGTTCCCTGTACCCACAAAACCAACACAACTTGTTTTGAGTTCATCTCTACGCATTTCAGGTGAACAGCACTTGGTCCTTCTCCAATGCAAAGAGATTGATTGAGGAACCAAAGGTAAAGTTACTCGTGCCCTGCGTTATAACTCTTGGCAGTGTTTTTGGTGGCTTTATCTGCCCATCAAAGACTGAGTACAACATTTGTAAAACTCCAAACAAGATGACCATACAGAATCTGTGTCAGCTGTTAAAGAGGCAGATGAGACAAACATATCAAGGTCTGTTCAGGGTTAGAGGGCTTGTATAAAAGTCAACACACAGCATGTCCAGAACATGTTATGTGTAAAATCTTTTTAATCAGCACAGCTACAGCTGTGGTGGAGAGCAAAAACATCTGGATATGGAGTTTTGTTTTTTTAAACCAGAAGATATGATTAGGTTATGGTTTGATTTTTAAAGTGCTAAAGAAGAAGAATAAAAGTGGGGTTAAAACGGGTCACACTCCTCTGGGTCATTGCTTTGGCACATTTGCTTTGTCATCATTGGACATCTAACATTACGTATTATCAACAACACATTTGCAGGACCAAAGAGGTAAAGAAAAAAGCAGTTGCGAAAGAGATTTAAATCTCAAATTTTTACCTTTTGCTTTGGTCCTTCCTGTATTTTTTTTTACACATTTCCTGTCACAAACCTTCAGGTATACCCAGAGGTCGCATTATATTTTTTTGTTGTTGGTCATTTTTACTGATGGGTTCAAAAAAATCATGTCATAATCCTGCCTTTTTCTTTTCCTAATAAAATATTCAGTAATTCATTTTAGTTAATATTCAGTCCAAACAAACTGAACAGAGAATCCACATCGTGCCAAAACAGCATCGAGCAGATTAATAAGCTACATGCATTATGAACCTTTCAACTGCTGTGGCCTGAATGCATAATGGAGGCTGAAGAGGGCTTTTCTGATTTCCCTAAATGCACTCTTTTTGCATCAGTACTTAAGCTGCAGTGATCTGTCACTAACAGTCTGTGTCTGGTGCAGTCACAGATGCGCTCCATCAGTTTGCGAATAACAAGATGCATTGGGTCAGACGGTGTCCAGGTCTGAGATGATGCTCTCATTGGAACTTTTTATTTTTCTGTGGGCAACTGATCACTTGATTTGCATCAAGTGGTCAGAGGTATGAATACCAATCTGTCAGATTTTTCCATCACCGGTCAAATACTGAAATTATTAGGTTAACATGACCCCCACATATTCTATATAGAGAAGCTAGTTGCCCACATGTGCCAGCTCAGACTTTAACTTGTACACAGGAAAGTTTTGTTCCTGTTTCTCAACATACATACAATAAATGGCATACATTTTATTCAAATACTTTATTTATGACCACAAACAAAAACAGCAGTTACCTTTTTTTTTTTACTCTCACACGTGGTGGAAGTTCTGAAGAAACGGACAAATCTGCATGATTTCTTTCCCCCACGTGTCTGAATCAATACTAACAAAGGTTGACCATGTGTTGAGTTCTTCTCGGAGTAAAGATATTGACTTTGACCACTGCTGTGACATACCTCTTTCTTCATCTTGATTTGATTGATTGGATGTTTTCATGAAAGGTTATGTAAGAGTGTAAGTTTTAAAGCTTTCATAACCTTTGAAATCTATTAACTTTTTGTTTGGCTACCACAGAGGCCTTTGAATGTGTACACATGTTCTCTGCATTCAGTGTCAAGCACTTCCTATCCATCTTACATAAGAAAAGAGGTCAAACCTTGACTTAGAAACTTGCCTTGTTTTATGATGATAATAAAAAGCAAGGAATGCTGTTAAGCAGCAACTGACACTTCTGAAAGCTTGACAGGCGATAAAAATTGTCAGCAAATATTACATAAGAAGAAAGGGGACAAAATCGGAGTCTTGTGAGAACAATAATTTCTGTACAAAAAACAGTTAAGCTGGCAAATGATGTGTCTATGAAAACAAATCTGCATATAGTTAAGATGGAGACAGATAAGAGGATCTTGGCTTGTAGAAGATACTAAATAGCATTTCTGCTGGTAAAAACTCCCAACAAGCAATTAAGTCAGAGTACACATTATAGTGCTTTTCAAGTGTATTTATATCCCACAAAACCTTCAAACATTTTGTCATGTTGGAATCAGGAGCTTCCATGTTTATGCACTGGGAATCTATGAGATAGAATAACACAAAGTAGTGCATGACTTTAAATGGAAGGATATATAGAGATGCAAAACACTTTTTGCCACAATTACAGCTGCACATCAGTTCAGGTATTGCTTTGTGCATGTGATGACAGAACTTTTTCTCATTCTTCTCTGCTATATAGCTCCAGGTCAGTCAGACTGGATGGACAGTGTCTCTGAACAATTATTTTCAAGTCTTGCCTGAGATTTTCACTTGGACTTGCTACTCTAACCTACATGTATAGATGTGTTTTCAGTATCCTTTCTAGTTCCAGTTGTACTTTTAGCATTGTTCTCCATCTCCAGCTCTCAAGACAAACCTCTTCCCCAGTCTGCTACCTCAAGCAGGTTTTCCTCCAGGATTCAACATCAAACTCTGACCATCTTTTCCTCTCCCTACTGAAGCTTGTTAATGTGTCAACAAGTCCTTCTACCTAAGTTGTGGATCCCAGCTGCTCCTCCAAAGTTAAGCCGCGTTCACACCGGTCAGCGCGTCCAGGCAGCAGGGCAGCTAGATTACATGCAAGTCTATGGTATCTACGCATCTAGTGGGTGCCAAACTGCCAAGCAGCAAGTCGCGCGCGTCGGCGCGGCTGATGCCCGGACGCCCCGACGGTCCATCGGGGCGTCTGCTGCTCAAGTTGGGAAAATTGAACTTTCGGGCAGCAGACGCGCGGCGTCAACCAATCAGAGCGACTCGTTGTACTGACGTAGTAACTCCTTCCATGGGGGAATCGGCAAATTTTTTATTCAAGATGGAGGACAAACTGATCGTCGCTGTATGTAATGTCCGTGAATTGTTTGACCCGTCTTCGTCTTTTTACAAAGACAGGAAGAGATCGGATCTGATTTGGAGGAAGATATCGGAGGATATTGGAGTGCCAGGTAAGCAGTTAAGTATATTTCTTTTAACTTTCTTACGTGTAAGACAACGTTGTGTGGCTTCATTAATTAAAGCCCAAGCCACTCTCTCGACAAGATCCGCCATGTTGTAAACAACTAGCAACAGACAAATCCACGCCCGCACGCTGACGTAATGACGTGACGCGCTGATGCCCCGAAGCGCCGACGCAGACCAGAAGCGTGCAAGCAGCTGGGTTTTAATTTTAAAGCGTCGACTTTCGTCCGTTTGAGCGATTTGGCGCCTGGACGCGCTGACCGGTGTGAACGCGGCTTTACAATGAGCGTCTTTGATGCACTTCTAATCAATGTTCTTCTTTTTCTAGCCTGCCAGTGCAAGTGGGATGACATTTCTTGAAAGATTTACAGTGGTGCCATAGTCTTTTTACTTTCATATTTCTCTGAAAGATATGTACTAACTGTTTTAACTGTACTGTGCACCAACATGCTTCTACAATAACCCTAGACCTCTATATAACTGCAAGTTGAGTAAAGAAAAATCAGTAAAGTATAAAGTCTGAAGTAAATAGCACTTTATTTGGAAAGGTGCCATTTTATGCTGTTAACTTGATTCTAGTTGGTTTCATTAAATTTAGAGC
This sequence comes from Valencia hispanica, assembly GCA_963556495.2. Taxonomy (NCBI): domain Eukaryota; kingdom Metazoa; phylum Chordata; class Actinopteri; order Cyprinodontiformes; family Valenciidae; genus Valencia; species Valencia hispanica. The sequence goes on along the minus strand of OY747708.1, from coordinate 8,868,016 downwards.
ATTTGAAAAACAATGTTCTATATATAAGATACTGACCGCTAATAGCAACTCCAGAGTTTGGATTTCAGGAAATCCAAACTCTTTCTTCAAGGAAGTTTTCAAGCTAATATTCTGACCTAGTAGCATTTTTACCCTAAGTGAAGCAACAAAGAAACTGAAAACAGTCCTAAAAACACATCATTTCTCAAGCTGACTCAAGTCAAAACCATAGTCAGAAATCTGAAAAGAATTCAAATTGAATGGTTTTCACCATCCTGCGCAGCTAGTGCGTTATATTACACAACGAAAAAAACACAATGCATAACCATGTACAAATGAAACAACTCATGATTTCACAACAAGCTACTAGTTGCCCTGTTGAAAGACCTCTAGTTACACACAAACACACATGAAAAAAAAAACATGGTGGACAAATGGGTCCACACTAGCACACACCGTACACCCACCCACAAACTACTGCCAAAATGTGTAATAGTTTTTTGATCAGGTCATGTTGACAGATCAGCTCTTTAATGATAAACAGATGCATTTCTTCTGTGTGCTCTCCAGAAGGCAGCAGACCACAGAGTCCTGACTTCCGCTGGAAACACAGCTTGGGTCAAACAAACATGAAGATGGCGGCCCATACACATGTACACACATCCACACTCCCCCACCCATCATTTAGTCTGTGCTTTCGTATGTTACCATAAATGGGCGGCATTAACAAAGTGTTTTTTTAAAACCTCTGACCCTTTGAACAAAAAACAACAACTGATAAGGACGTCAGATGCTTTTGCAACTTTGTTAAATAGAAGTCTGGAATTTAAATCAAATTGTTTTTTAATTCGTCTTACTCACAAAATGTTCCAGAACATTTATAGCATGTCATCATATTACAAAAAAAAAGACATATTTTCAGAGAGATTTCTTATTTTTTACATTCTACACTCTACAACATGTTAAACCTGACATGATGATTGTTGGTGTGACTTTAAAATCTCCAACCAGCTGAACCCTTCAACCTTGCAGGATGGGGGCCATTAATGCTTTAAAGAATCCTATTTGCTATATATGCAAGAATTAAATGAAGATATTTGCAATCAAAATAATGTATTTTAATAACTAATTAAACAAAACAAAAGGAAATAAAAGAAAAACAAACATGAAATCTATAGCTACTACTTTAATATACATTTGGAAAAGAACTTAGTTTTTTTTGTTAGAAGTCTAACAGTCTCTTTCCTTTTCTGTTTTAAGTTTTAACACGTTTTTAAACAAAATTTGAAGTTCTAAATAGTTGATGTAAACCTGAGAAAAACACTTAGAAAGAAAGATGAAGAAATGTAATTAAAAGGTGGAACCTTTAGATCCTTTAGTTTTCAGTAATAGAATTGCAAAATATCAAAACAATAGGAAGAGCCTTAGTGGTTCAGAAAAACCTTTTTTTTTTTTTGTGACTGACCTCCGCTCCACTGCCATCAGCTTTCACCTTCCATCAGCCTGCCAGCTTGCTGTCCTTCCTAGATGATTTTTTCCATGTCCTAATTTATCCCTGCCTTCTCTCTCTCTCAGGTGCCTCCATTTACCTCTGATTACTCCCTGTGGTTCCTCTGTCATTTCTCACTCTGTCTATACAGTATTTAGGCAGCTTACCCTTCTGTCACATCACACTAGATCCTCCATCTATTTACCCAAAGCTATGTTCTCCTTGTTCACCTATGTATTACCGCTGTCCGATTAATTCTTATACACAAGCCGATCTGCATTTGGGTCCTACCTGTGACACATCATAACACCCTGAAAAGGTCAACCTGAAAAGACAGCCCTTGGATAGTGGTGATTCTGCTTTCTGGGATCAGAACCAAGTTGGTAAATGTATGTAAAGTAGCAATGTTGACAAAATAAAACAAAGCTGGCTGAGACTTCACAAACAAAAGTGGGAAAAAAACAATATTCTTCTAAATCAAATCAGCAGGAAGATCAATTCCTTACAGATTTGTTCTGATTCTTCCTAAGACTCTTCTAAGTCGGCATTGCTAAACTTGGGCCAAATAAGGATGTCATAATCATCCCTCCAGAGAAGGATTCTAAAACGGTTTGTCATTACTGTCTCATTTTGAACCCTATTGTTTAAATTTCAGAGAACAGACTGTTCCAAAACACCAGATGACATGTATGACTAACTAGACCTACTTGCTTTAATCTTCAAGGTCTGGACTGTCTATTTATAGTAAGCAATAGCTAATTATGCTAACAAACTTAATGTATTTTGGGATGTTTCCAAATATTCCTAAATTCTACGCTAGTAGAAAAAAACCCTGTTTGATAAAGAGCACACTGGTTTGTTTCCTCAACTGTGCTGGATAAACATTTTTTGGTTATAATTACTTCAGTGCTACAAAAATTGCATGGTTTAATAATAACAGGAACATCAGCTGCAGCATGACAGATTATTTTAGGTCAATCTCATGTCTTAATGAAGGTCATCATCAATAATCTTGGTCAAAGTGTCAAATGTCTGCTAAAAGTCAGATTTATCTGGGCTGATAAAAATTAGATAAATATTTATATCTTCTGCTCTTTTACAAATATCCTAATATTTTTTTATATGAAGAAAAAAAACAAATGGGGAGGAGACAGCAAAATAATATTGCTGATACATTTATAGTGTTAGTTATTACAAACTTGTTAGGAAATCAAGAAATTTAAACAGTGTCATAGTTGGTGATGTACTGGGCCCCAAGTGCAGACATGTGGTCAGGAGTCTCATGATTAGGTTGATACAATTCAAAAATACTTTATTTATCCCAAAGATAAATTAAATTATGTCGAAACTGATGTCATCCAAGTATCTTCAAAGACTCGTTGGAATGATCTCCAGTAGCAGTCAGTTTTGCAATGAATTTCAAGAGGCCTCTGACTGAAGAGTGTTGTATGACAATCTCATGACTGTCATGGCTTGCTAACAGCTCAATATCCAGTAGGCAAAAGCGATATTCCACAGTAACATGTCTGTGATGACAGCATCAGTTGTTGGGAAGTACTGCTAATCCACCTCATTTGCTTTTGCTGCTCCTCTTTAAATCTCTGTCTGGCTGGATGGTTTGAAAGCCAGAGAGAGAGGCATTGGATTCTGGGATATGAACCTTGACCATAGGGGTAGATGGAAGAGAGGCTTTGAAATTTGTCTTTCTTTCTCTGCTCAAACAAACATGAAGATGGCAGCCCATGCACACACCCACAGACCCCCAACTCATCATTTAGTCTGTGCTTTCGTAAGTTACCATAAAGTATCGGCCTTAACAAAGTGTTTTTTTAAACCTCTGACCCTTTGAGCAAAAATAAAAACACTAAACTGATAAGGATGTCAGATGCTTTTGCAACTTTGTTACATAGAAGTCTGGAATTCAAATCAAAATGTTTTTGAATTTGTTTCACTCACAAAATGTTCCAGAACATTTATAGCATGGCATCAGTATACTAAAAGACATCTTTTCAGAGAGATTTGTCATTTTAATACTTTTTTTTGTTTTACACCCTACAACATGTTAAACTGGAAAAGCACAGGTATTGCGCAGACCTCCGTCAAGGCAACTCAGATAACCCCCCACCCCCTTCTCCCCAGATGGTGTTCCAGTTCACGCCCAAAATCTTATTAGTTGTTCCGGGCCCCACTGCTGATATCTCCTGAAAATTTCATCAGAATCCATCGGTAGCTTTTTTTTTTACATGTGTTTATTACACATTTTGTGTATTTACAAACGGCAAACAACATAGAACAGGAAGGCACAAAAAATAAATTAATAATTAGAAATAAATAAATAAAGCAAATAAACAAAGGGTCCTTTTAACCAACAAAGAAAATATCATTACATGTTTGACAATCATGGTGGTACAAAGATAAATAATAAATAAAGGAAAAATAAATATACCAATATATAAAAGGTTCAAATGTTTATACTAAATCAACATGGAAAGACAGATACATTTAAAATTCAGTTCAGCATATCATTCCAGCCATCTACTTCAATACCATTTTTCTCAAGAAAATTACCGAAAACCTTCCAGATTTTCCAAAACTTGTCAAGCTTATTTTTTACGGTGTAGCTTATCTTTTCTAAAGCCAAGTAATAAGACATCCCTGTCAACCACTGCAAAGTAGTACAAGGTTCATCCCTTTTCCATGAACCGGCTATACATCTTTTGGCTTCCAAAAAACAAATATTGAGTAAGGAATTTTCTCTTTTGGAGGTCTCAAAGTTGTCTGGATAAATTTTCAGTATACATAACTTTGGTTTGAGAGGTACCTCCCTTCCAATGATTTGACTGACCAGGTTCAACACTTTATTCCAAAAAGAGTGTATTAGAGGGCATTCCCACATGCAATGGAATAAAGAGCCTTTTGTTGCTTACACTTAATACAAGTATCCGGGATATTTGGGTTAAAAAGGTGCAGCTTACTTGGGATTATATACTGTCTACTTATCCATTTGTATTGTAGTAATTTAGAGTTTGTATTCATAGTTTGAGTTTGAGCTGTTAATTTTGCTCTTGCCCATTCTTCCTCTGTTATGTTTTCTTGCACATCAGATCACCATGATTGTAATAAGCTTTATGATGTGTCTTTGGATTTGCTCATGAACAAATTATAAAGAAAGGACACCTGCCCTTTGAAGTTTAAAAATCTCATCAAAAAGTCTTCAAGAATAGATAGTTGGGGAAGTTTCAACCTATGTGATTGCCTGTCCTGTATAAAACTTCTCAACTGAAGATATTTAAACAAGTGTTTTGAAGGTAATCCATACGTGTCCTTAAGTTCTTCAAAAGACATGAAAGTATGGCTGTCTTTAAAGAGGTCAGCTATTTTGGCTACACCCCGAGATGCCCAAATTTTAAACCTGCTGTCTGCTCTTCCAGGCTGAAACTCCTCATTACCAAAGATAGGAGAAAACTGTGATAATCTGGAAGTTTCTCCCAAGTATTCCAAAGCACTGTGCCAAATCATTACTGTGTTTTTGAGGAAGGGGTTTTTGGTCTGTTTAATTAGTTAGTTTTTTTGGCTGAATATAAATATAAATTCAAAGGAATATTATGTGAATGAGATTCTATTGAAACCCAAGATGGGGGAAGGCCCTTCACAAAATAAAACATTCCTGCTCTGATTTGAGCTGCCCAGTAATACCACACAAGATTAGGTAGCTGTTATCCACCTCTATCGTATGGTCGATATACCATCCATAGCTTTTTGAGTATTGTTACAAAATAACAGACAAAAATAAACAAACCCTCATGAAGGCATAACCTCCTTGGTGGAGGTATTTAAACCTGACATGATGATCTTTGGTGGGACTTTAAAACTTCTGTACCAAGCCGAACCGTTCCAGAAGGAAGGATTTTTGCTGTTAATTTTTTACTTTTTGATAACTTATGATGCGTAACCATGGCAACAATGTGGTTGTACAACAACAACAACAAGAAGAAGAAGAAATACTTTATTAATCCCACGGGGGGAAATTCACATGCTACGGCAGCATACATAACAAATAAAGGAATAAGGTGCAGAGGTAAAAGACAGACAGCAATATAACACTGGTGGAAGATGAAATAAGTAGAATAAAATACAAAAAGGGTGTAGTAATAGAGTCTCACAGAGGTGGGAATAAATGATCTACAAAAAAATGTTTTGTTTTGCATTGTGGATGTTTTAACTGTCCGCTGAAGGAGCTGGTGAGAGCCTCCACAATCAGGTGCAGCGGGTGAGAGGAGTTGTCTAAGATGGAGGTCAACTTCGCCAACATCCTCCTCTCACTCACCTCCTCCAAGGAGTCCAGCGGGCAGCCCAGGACCTAGCTGGCTCTCTTCACTAGCCTGTTCAGTCTCTTCCTGTCTCGCCCCGAGCTGCCTGCACCCCAGTAAGCCGCAGCGAAGTGGATTATGGACCCAACAACAACAGCCGGGAGCAACTGATTAACATCGCAAAAGCTGAAATAATACCTCAACTGAAGCCACAAATCGCTGATGAGTTGATAAGGAGGAGACGTGGATGCAGAGCAGGAACAAAAAGGAGACAGAGAAGGAGGAAGTTAAAGCCATCTCTTCCATCGATCATAATGGGCAACGTGAGATCACTGGCTAACAAGATGGATGAATTCCAAGCCCTTACAAGGACTCAGCCAGAGTATCGTGAATGCAGTGTTATGTGTTTTACTGAGACGTGGCTCCAGGATCATATCCCCGACTCCAACGTCTCTCTGCCAGGCTTCCTGACTGTACGAGCAGACAGAGATCTGAAGACGACCAGGAAAAGTAAAGGAGGTGGTGTAGCAGTGCTTGTCAACAACAGATGGCGTAATCCAGGACATGTTACTGTAAAGTGTCGTCTCTGCGGCCCAGATATTAAACTCTTGGCAGTAAGTTTTCGTCCATATTATTTACCAAGAGAGTTCACCAGTGTAATTTTTGCAGTTGTTTACATTCCACCTTCAGCCGTTGCCGACAATGCATGTAATGTCATCAGTTCCGTTGTTGCTAAGCTACAGACACAGCACCCGAATGCATTTGTGGCAATATCTGGTGATTTTAATCATGTCTCACTGTCATCTACACTTCCAACATTTCCACAGTTTGTCAACTGCTCTACAAGAGAAAACAGGACCTTGGATTTATTTTATGCAAATGTAGAGGATGCATACATGTCCAAACGAAGACCTCCTCTGGGACAATCAGATCACAATCTTATTTTTCTCTGTTCAGAATATAAGCCACTTGTTCAGAGGCCACCTGTTACAAAGAAAACTGTGAGAAAATGGTCATAGGAAGATGAAGAAGCCCTGCAGGGTTGTTTTGCAACCACAGACTGGATGTCTCTTTGCCAAGCACATGGAGAGGACATCAATGCCATGACTGAGTTTGGACTGACTATATAAACTTCTTTGTGGACAACATCATGCCCACCAGAACAGTGAGATGCTTCCCTAATAATAAACCCCGGATCACCAGTGACCTGAAGGAACTGCTAAACAAGAAAAGAAAGAGACTTCAGGGAGAGAGAGGGAATTACTGAGGACTATACAGGAGCAACTTAAGGTCAAGATCAGAGACAGCAAGGAGGCATACAGGAAGAAGCTGGAGAAAAAAACTACAGAGGAACAATGTCAGAGATGTCTGGTCAGGAATGAAAAAGATCACAGGCTTTAGGGACAGGAAGGATTGGATAAATGGAAGTCTGGACAGAGCCAATGAACTGAACACATTCATCAACAGGTTCAGTTCAGGAACTAGCTCAGCATCCTCCTCTCCTGTTCCCAGCCAAACAGACATCCCACTCTCCTCTGATCAACAGCTTTCCTGTTACACCTCGGATGTTTTATCCTTCACCTCAGCCATGGACTCTTCTAATTCCACAAGTTTGACTTCAACCAAGTCAGGAAATGCCGCTACCCCCTTTGCCTCCCCCTCCCACTTGTCTGTCTCCAAAAGTCAGGTGAAGAGGCAGCTGGAGAAACTGAACTGGAACAAGGCTGCAGGTCCAGATGGGTTCAGCCCCAGAGTCCTGAAGGCCTGTGCAGAGCAGCTCTGTGGGATTCTGAAGCACCTCTTCCACCTTAGCCTAACTCAGGAGAAGGTTCCAGTGTTGTGGAAGACATCCTGCCTTGTTCCAGTACCAAAAAGAACTCACCCATCAGTCATCAATGACTATAGACCTGTTGCCCTGACATCCCACATCATGAAGGTCCTGGAGAGACTCCTGTTGGCACCCCTGAGTAAGCAAACAAGAACGTATCAGGACCCACTGCAGTTTGCTTGTCGCTGTAGAGTTGAAGTTGAAGATGAAAATCATCCACCTTCTTCAACCAACCCACTGTCATCTGGACAAAGCAGGCAGCACTGTGAGGATCATGTTCTTTGATTTCTCCAGTGCATTTAACACAATTCAGCCTGATTTGCTTTGTCAGAAACTTCTGAAGACTGTTAGGAGTCTGTTTACTGTTTGCTGGTGTTCGTGTTCTCCTCCTTACCTCTCATTCCAGAGTGGTGGGCCGGCGCTGGCGCAGGTACTGTCCATCTGCCTCATCATGGGCTCAGTTTATAAGGAGAGCGGTTCCTGGAGGCTGATGCCAGATTGTTCTCACTCCAAGCGTGGTAACACGGTCAACATTAGTGGAATTTCTGAATCTCTGAAGTTACTTCCAGCATTACCTTTATCTTCTCCTGTCACCTTCCAGATCCTGTCTTGTTCCCTCAGCATCATCCATCATCGCTCTGTGGAGACAACCCAACCGGTTAAATCGGACCCTTGGACCAACTCTCCCAACAAGAAACCAACCCACCCCTTTTCTGGCCCTTTCCCGCTCCTCCAGTCCCACTTCGGCAAATCCACTCGTTGTCGCAGCCGCCGCCTGCCACCCTCCAACATGTCTCCTGAAACCCAAACATCGGACCCTCTGATCGGATCATTCCCACAACGCATCCCCAAACAAACCTCAGCCTGTAGACTCCTACACCTCCCCAAACGCCCCTCCTCAAACAACCAAGTAGGTTTGCCGTTGTACATACTCTGCCTGTTGGGTGATCCTTCATCTAAATCACTTACCTGCTTCTTTCAGTGATCGTCGTTCTGGTTTCCGTCTCCCGTTCCATTTCCGCTCCTAGACCTGTGGTTAATAAAATCCCTTAAAAACTGTTTGTGTCTGAAGTTGTGTCCCTTAAGAGTCTTTAGAAATCATGACAAAGACAGGTGGAGCCCTCAACAATCGCCTGGATCAACGACTACCTGACAAACAGACCACAGTTTGTGAGACTGAAGAATTGTGTGTCAAACCAGGTGGTCAGCAGCACAGGAGCACCACAGGGGACCGTACTCTCATCATTCCTTTTCACTCAGTACACCTCAGACTTCCAGTACAAATCAGAGACCTGTCATCTGCAGAAATACTCAGATGACTCTGCAATTGTTGGGTGTATCAGAGATGGACAAGAAGCTGAATACAGAGAGTTGGTGGACCGCTTTGTGACATGGTGTGGAAGCAATTGTCTTACTTTGAATGTGAATAAAACAAAGGAGATGATTGTAGATTTCAGAAGAAACAGGAATAAGTCAAACACTGTTTTCATCATGGGAGAAGTGGAGGTGGTTGAGGAGTATAAATACCTCAGAGTTCACCTTGACAACAGACTGGACTGGAGACTGAACAGTGAAACCGTCTAGAAGAAGGGACAGAGCAGACTGTACTTTTTGAGGAAGCTTAGGTCCTTCAAGGTTTGCAGCAAGATCCTGCAAATCATCTACAAGTCTGTTGTGGAGAGTGTAATCTCTTCAGCCATTATCTGTTGGGGTAGCAGCATCAGAGCCAGGGACTTAAAAAGGCTCAACAACCTGATAAAGAAGGCTGGTTCTGTTTTGGGGACAACTGTGGAACCTCTGGAGAGGATAATGCAAAGAAGGATTTTTCATAAAATAAAAAAAATTATGAACAACCCTGAGCATCCTCTTCATGAGACTATCATACAACAACCGAGGCTTCTTCAGTTTGGCTGCAATACAGACCGCTACAGGAAATCCTTCCTACCCACAGCCATCATTATCTACAACAACTAACAATTATATGAGCTACAACAACACTTAATTTCCCTCTGGGATCAATAAAGTATTTTTGAATTGAATTGAATAGGTAGTATTTAAAGATACATTTGGAAGATAACTTAGTTCTTACATTTGTCTAATTCTATTGGAAGGATAACAGCATCTACATTTTCTGTTTGAAATTTGAACACAAGGTTTTAAACAAAATTTGAAGTTCTAAATAGTTGACATAATCTTGAGAAGAAATTTAGGAAGAAAGATTAAGAAGGTTAATTAAAAGGTGGAACCTTTAGATCCTTCAGTTTCCAGTAATAGAATTACCAGAGGTCAAAACAATAGGAAGAAAAGGGATTTTATTTCCCTGTCTCACTTTAAACCCTATTGTTTAAATTTCAGAGAACAGACTGTTCCAAAACACCAGATGACATGTACGACTAACTAGACCTACTTGCTTTAATCTTCAAGGTCTGGACTGTCTATTTAAAGTAAGCAATAGCTAATTATGCCAACAAACTCAATGTATTTTGGGATGTTTTCAAATGTTACTGTGTTCTATGCTAGTAGAAGAAAATATGTTCTATAAAGAGCACACTGGTTTGTTTACTTAATTGTTCTGGATAAACATTTTGTGGTCATAATAACTTCAGTGCTACAAAAATTGAATGGTTTGATGATAACAGGAACATCAGCTGCAGAATAACAGATTATTTTAGGTCAATCTCACGTCTTAATGATGGTCTTTGAAAGTCAGATTTCTCTGGGTTAATACAAATTAGATAACTATGTATTCATACCTTTATGTCTTCTATAAATATCTTAACATTTCTTTTATAATAATATAAGTAAAAATTTAAGAACAAAAATAATTTAAACTGCACAGCATTCACAACAATTGTCCAAACAAGAAATAATATAAGACAACAGTGTGTGAGGGACTGGAAAGTATCTGACAAGAATAAAAGAAATATGACTGTAAACAGATGAGACACAGGAAGATAGGCAAAGTGGACTGACTGGCTTTTGCTGCTGGGGAGCTGATTATTATAACAATAGGCCAAGTGAGCACAATCACCGTAAACTAAGGGGATGAGGGAAAATGACTAATTTACTCAGAGAGTATGGAACGCCTAAATGCTCAAAATTTAATAACTATATAAAACATGAAATAAATATCTATATGAATAAATAATAGACACATATACATTATAATAGAACAATGAAAGTGTGAAAAAAAACTGAATGGATATAAAATTCTAACCACATTACTTCAAAATATTTTTCATTTTCCTTTAAAAATTTATTTATTACTATAAAAAATTGTTTAACTGTACATTTTTTGTTCTAATAAGATCATTTTTTAAAGCCATTTATATTTAATTTAATACATTTTTATTCCAAAATGCCATTTTCCCAACATCAGCTTTCATTTCATAATGGTATTTTTCCAGTGTCTTATTTATTTCAGAATGTCAGTTTTCAACTGAATGAATTCATCTGCCAAATAGATTCAGTGGGTTGGACCTAAACACCCATTGGCTGGTGTTTAAACATCACTCTTCCTGGATAGCCATTCTCTCTCACTGTGAGCAGCCAGCCTGTACAGCTAGCAACAACATGCTAAGTCGGAGTCATGTGGGCTTTGTTAAGCCCTGGTTACTCTAGCAGATCAAATTTAGAGGAATCATTTATGGGAGCATGACATCTTGAGACATTTGGATGGTATTTTTTAAATGATCACAGCTAGGCCCAGCACTTAGATACAAGCAATCAAGAAAAAGTTTCATTAATAACACAGACCATGTTTAAATAATCCCCCCTTTAATTGATTATTTTATCTAACCTCCGATCACCATTCTCCTCCGCATTGTGCTAGATGACACAGAAAACACATCAGCAATAACTCTGGTGGTTATGTTGGACAACACTGAAGTCTTGAGTGCTGGGCCTGGGATAACTTCAATAACAGTTGTTTTGGATTTTAACATTACTTATGTTTTCTGGCCAATTTTATCTCAATGTTTAAATCAACCGGGTTAAGAAGCTGTAAAAATTGCAACAAAAAATAAAAAATATATTTTGACATCACAGTCTTATCAAACCATTCTGCAAAAATACATCAAGAAAAGGCTTTTACTTGCTGTAAATTAGTTTTCTTTGAAGTCTAACAAGCCTAAAAAGTCTGATTGTCTTTGTAAGGCTAATAGCATATAAAAACACATAGGTGTAAGCCTTGTTTTAATTCCCCTAAACTATTCTGTTTAAATTGTAAAATTGACCATAAAAGCAAATATGTATTGCAGGTTCCTTGAGAGAAACCAAATTGTGATGTCTGGGATCAGCATCCTGAACCTCTTCTCCCCATATGTGTTGAGGCCATGTGGTGGAGGCCTTTAGGAACCTCAGAACACTAATCAAAGACCCCCCCCCCCCCCCTTCCAATGCAATGCATTCAGTTTACTGGTCTTGGTTTCAACTTTCAACCGGGGTTCATGAGACATAAATAATGAGATCAAGCAGTTTAGAAATAAGGCGAGGAGCTCCATCATCTGAAGAGAACTTGGAGAAGACTGATACTCCTTCACAGTAAAAGGAATTGGCTTAAGGGTTTTTGGTGTCAGGATGCCTCTTTGGGTGTCTCCCTTTGGAGATTTTCCAGACATGTCCCACTTGAAGGAGACTCTGGGTGATACCCAGGTTACATTGGATGACCTGTATATCCCTTCTAGCCCAGGAACACTGTGTGGTCCCCCAGAATGAACTGGATGGAGAGTGTCGTCTGATATCTACAACATACAGTATCTACAAATAAAGAACAGAAAGCATTTCAGTCACAGGTCAACAGATTCATGCATCTCTGGTGTAAACCTCCCTCCTTTCACTTTAAAGTTCTCTCTTCTATTCCTTCTACTCGTCCTCACCAAATCATCTCATTCTGCAACTGAACACAAATCACAAGTGGAAAGCTGGGCCTCACTGAGGTGTAACATAAAGCTGAACAGAGACAATTAAGGTTTAACGGTGCACTTTCAGAGAAAAGGACTTCCGCTTCAGTGAAATAGTATTTACCACTCAATAAAATCTGTATTAATAGTAACTACACCTCGCAACTTTTACGAGGGAGTTATACTAGCAGTTAAACTGTCCAAATGTTCCTCTGATTTTAGACAGGCCAAGGAAAAGTCGGACTACACGCAGCCTATTTTTTGACTTTTGTTCACACTGCAAAAAAAAAAATGAACACAACAAGTTTATGACTATAAAGTGGAGATCAAAGTCCCTCAGTGGAAAACTCTGAGGAGGAGGTTAACTGAGAAATCGATACTTTTAGATGAAATACAGAAGTAAAAACAGAGTGAGAGTTCTGGAGCGAAGGGTCAAAGAAACGCACACCAATACACACACACTAATATGATTATGCAGTTTGGGGTTAACGATCAGATAGGCAGCCTTGTAAAACTGTAAAAACATCTGTGGGGAGGTCAGTCACTCTGTGGCCCCAGTGGCCCCTGCGACAATCATCTGACCTAAACTGAAAGCCTGGCCCCAGGCAAACACCAGAAACACTGTATGCATGTACTTCATACGTCAACTGTTAAGACAAACAAGGCAAAGAGAAAACATACTGTAACTGTTTGAATCTAACAGCCAGCGTCCTGGCATTTTCAAAATTCTTTTAAAATGTTTGTTGCATGTTTTGGTCTTGTTTATCAAATTCCTCTCGCTCTGCAAGTTATCAAGGACAGCAGCTTTAAATACACCAACTGAGTAGTTTCTGTAGCTTCTTCCGTTTCTGGGTTGTTTGTTTGTAAGATTTTTTAAAAACATGTTTTAAAGATTTCATCTTGTTTTTCACCTAATTTTGAATTAAACAATTGAAGTTTTTCAACAACAACAAAAAAATTAAATGTTGATTTGCGCCACTGAAATATTATCAGTGATAATAGTAAAAACAAGACCAGGAAACCAACAAGAACCAACAATTCTTTCAAAGTTCTCCATCTGGTTTATGTTGGTGCTGCATTGAGTTTAGCAGATGCCGGATAAAAATATATGATACAGATACAGAATAAAGATAAATAAAATAAAGTGCACCCCATTTGAATTCAAGGGCTGAATGTATTTTTGACATGTTTAGGGATTGTCCCTTCAACACAAATTTTCTTCTAGGTTCCATCCATCTTCTCATCAGCTGTGACCAGCTTCACTGTCCCTGCTAAAGCAAAGAATCTCCACAGCACCACACTGTCAAGATCTTGTAATTATGGCCTAGTTTGTGTTGATCCATCATATAAAATCCCATTAAAATACACAAAGGTTTGTGGTTGACATGTTATGAAGTTTGAAAAAATTGAAGGAGTACTTATTCTTTGGTAATTGAACTGTGTATTCAAGGAAAATGACCTGACAGGTGTTGCTGGTTGGAGCAATGCATCAACACTTAGACCCTATTAGTAATAACCGAAGGCATGAATGCCCAGGAGTGCAGCTCTATTTCTGCAACCTGCCAGTGCCAGAACATGTTATTCCTGCAACAGTTTCTCAAAAAAGGCAACAAAAATACTAAACACCTCATTTCAAAATAGCTTCCGGATTCTCCAGTTATTAGTCAAATGGCTAATCTGGAAAAAAACAAAACAATTGGACTTCCTCTAAAAAATACCAAGGATTCCAAAGATCTACTTAAAAAATTCCCTAAATTTACTCGCTGCACGAGCAGTTTTGTTGGCAATAACACTAGTTCAGCATAATTTGTGTGGTCATGATCATTGGTTAAATTGGCATTTGTTGTCTACAGGTTTTCAGTGGTTTTAGGTTTGAGCTTATTATGTCATGTTACCAAGCAAACAGCACAAAGGCTGACTGACATCTGCAAAGAATATGCAGAATAGCCAATATCCATCCATCCATCCATCCATCCATTGTCTGCCGCTTATCCGGGATCGGGTCGCGGGGGGCAGCTGTTTCAGCAGAGAGACCCATACTTCCCTCTCTCCAGTCACTATGGCCAACCCACAGGGAGAATCCCAAGCTGTTCCCAGGCCAGCCGAGAAACATAGTCCCTCCAGCATCACCTGGGCCTTCCTCTGGATTTCCCCCCGGTGGGAAGGGCTTGGAACACCTCACCAGGGAGGCGTCCAGTAGGCATCCTAACCAGATGCCCGAGTCACCTCAACTGGCTCTTCTCGATGTGGAGGAGCAGCGGCTCTACTCTTAGCCCCTCCTGGATGATTGAGCTTCTAACCCTATCTCTAAGGGAGAGCCCAGACACCCTGCGGAGGAAACTCATTTCAGCTGCTTGTATCCGTGACCTCGTTCTTTCGGTCACTACCCAGAGTTCGTGACTGTAGTTGAGGGTAGGAACATAGATTGAGAGCGTCACCTTTTGGCTCAGCTCTTTCTTCGCCACGACAGACCGGTACACCACCCACATCACTGCAAACGCCGCACTAATCTGCCTATCAATCTCCCGTTCCATTTTCCCTCATTTGTGAACAAGATACTTAAACTTCTCCACCTGGGGCAGGACCTCGTCCACAACCCACAGAAGGCACTCTACCCTTTCCCAGCTGAAGACCATGGTCTCAGATTTGGAGGTGCTGATTCTCATCCTGGTCGCTTCTCAAGTTCATAGTCAGCATCATTTTTGCATTAGACAAAAGAATGCCATTTTGGAAAATTCCTGGCAGCTACTCAGATGAACAATTATTATTTTTATTGTCAGGAAATATATAAAGTAGGGTATGTCATTTCTCATACCTAAAACATAAGAATGGAATAAGGCGTTTTCTTATAATGTATGACTGTAACAAGCAGTCTGCAAAGTGCAGTTCTGAAGTTGCTGTTTCCTCCTAATAATGTTCTCATTAAATGCTGTTTTTAACCATTGTTTGCGACATGAGACTTAACTTCAACCTGGGAGCAAAAGGCTTTAGACTCGAATTGGAGTTGCCCATCAAAGCAACGAGACATGACTGGATTTAGGGAAAATGACTTGTGAACACCCATGCCGGGTATACATGTGCTGGGTTTTCAAGGGCAAACAGTATAAAGTAGGGGTCAGAGCTTGTTATCACTGTGACACACACACGCACACACATACATACACACACATGTCCACTTTGCCAATGGTGGCCACGGGCAAAGGGTATGTTCGTAGGTAGGAGCATGACTTTCCACTCTGTTGGCACTTGCAAGGTCGACTGGTGCATGTTTTGTAGCTCATTCGCGATTACCACCCCTTTAACCACCCTCTCAACACAGAGGGAGTTGCAAGAGTTCAGAGCAGGGTACACAAGGACCCCTCTGAACTCAACAAGTTGGCTTCTTTCCAGTGAATATCTCACCTCAGTTTCAGAGCTCATACCAGGGCAGAGTCACGGTGCCCTTCTTACCTCTCTCTCTCTCTCTCTCTCTCTCTCTCTCTCTCTCTCTCTCTCTCACTCACTCACACACACACACACACACACACACACATACACACACACAGACACTTGCAAACTGTGGAAAAATACAAATACAGGTTAATATACTGCAACTGCTTTCCAAAACAACCAGACCAGAACAAGTGTACTAAACGGCATTCTAAAACCCTCTTTTGATCAGGCAGAATGACCTCAGGGTTTTGTTTTTCCACGCCATCAGCTCATGATGCCACACAGGGCCTGCGCCCTGGCACCTAAGCCAGACAGATGTTGTAACAAGCAACATGAATGATGAACTGCTTCAAACCACAGACTTTGTAAAAACGTGCGTGAAGATGGTAGACAAACAGGCCCTGGGAATGGTGCTGAAACGGAAAGGCTGAGCGCATGTTGAATGTGTGCCTCTTGTTGCATGTTTCACACACCACATTAGTCATCTACAAATAACTACCACCAACACCTTGCACCTAGTGTTACACATTTTTAGTATTACATATATTGTTTTAAAAATGTCATTTTACAAAAAAGCACATGTGAACAGCCGTTCTCGAGCCTAATAACAGATTCTTTAATGGATTTAGGTGTTGACTTTGAATTGGCCATTCAAACACATGAATATGTTTCGACCTGAAGCATTCTGTTGCAACACTGGCTGGGTTTAGCGCTCAGCATGCAGTGGTTGTCACTGGAAAGCATCAACAAGGAAAGGGGGTGGAAGTCGACTCATTGCTGGTACTCACTGATTAACTTTGGGAAGGAGTCAAAATTAAAAAAATAGTCATGATTTTAGAGGGAGAGCCTGAATAACTCCGCTAGTGTGATTTATACACTGTTCAACTCATTCTAAAGCATATTTAAGCATTTTCAGAATAACACATAGCAATGTTTTATTTCAAGAACTTAAGCTTCACATTTGGATAGCAAGGAGGTCAATCTTGACACGAGAGCTCTTTGTGTGCTTATTTTATGTTTGTCATAGCATAACTATGACCAGAATTTGGCTTATACTGCAGAGAGGTATAAAAGTAACTTAATTATAGATTCATCCAGCTTGCTGTAAGCTGCCTGTTGGTCCTGTATTCGTCTATCACTGTGTGGTTTGGCTGATCCACAAAACAGGATAGGTCCAAACTGCAACAAACAATTAGGTCTGCAGAGAGGATCATCAGAGCTGAACTTCCCTCCATCTAGGACTGTTACAGACTGCTAGGACAAAGGCAGCCAAAATCTCTGCAGACCCCACACATCCTGGACTCAAACTGTAAAGATTTTAACCTACAGATAGTTATTTGTGAAACCATCAGAGACACAGAGACAGTTTATTTCCCCAAGTTGTCCCTCTGATGGACACTAAACACTAACCTTATCTTCCTATTTTGTAAAATACCTGTATATAAACATAGCCGAAAAAATGCATCATTTTTTTAGAATTTTTTTTTATGTCTTCATTGGCCATGTTTTTTACATTTTTTAAAAATGTAAAAAAAAAAAAATATTGGCCAGGTCTTCATGGGCACAAGTAATTGGATTAAAAGTCTGATTGGAATAAAAATGCTTAATGTAAACACGACATTCGGAATACTCTGAACAATCATTTGGATCAACATTTCCTTCCGATTGAGACGAGTGGGTTATGCCGATTGTTTTTCCAAATCACTGGGCATGTAAACACTTCTTCCGAATGTGGATCATTACTGCGCAAGTCTGTTACATCATGCGTAGAAGTACCTTACGTCACCGTAAAATAATAAAGGGATTCAGATTAGAATTTGTCTGTGTACACAACAATAAATGTTGTAGATGTAAAACCATGACCAGAAAAAATAAAAGCATACTCTGAATATCATCGTACCGCTCCATTTTAAACGCACGCAGCCATGTTTATTTACAACGGAAGTCTGCTACTTCTTCTTCTACAGCCATTTCCTGTGTCCTAGATAATTCTGAGCATGTAAAAATTATTTATTCCAATCGAACGTGTGATTAATCAAATTCAATATAATTGATGGGAGTTGCAAACCAAAGAAGAAAAAATGCTGTATTTCAACCAAAAGGTGCTTCGAGAAAGTATTCTATGTGGGTGTGTACATTAATGCAATATATGACCGCAGGTTTACAATTTTTAAATATGCTTTTTTTAATACTGAATGATTTATCAATATCTGATTTATGTCACAAAACTTGACACAGAATTTGACAGTAGACTGCTGGAAGCAAAGATGAATGTGCCACTAATGAACAGTGTGGTAATTTGATAAAGACATTCAAGGAGATTAATTTTACTCTGAAGAGGATCAAAAATATGTGACAAGAAATGTACGCAGTTAAAGGTTTATTAATGTGAGTCAATGAAACAGACAAAAGAGAACCATATTTGAAACCCCATAAAAACGTCAAAGTGGTGCCTATTTTAAAGTCTAAAAGTTCTGGAAATGTTTGTTTCAGTCATTCAATTTCTACAGCGGATACTGCATACCACGCCCAATTTCACATTTGAACAAAGCCCTATTGATTTTAATGATAACCCATAATGATGGAACTTTTTAACTAGAGGATTGGAAAACATGTTTCGTATTTTTGCTGTGTCAAACAGGACTGAGACACAGTTTTAAACCTTTTCTTTCAGTATCTGCAGAAAACAACTATCTTGAGTATAATTTTTGGGCAGACTACCTGACAAAATATGAACTTGTTACTAGCTGGATTATTGATATAAATCAGCCCAGTTTGTGGGTGTAGCACCAATTCAAAGTGCTGATTTTTTAAAGTAAATTCCAAACATTCCAATTTGATCTTAATAGAAAGATACTGATGTGAAATCTATTTGGTAGAAAGTTTTCCAAATAAAGAAATCCAGCAAATTGTATTGAGTCACAGACTTTGCAGCAATCCCCTCCTGAACGGGCATGCACTTTGTGCCAGCAATCCCACTGTCAATGGCTCAATTCAGGAAAAAGACAAAGGTGAGTCAAGTGCCGAAAAGAACTTATGATGGTCTTTGGGTGTTTTGGTTTTCACTTGTGTTTGTGTTTTTATTGTTGTTAATCATATGTTCTGCCATATATGGTTGTTTATTATTGTCAATTGGCTTTTACCATACAATTTCATCCCTTTTGTCTCTGTGTGTTTTTATTCATTCCATTAAATTAGTGTTAGCATTTTTCCCTCTGGTTTGTGGTTCCCTTTTTTGTCCAGTTCAGCTCCCCCTGTGTTATTTATTCCTTCAGTGTCCCTGTTTTGCTCTTGTTTCCAGCTGTTCACCATTACCCTAATTAAGCTCACCTAGATCCAATGTCATTTTCCACCCATACTGCAAATTATAGACTCCCTGGGATTCAATATTTTTTGCTGGTTCCTTCCATTACACTACCCATGCTCCATGTCCTTTCTCCTTCTGCCCATCTGCAGGTTTTTCGGTTATCTTACTATAAAACCTTCCACCAGGCTGAACCTAACTCTTTTTTGGCCGATTTTAAACTGGTGTACACATACTGTAGTTAAAGAAAGTAATACTTCCGTCAACAGCTATGTTCAAGTAAATGACATGGTTAACAAAGAAGCTCTGACCAATGAGTACTTTCTATGGGAAGCAAAAAACCAGAGAGAGTAAATAAAGTTGATTGAAGCAAAACATTTTGTCAATGGCAACATTCAAAAAAGTACGTGACTAAACATAGAAAGACAAAGCCAGGAGTAGCTTCTATGAGATTTATGATAATATATAAACAGAAAGTAGCAAAACACAATCACACAGAATCACAAAAATATATATATATATTTTTTTTTTTTTTTACTGGAGTTGAAAAACAGAGGAATTGGCGTTATTGCTTAAAGTCTTAATGATACATTCTGAGCAAGAAAAGGTAAAATGGTGGATCAAATCAGACAACATGACTGTATTGATAGGTTAAATACTGACAAACTGTCCAGGGTTTACTCTGCCTTTCACCCAATGATTGCTAGAGATAGACACCAATCTCACCCTCCCCCGGGGTGTAGATTATTGATGGATGGATATTGAGAACATACAGCCTTCCAAACTAGTTTGATAGAACGTCTGAATAGACAGAAATTCCTTAATAAACAGCAGTAATCATTTCCCTGTGCATTCAGAAGTCCTATCATAATGTTTTTTTGTTTTTGCTAGTCTCTCCATCTGTCTCTCCTCTGTGTAACATCTACTCCACTTTGTGCAATAAATCTCCATGAAGAACTACCAAAACATTGCCTTGCACAACTCCTTTCTCCGGGCATAAGAGAACATTTTCCCACATCTTGTTTTCCCACATGCATGCAATGAATAAACACATTTTTCAGCAATGTGGGAGTGTAATTTGAGTCACTGCATTGTCTCTCTATGTGCCTGTTTTGATGGCTTACATCCTAATTTTCCGAGTCCTTCTCCTGTTGTTTACCGCATCATTGAGCCGTGTAGTTGTTCTCGTAGTGAAACCCGACACTGTTACTGTGTGCTCAGGAATGTTTTTCACCCGGTGAAGGCAGGGTGTGTTCACGTCTTTCTGCTTGTACTCTGTGTGCTCAGTCGTACTTTATGAATGAGTAGTAACACATGCCACATGTCATGCAAAGCGGAGCTAGAGCTTTTCCTGGAAGTGTGTGTAATTGCTCTTCCCTAAATCCCCACAGTCTGGAGAATGTTGTAACAGATGTAAACCGAGAGCAGAACTATTCGGCACTTTTTAGTAAACAACCCTGTCTTCCAGCGTGGAAGTGTAAAAGCTGTTTTATCCTTTATCTTGTTCCATATCTTAATGCATATATGTTCTAAATAAAGAAGTATTCCCTGCAGTGCAACAAAAGGGAATTTTTTTTTTCTCTTAATCCTACTGGTCAAACAAAACTGGTGATACTGCACATACTTAACGACTGCATCAAAAGCAAATTAAATACATTGCAGAATGTTTTATTTCTGTCTGTCCTGAATTTGCATTGACCCATTGTGCCCATAGGTTCTGTGATCATGTGATGATTAAAATGTACGAGCCCCCACTTGAACCCTTTTCGGCAGTTCTGGAAAAATATATGTATTGATTATGAAAATGCATAGCTAGAAAACTTGAACTTGGTTTCTTTTTCTATGTTGTGTCCTGAGATGACTTTTGTGTCAACAACAAATATATATATATATATATATATAAACACACCACTGTTTGGCCGCAAATGCTCATTGTTTCTTTCATTTGCTAAAGATTTTGTGGCTTGTCTATACAGAGGCCACAGTTTACACTGTATCTCATGGATTCTGCTTGTCTAAGAATAATAGCCTTAAACTGACAGCTTTGTGGACAGAAGAGGGGTCAGAGAAAGAAAGCGAAAGCTCGCAGTAAATAAACCAGGATGGGAATCAAACCCAGCACAGCTACATCCAGGACTCCAAGCCTCTGCACAGTTCTGCTCCACCCACCGTGCCATGCAGCCCCTAAATCCACTATTTCTTACCATAGATTGTGGTAATGGTTAGTACTGCTGACTCTTCGCTAAATAGGCTTTCAGTTAAAATCTCAGCTGGACATTATTGACTAAATGTTTCCTTCCCTAATGCAATATTAACTCAATATTTTTTTGTATTAATCATTTTCGTGTCATTTGGTAGGTTCAATTCAGTTTAATCTTTTTGAAAATCTTTCAACATTTAAGTAGGTGTTAAAATATCTACCTGCATACATGTGCTCAATATGTGACTTTTCCAGTGCTCATGCTTGTCTTCATAATGTTGTTTTTTACAGCTGCACCACAGCAAATCTCACATACTACTTTCCCCAAAACAACTGTCCTTGTTTTGCTTTTTTGTTGCCACTCATTAATGTGACATTCGTCATCGTGCTTACATTGACGCCATGCACTACACTTGAGGTCACA
Source organism: Valencia hispanica (assembly GCA_963556495.2). Lineage (NCBI taxonomy): Eukaryota > Metazoa > Chordata > Actinopteri > Cyprinodontiformes > Valenciidae > Valencia > Valencia hispanica. The sequence continues at coordinate 8,846,149 of OY747708.1, read as the reverse complement.
GAATCTGGGCTGCACAGGGTCAAGCTTGAACAGATCTAAAGGGCAGTTGTTGACTGGTACGTATAATAAATCTTGGGCCCCAAAGGCCACAATTAAGCAAAACCTTTATTAAGCTATGAGTCACATAGATCCTGTTTGTTTTTCCCTGCTCATCTTTTGTGAATAAGTCAATATTGTTTAAGAAAAATGGAAGATACCTATCTTAGAGTTGTACGGTGGTGCAGTGGAGAGCAGTGTCACCGTATAGTAAGATGTTTGGTTTTACATATGTCTGTTTTATCTAGCGTCCAAAATGAGCCCATGGCGCTGAGCACACATCGCTGTAGTCCTGGGGTTCCTTCTTATACACTACATCAAACAGCACCAGAGAGGCCAATCTGTTCTAAACGATTTAAAAGAATAGTTTGGTCCACTGTATCAAAGGCAGCGCTTAGATCCAGTAGAACCAACTCTGTCACCCTGTGTGCATCTAGTTTATCAGTCAGTCAATCAATCTTTATTTATATAGCGTTTCCACAACCAGGGTTGACCAAAGTGCTTCACAATTTTAATCTGAAATAATTTAAAATCTTCAAAAGGGCCGTCTTAGTGCTGTGGTTCACCTTAAAATTAGACTGAAATTTCTCTAGGACATTATGTACATCAATAAAATCATTAAGCTGAATTTAAACAAGCTTTTCTAAAATTTTGCTTAAAGGTGGTAAATTAGATACCGGTCAAAAGTTGTTAAAATCATTCAAATCTAAGTTGCTCTTCTTAAAGGCCGGTTTATACTTCTGCGTCGTGTCCCTCGCGTAGGGTACGCGTAGGTCCGCAGAGGCTTGACGTTCACCTCCTCGGACCTGACGTGCAACCCGACGCAGAGACGCGGAAGTACTCCCTTGTGATTGATCAGTGAGATTACGTACGCACGCACCATCTTCTACGTCTCCGTCTTCTCATTTGCTTGCGTTGCAAAGTGTTCAAAAGAAGGATAATTTGTTCGTCTGCTTCCACAATCTCGTTGAGACACTGCACAAAGGCCGCCATCGTTGTTCTAAAACAGGAAATACTTGCCGGAACTGAAGCAAATATAAGCAAACCATCAGAAAAACTCCGCCCTGTGGAGTTTGCCGAACGATACCAGCCTACTGCCACCTGCAGGTCTGGAAATGAAACAGCAACACGACGCTTTCAGCCCTACGCAGAAGTATGAACACAGCAGTGGGTACGGCGGGTACGGCGGTTACGGCGTAACCTACGCGATTGACGCGACGCAGAAGTATAAACCAAGCTTTAGGAGTGGCCTCATCACCACCCCTTTAGAGGCGGTAGGAAAAACCCCCGTATGAAGGGAGCAATTCATCATAGTAAAGATCTCATCTCTAAAAGATCCATAAAATGGCTTAAAAAATGAAGTGGGAATTGGGTCCAAAAGACATGTGTTGGGCCTCACTGAGGAGAAAACTTCATCAAGAATCTCAACTTAAACCAGTAACCATTATTCTTCAAAGACACACACTCAGATTTGTCTAAAGCTATGTTACTTTGAGAAAGCAAAGCAAGGCAATTTTATTGGCATAGCACACTTTCAACAACAATCTAATTTAAGAGCTTTACATGATTAGGGGATAAAGTAAAACCAACAATAAAGCATAAAACACACACAGAGCCTATGACAAGTAAAAACATTACTCAAAAGCAGACATGAATTTAGGATAAAGTAAAAACAGCAATAAAGCATGACCCATGAAGCACACGCAAAACATGACACATGAAAACATTACTATTAAAAAGAGAGATCACATTTCTCCTGTTTTAGCTTCCCTTCATTGGCTCCCTGTTAAATACAGAATAGAATTTAATATCCTTCTTCTTACATGCAAAGCCCTTAATAATCAAGCTCCATCATACATCAGTGATCTAATTGTTCCATATGTTCCTAACAGAGCACTTCGCTCTCAGACTGCAGGTTTACTTGTAGTTCCAAGGATTTCTAAAAGTAGAATGGGAGGCAGATCTTTTAGTTATCAGGCTCCTCTCCTGTGGAACCAGCTCCCAGCTTTAGTCCGTGAGGCAGACACTCTGTTTACTTATAAGACCAGGCTTAAAACTTTCCTTTTTGATAAAGCTTATAGTTAGAGTGGCTAAGGTCATCCTGAGCTAGCTCTGTAGTTATGCTGCTATAGGCTTAGACTGCTGGAGGACAGACTTACCAATTTTCTTCACTCTGCTACTTCCTTTTCTACTACTACTCTCCAGTTGTATTACAGTACATTCTGTTATTTCGACTGTTAACTTTGTTTTCTCTCAGTGTTTTTCTCTCCATAGAAGATATACCTGGTCTGGTATCCTGCTTGGCTGCAATGCCCTGTTGGACGGGGGGCATCGACTGGGATGATGCTCCCAGTAACTGAACATCCACCGTGTCCTGCTATCAACTTTTTACTTTCTGTAACATAGAGAGTACTCTTATATCAGATCTTCTGTTCCTTCTGTGTTTCTGCTCTGTCTTCTCCAACCCCCAGACGGTCGTGGCAGATGGCCGCTCCTACTGAGCCTGGTTCTGTTGAGGGTTTCTTTCTGTTAAAGGGGAGTTTTTCCTCTCCACCGTCGCTACATGTTTGCTCAGTATGAGGTATTGATGTAGGATTGATGTGGTTGGAAAGTCTGCATCAACGGGGCCCAACCTCACGCCAATGACTGACGCAATCTGCTGGGATTCCTTAAATAGGAAACTTTTTAACTGATTGGAATGTTTGTATAAATGTATTGAAATTACTTTCTTGTAAAGTGCCTTGCGATTACATCTGTTGTGAATTGGTGCTATATAAATAAACTGAATTGAATTGAATTACTCAAAGGCAGCTCTAAACAGATGATTTAAGAGAACTTAGTGTTTCAGCAGCTTTGCAGTTGTGTGGAAGTTTGTTCCAGATTAGAGGAGCATAGAAACTGAAAGCTGCTTCTCTGTGTTTCGTTCTGATTCTAGGGGTGTTGAGTAGACTGGAATTAGAGGACCTGAGTGGTCTGGTGGGTTGGTATAGTAACAGTAGATCTTCAACATACTTTGGTTTCTAAGCCATTTAATGATTTATAAACTAGTAAAAGTATTTCGAAGTCTATTCTCTGAGCTACAGGGAGCCAGTGTAAGGACTTTAGAACTGGGGTGATCTGCTCTACTTTCCTGGTTCTAGTGAAGACGCAAGCAGCAGCGTTCTGGATCAGCTGCAGCTGTCTGATTGACTTTTTAGGCAGACCTGTGAAGACATTGTTACAGTAATCAATCCGATTAAAGATAAATGCAGGGATGAGTTTTTCTAGGTCCTGTTGCGACATCAGTCCTTCAATCCTAGAAATGTTCCTCAGGTGATAGAACGCTGACCTTTTATTGCCTTTTTGTGACCCTGGACATTCAGGTCTGAGTCCATTACTACACCTAGATTTCCGGCCAGATCAGTAGTTTCTAGCTGTGTTAACTGAAGCTGTGTGCTGACTCTTGATCGTTCCTCTTTAGGTCCAAAAATAATTACTTCTGTTTTTGATAAGATAAAATATTACATCTGATGGTGTCGACCTTCCCTCTGAAGTGGTCTCCGAACTCCTCACAGAGGGGGTTTACTGAAGTGCATTAGAAAGACTGATTATTTTTATGATCAAAGATGATTTTGGAAAAGTATGCATTTCTTGAATCTCTTACTGCTGTCTTTTATGCTTTAAGATGTTCTATATATATCTGATAGTTTTTCATGATTTTATTATACCTCCATTTTCTCCCTGCCAACCTGCAATTTCTTGAGGTCTTAATTTCTCCACGACGATGCAAGTTTTGATTGTGCCCTTTTAACTTTTAGTGGAGCAAGCAGGTAGAGAGCAGACTGAAGCCTACTGTTAAAATCCTTGACAATAAAATCACAGGGGGCAGGTAAAGCAATGGGAGTTATCTTTTCAAAAACTTCAAGAAAACCTGCAGCCACTTCAGGGGTTAGGTGACGTTTCCTGACAGCTTTCACAAAGGTCTCCCGCTTACTGAAAGTAACTGCCCCGAGTCTTTGTAGCTGTGACGGTGCAGACTGGGTACCAACAGCAACAATAAAATCCACTTTTAAAGGTGGCTCTGAATGGACAGCAGTTAAGAAAACCATGAGTCAGATTATAAGCAGAAGAAGAAAAACATCAGTTACATAAGTGTCTACCATCAGTGCATAAAAACTGCACTGATGGCAGACTCTTGACAAACCAGCAAATCATCAGTCCCTATTAGGCAACTGTGAAAACTATATGTCTAAGTAAATTACTAGGGTTCACTGGGTTGAAGCACCACCTTTAGTACAGTGTCCATTGAAAAAGCCCTACTTCTCTGACTGGGCTACATTGGGTTAGATTTCCACATGCTTTTGTGACAAAACCTAAACCTTTTCTTTTCAAAATAGCTTGAGCTCAGTCAGACTGGGTCAAGAGTGTCTGTAACCATCATTCTTCCAATCTTGCCACAGGTTGTCCATGGGATTATGGTCTGGACTCTGACTGGACCATTTGGACATGGGTTAAACTTTGAACTACACAATTCCATTGTTCCCATGGCCATGTGTTTAGTGTCTGTCTCCTGTTGGACTGTGAACCTTTGCCACATTCCCAAGATTTTTGCAGTTCTTACATCTTTCTTATGGAAGTATAAGAATGAAATATCCTGAATGTAAAAAATCATGTTCAAAGATAATAAAAAGCACAACTTTACAATTTTGTGTGTCACAGTTCACTATTGGCTTGTTAAATTTAAAACATTTCTGTTTCAGTGCAATGATATATTATGGATACTTCATTGCTTTTCGGACAAAATATCACAATTTAAACACTCAAGCTTTGAAAAGTGGTCCGTCAGAGTTAGGGAAGCATCAAAGCATTTCATGTAATCGACCGTGGCAACCCTTATCTGTCATAACAGGAAAACAGCTTTTCCTTGTTTTTAAAGCACAAAACTCAATTTCAGGGAAAAATTGCAACATTTTCTTTTCAGACTTTATTGTCCTGGGTGAGGACCAAAACATACATTAAATCTTCATCCAAAACAACTGAAATAATTTGACACCCGCTATTCAAGAGCTGTTATATCTGTCGATTTTAATTGATAAACATGCTATCAGAGGTTGTGATTGTGGCTGTTTGAGGGCGATTGTGAAGCCGACAATGTTCAGCGCATGCACCAACAAGAGCATTTAATTCATACTTTTTTCTCCAAAATGTGTTGGCTAATTAAAATACAGACAACTTGGAGGTTATAATGGGATCACACTAGCTATACTATCTGCAAAACATGTCAAACCAAAACATATGTCAACAATTTCAGTCTATAACTTAAAGCAGTATATTTTTTTATAAAACATGAACAGAAACTTTGGAATTTAATTGATAACACCTTTGTATCATTATACAGCAGCAACAATTGTAGCCTACTAATAAATGCATAAAGAAGCAGAATAGGCCTATATCTAGTACATATACTTTAATGTAAACACATTGAAAGCAACAAAACAAATAATTTGAGGAGTTTTTTTTCCCCCAGCCCATAGTTCATCAACAACTTTTACTAACCAGCCTAAAGTCTTAGACATGTTCCCATCCTATGAATTTTGTTGTGGAAAACTGTCTGTGTTTTGCCATGCAGGGCCTCCTTTGAATGTCCCCCAGCAGACAGGCTGACAGGACAGCAGTGCAAGATGACATCCACTCAGAGCTCATGTCATGTTTATAATGATAAGGCAACAGTGGCGGGGCAATGAGTTGATACAGCCATGGGGGTACACTGTATCCTGGGGGTCAGAACTGTGACCCCCCGACCCCCCCCCCCATTTACGTTTGAGGTCAAAATCTGTGAAAGAATGTCAGAGATATAATCACAAGGATTTGGATGGATGAGTGATTGCTATTCTCTAGTGACAAAATTTAGATGTTTGATCCCCAGTTTGTGTTTAAAACATAAGATAAAAGCATACACTGCAATTCAGTGATTCATCTAAAATAGTCATTATCAGCAGTTTATCATTATATTATGTTCACAGCAACAACTCAAAGCACTGCCAGGAAAGAATGTGTAATGAACTTTGATCCAGTCAAATACTACTGCACTTGTTGCACTCCTTTGCTAACTGGCCTGTTAAACTATTGGATCTGTGTATGAAGAAGTAGGCCAGCACAAAACGTTAAGAGATCACTGTGCCTTCTGTATCTCCTTTTGGTCTTTCAAGCCACCTAATCAGGATACGAAGTGCAAAAAAGCTAATCTCAGCATGTTTATGACCCTGTTTCTCTCTGAAACCATCTGCTATCTTACCAAATAACAAAACAGGCAATGGATGCATCTCATTTTTGGATCAGGTGGTAGGAGTTCATCCGGTAACCGGTGGGTTGCCGGTTCGAACCCCCGCTCTGTTTGTCTTGGCTGTTGTTTTCTTGGGCAAGTCACTTCAACAGCCTTTGCCTGCTGGTTGTGGTCAGAGAGCCCGGAGGCACCTTTGTACGGCAGCCTACCACCGTCAGTGTGTCAAGAGGTGAATGACTGAATGTAGTGTAAAGAGCTTTGTGGTTCTCTGACTGTACAAATGTGAGCGCTGTACAAATGCAGGCTATTTACGTTTTCTTTAATAACATGCAAGTACGCAATAATTACCATACCATACCAATTTATTTATAGAGCACTTTCAACACAGCATTACTACTGACCAAAATGCTGTACAGTGGCAAAGACATAGAAAGAAAAAATAAAAGTGAGAATAAAGAAAATAGGAAAAGCAAACACAGGTTTAAAACAATTAGCTAAAATAAAGCCACCAATAAAATTGGGCAGTTAAAATTGATACAAGGACACAGTGAGAGAGAACCGTAAATAAATAAAATTAAAAATTATTCTCCTTAAATATGCCAAGCAATGAAGAAATAAAAAGGAGGCTCCTTAAAAGTGATATTAGGGATTAAAAGTCTGAGAAAAATAATATATTTTTAGGTGGGATTAAAAACGCCAAGGGAGGATGCCTGCCTAACCTGGAGGGGAAGTGAGGGAAAGCTTCAGGCCACTGACCAAGAACACTCTCTCACCTCTAGCCTTGTATTGTGCCTTAGGGACAACCAGAAGCAGCTGATCGGTGGATCTAAGAGAATGCGAGGGTTGATATGGATGGAGTAGCTCAGGCAGATATGATGGAGCGAGGCAGGGGCGGATCTAGAAAAATATTTATGGGTTGGTAAGAAAGGGGCAAGAATTTTTCAGGGGTTGCACCATATGCCAGACTTTTATATATATATTGGTTTTATAGATCAGTCAAACACATGCTTCACCTCTTCACTCCCCAGTATTTACATATATGATAGATACATACATGTATTTGTTTTGCTTCAGGTTATTTAAGCACATTAAAGCTACATTGCGCAATATTTTTGTTAAAATAAAACAATTTTTTTTAAATCTATAGTCAGTTCCTGACGATACAATTCAATCAAGTGCTGTAGTTTGATTCTTGTGAGAGCGCGTAGCGTGACGTAATGATGCACGTAGGTACCCATGTACGCAGTCTAAGCTATCTTAGATAAGTGTAGCTAGCCAGCCACAACACCTACACAAGCTCCCCGTAAGTCAAAGAAGAAAATAATTTTATCCAGCATTACAAAAAGAGCAAAAATGGCCTCTGACCGTCCCAGAGCTCGGAATAATGAGCACACGCCTGAAAGTCATGGGAGTGCGCATTTTGCTGATTGCAGTTTGTCTAACGGCCACATGGTGCACTCTCTGCAGCACTTTCATCAAACTAGCAGCTTTAAAGGTTCACCAAAGAGAATGTAATGCAACGATTTTCATGAGCTTCAAGCTCCTAATGTCCAATTTTACCCCCTCAATATTCCTGCAATTTCCGCCCTACATTTTTTAAAAACGTATACCCAAAATTAACTTAAAGCTGTTCTTGAACCATTTTGAGTAGAGACATGGCTGGGGTCTCTTTGGAAAGCAAACACTCCCTCCCCATGCAAACATGAATTTTAATACTCTGAAAAATAAAAAAATATATGTCCGATTATTTATTTTATATGAATACATGCTGTAAAAATGGCTTTAAAAATAGGTTGGGACCTAAAACACACTGTGTGTCTAAAGCCTGAAGTATTACCTTCATCCACACCAAATGTGATACCAATAAACCAAGAAATGAGTATTCTGCACACATTTTTCTAACTACAGGTCAAAGGTGTTCAAAAGTGTGCCATATGCGCCATCTCCCGTGTAAATGCCGTAGTCCTCACTGAATTAAAAATATCATCAGAATCATAACTGCATCTTACCATATAAAGCTCCATGGCTTCCTTCAATGTTTTTGATTTTTGATTTTTGATTATAAAGGGTGTTTGGACACGGTGCTAAAACAGTATGTTACTGGTACGCACTGTGTGTAATCTGTTCATGAATAAGACATTTTAAGGACGTCATTTACAATGGCTGCGAACAAGTCCGCCCGGTTAAGTTATATATCTGCGTTTACAGCATTACATTGGTTATTCGATGCGTCAATCATCAGAGTTCTGGACCGCGATTGGTTCGAGTTACTTACCATAACGTGACTTTCCATCCATGCGCCATTGGTCGGAGATCTACCGTACGAAAGAAATAAACCGGATGAAATTTTTTTTTTCTTCTGGGCATGCTCAGTGACCTTTGTAGGCGGCAGTGGAAGCGAAGGAATCGGAAACAAAGCCGTACTACAAAGACTACAAAAATGGCCATAGACATTTCGTGAGCGCATTTTCACTGTTTATTTAACCTTTTTTTTAATCGGTTTTACGGTTGTCATGGACTAATCACTTTATTGGAGGACTTTACTCGGACCCTTATCGATGTAAAAAGACAATTTTTGTTTGAAATGGATCGGTTTTGTCACGTTTATTGGACTACGAAGTGGTGAGTTCCATATATTTATACCTCCGTCAGGAGAACGTTTGCATTGGCAAAAGCGCTCGCTGTGTCTACAGTTATGATTGTATCCTTGATCGCCATCCATAATTGGAATCACAAGACTCTTAGCTTTCCAATTATATAAAATATGTATAGGTTCATAGAAGTTCGAAGTCAGAAAATCTATGGATTTAAACCAGAAAATGGGCTGGGACCACGCGCGGGCCCTCTGAACATTAACGGGTTTGAATTCATAGCTGCTAGGGTGGCAGCAGGGGTGGCAAGGCTTTCTTTTAGGGTGGCAACTGCCACCCTATGCCACCCCAGTAGATCCGCCCATGGGGCCAGGTCATTCAGAGATTTAAAAACAAATCACGTCATAAATCCTAAACTGAATGGGCAGCCAATGGATACATTTTAGGATCGGGGTGATATCCTGTCGTCTATCTGCTCCAGTTGTTGTTCAACATTTTCATAAATATAGAGACTGGGGAATGTTTACCAAGACATTGCATTTGCTCTTGTTTTATCAACTCTGTAAGGATTTAGAAACTGATAACAGCAACTGACGTAGGTCTGAAAGCTAAATCTTTTACCATTGTTTGTTGATAATGTGTTCATCTGGTAAACAATTCAGAGAATCTATTTTTGTACTTGTTGGCTTATCAGAATTCTGGACTCTTAACCCTGGCGTCGGACTGCTGGAGTATGTAAAGAATGTCTTCTGACAATAAATTGATTAAATAAGCATGAAAGCAAAATTTTCCAAAACATTTATATAGTACACATACAGTGGGGCAAAAAAGTATTTGGCAGCCACCGATTGTGCAAGTTGTACCACTTAAAAAGATTATAGAGGTCTGTAATTTCCATCATATGTACACTTCAACTGTGAGAGACAGAATGTAAAAAAAATCCAGAAAATCACATTGTCTGATTTTTAAAGAATTTATTTGTATAAAGGTGCAAGAAATGGCTATTTGGTCAAAAACAAAAGTTCACCTCAAAACTTTGTAATGTAACCTTGGCTCGGAATGACAGAGGTCAAGCATTTCCTGTAGGTCTGCACCAGTTTTGCACACACTGTAGCTGGTATTTTGGCCCATTCTTCCATACAGATCTTCACTAGTTGTGACGTTTTGGGGCTGTCACTGGGCAACACGGACTTTCAACTCCCTCCAGATTCTCTATTGGATTGAGGTCTGGAGACTGGCTAGGCCACTCCAGAACCTTAAAATGCGTTTTATGTAGCCACTCCTTTGTTGCCGATGTGTTTGGGATCATCATGCTGGAAGATCTACCAACATTTAATCTTCAATGCTCTCAATGATGGAAGGAGGTTTTTGCCCAAAATCTCACGATATATGGCCCCTTCATCCTTTCCTTATTACGGATCAGTCATCCTGTCCTCTTTGCTGAAAAGCAGTAGGATTTTAATCCATGGCAATGATTATTTATCCATGACATCTTAGACAGCTCTCTAGTCTTGGCCATGGTGGAGGTTGGAATCTTTGAAGGTGGGAAAAGGTGTCTTTTGTATAGATAATGAGTTCAAACTGGTGCAATTAATACAGCTAACTAGTGGAGGATAGAGTCCCAAAAGCACCTGTATCCTCAGGAATGCATGCCTTTAAACTTCTAAAAAAGCAAACTTATCAATCCATCAATTCCTATGTTTTTTTGTTTGTTTTTTTGTAATAATTTAAGATTTAAAAATTTAAGCCCGATGTTTTTCAGTTTACTGTTCCAGATCAAGTGGGATTCTTGTTGTGTTAATGAAACACTGGATAAGGTTTTTTCCTGTCAAAGTTGCTGAAGTAGTTTGGTTGGTCAGTCACCGAAAACTTTTACCAGAGGGGGATGAAGAAGGCCACAGTAAAGCAAAAGATAAAGAGATAGATCAGTACTTCATCAACAGTGATGGTGCACTGCTCGAAGACCCCAATTGACTAGCACATCAATGTTTAAACCCTAGAGCAGAGGTCTGCAACTCCAGTTCACAAGAGCCGGTGTCCTGAAACTTTTAGATGTGTCCCTGGTCCAACACACCTGAATCAAATGGCTGAATTACCTCCTCAGTATGCAATCAAGTTTTCCAGTCTCCAGCTAAGGACCTAATTATTTGACTCAGGTGTGTTGAAGCAGAGACACGTCAAACAGTTGTAGGATACTGTCTCTTGAAGACTGGAATTGCAGACCCCTGCCCTAGAGTGTCATGTTCAGAGTGCATTGTGTATGTGTATGTATGTGCTGTATGCATGGGAGTTTCTCCTCCTTGGAGCATTACTGGGTGTGACTGATAGGTGTGTCCTTGCACCTGCAGGTCTTCAAGCCCAGACTCCCTGAGGCGGATTGTTTTGCACTAATGTGTGGAACCAGTTCCCTCATTCATGCTGTTTCTGGCGTCCTGCGCTCTGCTTCCTTCTTCCTAATGGAGAGGTCTTCTCAAGACTCTCCCAGTGAATCTTCAACAGCACCTATCAACCTCAGACTCTGTGGAAAAGACCCAACCTTCCTAGAACTCTGTCACCACCTCCAACAGTAAGAATCTCTTTTATATTTCTTACTTATTATACAACATTATTCATTCATTTCTGACAACGACTTACCTCTTCTCCTCAGTGATGATCTGGACCTCAACCATCATCCTATCTACTGCACAATAGTTTCAACAAGCCCTTCAAGCTTTTCTGGTGTGTCAATGAGTTTTGACAGTGCTAGAGTGTAAGATTTAACAGTGTCCAGCTAAGGCCAGACAGTGAGCAGGAGCAGAAGATGGATGAACATACTGGGGCCTTGTCTCCAGAAATGCATGTCTTGCTGTGGCCTGTCATGATAAACAAAGCTGAGCAAGAAAGTAAAGCTCTTTACGTACCAGTGCCTCTTTTATGACTCTCACCTGCGGTCATGAGACATGGACTATGAGAAGCTCCTGGATATAGGCAGACAAAACTTATTTTCTTTATACTGTGGGTTAACAACTTTAGAGAGCCCCATCTCCTGGTCTGAAGTCAAAATTGAGACACTGCTCCTCTGCAGCAGAAAGACATCTGATTAGGATTTCCCTTGGGCAGCTTCTTTTAGGAGGTTTGTTGGGCAGCCCCTGAAATTCTCAGAATAGGGGAGACTTAAACCTAGAATATAGTTCTCCGTCTGTGGAGGTGCGGAAACATGCAGCGCCATTGTCCGTCAACGCAAGGGCTGTCCTTCACTCACACAATGATGCATGGAGTAGAGCACAATTTTCTATCCGTCGAACGCAACGGAGGGTGCATGTCTGTGATTGGTCAGCCCAATATCTGCCCCAGATCATTTAATCAGAATGGTGCTCTATAGTCGATGTAATTAATAGTCAATGCAGCTTTTTGGCACTAGATGCTTTATAATTCAAGGCCAGTTTATCTAAAATTGTCTTTTGGAAATTTTTAACACCAGGAAGTGTAGAGAACAGCAAAACAGGCCGCTGTATTTGTTTGTTTACATGCATTTTTAGAGTATTTAATGAGCTGCACTCCTAGTAAATAGCTTTCTACCTCAATCAAAAAACGCTCCCTATCGGCCATTGCTGCTTGTAAATAAACTTTCGTTGACCAGAAACATCACTGCAAATGTAGGCAGACCCGCCAGTAAAGTTCTACACTACCTGCTGTCCTGGAGGACAATTGCTTTACAACACTGAAACACCAACGGAGAAGTATTATCAATACATGTGTGTGTGGGTGCAAGCTTGCTGACGGGGAAAAATAAACAAGGCTTTAGAACTTACTGGGGGGACTATATACAATCATACTCAATAAATGAGAATATGCTTTCTGATGAGGCTCGTCTTTCAGATTAGAAGTACTTTTCAAAAATAAAAACCTCTGAACAGGTATTTAACATACTTTTAAGAAAACATTTCTGTATTAATATTTTGTATTGTTCTTATGTAATGTTCTAATCTTAAAAGTTTTCATTAGCTGCAAGCATGAAATCATCTTGATTAATCATCACCTAAACACACTTTTAACATTTGATTTGTTGGTTTGGAATTTTTTTAATCAAATTTTATTCATTTGGATTTGTGTTTTGGATTTTAAAGAACATCCTAGTTCTAAAACATCGAACTTTGAGTCAGATTCTTGTTTACTGGGTGCTGTTTCCCGGGACGTTTTGTTCTCTGAGATCACAGAGCTTTCTCAAGCGTGTGCTCTCAGTGAACTCTACATCAAGTGCACAAAGATTGCCTCAGTCACCTCTCATGCAACTGTTTCTTATTAAAATCTACATTACGGCAATAGCATGACAACATACACCTGTTTACTAAGCATTTAGCCAGGAAATGTTTGAAGATTTTGTCTAAACATATGGCTTTGTTTTTGAGTATTAATATTTGAACTATAAACCTCTACTCTGGCATAAGTTTTACATTTTTTCCATCTATTATTGTACCATTTTGACTTGATTATATCAGAGAAGACATAGGCAGCCATTCAGGGAATCCTGACCCAGATTCACAGCTTGTCTTCCCTTCCACTGGAGCAGCCGCCTCAGTCTATAGGAGGAGGTCAACAGGTTCATGGAACTATCCTTACTGGTAGCTCTGGCCTGAAATGACCCAATTTTGACTCAAAACCAATAACCTATTCGCTTTAATGATGAAACATTGGGAGAATAGCAACAATAGGATTGTGATGCTGATGGGTTTTCAATTTTCAAGAGTTTGAGTTTTTATTTGACAGAAATTGTACAAAGAATGAAGACACGTTGAATGGATTTATGTAGAAAGGCCTGTGAGGAGTTCATTCTTTCACAGCAAGTAAGTTTTAAATGAGGCACAACACGCAGATGAATAAGGATGTGGTGGGGTGATACATCTTGAAATATTTCACCGTTGCTCTATTAAAAATATTTTTCAGTCTCTGTTCAAGAGTGGGCTTTAAGAAAGGGGCCGCCTCACATTCCGGGTCAGTGGCATTACAACAGCCCAGTCTGATCTAACTGTACATTGTGTTTTGATCCACACAATGAATTCCAGCTAATCTCTTTCTTCTGTGGCCTCCGTATAATACTTGTCTGAGAACACAGTGGTCTGGTGCCCCACACATGCATATGTGTTGGTGTTTTTCACGAATGAATGTACAGCTTTGTGGGCGTGTATGACTGTGTTTTCCCTTTGCATGTGCCTGGACCTCCATGAACAGCGAAGCCTCTACTTTAAACGCAATTGCTGAACTCACTGACCTGTCAGTCTGTGTGGAAATGTACAACTTTGGGTCATATTTGTCTGGTGTGTTCATTGAATCTATAGCTGCTTGCCAATTTTGAGAAGTGTCTGTTTTAGCCCCCTTATCTAAATTTAAGAAAGACACACAAGTGACTCCTACAGCAATTATTAATAAAAGACTCAGTTGGTCGCAAATCAAGGTTACTGTAAGGAGGTATACCCTACCAGAACCAGGGTGAAAGCATTACTGGCCCCATGTTGCTCGCAAATAGTTTTACTTGGAACATCCGACGAAAATCTGGTTCAGTGTGTTCAGTTAAAAAGTCCCTGCACGATAAATCCCCCTTTGGAGTTCACCTGGATCACCACAGAATTTGGTAAACAGAATTTAGGGACTAAATTGTATGGCGGGTCAACCAGAAATCAAAGAGACATTCATTTTGTCCTTTCATCACCACTATGCATTTCACGTCTTCAAAATCTAAAGCTTTTTAAAACTCAAGACCATTGTCAGGCTTTGAGATGCAGAGGGCCGAATATTTTTACTTTTACTTTTAATTTTCCAACTAAAACCTTAAAACTTGCAATATGTTAGCCAATGATGTACTATTTATTTTATATTTATCATCATTATCTGATGTTAATGAATGTCACATTATATGAAACGTGGCCAAAACAAAAGGAGATAAACAAAACGGATCCAAACGAGAGACAAGGTTTAGCTAAATTAAAACAAGCACCCATCCCTTCAAGTCAATCAGACAGCTGCAGCTGATCCAGAACGCTGCTGCTCGTGTTCCTCACTAGAACCAGGAAAGTAGAACACATCACCTCAGTTCTAAAGTCCTTAACTGGCTCCCTGTAGCTCAGAGAATAGACTTCAAAATACTTTTATAAATCATTGAAGGGCTTAGCGCCCTAAGTATGTTGAAGATCTACTGTTACTATGCCAACCCACCAGACTACTCAGGTCCTCTAATTCCAGTCTACTAACATCTCTAGAATCAGAACGAAACATGGAGAAGCAGCTTTCAGTTTCTATGCTCCTCTAATCTGAAACAAACTTCCAGACAACTGCAAAGCTGCTGAAACACTGAGTTCTTTTAAATCACGGCTAAACACCAATCTGTTTAAAACTGCCTTTGAGTAATGTTTTCATGTATCATTTGTTTTGTGTGTGCTTTATGCTTTATTGCTGTTTTTACTTTATTCTAAATTCATGTCTGCTTTTAAGTAATGTTTTTATTTGTCATATGTGTGTTTTATGCCTTATTGTTGTATTTACTTTATTCCCTAATCATGTAAAGCACCTCGAATTACCTTGTTGTTGAGAGTGTGCTATACAAATACAATTGCCTGGCCTTGCCTTGCCTTGCCTTAAATCAATGGATAAGAATTGTTGTGTTGCAGAGAATATAATTAACTGGCTCATATAATTTCAATATTTAGGTAAAAGTTGTCTCGTTATGGTTTGATTTCATCCTTGCAGCTGTGCTCTGCACATGCTTGTTTTTCAACCTTGCCCTGTTCTTTTCTGCTTACATTTGTGTCCAAAGTGGCTTGCATAAGCCAGAGCACAGGCTGGGTAGGATTGAGGAGTATATCTCCTGCATGGAAATAAATAAAATTCTCAGCCTGCTATAACAGCAACAAATACACAAAGGCAAGTATCCTTTTTGAATTATTTATGGACTTCTCATCAAGTACTTCCTTGGAACTAACAATGAGGAAACTAATTAACAAAACCACTATGAAGTAAATAGCTACAGTCTGTATTTGGAGCGCTGGGGTGGGGAATCTATACACACACACAAGTCAGAGACTTGAGTAAAAGTTTTAACAAACACACCCTAAATTAACTTAAAAAATATTTTTTTGAATTAATTTTTTTCTTTATTTTTGCTATCAATTGCTGATAAGATAAATAAAAAACCCATCTATTCATCCAGTCTATCCAACGTCCGACTGTTTATATCTCTTGTTAACAAGAAAGGAAATCAAAATAAAGAAACATTTCTAAAGATATCTAAACTATCTATACCTTTGGTAATCTAAATACCACGCTTATTAGTTCATAGCTGGAGCTTGTGTTTTCTTGTTAACCATTAATGGTACAAACAGACAAGCAACATAAATATATCGCAATAAAACCTTTAGTCTTTCGTTTTATTAAAGGTCATGGAGGAGGTGGCATTGTTCTGTTTGCATACAGAGGACATCATGTAAAAACATGTTTTCTCTCTTAGGTCCAAATTGATTTTCCCCACCTCCCTATAACATTGCCAAAACTCTATGAGCTGAAAACTCTAGAAAAGGCCTTCAAGATTTCCATGACTTAAAATGATGGGAGATAACCTGGTGTAGTACATGTAGTTTGAGTTTTGAAAATTGATTATATATATTTACTATTGATTTGCTATTGTAAAAATTGGTATTTTGAGTGTTTTTAAAAGAGTTTGAATAGTTTTTGGTTTGACTCCACTGAATTAAATCAGCCTCTGGCTCAGTTAGAGCTGTTTTGTGTTCTACTTTTATATTCTACCTGTATGTGTCTTTGAAAACAAAAACGCAGATTTTTGCTCATAGACCAAAATAAATGTGTGTTAGGTTATTGGTGGCTTTAAATTGACATTAGCTCTGAGTGCGTCTCAGGATGTATCTGTTTTTCACTAAAACAATGATGACATAGGCCCCATCTCTCTATGAGTTGAATGTATAGATGTTGTTATCAATGAAATATTGTACACATTTTTTTTTTTTATGGTCAGATTACAGATTCAAACAAAAGTTTTCCTATAGTATAAAGACACTACTTCTGAGGTCTAGAGCAAGTATCCGTGATCTGGTGCTTTCGGTTCCTACCCAAAGCTTGGGATGATGAAGTACAGAAACTTGGATCAACCAGTAAATCGAGAGCTTCTCCTTTCGGCTCTGCTCTCTCTTCACCACAACAGACCAGTCTAGTGCTTGCATTCCTGCAAACAAAGCAATTTAGAGAGAAACACATTTTAGCATTCTGTTGGGTGAAAAAAAAATTCCCCCTCAGAAGTTACATTAAAAAACTTGCATAAAGTTTTTATTGTGTAAATAATTTTAACACTCATTAAAACTTCTCAAGTTCTTTGATAAATTCTTAAAATCCCACTCCAAAAATGTAAAACAAATTACTGCACGTGTTGTTATGTGAAGTGGTTGAACACAAACGCAAAAATGGAAAATGGAGGAGAGTTCAACAGGAGACAAACTGGTAAAAAAACTTTCCACTGAGCAGCACGGCTTAGGTCGGTCCGGTTCTGTACACTGTTGGGTCTGTTGACATTGTAAAAGCTTCCCGTAAAATTGACCTGTAATGCACTATTCTTCGGCCCTCTTCAGTTATAGATCCACAGGACAATGGTACGATATGGTTAGGGCGGAGCAACAATGTCACATAACACAGTCCATTGATTGGGGGATAGAAAAACATCACTGCTTGCAACAAGCACAAGACATACTTGTGTGTCTCGTAAGTCGCCACACCAGCAGGATGCAGTGTTATGGACGTGGGTTTAACACCGTCTGCCCAGTAAGACTCTTGATTGAGGATGGAATATGCCACGCCATGAAATAGTATACTAATCCTCACCAACCTTTGCCACACCACTCAGTAGAAACGATGCATTGGAGGACAACATAATAAAAGCTTTATGGAGAAACTGACAACAGGCTGAATAAACTGAGCCACAGTTTTACAAAGGAAGTGATCACTACGCTTGGAAGCAAACTGTAAACAGCTGTGGGGGAGTAAGATGAATGACAATGGAACCCTGATAGCAAAAATTATTTTTAAACAAATCCGGCCTGGAGCACACAAAAGTTTTGGCCCAGATCTGCATAACGAATCCTTGCCAGTGTCCTTTGGCAATATGAGCCAATACTGTTGTGGATCCGTTTTTCCAAATCAGGAGCAAAACTAGACTTGCCTTGGGCCGGATGTGGAATCTTAATCTGCAATCCGGCCCCATTCTGGCTCAGATCCAGAAAACCAACACGTTCCCGCCTCCTGACGCCAACATCCTGGCCAGCTCCGTCATAAAATGGATGTGACTGAAACACAGACTTGCCTGTCAAGAATTGGATCTAGTACAGAGTCAGCTGCTGTCTCGGAGGTGACTGAATGCAAGCAAATACACGGAAACCCTTTAATAATTAAAAGGGACATGACAAAACACAAGATGGACTACAAACAAACAAAAAACTAAGGAACAGCTGGCGCAAAAAAAAAAACAGGAAGTAAATTAAATCATGCACCAGGGAAGATAGATTATTAAAATAACTCGATGATGGAGGTATATTGTGTGTTCAAACAATAAATAAATAAATATTTTTACAGTTAGAGGAAGAAGAAATATTTTCTTACAAAAACTTAACACATTTGTGTGTGCAAAAGCCATGGGCCTGTTGGGTTTGCCTCCACCTTTTCCCATCGGAATTCCAACTTTAGTAGGAGTTCTGATCAGAATTTCCACTAAAAACCTGAAACAATCTGACTTCTGAAAACAAAGAGAGCTCACTGTAATCTAACAAGATACCAGTGAAAAACAGCAACAAGCAAGGCAGATAAGATTGCAATTTCTGCAAGACAAGACTTTGATGCAAAATAATTTTTAAGTGACTTAAAAGAGAAACCCAACCACAAAACGGAAAAGAATTTTGTGTATCTACCGTAATTGTGCACTCTGAAGCCAACAGTATTGGGTGCAGGCTGTTTTTTGTCCTACCTACAGTCTGTTAAAATATTATTCTTTTCATTGGTTTGTGTCTTATCATTTATATGTTAATGTTTAGTTGCAGCATTTACTTTTTCATTTTACTTAGGTCTCTGATTCAAAAACTTGGAGTACGAGAAGCAGCAAGTGAAATACTAGTTGAACAAATTTGGCTTGAATTTGTGGCCAACAATTGTAGAAGCTACAAAAGAATGATGAAGGCCTTCAAGACCGTTATGATGATAATAATGGTTAAACTTATATATGAATGCTACACTCGGTCACTAGAATATCATTTGAATTCACCTGAGTAGACAAATCCCGGCTATCAGATGTTGAGTTCAGTAGGAAGATGGTTCTGGAGTTTTATCCAGGTCATCCAGTTGCTTTAGTAAATACCAGAAATGTGTGGAAGGATTTTGGTTTGTTTGGACAGATACAGGCTGTTTCCCCAGTGTTTTTCAACCCAGCTGCTGCAATTTTAGAGGGATATTGATCTTCTCATCAAAGGGTTATTTCTCAACATTTTTAACTACTGCTCTTGTGATGGTCAAAACAGATGATATGTGTATGTTGTTGAACATAAACTGAAACAAGATACGAACTACTAAAGCTGTCCCATATCATGTAATACAATATTAAGTAGTGTGCTTTGAATTTGAGAGGAGAGCAAAGAAACAAATCTTACATTAATAACCGCATGGGTGTTTTTTTTTCAAACTTTTACTACCCTTGTTCTTTGGGAGAGGTGAATAATGTGTGTATGCGTGTGTTGCACCTGGTTAGTGCTGAAAAACATCAGGTTCAAGGTCGTTCTAATGCCAGTAAAGAGTCTGCGAATGAGGGCTTTTACAAGGTAGCGACATGAGGCCCCCTGCACATGTTACTTAAGCTATGCCAGCACTCACAAGGTGGCATCTGTGTTCAAATCTCTTTGCAATTACTTTTCTTGAAGGTGAATACACTTTACTTCAAGACAAGTACACAAAGACCGGCAGAATTAACAAGTCTGAAAGTCCAGGTTGTAGTCCAGTTTTCATTTTGATAAACCTGGGCATGAGTTGGGATGACAAGGACTTAGATACACACTAAGTATGCGTGTGGAAGTGCATGAGGGGACAAGAGAGTATGATCGTCTTGCACGTATAGCAGTCATCTTGTGTCATTTTCAAAATAAAATGCAACAGATAATTTCATTAATTTATTCAGTAGATTTATAGGTGGCTGTGTTACACCAAGCACTCCTGTGTCCCTTATTTGGTCAAAATAAATAAAATAAAATTGATATAAATATGAATGGACAATATACAAAATCATCAACTACATTCACCAGAAATAGCTCATGGGTCTGGTAGCAGGGGGAAAAGTGGACCTGACTACCCAGGGACCAAGAGGGGCCCATGAAAATTATTATTTCCCCCAATGTTTTATTTCAAAATGGTTTATTTTGCTCAGCAGCAACCGTTAACGTGAGGTCGCGAGCCCAGGCCATCCAGATTAGAAGAGCCTTGACATAAATTATCATGCTGTCCAAAAAGCACAAATCAGGGCAGAGGAAAGAAAAGGAAGAAAAAGAAAGAAGGCAAGAATGAGGGGAGACAGATGACTGCTTTCTTTCCGACACGGTGAACTAGTTTGCTTTATGCAAAGTCCCATTAAATTTAACGCGTGTAGCCTAAAATCAAATCAAACTTTATTTATAAAGCACTTTTCATACAAGTTGCATCACAAATTGCTTTACAGATTATAATGAGCCCACATAAAACTACATTCCCATCCCTCCCTCACAGATTTACAGTAAAAGCATGGTCAGTTATACCCCCCTCCCCCCAACCCAACTCCCATGCACACACACAGTAAAAAGCAACAGTAAAAAAGGACATTGGGCCGAGTGCAGATGAACCATGCAAGGAAACGCCATCTGCCCCGGCAGCGGCAGATCAACATCAGCAGCCGAGGCGCTGACACCGGGCGCCCAGTGGAGGCAAGGCCAAGACCCCCACCTCCACCCAAGCTCCACCTGGAGAGCACCCAGGCAGCATCAGCCGACCACCGCTCCCAGGGCAGTGGGCTCCGACAGAGGAAACACTGGAACTGGGATTTAGATAAAATATAAAAATAAACAGTAAATTAGATTAAATAGTAGAACAATGATAAAATATAATCATATAAAACTCGCAGAGCAATAAAACAGACAATAATACATAATAATCAGTTAAAAGCTATGCTAAAAAGGTGAGTCTTGAGCCTGCTCTTAAAAACATGAACGTTCTCTGCAGCCCTGAGGTCCTCTGGCGGCCATCTTCGTAAGATATCTGCATTTTGTTTTTCAGAAGTGGAAATCTAGTTCAAAAAGTTTTGAATGTCCAGTTGTAAATCTTGTACTAGTTCCCTTCTCTCAACAGTTTTCTTCAGGCAAAATAATATAACACGTTCCACAGTCTATTCTTGAAGAAAACAGTCACTTTTCATTGTAGCATGTTTCCCCTGTTTACGTAATTTATTTTTTAATTCATATTAACAAATCCTAATATAATTTTTTTCCTCCTTTCTGTTTTGTTCTGTTTTCCTCATTTTACTAACGTCCCTTTGAATATTATAAAGCCACCTACAAGTGTTTTGTTCCCCATACTTTCTGCTATCCTTCCTTGATGTTTTGAGGCTGCCTTTTCTGTTGGGTTCTTCTATTCTGACATGTCTGAGCACACTGGTTTTATAGCAAACTAGTTTTATTTGTATTGTATGTGAATGACAGAAATACTCATCAATACATTTAGATCTGATTGTTGCATAAAACCTTATTTATGTTTGTTTATAAAAATTAAAAAAAAGCCACTCTTTTTCGCATGTGCCTAAAGGGGCCCACTGACGTTGAGAGTGTACAGGGCCCAGAATTTGGTGCTACGCCCCTGGTGGCAGTAGTAGTTTCGGTTAATCGCAGGGAGACCCGGTTCAAGCGAACCGCCTCACCTCCGCTGCTGTTTATTTTCAAGGAGAGGAGGAGTGAGGGCATTTCCACGATCTATCTGAGGTCATACGATCCTCTTCAACGTGGATCCATAAATGAATAGTGGGCTCGACAGGCACGCCATGGAGGACCTGTCCCTGATTGGCTCGATGCGCGGCAGGAATAAACACTCTCAGAGTATATATACTGCTGCAAGGTGTGACACTTCTAAGAAACGAGAACTCTCTCTTAGAAAACTTACTACAGAGAGCTACAGCCATTAGACATCAGCCAAAGATTCAGAGAGCGACGGGATGAGGGCGCAGATCCAGAAAGTTCCTCAGATCGTTGAGCTGCTGAAGAAGAAGTATGTGGGGCTGCAACAGTTCAAGCCCACATCCTCAGTGTGCCTCCTGGAGGAGAAGGATGCTGTGGAGACTGCGCGGTGCCCACACGCTGCCTTGAAGGCGCAGAGTTTAGACAAGATGCCGGGACCAACCAGCTGGCCCCTGGTCGGGAGTCTGATAGAACTCTTCCGAAAAGGAGGCCTGGCCAGACAACATGAAACTCTGGTAAAGTACATTTTAGAAATGCATTTCATTTATTTATTTCTCTTCTATTTTACCTATCCCAAATTAACTGTTTCTAATCCTTTTTATGGCTCGTTTATTATTTTCAGATTGATTATCATAAGAAATTCGGGAAGATCTTCCGGATGAAGCTGGGATCCTTTGAGTCGGTGCATATTGCCTCTCCTAACTTGTTGGAGGCGCTCTACAGGAAGGAGAGTAAATACCCCCAAAGGCTGGAGATCGAACCCTGGAAAGCATACAGAGAGCTAAGAGACGAGGCGTACGGACTGCTCAATCTGTAAGTAGACCTCTGATCCATCAGCTGTTGTTTCCCGAAATCATCTCCGCCTGCCCGGCGCGCAGTTTGGCGCTGAAGCGCACACGCTGAAGCGCACTGTTGTTGGTTCGCAGGGAGGGGGAAGACTGGCAGAGAGTCAGGAGCGAGGTTCAGAAGAAGCTCTTGAGGCCGACGGAGGTGGTGAAGCTTGATGGCAAAATAAATCAGGTGGGGATGTGACACACGGACAGGGCTTAGTTTCTGCTGAACTTTCTGCGATCAGCGACTAATGCGTTTTGGTTTCATTTGGAAACAGGTGCTGATGGACTTCATTGGCAGGATTGGAAAACTAAGCAACAACGGGAGGATTGAAGACTTGTACTTCGAACTAAATAAATGGTCGTTTGAGAGTAAGTTGTTTTTTCTTCTAATACTCGTTTAGACTACAAAATACTTTAGTTCAGACATCTTTTGAATATTTTTTTATTGTATGGCTAACACGGGTGATGCAAATTAAATATTCTGAAACCCACCAGTGATTTCTTTTTCTCAAATATTTTCTCTCTTTCTTAAAAAAAAAGCAGGGGAAGAAAGTAATTGTTTCATTCTATAGGGATGCTTTATGTCTGTTTTAAGTCCAATAGCTTAAAAAAATCATGCATAATAATTTGGGATTAATAACAGGAATAGAAACGAAACCCAAGACTTTATTTCAAATTAACTATGTCCAAATTTGGTCAGTGTTTTTAATCTTGGCTCATTTTGGTCCTTCAGCAATTTGCCTCATCCTGTACGACAACAGATTCGGTCTTCTGCAGGACAAAGTCAACGAGGAAGCCATGAACTTCATCACAGCTGTAAAAACAGTGAGTATCATCTCTCTCACAGTGCCTCTGTAAAGTTTAGAAGATGATACTGGTGATGATCTGTGAGTCAGTCTTCAGCTGACTTTCTCCCGGAGAGTTGACAAACATCACAGTTCACCAGGTTCGTGTCAGTAGGCTGGACTGCAGACAAAGTGTTGAAGCAGTTCTGTACTATTGGTTATCTATATACAGCATACGATGACCAAACCTATCATTTCAGTCACAGTAAAGCAATTATAAGTGAGTCTCTTATTTGCCAGTGTCACAGGCAAATGTGGTTCAAGAATAAGTGAAGGAAACAGACTGAATGAGAAGCTTTAAGTAAGGGTGAACGAGTTACATTCCCCGCCTGATCCCTTTCTTCCTCTTTTTCTGTTCTTGAAGATGATGAGCACATTTGGTTTGATGATGGTCACACCGGTGAGGCTCCACAGGAGATTCAACACCAGAATGTGGCAGGACCACACCGCAGCATGGGACTGCATTTTCAGCACAGGTACAAACACAAAACTCCTCTTTCTGCTTTACAGCAAAAAAAAAAAAAAAGACCACAAGCAGAGCCTGAACTATTGCTTTCACTTCGTAAAAGCTGTGGTACAGTTCCTTTCCTTCTCTACGTGACACACATACTATTCTCAGTTCACTTCCAGTTTGATGATAGATAGGAAAATAAGTAAGTGGGCGAGCGGAAGGTTTGATTTGAGCCAGCTGTCTTGGTGTTTTGTGAACTTGGCACTCTGGGTAAATAACGGCTCAGCATTATAGTAAACTGCCTGACCCGTGGTGAAGAAATATGCTAGACGTTTCTTTCAACAAGAGCTTAAGAGACAAAAGCGTTTATGTAGATGATGCTGAATGCAGTGTCTAAACAGGTCACAAAAAATACAGATTGTATTTTTCGTTTGGTGGAAAATGTTTTGCAAGATAAAAATATTGAAGAAGCTTTGAAATGAGACAAAGGCAGATTTAATCAATGGGCTGAGTTTGTTTCATAAATCTTACAACAATTACCCATCACAACATATCGTCACTAAATATAGTTCCATCACCAGTGTTTTGCAGGCTATCAAATGAAATCATAGACATATCATTCAATGTGCAAGTATCCTATCGACTGGAAAAATCCAATAGTTACAAAAAGTAAGACAAAAGTGCATTAAACATACTGAATATGCTTAAAATAAATGTCGGCTAGGCAAAAAAAAAAAAAAAAAAACTGTTTTATTGTTTGCAATAATCCTTACTTCAGCAGGACTTACACAGCTCCAGTATCTACTAATCTTTGTCATATAAAATAAGGTTGTCTTTGCTAAGCAAATATTCATTAATTTCTACATTCTCTAATAAAACAAAGTGGAACATTGATAATCCCCAGATTACTGAGAATTGGGCTGAAAATGACTTCTAGTATGTGTAAACAGCATTATGCATATCCCTGTGTTAATACATTGATTGCTTTGTATTCGTTCAGCCAAAGTCTACATTGACAAGAAGCTCAAGAGGAATGCCAACAGAGATCAAGATGATTTAATCGGTGACATCCTGGAACAAAGCAGCCTCTCCAAAAAGGAGCTATATGCAGTCATCGCCGAACTACAGATTGGAGGAGTTGAGACAGTAAGTCACAATATGGATTCATATACTGTATGTTCACACTTTTCCACACTTAACACATTTTTCTGTAAGAAACATAAAACAACTCAAAATAATCTGGAACAGGTACCTGAAGTGTTTGTGTTTTCAGTTCGGCAGAACGGGATAACTTTTTACATTTCAAAACAAAACTGGATAACATTTTAATAAATGTTGCAAGGAAATTGCCCAATTCTACCCAAATTGCCAAATTCCACCCAATCCATATTTTTAAATTCATTTCATTTCTTCATTACTGTACACCACACTAACATCCATGAAGATCAGCTGAACCTTTACTTACATTTATTTCATAGAAGACAATAAGTTCAACCTCTTAAACAAATAGCGGTTGCTGTCATTCTAGTTCATAGCAGATGTAAGTGTGGAGCCTTTGAAGAACCACAAACATTCCTCAGCTCCTCCTCAGAGGAATGCTCTGAGTACTTCCTTTACCAGTGGCATCTGCTCTGTGCTTCTCTTCCTAAATGTTCTCTCTTGCTGTGTGTACAGACCGCCAACAGCATGCTGTGGGTTATTTTCAACCTGTCACGTAATCCTGCTGCTCAGAGGAGGCTGCTGGAGGAGATCAGAAAGGTGGTGCCTCCAGACCAGGACCCCCGTGGAGAGCACATCAAGAGCATGCCCTACCTCAAGGCCTGCTTGAAGGAGTCTATGAGGTACAGTACAGTAATGTAATATGTGGCTGGGGATGGGATTTCCATAGTGCAGATAATAAAAGATCTAGTGCTTTAGTACTCCACACACTCTACTCTGCCATGTTTTTAAAGGTTGCACACCATCATTTTATCTGGAAAAGATAAACTAGAGATAGACATACAACTTAGCTTAGTATTCTGAGAGCGGAAATCATCCAAAATGTAATTTAGATTTACACACTTAAACAACTTTACACAGGTAACATGGTGTTCGGACATATGGCTGCTCCTCAGGGTCACCTTTTAAAGTGTCACAGCTTACATGCTCAGACATTACCATTCCCATCAGTACCACAGAGATTAAGAGGGGGGTTATTACACACATGACAGCATCAAAAACAAGGTTCAAGGAAGTTTTTCGTGGTCAGATTGTGGTACGACTACCAAGATTAAATCCACCCTTTGGTCACATTCATATTTTTTACTTCGCCTTTGTTCCATACACGTCGCCGCCATCTTAATAATAACCTCTCATGTAGTCAACTCTTGTGACTACACAAGAGTATATTTAAGGCGAGTGTCGGGCACACATCACAGGGAATGTAAATGACCTCGGATAGCAGATTATTCTCACCTCAACAAGCACTGTGTATGTCTGGCGTCTGTTAAACAGCTTAAACTTGTGTGATATGCGATAAGTCATGTTCTTATATTTGTTTGTTTTTGTAACTCTTACAGGTTGACACCATCTGTTCCATTCACCAGCAGGACGCTGGACAATGACACTGTGTTGGGAGATTATGCCATTCCCAAAGGAGTAAGTGGCTTACTTCTCAGTGCACTTTACATGAGGAGATTATGTTCTGATGAAAATTTACATTTGACATGACTTGTCCGGAACCTGCCTCAGAGTCCTGCTCACACACTGTACAATATCTGAATAGGGCCACTCTAATGGCACAAGGCACTGAGCAATAAGTCTTACTCATAGCCTCTAGGAACATATTTGATTTAATTATAAAATGGTGACAATACTAGAGCTGGAACTTGACTGTTATTGTTCTCCATTTACAGACGGTGGTAATGATTAACAGCCATGCACTGGGGACCAGTGAAGAATATTTTGATGATGGAAAGCAGTTCAAACCTGAGCGCTGGCTGCGGGAGAAGGGCACCATCAACGCCTTTGCTTATGTTCCTTTCGGTATCGGCAAGAGGATGTGCGTTGGTCGACGGTTGGCGGAGCTGCAGCTGCATCTGGCCATGTGTTGGGTACGGTTTCCATCGGCAACATTAAACCAGTCAGCCGGTGATTATTCAAAAAGATTCCCTGGATTGATGAATTTATGCTGTTTTTTCTTGCAGTTGGTCAGAGACTACGAGATTGTAGCAACGGATAATGAACCCCTTGAAGTGACTCATTCTGGGCTTTTGGTTCCTAACAGAGAACTGCCAGTGGCCTTTGTCAGGAGATAAGGTGAGAAGACTAGATAACCATGTGATAGAAAATACATGAAGCGCTAGAGAAAAGAGCCATGCATAAAGGCTAGAAGTCTGGGAAGGACCAGTCTCATTCCTGAAATGTTAAATGTCAAAACTAAAACTAAATAAGAAAAAAATGAAAATAATATCTTAAGTGGTCTTGTGTTTATAAGGATCTATTACTTATCTAAAACAAGCTGTTATGAAAAACTTTACAGTTTTTGAAAAAGATGGAAGCAATCCTCATTTTTACATCAGTCTTACAAGGGTGTGCATAAGTGTGCAGTACCTATTATGGGCCACTAGGCGCTGACACCTATACCTTACTGGCTGTCACTGGTTCTGTAAAAAGAAAAGTTACTTTCTCCAGTTAAATACTTGTACTCTTCAGTATACTAGTAAAAAGTGAGCTCACAGTCATTTTAAAGTTTTGTTTTTTTGGTAAATGTAGGAAGATACTACAACTAATATCTCTATGCTTGAAAAAATCTGAAACATGGTATAATTGTAAAATTGAGAAGACAATCTGGAGAAGTCGTGTATGTTAATTTGCCAATAACATCTTCCTGTCTTTTGTTTTTAGGCCTCACGGTCATCTCCTCTGGACTTAGCAACTGAAACATTTTAATCCTGATGGTCCAGTGACTCCCTGCATTGATGCTGTGTACATAAAAACAGATATATATATATATATATATATATATATATATATATATATATATATATATATATATATATATATATATATATATATATATGATTTTGTGCCTCAAATACCTCAAACCTTAAAGTTAATATGTAAGCTTGTTAAAGACATAACAGTTTTAATTTACAAAGTGAATGTTGTACCAAGGCAGCTGTCCTGACATGTCTGACATTTAGATGTTGACTACTTTATACTATTCCTTGTTATTTTTTATTTAGGTATATGTATGCGTGTGTGTGTGTGTGTGTGTGTGTGTGTGTGTGTGTGTGTGTGTGTTTGTGTGTGTATGCGATACCTTCTATATATGTGTATTTTGTAAATATCAGATACATACTTGTCTTGTATTCCTATACATTGTAAATGTTTCATTCATCTAAATAAACCCATTATTAAATTAATCAAAAGACTTAATTTTGTTCTCAACCAATATGATTTTTTTAGATGACATGATTGTGGTGTTTTTTTCAGCATCAAGGGTGAAACTACATAAATGAATTCATATTTTGCATTTAAGCATCAAAACCTTAAGACAAGATTAAAATCCAAACCAGCAGTGATTAAAAATACATAATATTTATCCCAGATGAAATATGTGTTTAGATTTACTGGATACTTTCTCAGGCATACCTGTTCAATCTCAACACCAATTGAGTCAGCCAATCAACTGGCAGCCACTCACTCTTGATAGGTATCTAGATGTAGTAAAGATGACTTCCTGAATTTCAAACCAAGCATCAGAATGCCAAGAAATTGGAATTATTCATTTATAGCTCAACAGGAAGAAGGACAGCGAGAGAAGGGGAGGACATTAAAAGGCCTAAGGCCAGGGATCGAACTACTGAGCCACCTGGTGCTCCTAAGAAAGCAGATCTTGGTACGTTTTATTGCGACATCGTTGTTGGTACCAGGCAGTACATTCTGAGTACTTCAGAAATTGATGATCTACTGAGATTTTTACACAAAACCATCCTTCAGGTTCATGTAGAATGGTCTGAAAAATAGGAATATCCCATGAGATGTGGCATGGTGGATATTTTCTTGGCACCTTTTGGATCTTTTAGCGTATTGTTGCTGTCCATCCCTCTATAACCCCAGTGTAGGCTACCAATCTTCTAAATCTCCAGCAGGAAAATGAACGACATCACAAAGCTTAAATCATATCAAACAGGTTTCTTGAGCACTACAACGAGTTCACTGTACTCCATTGGCCCTCACAGTCACCACATCTCATCCAATGAAGCACCTTGTTGGAACAAAAGATTCATATCCTCAGGCGAGAATGTTTCTGAAAAATTGTTGAATCAAAGAATTAAGTCGGTTTCAATGGACAATGTGGAATCAACCAAATAAAATGGTCTGTGAATGCACATTTTCATGTGCTCAATCAATCACTCATTAAAAAACCCAAATGAAAAACATATAAAGTAAGTAATATTAAGCTGTTTTATGGCTTGATTCAGAAAGTTGTACACATGTCTGGTAGTTTTGCTTTTGATATGGTGGTAACTTTTATCTGATAGCAGCAATTCAAAAAGTTTGTCAGAGATGGTGAGGAGTTTTTAACAGTGTAGAGTGCACTGTTTCTTCAACAGCTTCAAAACAAATCATGGATGAAGGATTAGAACAATTTAATTACCTATTCATCTCCTCTCACTTTTATCTGCAGGGCGAAGATTGTGTGCACAAACAAGGAATTTGAAAGCCGAAGTCAAATTCCTTGTTTGTGTTCACAGTCTTGGTTAATAAAGCTGATTCTGATTCTGATAACAGCTTAAAAACCATTGGATGGAGAATACCACCATATTGGGACCCAGTGCTCAGAGGAATAATGCTGCAGAAGTATTTTTAATGTGTTAACTAGTAGTTGTCTCTTAGTCAGGAAGATCAGCATGTAGAGAAAAGTGGCAAAGCACAAGACTTTTCTCTGTTAGTCTCAGGGGAATTATGGTCGCAAATGCTAAGTTAAAGACAGTGTACAGAATATTGCTATAGGCAGTTTAATTTAAAAAGTATGCAAGCCCCTGGCAGATTTCCGTATAAAAAAATTTTCATTCAACCAAGAACTTTGTTTGTAATGAGATGATACCAAAATATCTCAAAAGATTCGAAAACACCATAAAAGGGAGTTTTAAACTTGATTAAAAAAATATGTTTTTATTTACAAATAGCATGCAAAATCATTTAGCTTATTTGCAGAAAAATCCTTATTAGGATCACAGCAATCAAACACTTCTTATAACACTGGCAAGCTTTTTGGATGCTTTGGTGGTTTCTCTTAGTTGTTGAGCTCTGAGTCGTTGAGGTTGAAAGGCCGTATTGCTATCGCCCTAATCTTTAGCTCCCCCCATTGAGTCTCATGTCAGAAATTTAGATGAGAACTCCAAAAAGTTAATATTACCTCCAGTCAAAAGCAATATGTTGGTGAAATTCAAAGGTTAGTTTAAACCTAAATATGCCAGTGGTATGAATAATTTTGTGCTCAACTGTAGATTTTTAGATCTAAGAGGAGTGAGTACCAGGAACACAGGCTAGTCTCTTAACCTACCAGACAAACAATAGCATATTACTTCTTGGATTTTGATGGCAATGAGTTGACGTAAATCAAATCTAATCTAATCTGATCAAACTTTATTTATAAAGCGCTTTTCATACAATAAGTTACATCATAAAGTGCTTTACAGATTAAAATGACCCCACATAAAACCACATTCCCTTCCCTCCCCAACAGATGTAAAAGCATGGTCACAGTCACACACCCCTCCCCCATTCCCAACTCCCGTGCACACACACAGTTAAAAGCAACAGTAAAAAAGGACATTGGGCCGAGTGCAGATGAACCATGCAACAAAACGCCATCAGAGGAGCCATCTGCCCCGGTAGCGGTAGATTAACAGCAGCAGCCGAGGCACAGACACAGGGCGCCCAGTGGAGGCAAGGCAAAGACCCCCACCTCCACCCAAGCTCCACCTGGAGAGCACCCAGGCAGCTACAGCCGACCACAGCTCCCAGTGTAGAGGGCTCCCACAGAAGAAACACTGGAAAAGGGATTAAGATAACAAATTAAAATATAAAAATAAGTAGTAAATCAAATCAAATCAAATCAATCTTTATTTATAAAGCGTTTTTCATACAAGAAGTTGCATCACAATGTGCTTTACAGATTAAAATGACCCAACATAAAACCACTTTCCCTTCCCTCCCCCATAGATTTAAAAGGATGGTAACAGTTATACCCCCCACCCCCCAACCCAACTCCCATGCACACACACAGTTAAAAGCAACAGTAAAAAAGGACATTGGGCCGAGTGCAGATGAACCATGCAACAAAACGCCATCTGCCCCGGCAGCGGCAGATCAACAGCAGCAGCCGAGGCACAGACACAGGGCGCCCAGTGGAGGCAAGGCCAAGACCCCCACCTCCACCCAAGCTCCACCTGGAGAGCACCCAGGCAGCCACAGTCGACCACCGCTCCCTGGGGCAGAGGGCTCCCACAGAGGAAACACTGGAACGGCGATTAAGATAAATTAAAGTATAAAAATAAACAGTACATTAATGTGCTAAGATTAAATAGTAAAACTGATAAAAATATAATCATATAAAACATGCAGAGCAATTAAACAAACAGTAATAAATAATAATCAGTTAAAAGCTAGGCTAAAAAGGTGAGTCTTGAGCCTGCTCTTAAAAACATGAACGTGCTCTGCAGCCCTGAGGTCCTCTGGCAGCCTGTTCCAGATGTGAGGGCCATAAAACTGGAAAGACGCCTCGCCATGCTTGTGTGTCCTGACTTTTGGGGTGACAAGGAGACGGCTGCCAGAGGAGAGCAGAGACCGTGAAGGTTTATATGGTAAAAGCAGTTCAGAGAGATAAGAAGGCCCAAGACCATTAAGACACTTAAAAACCATTAAAAGAACCTTAAAATCGACCCTGAAATATACGGGGAGCCAATGCAATGATTTTAAGACCAGTGTAATGTGCTCCCGCCTCCTGGTCTTCGTCAGGACACGTGCTGCTGAATTTTGTAGTAGTTGTAAACCTGATATACTCTTTTTTTGGGAAGACCAGAAAGCAGGGCATTACAGTAATCAATTCTACTGGAGATAAAAGCATGGATCAGTGTCTCCGTATTGGCCCGAGAGAGAATGGGGCGGACTCTGGTAATGTTCTTTAGTTGATAAAAACCTATTTTAGTAATGTTTTTAATGTGAGGGATAAAAGTCAGCTCAGAATCAAAAATCACGCCCAGGTTCTTCACTTGTAAAGAAGGATTAAAAGACAGTGATTGTGGTTTTGGTAAAAGATTCTCTCTCTGAGCCTCAGGACCGATGACTAAAACTTCTGTTTTGTCCTGGTTGAGCTGGAGAAAGTTTCCTACCATCCAGGATTTGATGTCTAAAATGCAGTTAAAACTGCATCCATTGGCCGTGTGTCATCGGGAGACATGGAGATGTACAGCTGTGTATCATCAGCATAACTGTGAAAGTTGACTCCATGTCTTCTGATGATGCTGCCAAGAGGGAGCACATACAGGTTAAAAAGCACTGGGCCTAAAATCGAACCCTGGGGCACACCACATGTAATCCTATGGACCCTAGAGGAGCAGGTATCTAAGCTTACCATAAAAGTCCTGTCTGTGAGATAGGATGTGAACCATTTGTGAACAGCACCAGAGAGGCCAATCTGTTTTAAACGGGTTAAAAGAATAGTGTGGTCTACTGTATCGAAGGCAGCGCTTAGATCCAGTAGAACCAACACTGTCACCCTCTGTGCATCATAGTTTAATCTAAAATCATTTAAAATCTTTAGAAGGGCCGTCTCTGTGCTGTGGTTCACCCTAAAACCAGACTGAAATTTCTCCAGGACATTGTGCTCATTAATAAAATCATTAAGTTGAATTAAATAAATGTGATTAGATTGAATAGTAAAACACTGATAAAACATAATCATATAAAACATGCAGAGCAATTAAACAGACAGTAATAAATAATAATCAGTTAAAAGCTAGGCTAAAAAGGTGAGTCTTGAGCCTCCTCTTAAAAACATGAACGTTCTCTGTGGCCCTGAGGTTCTGGCAGGCTGTTCCAGAGGTGAGGGCCATAAAACTGGAAAGACGCCTCACCATAAGTGTGTGTCCTGACTTTTGGGATAACAAGGAGACGGCTGCCAGAGGAGCGCAGAGACCGCGAAGGTTCATAATGGTAAAAACAGTTCTGAAAGATAAGAAGCCCCAAGACCATTAAGACACTTAAAAACCACTAAAAGAACCTTAAAATCAATCCTAAAACATACGGGGAGCCAATGCAATGAATTTAAGACAGGTATAATGTGTTCCCGCCTCCTGTTCTTTGTCAAGACATGTGCTGCTGAATTTTGTAGTAGTTGTAAACCTGATATACTCTTTTTGGGAAGACCAGAAAGCAGGGCATTACAGTAATCAATCCTACAGGAGATAAAATCATGCATCAGTGTCTTTGTATTGGCCTGAGAGAGAATGGGACGGACTCTGGCAATGTTGTTTAGATGAAAAAAACCTGTTTTAGTAATATTTTTTATGTGAGGGATTAAAGTCAGCTCAGAGTCAGAAATCACTCCCAGGTTCTTCACTTGTAAAGAAGGATTAAAAGACAGTGATCGTAGTTTTGGTAAAGGTTTCTCTCTCTGAGCCTCAGGACCGATGACTAAAACTTCAGTTTTGTTCTGGTTGAGCTGGAGAAAGTTTTCTGCCATCCAGGATTTGATTTTCTAAAATGCAGTTAAAAAGTGCATAATTGCCCATGTATCACTGGGAGACGTGGAGATGTACAACTGTGTATCATCAGCATAACTATGAAAGTTAACTCCATGTCTTCCGAAATACACTTTCTAAAACAAGAAAAACAAACCTGCCAGAATTCATCCAAGCAAAATGGTTTGTAATCTGAGAATGAAGGTTTAACTGCTGATGTTAAGCCCATCATCCAGAGATAGGCTACGGCTATGGCCAAAAAACTCCTCAAAACCTGCTTTTTGTTCTGCACCGAATTTAGTTATACAGTGGGTCGTTTTCTAGACATACAATCCAGCTTTGCAGTACAAGGAAATATTGTGAGCAGTTTAGTAAGAATGACACTAAAACATCCTCTTTACTGTAGCTAGCATCTCCGAGCATGGCAGCTAGCAGCCTGAACTTAGCTAACTCTACGATGAAGTAAACTGACTGAGCTGTGACTGGATGTCCCTACAGCACACAGAACCCTTTTTTTAAATTTATTTGTCACTTTGTCATATTATGATTAAATCCTGGCCTCTTTGTGGAAGAATAGAGCTGGTTATTTTTTACAGTAATTTCTGACCATAGTATTAGCATAATTTAACAGAGGGCCCACATAGCTGTCTTAATTAGCTGCTAATCAGCAAGTTGTTTGTTTCAGCTGTATTTCTAAGAAAAATCAATAAATAATTTAGACAGCTCAATTGTAAAGTACAATATTTTCTTCTCATTGTTTTGGTTCCTTTGAAAATATAATTTTAAAATGTGTTAGATCCTCAAAAAGGGCACAGAGGGCCCTGATGTTTCTTCATCTGGTGAAATTGAACATAATGCCATAGTGAAGCT
Organism: Valencia hispanica; assembly: GCA_963556495.2. NCBI lineage: Eukaryota > Metazoa > Chordata > Actinopteri > Cyprinodontiformes > Valenciidae > Valencia > Valencia hispanica. The sequence continues at coordinate 8,811,544 of OY747708.1, read as the reverse complement.
AGATTTCATGTTCCTCCGTTTTATAAGTCCAGAGGTTTCACCAGTAAGCTACAGAACCAACTGAACGGACAGAGCAGAATTGTCAGAGGATGACTATCTCAGTTGAAAGAGCACTTGTCTTGCAAGTGAAAAATTGTTCGATTCCAGCTTTCCTTGCCACAGATTGAGCCTGGGCATTTAACCTGAGAATACTCAACAATTGTGTGTATGAATGTGTACATGATCGTGAATGTGACTCGTGTGTAAAGCACTTGGAATGCTATTATGATTTCATCACATTTTAAACCATAGTTGATATTTTACCCTCAACCCAGAGGCAATATAAGGTCAGATTAACTGTACTCAACTAATCCTGAATTCTTTTTTAAAAATACCCTAAACAACAAAGCCTGTTCTCACAGTACACTGGTTAGGCGACCTTTCATTAAGACAGTGAGTTATGGGTTCAAGAGCTTAAACATCACGTCTGTACATTTGGTACAAAAAGTATGGCTTGAGCAAATACATAATTATAATACAAAGACGATCAAGCAGACAAGGGTGAAAACAAATAAACCCTAGATTTCAAAGTTTAACAACCCAAGAAATTTCAAAAGTTATGTTACATGAAAATAGGCACACCATATTCAAGCACCGGCACATAACATGGTCTATATTGTAAGGAGAAAAGGAAATAGGAAATAAATGGATTTAAGGCAAGCTATTGGCAGCAAAGGAAACAATTAAGACTACAGATCATGGCATCCACCCATCCATCCATTTTCTTCCGCTTATCCGGGGTCGGGTCGCGGGGGCAGCAGCCTAAGCAAAGAGACCCAGACTTCCCTCTCCCCAGCCACTTGTTCCAGCTCCTCGGGAGGAACCCCAAGGCGCTCCCAGGCCAGCCAAGAAACATAGTCCCTCCAGCGTGTCCTGGGCCTTCCCCTGGGCCTCCTCCCGGTGAGACGTGCCTGAAACACCTCACCAGGGAGGCGTCCAGGAGGCATCCTGACCAGATGCCCGAGCCACCTCAACTGACTCCTCTCGATGTGGAGAAGCAGCGGCTCTATTCTGAGCCCCCTCCGGATGACTGAGCTTCTCACCCTATCTCTAAGGGAGAGCCCAGACACTCTACGGAGGAAACTCATTTCAGCCGCTTGTATCCGTGATCTCGTTCCTTCGGTCACCACCCAGAGTTCGTGACCATAGATGAGGGTAGGAACGTAGATCGACCGGTAAAGCGAGAGCTTCGCCTTTCGGCTCAGCTCTGTCTTCACCACGACAGACCGGTAAAGCGCCCGCATAACTGCAGATGCCCCACCAATCCGTCTATTGATCTCCCGCTCCATTTTTCCCTCATTCGTGAACAAGACCCCCAGATACTTAAACTCCTCCACTTGGGGAAGGACCCCATCCCCGACCTGGAGAAGGCACCCCACCCTTTTCCGGCTCAAGACCATGGCCTCGGATTTGGAGGTGCTGATTCTCATCCCAGCCGCTTCACACTCGGCTGCGAACCGCTCCAGCGAAAGCTGTAGATCACGTTCCGATGAAGCCAACAGGACCACATCATCTGCAAAACGCAGAGACACGATTCTGAGGCCACCAAAACGGATCCCCTCAACGCCTTGGCTGCGCCTAGAGATCCTGTCCATAAAAGTTAGGAACAGGATCGGTGACAAAGGCCAACCTTGGCGGAGTCCAACTCTCACTGGAAACAAGCCCGACTTACTGCCGGCAATGCGAACCAAACTCTGGCACCGGTCGTACAGGGACCTAACAGCCCGTATCAAGGGGCCCGGTACCCCATACTCCCGGAGCACCCCCCACAGGGCCCCCCGAGGGACACAGTCAAACACCTTCTCCAAGTCCACAAAACACATGTAGACCGGTTGGGCGAACTCCCACGCACCCTCCAGGACCCTGCTGAGGGTGTAGAGCTGGTCCAGTGTTCCACGGCCAGGATGAAAGCCGCATTGTTCCTCCTGGATCCGAGGTTCGACTATCCATCGGACCCTCCTCTCCAGAACCCCTGAATAGACCTTACCAGGGAGGCTCAGAAGTATGATGCCCCTGTAGTTGGAACACACCCTGTGGTCCCCCTTTTTAAACAGGGGGACCACCACCCCGGTCTGCCAATTCAAGGGAACTGCCCCCGATGTCCACGCAATATTGCAGAGCCGCGTTAACCAACACAGCCCCACAACATCCAGAGCCTTGAGGAACTCCGGTCGAATCTCATCCACCCCCGGAGCCCTGCCACCGAGGAGCTTTTTAACGACCTCAGTGACCTCAGCACCAGAGATTGGAGAGACCGACCCCAAGTCCCCAAACCCTGCTTCCAGATTGGAAGGCGTGCTGGTTGGATTGAGGAGGTCTTCAAAGTATTCCATCCACCGACCCAAAACGTCCCGCGTCGAGGTCAGCAGCACACCATCCCCACTGTAAACAGTCTTGGTGGCAGACCGCTTTCCCCCCCTGAGACGCCGGATGGTGGACCAGAATCGCTTCGAAGCCGTACGGAAGTCGTTTTCCATGGCCTCTCCAAACTCCTCCCACGCCCGAGTTTTTGCCTCAGCAACCATCCGAGCCGCATCCCGCTTGGCCTGTTGGTACCTATCAGCTGCTTCAGGGGTCCAACAAGCCAAAAAGACCCGGTAGGACTCCTTCTTCAGCCTGACAGCATCCCTTACCGCCGGTGTCCACCAGCGGGTTCGGGGGTTGCCGCCGCGACAGGCACCGACCACCTTGCGGCCACAGCTTCGGTCAGCCGCCTCGACAATGGAGGCGCGGAACATGGTCCACTCGGACTCAATGTCCCCCGCCTCCCCCGGGACATGTTCAAAGTTCTGCCGGAGGTGTGAGGAGACTCTGCCAGACGTTCCCAGCAGACCCTCACAACACGTTTGGGCCTTCCAGGTCTGTCCGGCGTCCTCCCCCACCATCGGAGCCGACTCACCACCAGGTAGTGGTCAGTGGACAGCTCAGCCCCTCTCTTCACCCGAGTGTCCAAAACATGCGGCCGTAGATCAGATGAGACGACAACCAAGTCGATCATTGAGCTGTGGCCTAAGATGTCCTGGTGCCAAGTGCACATATGGACACCTTTATGCGTAAGCGTTGAAGTCCCCCAGCTGAACAAGGGAGTCCCCAGGAGGAGCAGTCTCCAGAACCCCCTCCAAAGACTCCAAGAAGGGTGGGTAATCTAATCTGCTGTTTGGGGCGTAAGCACAAACAACAGTCAGGACCCGTCCCCCCCACCCCAAGGGGGAGGGAGGCTACCCTCTCGTTCACCAGGGTAAACCCCAACGTACAGGCCATATGACTCATGGCATATTTCTTATATTAGGTTAAGGAAGAAATAAAATAAATTAAGTTTAAGAATTGCTGGGTTTATGAGGTGAAATTCCACTAAACAGATGACAATATCCTCCAGTACTTCTGCATTACAATGCAAGGTTTCTAGCAACATGTTTTCAGTTTGTTCATTGTGTGTCCAAAGAAACAGGGTCACTTTTAATCATTTCCAATGACTGAACTGTCTTCAGAAAACTTGAAAGTCTTAAACATGTTGATATCGGTACATTTTCTTTCACTTATAAATGAAACCAGATATTTATATTCAGTGCATAAAAAGACAACATTTATTTGCTTACCATCTCACCCTCAATTTGTTGAATGTCAGAGTCGTGAAAGTTTTTTTTAACTTTCCTAGTTAATTTGAGTAAACTGAACATTTAAATAGGGTTAGCGACCTGTCCAGGGTGTGCCCCACTTCTCGCCCCATAGGCATATTTAAGCACTAGATGCCGCAAGCGGGATTCGACAGCGTAGCTAAACGGCGGCCATCTTACTTCACTCAGCTGACGTCCTGTCATCTATGCTAGCAGTTGGAAGATGAGTGATCAGCTTGAATAACAATACTCTTAACTCGGTGAAATATTAACAGATTTACAAGCGGTTTGCCTTATTAAAAACCTTATTATACGTAGGCTTGATACAGGATAATTGTACATGTTGAAATTACTGTTTTTGCTTTCAAAAATGACTTAATTGTGAACTATAGTTCTGTTCCGTCTATTTGTGTGTTATGAAGGCTGATCAGGTTGAATGAAAATACTCTTAACTCTATGAAATATAAAAATATTTACAAGCAGTTTGCCTTATTACAAACGGTACTATACGTAGGCTGGATACAGGATAATTGTACATGTTGAAATGACTGCTTTTGCTTTCGAATAATAACTTGATTGTGAACTATAATTTTGACCTGTCTATTTGCGTGTTATGAAGGCTGATCAGGTTGAATGAAAATACTCTTAACTCAATGACATATTAACGTTGGCCTATATACAAGCGGTTTGCCTTATAATAAACCTTATTATGCATAGACTTAAACGGGATACTTGTACATGTTGAAATGAATGTCATTCTATTTATGAGCCTATGCACAATAGATTTGATGTGTGATAACAGGGAATTTCTTGTGAGTCAGTGAGGTTAAATATTTTTCATATTAACAGTCCTATGGCTATAATTTCGAATTCAAATACAATTTGAATGGACTTTTCCTTAATTACAATAAAAAATGTATTTCATTACAATATGATAACCTCAATACTTGATTAACCAAATAGCCTAGTTCTTAATGAAAAGTTTTGGAAAAGTTTGATGTTAAAGGATGTACAATGTTAAACAAAATAGTTGTTAATGAAAAGTTCTGGAATAGTTTGATGTTATTGTTAAAATGTTTTTTTTTTATCACGTATTTAAAATATTTGCAGTGTTATTTCGTGTTATTGTGGCGCTACCCCATAATTTCTCCATGTTCAGGAGGAGCAGCTGAGCATGGTTACAAAAATGTTGGGTAGCCTAACTTCAGTTTTCTGTTTTTAAAAACAAAAACCAAATTTCCCCTCTCTGTAGCCTGTACCATGCTGTTGGTGAGAGGGCTTTTGACTAAAACAGGCTTTTGCTAAAGTTTTTTTTGCATAACAAGCTGTCTGTGTGTTTTGACTTATGTTTCTGCTTGCTTTGAACAGGTTCCTGCTGTGGCTGGAGGAGATACCTGTCCCTCAGAGTAACTGTTGCAAAGAAACCTTTATTTGTACATTATTCAATATCTCTGTTAATTGTTTTTATTTCATTAAAATTTCCTGAAACAACTGCTGTTCCATCTCTGCTGCTTCTGCTTTCTGTTCTTCTCCACCCAGCAGCTGTTCCATCCTCGCCACTGCCTCCTCCTATATGTTTGTTTATCTGTATGATTATGAATCTTGTTGAACTAAACATCTCCTTCACAAGATCATTTAAGTATCTATCTATCTAGTTGCCCAAATCAATCAATAATATCATGACAGAATCAAAAGAAAGTTCATAAATAAGAAAACAAATGTCAAGAAGCAGTGAAAATACAAAATAATTAGCTGGGTTAGATTTTATTGCTGGTGGGCCAGTTCTGGCTGACAGATGTGATTTGGATGTCTGTCCTATTTGTCTGGGTGCACTTTTTTTTACTGTTTATGTGGTCTTTACCTCAAAAGAACCTTAAACATCATCTCTATACAAATCCTAGTTCACAGAACAGGGATAGATAAATACAAAATGATACTGATGTGTGTGTGTGTGTGTGTGTATATATATATATATATATATATATATATATATATATATATACACACACACATATTTCACTGTCATGTATATAGTTATAGGCTAAATATTCTGGAAATTACTGTAATATACAATTAAATGTATTGTATATGAGTGATTAAATGCCTTGTGTGTGTAGCTATCTGATTAATATTTATAAAAAGATCATGGTTTAAATTGTGCATTGAGTATGCAGAAACATAGACTACAGCTCCAAGCATACCAGTTTTAAAACGATCATGTATTATTGGGTCTATGGGAAATTGACAGGATAATGGAAGACGGCGGGAAAGTGGAGAAAAATAACCGGAGGTTCCAGACCAAAACCGACATATTTCACAGCCACCTGTCTACTGTTTATAACAAATCAAACCGTTTGAAAATCGGTTGAAAATTTAGCAAGTTAGAGTTATTTAAATAGTGCATGCAGCATTGACAGCAATGTTACGAAAGGGGGCCCCTGACTGAAGTAAGATGTCCGCCGTATTGCTACGTCAGAGTCCATTGCCGAACAGCGGGGGTAAGTGTTTATATATGTCTATGTCTCGCCCTACCACTGCTGAGCTCCTGCCATCATTGATTACAGTTGTGAAATACTGCCACTTAGTGGACAAAACTTGCAAGCATCAGGTAATGTTCAAAATCTTTTTAAAATCATTTTTAATCAATTTATTGAATCATATATGGTGGATTTGGAAACATTTTGCAACATCATGAATTGAAATACATGTATTTTTGTTTGTTTGACCTTACTCTAAAAAGGGAAAACGATAGTTGAGAACGCCCAGGAGTTATCTAATATGTAAAAATCACTTTATATCTACACATAATTTCATAAAGTCTGCAGCAGATCGGAATGCATAAAGTAACGTCTCTCATTTGGTACAATGACGGCTTTTTATTGATATTTTTGTTTAAGATGACCTGAGTTCACACAGGAAGAGATTATGCATGTGTGATTATGCATATGTGAATATGCACCGGTTCGCACCTTCTTGTCTGCCTCTCATCATCACCGCTGACAGGAAGAAGCGCTCTTTCGACTCTAGTTGGAGGTTTTAACTTTTCGGGCGTTTTTCTTTTCTTTCCTTTTTTAAAGCCTTTATGCGCACAACTTTTAAAACAGTCTGGTAGTTTGAAAGGGAATTGCTGAAAGGGACTCAGTGTCGGCCGAATAGTGAATCACTGAAAGCTGGAGATGACTTCTGGAGGACTGGGTCTAGGGGGACTGGGACAGGACATAAGCCAAGCGGAGTTAGACTTTTCGGACCTGTTTCTTTACAACACATCGGGAGACGATTTCCCCGTTGGCTGCGTTAAAGGTGAGAATTTGTTTCAATCGTATGGCAGTTTACGTATTTATGTATTTCTTTCGTTTTTTTTATCGAATTGTGGGCTAAAAAATGTCGGCAATAAAACGGTTTTGGCTTATTCAATTATATGCTGCTTTCGTTTTATTTTAAATGATTGGATTGGGTTGGTATAAAGTCTCTTATCAGTAATTTTAAGGACAATGTATGGTGTGTTTGTAAGATAAAGTAAATCCTAGTACAACCAAATGGTGAGAAGTTTGCCTTAGTTTTGCATGTGGCTTACACATTGGGTGTAGAGATGAGTTTTATTAGGAGTTTATAGTTCAACATGAAAAATAACTTCCATGTTCTCGTAAAGTAGCTCTCTGTCATTACGAATAGGATTAATCTTGACTTAAATGAATGATTTCTCTGGTTACTAACAGATGACCCAGGTGCTCTGCTTCAGAATGATAGCCAGCCTCCTTTGCTGGTGGTCGACCATCACACCGCAAACGTCTCCACCTTGGGCCATCCAGCATCCAGCCAGGACACCTTCCCTCAAAGTCCCACCTCAGACAACCTGTCAGGGACTGTGTTTGAATGCCTGGAGCTGACGTCAGGAGCGAGTAACATTCCTGCCCCCAGTCCCAGGATTGAGATCACTCCGTCAGGTGATTCTCTCAGCTCCCATACCCTGGAGCCAAGCCCTGGCTCTAAAGCTCTGAGCGCCTACAGGGAGTGTGTGAGCCCTGCTAGCAGTAACTCCTCCTCAGGCTGGCCAGGGGATATCTGCTCTCCCTTGAACTCACCTAGTGTCTCCCCTCCAAATGGAGGCAACTACAGCATCGCTTGTTCTGCCTTGGACCTGTGCCCAGGCTTGCAGAGCATCCATACTTCCTCTGCCCACTCCTCCCCGGGAGCCTCGCCTCGCAACAGCATCACAGACGAGACCTTCCTGCAGCCGCATCACCAGCGCACCACCTCTCCGCTTCCCCACCAGCGTTCCCGCTCCACCTCGCCGCAAGGAAAGCGCTGTTTTGACCAGGTCCTCTCCTGCCAGGGTGGTACACCTGTCAAGCAGCGCTCCCGGAGCCCCAGTCCCATCCCATCACCCCACGAGCAGCAGAGGCCCTACTACATCCACCAATATCAGGCCCAAGCTGAGTTTCAGCCCCATGCTCAGACAGCACCACAGGCTCTGGAGGAGGGGCTGAACACCTTCAGTTCAGTTTTGCCAAGAGGTGGGGCTCCTACAGGGGTGAGAGGCACACACGCACAGCCCCCGAGACAGGACTGTGTGTATGGAGAAAGGTATGACTGGGCAATTGAACATGAGAGGATGGGCAGGTCTGGAGCTGAGGTGAAATCTGAGCCCTTCTACATCCTCCCAGCTCTGTGGCCTCCCTCTCAGCCAGTACAACCTGCAAGGTGCACATTCAGGTGCTTGGTTTGACCTCTTTTCTTTTGTTTTTATAAGCACAGCCATAAGCAAAAGTAAGCACTCTTCATTCCCGATACGTTAGATGTTTTGCAAATGTTTTTAATACATTTTTCCATTTTATTCCCCCAGTGGTCTCTCTGTGCCACCACTTCCCTCTTTGGAGTGGTCATTGCCCAGTCAGTCTGGTCAGTATGAGCTACTGATCCAGCAGCAGCCCAGATCCCACCATAGAGCTCACTATGAGACCGAGGGGAGCCGAGGAGCCGTCAAGACACCCAATGGAGGCCATCCAGAGGTTCAGGTGTGCATGTGCAAATACAAGTCAGGAATAAGAGGTTCTCATTTTTACAGATTCCCATAAGAAAAGCACAAGAAGGAGTAAGAGATTGTATATGTGGAGGGTGGTATTTTCTGGTTTTGTGTTGTAAAGCTAAAGCCATGCAAATTAAGAAATAATCCCTGCTTCCCTTAGTGATGTTTAAGCCATGCTTTATTCCAGTCTGCTTAATGTCTCAGTTTTTGCAAACAAGTATGTTAGCATTACAGACAAATATTGACACATGGTTTTTGTTTGCTGCTTTACTGAGTTAAAATAATAGCTTACTGTCGGTTTTCCCGGCACTGCGGCACAGGGCTATGCAAAGCAGCGCTGAATCCTCTCCACAAAGAGTCATTATTTACTGCCACAGTCTGGAACAGCATGGCAGGTAGTTTGATTTCAGTATAAAACATGTCTGTAAACTCTTTTGTCACCTTCTTAAGCTTCATGGATACCAAGGCACAGCTCCGGTGGGGCTGCAGGTCTTCATCGGGACAGCAGACGAGAAGCTTCTGAAACCCCACGCCTTTTACCAGGTTCACCGCATCACTGGGAAGACTGTCACCACGCCAAGCCTGGAAAGGATGATCAGTGGGACGAAGGTTTTAGAAATCACTCTGGAGCCAAATAACCACATGAGAGTGGTGTGAGTAAACTTGGCTTTAAAGCAAAAATGGGAAAAGTTACGCTTAGATCTGAGGTCTTGGCTTGATGGCAATACATCATCGCAGTTCTCTTTTGTGTGACCTCATTCTTTTTGAGCAAATCTGCAAACACCACGTTGAAGCGTCTTTGCTAACAGAGGTACAGATGGAGAGATACAGTAGCATGAGCAGCTTGGGTTGCTTTCTTTTGACTTTTCATTGCACTGATAGCTCTGATTGTTCAAAAAAAAAATCTGCCAAAAAAAGTTTGGCTGCTCGGGAGGGCGACAGGATTTTTCAATGTTCTTCCCTCCAAAATAAGCTGCTGTTACTTCTGACGGAAACATGAAACGCCTCACTTCCTGTGTGTTGGAGAGGTTTTCCAAGAAACAGCTATCATACTCTGTGTTTTTGCGGTAGCAGAAACGTCTGATGAGTCACAAAACAAATCTGCGGCAAAAAAAGTATTTTTTAAACAACAAAAGTATGTCAGGGAGGTCTTTATTCTTTCCTAGGGGCAAATTGCTGTGAAGGAAGCAGAAACCACAAAATCACCCAAATACACAAGAATAAAGAGCACATACGAACAAGAAGAAAACAAAATTACCTTAGAAGTTTGAATAAACTAATTATTACTCAAGATATTGCAACTGTTATTGAAATAGGGCCCTAATTAGAGTATGTTTTCCAGCAAATGAAAAGAAAAATGGATAAAAAATATTTTTATCGAAGACAATTTGCAGCAGGTATTACCTTTTTTTCCATCTGTGTTTGTTCAGGATCGATTGCGTTGGGATCCTGAAGTTAAGAAACGCAGACATCGAACTGCGGAACGGCGAGACCGACATTGGACGGAAGAACACGCGCGTCCGCCTTGTGTTTCGTGTCCACATCCCAGAACCGGGAGGCAATCTTGTGTCTCTTCAAGTCGCTTCCAATCCCATTGAATGCTGTAAGAAGTACATTTTTGCTTTGATAAGTCATTGTTGTAATTATTAAGCTATTATGGTTATTATTATTGTTGTTCTTATTATCTGTTTATGTTGTCTACAGCTCAACGCTCAGCTCAGGAGTTCCCTGCGATTGAGAGGCAGGACCTAGACCGCTGCTCCATACTTGGTGGTCAGCAAATGGTCCTAACTGGTCAGAATTTCACGTCCGACTCCAGAGTGATATTTTCGGAGAAGACGCAAGGTGAGAGCTTTTTTTATGAGCTAGTAAATGTTTGTCTACCAATTTTGAACAAGATAAATAATAAGCACCATGAAATATGTATATAACAAGGGTATAATCATACAAATGTATGTATGGTGCCAAAATCATAACATATGTTACAATGACGTTTATAAGAAGGGGTTTTTAAATTTATTTTGCAACAAAAAATAATCAAAACAAATTATTTATTCAACTTTTTCAGCTCAGTATAGCAAAAAGGTTTTTTATACAACACTCCATCCATCCATCCATTTTCTATACCCGTCATTCCTATGCAGGGCTGCGGGGGGGCTGGTGCCTATCTCCAGCGGTCAAGGGGCGAGAGGCGGGGTACACCCTGGACAGGTTGCCAGTCCATCGCAGTATACAACACTCCATGTGCTAAAAACAAAAATTGTGTAAAAGCCGTAGCAGGATTTGGGTGAAATTATTATCTTTTACTCAGCTAACTTACATATTTCTTGCATTTTCATTTTGGGCATGCTTACTCTTATCAGGAACCTGCAATACACAGCATTTCACAAAATCTAGAAGAGCCAATTTAACACAAAGAGTGGAGGATGTTACAAAGTTTCTTGATGTCTGTTTTTGTTTACTTTCTGTTGACCTGCAATTCTAATGTGGCTATTTTTGGCTTTAAAATTTGTTTGCATGATTAAAATAGACTAATAATCATAATCTGTGGCCTTGCAGTATCCTGCCCAAGTGTGCCCTCCTACACCTGTAGTATCTTTATTTTTAGATTAGATTATTTGCATATCACCTGGGAAACATCACTTTTCTGTGACGCACGTCCACCTCCAGCCCACACTTTTAACTTCGACAAAGCAAGCTGAATTGTCAAACTATTACATTTTACACTGGAAGTGAGAACTTTTATTTATCTCTAAATGGAAATTTGTCACCTCTTTGGCATTCCTCCTGCCCACACAGCTTTGCCTGGCTGCTTGGCTTGATAGGTACAGTCGGTAGCATGTAAAGCTTCACTATTGCTTAGCGTGGGGTTTTGTGCAACAGGATGTGGTTAGACAGGCTGATAAAGATTTAGACCTAGAGCAGAGGCTTTGTATTTTTTTTTCTCACTGCGTGGGCTGCACTGAGATGCAGAGGTAAAAACAGAGGTGGGAATGTGACACTAAAACAGACATCAAAGAAAAGCAACTGTTTTCCAGTACTTGTGAACAAATGTATAACATAACTGATTGAATAGAATTGCAAATAAATTCCATTTTCTGTCACTCAATATATATACACATTTTGTATTAAGTGGATGAGTCATAAAGTGTCTAAAGACTGTTTTGTAGTTTTTTGGTTTGTTTTTTTTACATTTACACAGAACCAGGCTAGTTTTATATATATATACTGCAAACCAGCTCTACTAAAGCAACAAGGGTCTATGGGTTAAATTTGTTATTGTTTTAATCTAAGTTCTGACAAAAAAGCTAATGTGCTAAAAATGTGATGTGCAAATTCTGGTCTTTTAAAGACTAAATTAATACAAATAAATAACATGTTTACAAAATAACTAATTCAAGCATGAGAAACATGCAATTAAACTTTTTAATAAAAAAACCTATAAAACTAATATTTACATTACGTATGTATATATACTGTGTTTTAGAACAGGGTAAAGTAATGGCCTGCATTTGTATTTGTATAGCACTTTTTCAGTCAGAGGACCACAAAGCTCTTTACACAACATTCAGTCATCCACACACTGGTGGTGGTGAGTTACATTGTAGCCACAACCACCGAGACGGACAGAGCAGGGGTTCGAACTGGCAACCCACCGGTTGCAGGACAAACTCCTACCACCTTAACCCACAGTCACCCCACAATTACTTTCATTGACGCTGTATGGTATTTACCATATATTTATGATCTCTAAATGGCACAACAGGCTCATAAGATAAAAAAAATTATGCTTGTGTATTAACAAGAGGTCTCACTTTAAAGGAATATGGGGCAGGATTTGTCGATAAAGTAAACATCCATGTCCAGTTTTTTAATGCTGTTGGGTGATGAAGCGTTATAAACCAAAAAGAATGAGCCCACCCACGTATCGCTCCATTTTCTGGCTGTGTGCTGCAAAATGTGCTGCAGTTTGGGGCCCGAATTTCCCGCGCCTTCTTAGTGTGACATCTTAGTGTGACGTCCATTGACACTGCTTGCGCGTTCTCGACATCTTTAAAAGAGGAAGAAAAATGGTCGCAGACCTCCATTGATTCAATTGTGAAAATGAATTCTTCTGCAACTGGGAAACGACCAAGGACGAATCACAGCCCACTAAAAAGTGGCACTGAGAAAAAGAAGTATGTCACTGTGAAGAGGTGTGTTTTTTTTGTGCAGCGTTTGTGCGCGCTCCCGTCCGGGTGGCTGCAGTTACTTGCAGCGCCGGCCGCATCACTCGTGAGTTTTGTTTCTTCATTCTGCCCCATGCTCCTTTAAAGGTAGTGTCCAGATTTTTACCTGTTTACTTTCAAATTCTGTGTATCCCATTCACAAACTAGTCGTTTTTGATTAATATTTCTCACAAACGTCTATTCAAAGTATTCCTATTAACTTGAAATGTTTTCCTTTTTATATACATAAACTGTGGTCAACCCTCCATAGTCATGCGCCATCTTGAGTACGATAGCTGTTTAGGGACATACAAAATATAATGCTCCACGATTGGCGTCTTCTCTTGAAAACATCGATCTTCAAGAAGTTGTAGCCGTTGTCCATCTCCCTCTAAATATTGTGTGGGGGATGGCGCCGGTTCTCTCCGTGGCAGCCTGGCTGGTTTGGGCAAATTCTGGTCCTTCCTCTTGGTTAGCTTTCCCTGCTTCAAGCTGCATACATGTCACCTCTGCCTCTCTGTGCTCTACCTAGTCTGTGTCCTCTGCCTGTCTAAACTGACACTGAATCGTCGGATGATATCTGAGTCTGTTTACAAAGGGGGGGGAGGAATACTACACATTCCACTACCTCGTATTTGTCCAAACTGGCTAATATTCAAATAAATAGCCTCAAAATATAATATAAAATAAACATAACAATATAGTTTGCTTGTTACATTAGCTTTGAGTCATTGTAAATTTGCCAGTTGCTGTTCAGCATGAAATTCAGCAAAGCTAATTAACATCAGCACAGCTAACATAAAAAGTATTTATTACTCAACACATATTTAGATTCAATTTAGATAAGAATACAGATTTTAAAAATGGACCTGATCGCTTATTGATTAATCGAGTTTTCTGTTGATGAAGGTTTCATTTTTGGATAAATCGAAAAAATCGGGAAAAAAAATTCACAAATGGACTCCAAGGGTTTTAGTTGTTCAAAGTGATGTGAGCCGCCCAAGGTCTACCTTCATGTTTTACAGCGTGCATTTATTTGGCCTTTGAATTCAGGTGAACTCCCAAAAAGGATGATTAAAATAGAAGGAAGTTTTAAAAATTATTTTCTGTCATTTCAAATTTCTATTCAGGAATAGAAAGGTGGAGAGAAAAAAATTGATTAAAATTGGAAGTCGGATTTGGCATGACACAAATCGTAGATTTTATTTTTAAGCCATATCCTCCAGCCCTAGTTACTACCCATCTCTGCTCCAATGACTGATAATTCTCCAGGAAAGAACTCCAGCTAAGATCTGACACAGGGCCTGAGAGAAGCATTGGTATATCATCTGTTACCTGACATGTTTTAAGCTGTTAAAGCTTTAGAAATCACTTTATAGGTGTTGAAATACTATTTTCTGTCTGTCAAAATTAGCATTTATACAGATTGCAAATTGGATCTTTCTGACTGCCTGCTGAAATCCCTAAACACCCTTTACTTGACACACGTTCAGCCCTTATATTTAGGTGGATTTTTATGCCTAAAAGGTTCATTAATCAGTGTAAACTGACTAAAATCTGAAATTAATCTAAAATTGGTCAGAAAATAAAGTGAAAACAAGTGAAAATGGACCCAACTTAACAACAAAAACTTTAAAATACCTTCAGAAAGCCTGGAGAACTGTTGGCCAAGACAACTTTCAAACATCTAGGTTTTTAAAGAGAAAATAATAGAAATGAGAGTGGGCTTGGGATGTTTATGCATTCTGTGTATTTTGACAACATTTTTTAAAATGGTTGATACAACTGTGTTTCTTCCTTGTCTTTTAGATGGTCAGCAAATCTGGGAGGTGGAGGCCACTGTGGACAGAGACAAAACCCAAGCTGTAAGTCCGTCAGCTTACTGTTGCATGAATATGGGTAAAAAGCCTTCAAACAAATTCACATTTTAATGCAGTAGCATCTTCTTAAACTAAACAGTCCTAAATGTATCAATTTAATTTTACATTTATTCACTTTTGGTAAAAGCTCCTGGAAAAAACGTAGTCTTTTTTTAAATTCATATATTACTTTAAGTTAATCCATATTTCTGAATAATCATTAGTATTCCCGATCTTTATATATTCTCAAAATCAGTCACCTTGCTCATTTTATTTTTTTAGAATATGCTGTTCGTTGAGGTTCCTCCTTATCGAGACCGAAACATTTGCCAGCCAGCTAAAGTCAACTTTTATGTCATCAACGGAAAGAAGAAACGCAGCCAGCCTCAACATTTCATCTACACCCCTGTGTTAGGTATGTAACTGCCACTTCTCGTATTTCCCATGCTAGAAGGAGAAACAGGTTTATTTGCATGTGGGAGACAAGAACGCGTTAAATCATGACCCACTTTAGCTCAGTTGGAGCTAAAAGACAGTACCAATGGTAAGAGATTTGCCTCACAAGCCCGATGTTGAAATATTACATTGAACTTGATAAATTGGCAAAAACATTAAGTTTCATTATGACCTAAAATCAAAAAAGATTATAGTTGGTTGTGATGTGGCTCACCAGAGAGGAAGTGCTTATTTTACCCTTCACATACTAAGCAGGAAATTGCAACAGTATAAAGATTCAATCGAAATAGCTTAAACTTAAAAATAAATAGATGTCGTTACCATCCAGAAACCGGATGGCAACCGGATCAATCAGACAACTGATGTTTGCAGCAAGCTGCAGACAGAACTAGAAAAGCACTCCGCCAGGGCAGCTCAGTCCCCGCACCCCTCAGACGGTGATCCGGATCACCCCCAAAATCTTATCACCTGCTCCTGGTCCAATGGCGGACATTTCTTGAAAATGTCATCAAAATCTGTTTATTGCTATTTGAGTTATGTTGCTCTCTAACAGACAGACAAACTAACAAACAAACCCTGGCAAAAGCATAACCTTCTTGGCAGAGGTAATAAACATTTCGTTCTGGGAGAGAAAAGGTATGCTTAAACTGTGGGAGAAACTCTGTCACTCAACTGTTGAAAAGCATTCTAAAAATCATTATTGTCCCATGAATTTACTATGCACATGCACACTTGGCACAGGCTAAAAGCCATAAATTTATTTACAATTTTACATCTGCTTAGGCAGTTCATATTGGAACTTTTAAAACCACAAACTTTCCCTGGAAGAAAATAGTTTCGTACAACATTTCTGAGATCTCTACTCGCTTAAACACAGATTTGAAGTGTTGTCAAACATTGTTCACTGATTTGCTGTTGTTAATTCACTATTTTAAAATGTATTTCTTCTCTGTGAGGTGATTTTGAGTTTCAGAAAACCACCCTCACATAACATGTATAATTATCTTGACAAAATCTTAACATGTTCTGAATGGATTAGATGAGTTGATTTTTTTGTCCAAACCAGTTATCTCAAAAGGACTGACAGACTGACAAATCTAGGATAATTTACCTTTGTGGAAGAGCTTTTCTTTCTTAGAATGCCATGTAGAGATATCACTTGTTATTTATTTGGAGAAATTTATTTTTAATAGAGTGAAATAACCTTAAAGGGGACATATTGTGCCTCTTTTAGGCAAGCTATAATGAGTTTATGGTCTGTACAAAACATGTTAATGAAGTTCTTTGCACAAAATCACTCTCACATAAAGCAATCTCAGCAGCTCAATACTTGAGAATTTTGAGTCAGAGGGCTCTGTCACTTTTATGCAAATTAGTGGTTGCAGACCACGCCCACACATTGTGTTACTAGGCTGCAGGTTTGTCACACATTACAATGGCATGGAATTGGAGGGCAGGGTTTGACTGTTGATGGGCGGGATTTGGTGGGTGAGGGGCGGTTATTTGGAAATTCCGCTCATTGTGACGTCCCAATAAGGCACTTTTTCAAACGACTTGTAGAAGCACAAGATTTCTTCCAAAATCTGCAAAAAAAAAAATGGAAGGATGGTATTTATTCATGTATGGAGTGTTTATAGAGGCAGCAAAGACCCAAATGGCAACACATGTCCCCTTAAAAGTAATTTGTGTCTTCAGTGGTGAGTTGCCCAAATGCTTGCCAGCTGTTGAAAAAAAAAAAAAAAAATTATTTGGCCTTATTTTTCAGCCATAGAAGTTGCTGCTTGATGTGCACATGTTCATAGCCCACTGTGGCTAAAAACAGCCTTGGTGATGCTGTGTGTTGTCACAACTGCAGTCTCTCTGTCATGTTTGCTTATATTCACCAGTACTCTGATGTCAGCTGTACATTTTCATGTGTCAAATATCTTTATTTCACAGCAATCAAAGCAGAACCTCGGGATGACTACCACCTGGATTCATACAACTGCTCAGATAATCATCACCTATCTGGCATTTCAAAGTCTTTTTACCATCACTTGGAGCAGGACATCAACCCTCCAACTTTGAATGTTTCATCCACTCTAGCCGCTGTAGACCCCAGAGGCCATATGCTACCGCCTGATTCTTTTGATGAGCTGGCTTATTACCAGTCCAGAGCCGGTACTCTGATCAACAACCAAGTGATGTACCACACTGCAAACCAGCTCTACAGCAACTACAGCACCGACCTACTGCCCCATCCTGTCTCCGCTCCCAGCCAGTGTGTCAGTGCCCGAACCCCGATGGCCAAACTGGGCGAAGCTCCACAGGTTGGAGATTCATTCGAAGCTTGCTTGGTGTCAAGGCATCAGGGTTTTTTACCACCTCTGGGAAAGTCGCCGCCTTCGAGATATGGTCAGGTGAAGGCAGGAAGCCAGATTCAGCCAGTCGGGCAGCCTCTTCCCCAGATCGGATCTGCTAAAGGAAACCATGAAGATAAGACTCCGGAGAAGATAACCATTAAGCAAGAGAATCTCAGCTATGCCTACCTGGAGGATGGTGAGTGTTATTGATTGTGAAACTTTATTTGAACTTTTTCCGACGTATAAACAAACAAAAGTGCTACATTAAAATTATTTTAAAATAAGAAAATTAAAAGCTAATAACATAAGAATCGATTGAAAAACAGAAACCAGAATACACAAGTTAAAGTATATGGAAGCACAGACCTGCCACTTCAGCTAATGGAGGCATATTAGAGTCTATAATGTCATAATTACATTCTTTTTGGGCTATAAATGTGATATTTTCATGTTCGTAGATGTTATAAGAACATTAGCTTTTCTGTGGAAAGAAAAGAAATCCATGTATTCACAGGCCAGGATTTTTAGGCCGATTTTGCCCTTCCGACATGCCCCGACAATCGAGATGGCTCCTAAGATAATCCTAATAAATATTCCTGCCGTGTGTTGGTGTGGTCAGAGCGCTCTAGTCTGCTCGGAAGGGCATCGTGACCGCTCCGACCCCAAATCGGAGGTATTCA
This sequence comes from Valencia hispanica, assembly GCA_963556495.2. Lineage (NCBI taxonomy): Eukaryota > Metazoa > Chordata > Actinopteri > Cyprinodontiformes > Valenciidae > Valencia > Valencia hispanica. Next base: position 8,793,320 of record OY747708.1, on the reverse strand, counting down.
ACATGTTGGATTGTCTCGGCATGTTTGGTGGGTTGCGAGGACAAAGGAGCATGCAGCCTTTTAAATGTGACGTGCAGCCAATCAGAAAGCGAGGGGACGGGCAGCGATACACTTTGGAAGCATATATTATTATTTTTAAGTGCCGGCTCACTTGACTGCGCCCACAGATGCATAGAAACAGAGATCAGTCAGAGCAAAATGTGTAAAACAGCCAACCAGGCAATCAATCCAAAAGGAAACATCTGTGTGGAGCACTACAAGTCAGAGTTCAACCAGCAACACTCAAACAACAACAATATACATACCGTATCAAGAAATACGAAACCAACAATGAATCAGAAAGTCAAAAACATGATAACCGAAGAAAATATGCAATTCAGAAAAAACATACATATTAACTCCATGCTAATGTAGGTGTTTAGGTTAAATTTTTCCCACCAGTTTCTCAGATCCTTCTCTCCAGGTGCTAAAAGTCTTTATAGTCTTTCACGCTATTGAATTCAGCTGTCAGTATTTATAGGCAAATTATGTCTGAAAACTGTGAGCGTGCATTTATTTATCAAGCCTCAATCATCTCAAATGTTTACTTACACTCTTCATGAACTAAATAAAAAATTTTTAAAGCTACCAATTAAAAAACTTATATGTGTTCACTGGAAAAGTAGAATGGGGATCTAATTTCGCTCTGAAGTGAAAGGCTCATAGTGTAACAATGGAAAACCAATCTTATTTTATTAAATCTCTGTTCACTTTTCGCTTTGATGGTTCTCTCTTAATAATATTAGCCATCTTAGAAGAATCAAAAATCATTTGATTAGACATGAGGTTCCTTGGAAAGGTGATCTTCCTCCGACCCCAGTTATCAACTATCGTTTGAAGCCTTTTCACTTCCATCAGGCCACAAATTACTAAAGTTAGAATACAGGATTCAAGTTTTTTTATTTGCTTTGTGCTTATTATGAATTATATTACTTTTAATATTATCTGAGATATGCTTGTTCACACTGACTACGGCTTTGAATTTAATGCAATGCTCTACAAAGATTTGAGAACTCAGTATAATTTACTGGCTGGTGAATAAAATAAACTTGATCCTGCACTCATCTTAAATCAAACATCTTGTAATATGCACTTTAACAGTGAGACAAACCTCAGGAAACATAGATACTCGGATAAATCTGTTTGAACCTTGACTAAATTTGGCTTAAGGGCTATTGAATCAATTAACAAATTGAATTGAATAAATTAGGGGAAAAAACACATATCACCAAATTATGAGTCTAAGAAGAAGGTTCTGCAGCCTGGGGGATGGGTGTTTGTGGCCCGGTCTGCAGTGCAAACAAGCACCATGCAACTATACACTTGCAAATCCTGCCATGTGGTTTTCAGACGGGCCTTTCTATCCACTTTCCTGTCTGTTTCAGTCTCACTCTCACTGTCTCTCTCACACTCTTTCTGAGTCGTAATGAGCACACGCGGTTTCCTTTCAAGCCAATCTACTACAATTAACATAACATTTGTGATGGGGAAAAAAAAAAAACTTACTCTGTTGTGAAGTTAGAAAATTATTTTGATGTGGGAGATAATTTCTGGTTTAATCTCTTTGGAGGCGGACAGAAACAGGAAGTAAGCTGTACACATGCAAATGTATGCTGATGCAAAATAATACAAATAAAACACAAACGTTCCCAATCTGGTCTTTCATATAAAGTGAAATATAAATGATATATATTATTTTGATTTTTTTTCTGTAATATAATACATGCCATATGTTATTCAAAGCTGTTTAGAAACCAGCACAAAGCAAGCCAAGTCAGAGAGATATCTAGTGGACAATGATGTAACTGCAGTTGTTCTTCCATATTGTGACTGTCAGTCATCACTGGACTCATTTAGGTTTTATTAAATCATTTCAAGGGGGGAACTTGGTGACTGAGGTCAGACAAGCGACAACCACAAACCTCAAAAATCCCTCGTTCGAGTCTTGTGAAGGACGTTTGTTTCACTCCCCACCTCTCGCTCATTGTTTCCTGGCATGTCTGCTTATCTCTCAGCCATTACAAAGCAGCAGAACAAGCTCAGACTGTGGCGACACCTATTGGCAACATCAAATAAAACAATCTGACTGGACCAGTTGGTACATACATAAACTTCATGTTTTCTGTTTTCTAGTAAATGACATCATAAGAAGAGACATGAAAGGCCACAGTGGAGACTGATCCTGCTACACTTTAGCATCTCTGAAGACCTTGTAAAGTTTGATGGCAGCCAATTCAGAAATATATTACAAGCTGATGCAATATTGGTTTTGTATGGTTTTTAATTTTAAGATAGCGTCATGTTACTGTTGGATTCAGGAAGAATAGTGGATCAGCTTTGTAAGAGCTTTAGAAAGCTGTTTATAAAGATATACTCTATCTATTTTGCATTTAATCATTTTGTATTCTCTCTGTTCATATTATTGTACAATTGCTCTTTTAAGAATGTAGAAACTATTTTATATGAAATAAATTCTGTTTATATGAGTTTCTGTGTCTGAGTGTGAAGTGTCATTACTTTAAATTTGATTGGCTAACGGAAACAAATACTGGATGACAGAAGACAGGTTCAAAAACCTAATAATTTCATAACTTAATGTTGCATGTAAGATCCCTCAAGATGTAACATTTTGACATGTTGATTTTCTCCTCAGATCATTCACATTGTGTCATCACCAGTATGAACCACAATAAGTTTGATCTGCAATTAGTAAAAGCGTACATATTGGGTTGTTCTAAGCTGAAAGCCAGTTTCTTTGTATCGTGAAGACAGACATTTAACAGTTTACAGAAATTATGGTAATACTGGCACTCAGCTTGCAGCTCCTTGAGATAACCAGATAGAGAAGAATCCATGAGAACATTTTAGCTGAATGGGACAGTTTCAGTACAAACAGTATATTCTACTTAACATTCCCAGAGCTACAAAGGGTTTAAATTACAGTGCGTATGGTATTTCAAATAGATGACTGATCCTGCTGAAATTGAAAATAAATTAATAAATGTGGAAATAAAGAACATTTGAAATAAATAAATGTATAAATACATAATATTTTGTTTATTTTTACACATTATTTATTTATGAATTTATTTTCTATTTTATTTCCTCATATATTTATTTACTTCCAATTTTACTTCCTCATTTATTTGTTTATTTACACATTTATTTACTTATTTCCATATGTATTTATTGCTGCATTTATTTATTTTCAACTTTGGCAGGATCAGTATGCATAATTTTATCCATTCTGTACAAAAACAGGTTGATGAGGTATTGCTTCAGCTCTGCTCCGTCAGGTTAAATAGTTCGATAAATAAAAATGACTGAAAGGCTACCAGTGTTACTTATATTCTTATTATTTTTGTGCTATGTATACATTATACTTTTGAGATCCAGATTCAAATTATTTAATTTTCATTTGTATTGTTTTAATGTTCCTTTGCTTTTTGTCCTTCATAAAAACAGTCACATTGGAAACAATTATAAGACAAATATGATACATTATTAGAAGACGTGAAAAAGGACAAACAAATCAAATTAATATATACAGATAAGCCTAAAGTTACTCATGGCCCTGCCAGATTTTTGGTTTAAGCCATACTTTCAACCTGTTTCTTCTGAGTGGAAGTGATATTTATATTAAGGAGAAGCCCCTGTGGGAGTCCCATCTTTAAACTTATAGAGAATTTGCAGATGGAGCTAAAGAGTAAGGTGATGGCATGCAGGCTTTCCAACCTCAAAGACTTGGAGCTCATCCTCAAAGATAAGATATCAAAATACCAGTGCAAACTTGCTAAATGCTGACATGAATTATTTTTGACAAGCAATTAAAAAAATAATAAAATGCAAATAAAAACAGACTTCAATAAAATTTTTGATTTAGCGTCTTTGGAGAGAAGCCTGTTTCATTTCCCATCAAAAACAAACTTCTTGGTTAACAAAAATGTTTGCTGAATGTATACGTCAAGTAAAATCTGTACGCAAGTACATATATCTACACAACCTCTAGCATCGACATAAAGGTATCATTCTGGATACCCACCCACAACTTCAGGGAACTTTCAGGAACTAAACTGCTTTAAAGGGAACCAACTCTTTATTCCTGTTGTAGTTTAACATTCACTCAGGATTTTGCATTTACATTGAGTGAAATGTACCTTTAAAAATCAAACTAACTGCAACTTCAAAAGGTAAACGCACATCTCATAAGTTTAATAATAATAATTTACTTTGTTTAATCCGTTATTTCTTTGAATAAATACGTGAAAAACATCATTACAAACATGAACGCTAGAGGGCGACATCTTCAAATAGTTTTCTTAATCTTCAACGGAAGTAATGGTGGAACGTTGAGCGCGTCACTACCGAAATGCTTTTTCTTTCCTCTTTTCTTTGTTTGTTGTGAACTACTCCATTATTCCCTGTATTTATCCGCAGTTTGCTAATTGTATTCAGTTGTTGTTCTTCGATTTTGACGGCAGTACTTTTGGGTCCAAAGGAACGGGGCGAGGCTTTTCCGCCATTACTGGTGAGCTTCTCCTCCACTGTGTAGATGTGATTTAATTCCGCTCAGCTCTTGTTTTATTAGATCTCCCCTGCGGCTACAGATCGCCTCTGCAGCTGGACTGTAAATGTCTTTTGCTATAAACTCAAACTTAACTCTTTTTTTTTTTATCAGCTCATTTTTACACACTGGTGTTTAATCCTACTGCTGTTGGTTCGACAGAAGGTTCACCGGATGATATAAATCCGAACACAGCAGCGCCATGTCTGCAGAACTGGACCTGTCCCCTCCCGAGGTTCCTGAGCCCACCTTACTGGAGAGCATCCTGCGCTATGGTCTGTTCCTTGGAGCCATCTTCCAGCTGATCTGCATCCTGGCGGTCATAGTCCCCTCATCCAAGGGCCATGAGCAGGTGAGAGGACACCGCAGGGAAGAATACGATCCAATGGTTAAATAATGGCCCCTGTCTTTATTTTTATTTTTCTTCAAACACATTTATTTTCCTCTTATCTGGACAACAAGAACCTGTGTATAATTCATTCGTCCACACGGGGACCCCCCCGCAGCTTTACCATCACACACATCCAGACATTTGTTAACTTAAAACAACTTAAACAGAGAAAAAAAAAAATACAAGATTTGCACTTAAAAGTTTCAGTGCATGGGAGTGAAGACATGCTAGATCTGTTGTTTGAGAATAAATGGCAGCATGCAATGGCAGATGTATAACTTGATGAAATAGCCTACCCCCCTCGCTCTGCATGTAGTGCAGTGGTTCATCATGAGCCTAAATCAATGATGACATTTTCATGTATTTTTGTTTTAAGCTTTCTTTGGACCAGTTGACCCTACGCAAACATGAGAGATTTTGATTTATTAATATCCACGTTTCCCTTCAGCAGACTATGGCAAACATTATAGAAAATTCCTTATAAAGTTCTGATATTCCCTTTGGCAGATATGAACTAAAACACGGTCGGTAGCCTACGAACCATCACCAAAAGAAATGGAAGAACCAAGCAACCAAAGCTACAAAGTTGCAAAATAGTCAGCAGCTGCTTTTGTCAAATTTAGGTTTTTTGACAACAAACACTGGGGGTGAAGCTAGTGGAATACAAATGATGGATATGTTTGGAAAAAGCTCAGGGTCCATGAAAAGTATAGTGGAGGATCTGTGCTGCTGGGGGCCATGGAAACCGTGTTGGAGCACATGACACAAGAAAATAAATAAATAAATTCTGGTGACCTTTACCAAAAATAGGTCTTTTAAGGGAGTTCTGATACGAACTGTACTGCCAAATCAACATAAAAAGCTCCACCAGAAACAACGGCCAGTCCCTGTAACTAAAGTCTATAGCGGTTTTTACTCATTTTTATCAGGGTTGCTGCCCATTGGTGTTGAGGGCATTCCACATGCTTTCTTATCTTTTCATGACAACATGCCAAGGTATAAGTTCTGCTAAAATTAAAGCCCACTTTGTGTGAGACAGAATATTAAAGCTACATTGTGTAAGAACTTCTCCCATCTAGCGGTGAAACAACCAACTTAATATTACGTTCTAGCCCCCCCCCATTGTTTTTGTTAGTTGTTCAACTTGACTTTGTGTCTGGGGAAATGTCAAAAGAAAGAACCCAGAAGCATTTTAATGAGATGGAACAACCCACCTCAGCTGGTTGTTTTCGAAGAACCCCCTATATTCTCTTTACCGTGTCTTTTAGGCCAAATCCGGCCACATTAGAGGCATTTTAGTCAGAAAATCCTTTAACGTTATCAGATATTTTCTAAGCTCTTTGTGGCTTGGGTCAGCAACCTAAATGAGGCGTCAGTGGAAGATTTGTTTTTAGCTCAGAAACAGATGAGTGGTGTTAAGACCTTTCACTGACACACCTTTAAGTCAAGTTTGCTGACTCGGCTACAAGACTTTAAACAGAAAAAACGGGCCCTGCTAATCCACTGGACAGTGACAAGATGGGCATGAATCTCTCACACAGAACATTTGACTCCAGGGATAGTTAAAAACAAGAATTGGGCTCAAGTTTTGATTGATTTTGAATTGTTTCCTTATGTCCTCACCTATATTACCAAGTTGCAGAGAAATTTGCTTTTTATTGCTGTTATTATGCTCCTAGGATAACTCTGGCTGGACGTTTGACCACTTTTTGTAGTTGATTTAAATTTGATGGCTTCCTGTCTTGAATCTGACTTTTTAACACAGTCCACCAAAAGGCTTTGGTCTAAATTTGAGAAGGCCATTCTAGAATCTTAATATCAGCCTGCTTCCTCTGAGCTAATGTTTGGAATCATTTTCTTATTAAACTTTGTTCAAGATTCAACCAAACTGTCCTGATGGAAGAAAGTAAGTCAGTAAGGCTGTTTAAGAACAATCTGGTAACAACCATGGCTTTAACCTGCCTTGAATTGGAAACTGCCAAAGTTACAATAAATATGTTTCCAGAAGTTTTACTTTACCAAATGTTAGGCATGGTTCAAACCGCAGCAAGAAGATTGAAACATGGACACAGCAGGACAATAAACATCAGAACCGGTTTTATAATTAATGAGGCAATCTTGAAGTTTCTAGAATTGCCTTCTAAAAACCTTGTAAAACCTAATAAACATGCTGGGTTATACTTAAAAGTCAATCCTTTAGCAGGAAACAAACCCATTTAAACAAACGCCACTATTTCTGCAAGATGTTGCACATATATCTAACCAAAATGTTCACGGAAGATTGCATGCTTTTTAACCATCAACAATGGAGATGCAGGTCGCAAAGAGACAATTTCTCAAAAATACTATTATTCCTTTCAGACCTAAGTGTCTCATTTTGGCTTGTTAGGGATAATACTTGTGGATCAAACAAAATCCTAAATAAATTCAAGCTCGTGCACCAATTATTGTTTAAAAAAATGTTTTCATTGTAAGGTAAGGCAATTTTATTTGTATAGCACACTTTCAACAACAGGCTAATTCAAGGTGCTTTAAATGATATGGTGATTTAAAAACAAAACAAACAAACATAGAATATAACATTGGAAATTTAAAAGTAAAAGTAGCAAATAAGCATGAAACACACATTACACACCATGCACAATAAACATACACAATACATGATACACAATAACACAAGAGAAAGAGCAAGAAAGCATGAACACATTTGATAAATATGACAGTAATCATTTACTCGAAGGTCATTTTAAACAGGTTTTTAATCTCGATTTAAAGCAGTTTAGAGCTCTACACTCGTCAGGAAGTTTGTTCCAGATAATGGGAGCATAGAAACTGAAAGCTGCTTCTCTATTTTTGGTTCTGAGTCTAGGGATGTTTAATAGGCTACTCAGTAGGGTGAGGATTAGAGCCCAGGGGGGAAAAATTAGACTTTTGTTTCCAGAATGTTCTTTTTTTTTTCTTTCAGAATTTAAGACTTTTTTTTTTCTCCGAATTTTGTCCTTTTTTCTTGAATATTTTTTTTCTCCCTGAACTGTGACTTTTCTCTCCTAATTTTGTCTTTTTATTCCAGAATTTTGACTTTTCTCTAAATTTTGAATTTGTCTGAATTTTGACTTTTTTTCTTCAAATTTTGACTTTACATTTCTAAAATGGACTTTTCCCCCCCTGAATTCTGACTTTTGTCGGCCACAAAAAATAAAAAATTAAATAAACTAAAGATATAAACTAAAGATAAAAAATCACTTAAAGCCAACATGCACCTCTAGAAATGTAGTTCTCCTCCTTCACAACTCCAATGTCTGTTGTTGAAGCAGGTTTTTTTTGTAGTTGCCCTAATCCTCTTCCATACATCCCACCCTGGAAAAATGGAAGGTTTAACTAAAAATGAACGTATGAATGAGGAAATTTAGGTAACTTTACAAAAGTTGACAGTTTGTTGGGGTCGTTCAGAAAACACATTTCTAAATAATAAAAGAAAAATCTAATTTGTGAAAGTTTGAAGAAAAAAACCACCGAAAGCTGCTCTTCTCATACCGTTACTGCTGAGAAAGACTAGAGCAATTCAATCCTTTGTTTAATTATTCTATTTTTGGGTGTTATCAGATTGCCTGAATGAAATGCAAACGTTGTTACTATTTCATCTTCAACAGCAGCCTGCTTGATAGAAGAAAGGCTGTGCTCACGGTGGTAGTGCTGACAGGAAGAAACATGGCACATGAAACATTTCTTTTGTTGGGTGAGCGCTCATGTTAGAATTTCATTCAGCTGTCTCCGTGGTGGAGATGAAGTTGCACACAATCAGCCACCAGGAAAATCTCATGGCAAATGTCTATTAATTAGCTCAAATGTCCCAGTCATTATGCAGCTCAAACAGCAGGAGTAACTGCATCATCCTCATACTACACTTATGTAACGGCTTAACTTGATGTATTCTCACCCCAGCCTTCCTGCTCACGTGGAGAGTTTTTATTGTTTATGCCGTTTGCTCCACAGGAGGAGACGGAGCCCACTGAAGGCAAAACTGGTGAGCAGATGAAGAAACCAAAAGGAGCAGCCCCTCAGATTCGACAGAAACCAAAGAAGGAGAGTAAAAAGAAGAGATAGATATTTCTGTGCCCTTTTGTTGTTTGAGTGTTTTGTCTTTTTGATGGCCCTAACATCGTATTACAACACTACATCTGAGACGCTTCAGACTTACCCTCAGCTTGATCCAGTGTACACTCGGCACACTCACACTAAATGACGTAGTGTTTGGTGATTGTTAATGCAGATGAAAACAGTATTTGACTGTTTGTTTGGTTTTCTTTTATTGTTCTGTGTGTATGTGTATTACAACAAATAAAAGAAACACCTTGGCTCTCTATTTATTACCAATGCTTTGTTTATATAAATAGGTCAGAATTTATTATAGCTCTTATCAAATCAGTTTTGTAGCACATAGTGGCCTCCTTCCTTGCATGTATTAGATCTATTAAAACCTATTTGTGTGAAGAAAAACATTGACATGGAATTTGATTGACATTTTATCATAACTACTTAAAACGAGTCAGTTTGTTTAAACATGAACATTTGGGTACTTTATTAGAGGAAGATTTTTGTCAAATGGGTTCACTTGTCCTGCAATATGTATCAAATTAAATCATTTTACTGCTTTGTCCTCCCAAAAAAACACTGGGAAAAAAAACTTAGCTTTAAATTCTTAAAGTAGATCAATTATAATAGTTTAAAAATCCTCATTGCATATAGGTGATATGTTCAACTCAGAGTTTAGATATTTTTCATCATTTTTTACAAAGAAAATTGGGATTTCTGGCACAAAAGTACATTTTAAAATAAGTGAAAAATGTAATCGATATATATTTAGATAACACACCCACTCATTTTTAAGATTTTATGGAATTTTATGTTTTTGGCTTAATAAATTGATCAAATGCCCAATGGAAAAGTCTCTATTTTAATTTTTTATAGTCGTGTTTTAATTAAAGGGTTAGAGTATTTCCGGTTAATCTTACATTGAGATGGGGAGTGTAAACTAAGCAGGCAGAATTTTTTTTTTCCCCCAAATAAAATCACTGAAAGGTTTAATAACAGTGCGTCACGTTTCTTAGCGTAAGGAAAGCGTGTTGCTTAGCAACCAATTTACCTTTCTCATAGTTCCCTGTATAAGAAAGTAGTGATTTAGGAAGTGTCAAACTTTTGTGTCATTAAAACACAGCAAGTTGCGCTGGTCTAAATAAAAAAAAAACTAAACGTTATGCGGCGTTTGCACTCCTGCCGACGCATCGGCGATCTTCCAACAGAATCCTGCGCAACACGGAGAGGATTCCCTACCAAGTTTACGCTGCTGCGTAAAGAAAATGCGTAAATCGTGTCGGATTATATTTTCACTCCCATGTTTCGTCAGAGATGCGCTATCCCGTGTGCCCCCCTCCTTCCCTCCCTCCCTTCCTAAAACGCGGCTTGTCTACTGCTCACTCACTACACCACTCCTGCTTCTTCGACGCATGAATTTCCTGCGCTGTCGGCTCTCTCCAGCTGAACAGTCTGGCGTTCGCCCGGCCCACCGTACAACCAACACCGGCTGTTTTGCCCTCTTGTTCCAGAAGGCAGCTCCCCCGTCATGACCTCCTCCTTGTGCGGCTCTTCTGAAATTCGCTAAATGGGATTTGCGGCTGGCCCAAGGTTTCCATTATTGTTTTAAATGAGGACAGCCGTCCGGGGTCTGAGCGGCTTTCTGGCGGTGCGTCTCTGATTTTTTTTTTTTTTTCGGGGCTGAATCTGAAGGTAGGTTTAGTTCATTTCAGCTTGTAGCGTTTTCTTTCCTTTTTGGATGGCATATCCAATTTTAACCTGACAACCAAGGCTTTTAATTGGACGCCGCGCGCGTTCACATTATGATCCCCCCCCACACCGAGTTGTATTTCATTGTTACGCAGGCCATCCAGTCAGCATTCGGCCGGTGCCATTCAATCTGTGCTGGGGTTAGGTCCTAAATACTCGTCCCTTCAAAGCCAAAGCGTCTGTGCAGTGTTTTAGTGTTTTGACTCGCTGCTCATAACACAAAAACTCAGCGGGGAGCTGGGGGGGGGAAAGCAACACATCGACTGTGCGCAGAATTTAAAGCCAACAATCCCGTCGAAATTCAAAATGGAGCAGTAACAGCACCTGTTTTTATTCATCAGGCCGCAAAGAACCTTGTTTATGGGAACCACGACTGACAGGAGCGTCGTTTCTGTCTTCTCTTTTTTGGCTATGATCCCATTCATAAATAACATTTTGGTTACCTGGTAGGAATCACTGTAGCAAACGCTGAATGTAGACGTGTTCTGTGGTTATTTAGTATATTATTTTTTCCCCATTTCCTTCTATAATCAAACACGTATTCAGTTTGACAGCTGCTGCTCCCGTAGGCAGCTGCCACCCCACCCCGTGTTTTCTTTGAAAGCAGCTTTGCTGACAACTGGTGTCTAATCTCGTGGAAAAGGAATTTTAATTATGTAGTTTCTGTTTACAGTTTGCTTGGGGAGTCTTCTTTTTTTCTTTTCTTTGTCCCAGCTGAATTCCACCAGCCACTGGATTCAGGTTTTGCTATGAATGAGGAGCATGAGAGCTTTGGAGTTGATCTCGATGCCAATGTGTTGATCTGATTTGATCCGATCTGACAAACATGAGCAACATCTTGCATCTAATTGGGGTGCCAAATCCACTGTTGAAATGACTCACTAATGTTTTTGAATAGTACACAAAGTGTTGAATGATTAATTAATTTGTCTTTAGGGTGCAGTCAATTAAATAATTTACTAAATAGTTTTCCAATTTCCTCATTTACCTTAGTTTCCCAATAATCTGACTAGATATGCTTTTAAAAAACTACCTGTTTGTCAGACACTGTTGTTTTTCTTTTTAAGTCTTTCTGGTGAGGATCAAACTAGCTTTTGTCTCAATTTAACAGAATAAATGGTAACATTCTGTAAATTATATAAAGTTTTTTTAAAAATCATAAGTCCACATATTACATACACGACTTATGTATTGTGGTATCTGTAAAAACACCAGTTAATTTTTACAAGCTGTCATTACAGTAAGGATTTGTTGAGTTAATGACTCGTGGTCCGTTCTGATAGGAGACGGCCCTGGTGTCCTGTGAAATTAATCATGCTGAAGCAGCCGTTCCTCTTGGTCCGGTCCGGGTGACTGACGGAGTTTGTTTTGTTGATCAGCTCAGTACCGTAGTCCCTCCTCCACTTCTCCTTCCATTTGGCTTCCCTGCGCGTCTTCACCAAAACCCCTCCAGGTCTGCGCTCTCCAAACTATGATGGGTTGATAATGGAAAGATCTTTAAGGACAGTCTGTGCGGTTTACTCTGGATTAAAATGGAACCGGACTTGATGTTGTCTTTGCTGTATTCTATGTCTCTATGTTGCCTCATGTTTACTGCACATCCTAAAACAGGGTAAGATAGTACTGCTAATGTCCACATTTCCTCTTGTTTGGATCTTTGGAAACCATCCCATCCCCTCTCCCATTCCCAGAGGTAAACTGTAATTTCCCCATTGAGCTGAGACATTGTGCGGTGCTTCTTTGGTGTCTGCAGCGCAAAGTGGCAACTGTTACAGTCTGGATGAGGTGGATTTTTGTGCTTTTGCTGCTTACTAACATTATCTTCAGCTTTAGGTTGAACCTAAAGGTTCAGTGTTTAACATTTAAGATTCCCTGAAGGAAATTCAGCTTGTGTTGACGTGCGTTTGATTTTACGAAAAGGACCTTTCAATCCAAAGTTGAGTGCCCTCCACTTCTTTCCTTTCATGCTTTACAGCAGGGGTGCCCAAAGTCGGTCCTCGAGGGCCGGGTATCCTGCATGTTTTAGTTATTTCCCTGGTTCAGGACACCTGAATCAAATGATGGCTCATTAGCAGATCTCTGTAGAACTTTGACGTGCTGAGGAGGTAGTTGGACCATTTGAATCAGCTGTGTTAAACCAGGGAAAGACCTAAAACATGCAGGATACCGGCCCTTGAGGACCGACTTTGGGCACCCCTGCTTACAGTCTTATAACTACAGTAGCCCTTGAGAGACAAAAACAGTAGCAGTAAAGAGTTTTAGTGAAACTTTCAAAACATTTCACACAAACTGAGACCCTTGGTCTAAATGTGAGCGGAAAAACAGAACAATGTCTCTAGGAATTCATTCAAACTGGGCAAGTTGCATCAAACCTTTGACTTCTGTGAGTTTTGGTTTCCCTTCTGGAGGTGAGAAAGGGCTCATTTCTCATGTCCTCTGTGAATAAATGTATGGTGTTTCCATCATCCTTCAAAGGCAACAGATTCCTGAGGGTGTAAACACCTTCTTTGTATAGATTCTTCAAAAACCAGTGTTTCCCTATCCTGGTCCTGCATGTTTTAGATGATGGTGTTGTTTTTTTTGCTTTAATGCTTCAGATCATTGCAGTATAACAAAAACCTTTTAATCAGCCATCATTCGAAATCAAAGCAGGGAAATGTCTAAAACATGCAGGGTAGTGTGCCTCGCGGAGCAGGGTTGAAAAACACAGCTTTAAACAAAAAGTATTCACCTTTTCAAAATGTGTGTTTTATGTGTAGATGGGTGTTGACTTTGGAAGGATTCCAGGAGAACTCCGCAAGCTAATGTAAACGCTGCAATCCACTGTTATATTTCAAGTGTCACACAGTCTGCACGTTTGTTTTTCTGGACCCCTGTAGTACTCCGCAAGAGGCAAAGGTCAAGGTACTCAGTTGGTCGCAGTTTATGTTCTTAAATGTTACTAAACAATGGGCCACAGACATCAAACTGCAACACTGAAGCAAAAACATCTAGTTGGTTGGTTTGAAAGATTTGATTCCTGACTTGTACTTCATTGGATTAGCATCATGATTATCACGTGTTCAAAGCTTTCTCAACCCAATCCTAAGTGCATCAAGTTAATAAGTTACTTGTCTGGATGTTGCAGCTCACATTACACTGAAGCAGTATTGTTGAAACCGAAGGAAAGGATGCCAAGAACATGACCTTGCAACTTGTTTAAACATGTATTGTTTTGCAGCGATGTTTGAGTCAGTTCAGCTAAGAGTCGTGAAAAAATCACCCTCAAAGCCACATCTTAATTTCACTGTGACCCCAACAGAGGAGATGTCACCTTACAGAAGTCATTATTAATCATTAAATAATTCATGTCATGCCTTTTGAAGAGTTTGAGATCCTTAAAATTAAGTCTGCTGTGGCAATTAATGTTAAATGGAGAATATAAACGTCTGCAGAACACTGCTCGATGTAATGTCAGTTTGGTGCTCAAACACAAATGGCATGAATTTATTAGCCTTATCTACACACACACCTTCAATACTTGATAGGTGTTCGTACTTGTCTGCATTCCTTTCAGCCATCTGAGCACCCTTCCTTTATGCTCTCCTTTTTCCTCCCCATTATTTCTATTCTTCACTCTCAGTATTCAGTTCATGTACAGAAATGGGTCATCAAGTTTATAAGACTCAGTCAGGTCTGAGACGGTGAGGAAGACGGGGAACTGATGAACATGAATCAATATCAAAGTGCGCTTGAACTCCATCGTAAACTAAAGATTTATGCACCTCAGAGAACGTCCCATCAGTGATTCCCAATTAGATTTTTAGCCAATCCATCTTCATTCAAGTACAGGAAAAACATGTTTGTTGTTTACTTTTTAACAGGGATGATAGTTTTTCTGTATAATTAGGCAAGAAAAAAATAGTTTTTTGAAGATTACATGAAAAAAAATCAGTTCAAAATATAACGTCAACTACCTCAGAATTCTGGAAGTTATTTCAGATTTACACTTGAAAGTGTCATAAGATGAAAGACGTGAAGCAATCAAAGCAACAGGAACTTGGAAGGATCTTTTTTGTATCTACCCTTTGTTGGAACGCACACACACCTCCCTCCATACCCCCCCTGCCCTCCTGCTGCTCAGGTGCCTGTTCTTGTTGCAGTCGCTGGCAGCCGAAGCGGTGCGATGCAGTCTGCTTCTCCCACTTTCCTCTGCATTCCTGTTATATATGGAAGAGCTCCGAGACAGTATTTTTTTTCCCCCTTTTTCTTATTTCTGTCATTCTTTCTTCATCGAGGCAATATCTCAAAATAGTTATTATATAATCACTTTTATGCTATCTGGTATCCAGCTATTAAATCATCTTCTTCCCTGTAGCTGACAGCACCATGTCTGATAGTTTCACATGTTGGTGCTTATAGATGTCAGGAAATTAAATTACCATATTAGGAAAAGGTGTGAGGCTGCACTGAAGAGGCATATCTGCTATTTAGATGCAAAGTCTCTGAGATAATCAAGTGCACTCGGGTTGATCCAGTATCCTGAAGGGAACTGGAGTAAATGATCAATTCTGGGGGCTCTATGTTATTTTAGGACATAATTTTAAAGATCATTACCTCTTTGCAGTGTGAGAACAGTCTGTTTTGATTAGGCCTAAATGGTGTCTTTGGTCATGTGCTCTTGGTACTGCATTACTTCTGCGTTGTCTTTCTTTTTTGTTGATGTGTTGATATTGATAGATGGATAAATTCATATTTTATTAATACCATATGAATCCAAGCATCTAAAACTTTAAGACTCATTATTCAATCATTTGCCATATAAGCATGAAGTTAAGTTGATCTTTTGTCTGAAGAATTGAAAAGCCATTGCAAATAAATAGAATAAAGTTAAATAATAAAGAATAAAATAAAGAATAAAGTCTATAATAATACATGGAGTTCCTTTATATAGATAATGAAAACCTGCAGCCAGAAATGTGATTGGTGGGGAAAAAAGAGAATATAGAAATAAAATGTACGTAGGAAACCAATTTGTGTCTGCAAATTTTGCAAAAAGTGAGTTGGAAATGACTAAAATTGTTTTATTGAAACACTTAAATGTTGTTTTTTTTATTTAATTTATTTTCATTCTTGTTTTTGCTGCCTTTGCTGAGAAGGTATATAGGCATGTGGTATCACACACAGGTTACTCAAGTACAGAAGAAAAAAGTTACTTTTGGAGTAGTTTTACTAGACCGTACTTTTAACTTTTACTTGCGTTATATTTTTATAGTATTGCTACCCTAACTTGAGTCAAGTTTCTGGCTACTCTACCCACAGTGAGTAACTTGACTGAATGAAACTGATTGCTTTTTTTTAAACCAAAAACGCATTAGACTCACACATAGAATTTATCAAATCAAATCAATCTTTATTATTAAGCGCTTTTCATACAATAAGTTGCATCACAAAGTGCTTTACAGATTGAAATGACACCACATGAAACCACATTCCCATCCCTCCCCCACAGATTTAAAAGCATGATCACAGTTATACCCCCCTCCCCCCAACCCAACTCCCATGCACACACACAGTTAAAAGCAACAGTAAAAAAGGACATTGGGCCGAGTGCAGATGAACCATGTAAGGAAACGCCATCAGAGGAACCATCTGCCCCGGCAGCGGTAGATCAAACGCAGCAGCCGAGGCACCGACACAGGGCACCCAGTGGAGGCAAGGTCGACCACCGCTCCCAGTGCAGAGGGCTCCCACAGAGGAAACACTGGAACGGCGATTAAGATAAATTAAAGTATACAAATAAACAGTAAATTAATGTGCTAAGATTAAATAGTAAAACACTGATAAAAATATAATCATATTAAACATGCAGAGCAAATAAACAAACTGTAATAAATAAAAATCAGTTGAAAGCTAGGCTAAAAAGGTGAGTCTTGAGCCTGCTCTTAAAAACATGAACGTTCTCCACGGCCCTGAGGTTCTGGCAGCCTGTTCCATTGATGAGGACCATAAAACTGGAAAGACGCCTCGCCATGCATGTGTGTCCTGACTTTTGGGGTGACAAGGAGACGGCTGCCAGACGAGCGCAGAGACCGTGAAGGTTTATACGGTAAAAGCAGTTCAGAGAGATAAGAAGGCCCAAGACCATTAAGAAACTTAAAACCCAATAAAAGAACCTTAAAATCGATCCTGAAATGTACGGGGAGCCAATGCAATGATTTTAAAGCTGGTGTAATGTGCTTCCGCCTCCTGGTCTTAGTCAGGACACGTGCTGCGGAATTTTGTAGTAGTTGTAAACCTGATATACTCTTTTTGGGAAGACCAGAAAGCAGGGCATTACAGTAATCAATTCTACTGGTGATAAAAGCATGCATCAGTGTCTCCGTGTTGGCCCAAGAGAGAATGGGGCGGACTCTGGCGATGTTCTTTAGATGATAAAAACCTATTTTAGTAATATTTTTAATGTGAGGGATAAAAGTCAGCTCAGAGTCAAAAATCACGCCCAGGTTCTTCACTTGTAAAGAGGGATTAAAAGACAGTGATTGTAGTTTTGGTAAAAGTTTCTCTCTCTGAGCCTCAGGACCGATGACTAAAACTTCCGTTTTGTCCTGGTTGAGCTGGAGAAAGTTTTCTGCCATCCAGGATTTAATGTCTAAAATGCAATTAAAAAGTGGATCCATTGGCCGTGTGTCATCAGGAGACATGGAGATGTATAACTGGGTATCATCAGCATAACTGTGAAAGTTAACTCCATGTCTTCTGATGACGCTGCCAAGAGGGAGCATATAAAGGTTAAAATGCACTGGGCCTAAAATCGAACCCTGGGGCACATGTTAAAGTGAGACCTCTCGTTTGTACACAAGCTTTATCATTTAACATTATTTTGTATCTGCTGAGGCTGCTGTGCCATTTGGAGGTTGAATGATGGTGCCTTACCCTGGTCTAACATATTCGTTACCCACTATAGGTATTGGTTTCATAAGTTTACTTTGGAAAAAAAATTTATTGGAAAAGTGTTTCTTGTCAAATTTGTTATTTTACAATTATATCATGAATTTCTATTTATTTGAATCTTCAGAATTTGCACATAACTTAATCCTTTTGCCTAATTACATACATTTTAAATATTAAATTGTTCCGATCTCAAAACAAGTACTCAATACTTGAATAGCCTTTTTACCAAATACTTTTTTACCTGTCTTTTGAGTAATTTTTTGGATGACTACTTTGTGCTTTTACTTGAGTAAAAATATGTTGTAGTGCTACTTTTATTTGAGTACAATTCTTTTGCTACTTTTACCCACCTCTGCTGGTTGATAGACAATTAAGATGGACCTTAATGGAGGTCACATTGGTGCACCCTGCAGACTGGGTTAAAATCTATGTCAAAAGAACTGGAGCTGCATGTGGCATAGTGGTGGAGCGGCATGCTGCCATATGAGGTTTCATTCCTTATCTTGGGACTTTTCTGCATATCTTCCTCCTTTCTCTCTCTATTTCCAGTTTCATTTCTATGAAGGCCATTAGTGCAACAACACAACAAAAAAAGGGATTTGACAAAGTGGAACAAACAGACTGAAGTTTTGGATGAATGTTGCTGCATGAGCTAAGTTTGGCTTTTACCCAGCATCTTTCAGCATCTCTACTGGTCCATTCACAGATTTTACTTTCCCCACTCACGGTGCCCTACTCTGCATCCAGAAATGTTTTTCTCTGCAGTAATTAAAAGAAAATGTGGGTAATGACTCGGGTTATGTCGCAGAACTTGGGTGCACTGCAGCCATCAATGGCAGATTTATTTATTTTTTTTAACATGAGATTCGTTTTTGTTGTATTTTAAAGCTACTTTTCTATTTAAAAAAAATCTGTCCTTCACCTTGGATACCGTTTGCCACAACGTCTGTCGATTCTTGCTGTGAAAACGCATGTGAAATATCTGGGTATTGTTATCTCCAAAGATAAAATAATTAGGGAAAGAGAAAATAGTAAAAATATAAACAAATGTAAAACCATTTTGAATTCTTGGCTGCAGAGGGATATAACTATCTTTGGAAGAGTTTTCCTATCCAAATCTGAAAGTTTGTCTAGATTCATATACCCGGCCTTTTCTTTAGAGATCTCGGATAAAATGACCAAACTTATTAACACTCTTAATTTTAGCTTTATCTGGAAAAATAAATGTCAATATATTAGAAGAGCTGACTTGGTTAATAAAATAGATGAGGGAGGTTTAAATGCCATAGACTTTTCAGTTATGAATGGGATTCTTAAACTTAGATGGTTGAATACCTTTTTTTTTAAACAAAACCTCGGTCTGGTTTACCATCCCGAGAGCTGTTTTTCAAAAGCTGGGTGGGATTGATTTTATTTTATGCTGTGACTATGATGTTGGTAAACTGCCTGTGAAATTATCTGATTATCATCGACAAGTTCTCCTTTATTGGAATTTAATTTTCAAACATAATTTTTCCCCGCATAACTCACCTTTATCGAATAACAAATATATTATTTTCAATCGAAAATCTTTATTTATGGAAAACTGGTTGAAAAAGGGAGTTTGGGCAATTTCTCATCTGATGGACCAACAGGGTAATTATCTTAATCATGAAACCTTTTGCTTTAAATTTGATCTGGTTTGTTCTCTTAGAGAATATAATAAAGTAATTAAATCTATTCCAACCCCTACAAAAAATATGGCTCAGCGAATAATGTTACAAAATCACCCATCCAAAATGAGGAAACTTTGTGTGGAAGGTTTTTATTTGGGTGATAAGAGATTAACCAACAAATTTTTTCGAGAGATTTTAAACCAATTATTCTTCCCTTTCCCAATTAAAAGGAAAAATATTTTACAAAACTACAACTCCACAGAAACTAAAAAGATTCGGAAGTTGTATTTATCATACCCTGTCCCACACAAAGCAAAAAAAGTAATGTTTAAGATATTAAACGAAATTTATCCTAGTAACAACTTTTTGCATGTGCTTTTTGGCTGGGAAAATAGTTTTTGTGGTTTTTGTGGAACTGATGTGGAAACTATGGAACATCTTTTCTTTGAATGTGTACATGTGAAATCCTTTTGGTCTTCCTTTCAAAACTGGTTAACTGCAAAGAATATAGTCATACCCCCTTTAAATTGGAATTCCATCAAAACTCGACTACAGGTAGTAGACAAGAAATTTGAACTTTTGGTGAACGTTTTAATTTTGATTTCAAAACACTTCATGCATAATTGTAAATTCCTTAAGGTGAGACCCCACATGAATCACTTTTTGAATTATTTTCTGTTATACTCCAAGTCCCTTAACTTTATGGAAAATAATTTTGCCCATACTTTATCTGAATTATTGGTTTCTTTTAAACTTTTAGATTGACCCCCTTTTGTTTATTTGGTTTTATTTTTATTATGTCTGTATATGTCTTTTGTTTTTAATTGTTGAACATGTCTTTTTCAATACTGTTGGATGACTTTGTTGACGACTTGCGCCATAATTGTTTGTGAAAAAGTGTCAATAAAATAAAAAAATAAATAAAAAAATAAAAACGTCTGTCGATTCCTTTAGCTTTTTTTTTCTTTTCTAAAATATAAGTAGAGATCATTATTTCAAGATAACATGCACTTTCAAAAACACACCCATGGCCCTAATGACATCACATAGAGCAAATAAGATTTGCATCCAGCTGCATCATTTGTATTCCACTTGTGTTTTTTCCCCCTCTTGGCTCACTTGTTTGTAACGAAATTCACTTTTTTGAAGGTATTTCGTTTATTCCTGTTTGGTTGATGGAATCTGTACTCCTGGAAGCTGATCAGTCTGGTTGTTGTGCCTCTTGTGATGTCATCAACTAGCCTGTTCTGTTTTGAAAAACGTGGCGTTTTTTGAAACCCTGCAGTGGAGATCTATACTTTCTTAGCAAGTTGTGTTTCTGTCATCAGTGTCTGTTTTTTTTTTTTGCACAGTTCTTGCAAAAACAGTACTCCTCTCCTGTATTTTCTATTTTGCTGATCTCTGAGCAGTTTCAGACAGCAGCTTGTAGATGAGACCTTGTAGGCACAAGCCAGCGACAGCACAGGTGTGAGGACCAATATAGCCATCAGTTCCTTTTTTTTCCCCCTGCCTCATCCTTTTACATGTGATAAATTTTATACACACAACCAGGTTCATCTGATCTAATGAGGACTTTTACATAGAAGGCCATCTATGTACTGTAGCAGCTCCCCACAGGGTAGTTAGGAGATTATGGTTTAGTATGCAACAGCTGTAAGGAAAATGGATAACTTTTCCTTCTCTGATTTAATGTCTTGTTGTTGTTGCTTTGCTCTGGCTTGTTGAGCTTTGTGGAAGGGTTTTGGTTGGAATGGGTTTTGCATTCTGATATTCTTGAGTATACATGAAAAGAGATTAAAAAAACTTTTTTTAATTTTGTTGCACAGAAATCTTTTCTGGATGAGTCTTGACCGATGTTGTTTTCCAAGTTGCAGCAATTAAAAAAAAAAAGATATGAAACAATTTTCTATCCTTGTGGTTTGATGCCTTGTGTCTCAGTGGGTGTACGAAGGTGCATGTCTTTAGGTAAATAATACTTCAGTGCAAATTATCTACGCTTTGATACTGTGACATAGGTAATGTCATCCGCAACTAAGTCAAATTGCCAAAGATTTTTAGGAAAAGTTGAGAAGTAACATGTATATGTTAACGGCATTGCACACCGGCACACAAAATGCAGGCTTATTATTTTTCTGTCGAACAACCCACACTGACACTGTCTGGTCAGCGACTAATGGTCCATTTGATGAGATGCACGACGACGCTTCAGATTATTGCTGGGCCATATATTGATTATATCAATTTATCAAATTTTTAGATTAAGATTGAATTTTTGGAAAATCGAGGACTGTGGCTGGGTAGGTAGAGTAGTTGTCTTGCAATCAGAGGGTCAAAGGTTCAATTCCAGCTTCCCCCTCACATGTTGATGTGCCCCTGGGCAAGGCACATAAAGAGCAACTCACCCCCCTACCAGAGTGTAACTTCACCCAAATTTCCTGTTTGAAAAATGAGCCAAAGAAAAGGTGTTAGCTGACGGACTGAGGGATGGTAGGGGGGAAAGTAGTAACTTCCTTACTATTCCAACTCGCTATGGAGGCGTGGATGAGACTCAGGTTGTTTATTCTCCACAGCGGCAGGATAGCTGTCGTCAGTCAGTCATGGCTCTCACCGCAGAGTGAATAGCAACGGATGCAAATTCAAGTCCAGTGTAGAGTCTTAACCTGAAGAGGATGCCACACTGTTGGTTTTTGGTAGAACATTTTTATTTTTACTAAAATACTACAAATAATGGCCAGACATGTAGACAGCACTATTAGAAACTCATTTTTACTGTTTATCTGCAAAAAAAGTTGATTTGTGGGTAAGTTGCTCTTTAACCCCAAGTTGCCTACCAAGCCCTGTATCGACGTATGAATGTATGCACATTTGTGAGTGCGAATGGGTGAATGTGGCTCCAGTGTAAAATGCTTTGAGTGGTCGGTATTATTAACAAAGCGCTATATAAGTTGAGACCATTTACCATTGACCTTTTAAGTTTCCATAGTGATGTAAGCCCAAGGCTTACCATCTTGTTTTACAGCGTGTATTTATTTGGACTTTGAATTCATGTCAACTCTGGGAAGGGATAATTAAAATCAAAGCAGGATTAAAAATTTTTTTTTGTCATTTGTAAATTAATTTTAAGGATAGAAAAGGAGAAAAGAAATATCAAAAATCAAACGATGTTATTTTCAATGTATATTGCCCAGCGGTATCCTCCTAACTGCTAAGCAAATGTCAACAATACCCATATAATATTACTTAATTGCATGCTTATGGTATGGAGATGCAGTCTCTGCCCTGATAAAGATTCACTCACCTCGGCATGCTGAAAGCTTTGAGTGGCTGACACAACAGGGGACCTGGCCTTTTTTATATTTTTTTCTAAAGATTGTTTTTGGCACGAGAGACTCTTATTGAACAGTAATTTGACAGGAAAAAGGGTGAACCAGGAAGAGTTTGGCCTCTGCACATGTTGCTCGTGCTCTACCAACTGTGCCACACAGCGCCCCCCTGGCCTTGTTTTCTGATTTATTCTCCTGATAATTATTTGACAGCTTTGGGGTGCTCATGAAGTGTTTTATACAATGTGGACTATCAGACTATCAAGTTTTTTGTTGTTTTTTTACTGAAAAAAAAGAGACTTTTATATTACAATGTCTGCTGTGTTTACTTTGTCCCACCGCAGATGCTTTATACTTTTACACCTTTCACCTCAATCCACTGTGCAACACGAGGGCACGCCATAAACAACGCACAAGCTTTGTCTACTCAACAGGACCCTGATATTTTCACAAAATGTGCTTCCATTTTAATGTTTAGACCCACATAAAAAAAAATAATATATATATATATATATATATATATATATATATACACCAATACATTTTGTAAGATAATTGTCTAGCACTTACCGGAATAAATATACGAACATTTTAGTTTTGAGTCTTGTTTTATGGAAACTTGACGTCTTAAATAAAATCAGTCGTAGACTCTTATTTGATCCCTGATATTCTAAAGCCTTCCAACTATGATTTTGTCCTCACTTATCACCTATTATGGCCTTTTCAGGAATTATCTACATGAAGTCTGGTATAATCAAAGTACAAAGTTTTCTTTAAAGATTTCACCATCATAAGTTTACCTTCTTCTTAGCTTGTATTGACCGTCTTGAAGCAGGTGTTACACAAGAGACTCCGAGTATAATTTGGGGCCTGCCTTGACCACTTTTCCTGTTCCTTTTAGATATACCAACACCAAGCGTACTGGATTACAT
Organism: Valencia hispanica; assembly: GCA_963556495.2. Classification (NCBI taxonomy): domain Eukaryota; kingdom Metazoa; phylum Chordata; class Actinopteri; order Cyprinodontiformes; family Valenciidae; genus Valencia; species Valencia hispanica. Next base: position 8,769,642 of record OY747708.1, on the reverse strand, counting down.
CCTTGCAGAAGTTGAACTAAAGGTTTCTCGTCTGTATTTATTTTTAAAATTTTTTTATTTATTTATTTATTCATTCATTTGCTCAGAAATCCTTGTGCACGTTCATGAGCACTCAGAAGCTTACCCGCCCCCACATCTTCACAGTGGGAGCCTGCCCATGTCTTTGAGAATCCCCATACCTGTGTAATTATGTTATGCTCACACATCACACTTTTAACACCCACTAAGCCTCAGCTGTCCGCGCAGTACGTAACAACCACCTACACGTTCTTTTTAGAGCCACAGTCAGTTCCTTCCTCCATGTCTGTTAATAACCCTCCTCTGTCCTGTCTGTCAGACACTGTGTGTTGGAAAGTCTCACCAGGCTGCCTGCATGTGTTTGGGGGGGAAAAAAAGGATGTGAGACACAACTGTGCTGGGGGGTGTTGGTGTGAAGTTGAGCCTTGTTTCCCAGAGGCCATGGAACAGCTGCTACCTCAGACAAACATACACACACCTACACATATGAATCCACTCTGTCTAGAACTGAGAGTGCTGGGATTCACAAAGGAACCAGGCTGTTTCATGTGTGTGTGACTGTCTTGTTTCAGCTGGTCTGAAATAGTCGGTCTCACGGTGAGTCACTGCTCTGTGCCCGAAAGGGGAGGAATGGACCTGGTGTGTGTGAACAAGGCACTCCAACTTTCTGTGCACCCACTTGGTGAACTTGTTTGTCCGTGTCCTCCTGATGACGGCACACTCTCGACTTGTTGTTTTTATCAGGAAACAACAGAAGTGTTGGACGTGTTTCTGTCCTTGTCGGCTCACCAGCATTATTGCTGGGCTTCATGGCTCGTCTTGTTTACCGCCGTGTTTACCTCGTTGATGGATATTGATTCAGACCAGATGTAATCAGATGGGGATGACCTTGAATTCTGAAAACGTGTGTGGTAATTTGTTCAGCCCCGAGTTTTTGTGTGCCAACCAGGTCTAATTGAATAAGGAACAGCTCCAGGGATGCACAATGGTGGATTATAGGAGCTGGATTAAATGTGACAATCAGTTTATATACATTTGAGCAATCTTCCCAACCTGAAGGGGTTAGTTTATATATATATATATATATATATATATATATATATATATATATATATATATATATATATATATATATATATATATATATATATATATATATATATATATATATATATATATATATAAAAACTTAAAATATCTTCTTGATTTTTACTGTACATGTTTGGATTAATCCTGTTTTTAAATAACCCCGTTTCCTTTTGATGCAATTCAGTAAACCTATTAAGTTTTAGAAATTAAAAGCTGAAAATTCATATCAAAGCTAAATGGACACATTGTGACACCTTTGTGTGTTAAATGCTGCTTTATTGATCATCGCTGGCTTTCATCCTAGGTCTTCACATGGGGGCGGGCAAGAGCAAGCCCAAGGAGCCGGGCCAGCGCTCCATGAGCCTGGACGGGACCATAGGCACAGGCTCAGACAGCGGACACTTCCACCACCTGGGTCCCGCTCAGCAGACCCAGACCCCCAACCGAAGCCCTGCTGTTGGCACAGGTCGGGGATATCAAGGGCAGCACCAACTTGCCCCAACAAATACCCCCGAACTGACTCTCTTCGGAGGGGTGGACCACACAGGAACAGTAACATCACCTCAGAGAGGACCACTGTCAGGTAGGAAAAGACATGTAATGCTGTTGGACAGGTTTTGATGTAACTTGTTTTTCAACTATGGAAGTGGAGCTTCCATAGTTGCATTCACTACGTCAGTCATGAACTCCTCTGTATTCTGAAGTATTCTGGACTTAAATGTGAAGCCATCTAAGTACCGAAGCTTGGCTGAAATTGGGGAAAGAGCAGTTTCTAAATAATTGTAAATCAAAATGATCAAGGTGTACATATTAACCCCGCAGGGTTGACACAGTTGATACTGGAGGGAGTATACAGTATAGCCCTTCTGGCCCCAAAGTGGGCTAGAGTGTGTCGTTGGGCAAAGGGATGTCTGGATGTCACTTTTGGACCTGCTACCCCACCCCCCTTTACTTCGACCTGACTTTGGTCAAGCAGAAGATGGATGGCTGTTAATGAGGCTCTACAATCAGCAGCTTCTGTATTTTATTTTTATTGTTTTGCTATTTTTATTTTGGATTTAATAATGTCATTGTTTAAGTTGCAGTAAAGTTGTATATAGTTTATGTCTTAGATCTAATACACAAAAAATAAAGTTGCTGTTTTTTTTCCCTCAAATGTAAAGATCCTTGTTGAGGTCACAGAGGGACTGGAGTGTACATAGACCAGTTAACCTTACATGCATGTTTTTGGTCTGTGGGAGAAAGCTGAGGTACCTGAAGAGAGCTTAGAGATCCATGCAGAAATCCCCCAGACTGGTATTTGAACCCACCCAAGACCAATTTACTGCTGCTCAGACATGTAAAACCCTAAAACCTAAAAGTAGTGATTACCGTGTTTTTTTCTACTGTAACAGCATCTATGTTGCAACTAGAGCACATGGAAGTAGTGACAGAAAGGAGAAGTAAAATCACATAACATTCCAAGGTGTGAATGTAAATGAAACAAACATCTGAAGGAAAAATGCAAAGGAAACCGTTTTACCAACCTTTGTCCAGGCATAAAAAAGTATCTGCATATAGCTGCTTAATTAGTGAAGTTCAAAGTTGCTGGATTTCAGAGGTTGTAGTTTCTCACTTGTTTCAACCCAAATGGCTTTAGTGTGAAAAAGCTGACAAGGTCACATATTGAAAAAAATTATACATTTCAATCAATTAACTGTTTAAAATCACAGCTGTCCTGATAACTAAATAACTAAAAAATGGTTGAAAGCTTTTTTTTTTGTCTCTCTATCATTGACATTGCAGCTTGATGAAGCTGGAGTGTCCAGTTTTTACCCAGTGGTGTTTAAGCTGTCTGAAGCAGCCAGATGGTTGGGTTAATGTTTCTTCACGCTGAGAAAATGACCTGCTGGTGTATCAGCAGCAGTCTTCCTAACTACTACGTCTTGTCATTCGTCTAATGAGCCAATCGATGATCGACTGGAGGGTTAGGGTTCAGCTAACAGATTCGTTGAAGCGGATAAGCATGAAACTCTGCTCAAATATAGAAATAACTTGCGCTATAGCAATGTCCTTCTGGCATGATAGACCAGAGGCCGTATGTATATCAATATTTCTTTAAACACGGGCAAATTGTTGTTTTATTCAGAGAGACAACCAAGTCTAAATAAAATTTTAAAAAATGCACTCAAGGCTAGGCCTTTGCTATGCATGGAAGCACTCTGTCCTTTTGTTGAGTCTTCAATTACAATTCTGTTTAGATAAATGTCTGTGTTCATGGTTTCTTGCAGGAGGCGTCACCACATTTGTGGCGCTGTACGACTATGAGTCTCGGACAGTGAGCGACCTGACCTTCAGGAAAGGCGACCGGCTGCAGATTGTGAACAACACGTAAGAGTACAGCCATTTCGATTCAGCTCTTCACTTTATATGTTAAAAATAAATAGCTGCCTGAAAAGAAACTCAATATTCCCTTATTTTGTGAGCCGTCATCATTTCCTGCGGTTTTGATGGAATGCCTGTGACATTTCACAATGGGAATAATCATTACAGTAACTGAGGACATTTGTCTAGTCTGTCGTTGGATTGGCTTTGCAGCTGATTTTAGACCCACTAAGAGAGATGCCAGACTCTACTTTGCTCCTCTCATATGCTGGGTGTGTGCTGTTACAGATAATTGCATACACACACACATTATCCTAAGGTAGACTCCAGCAGTCATCCAGACGGTTAATAACGGCAAACTAGCATTCAGCAAACTGTGGAATGCAGGTTTTACTCTCTAAAACTTCCCTGAACTATTTTTCTGATGTGCATTGTTGGTAGTTGTAAGCTCTTCAGCCATTCAGTTTAAACACCGGAAAAAACAAAACATTTTTACGCGTTCCCTTTAGAGTCCCTGAGAATTCAGCAGTTTGTATTTAAATGAACGGAGACGGCCACAGTGAAGGGTTGGAGCTGGGAACCGTGGAGCAAACCCTCCCTTCTGTTTACTGAAGCGGAGGAGAAGAGCATTTTGTTAATGTGTCCTGCTTCCTTTTGGCCCACAGCCATCCTCATAATCTTTGAGACTCCTCAAAGAGAGCATGTCTCACTGAGATGCAGGCTTGCATTGTTTTCTACGTGTTACATATTGAACTTTTTGGTTGTTTCAGTAATAAGGAACCGAGTAAATATTTAAGTACAGAAATTATACAGTTCAAAGGCTTCCAAAAATACCCTGATTTTAAAATACAAAATGATATAATTTTTTGTATTTTTTGTATAACCTACTTTCATAAAAATCTGTTCTGCAGTTTGTCTGCTGTAGACTGTAAAATTGTAGGGCTAAAACAAAATTTACAATTCATTCTAAAGCTGAATATTATAAGAACATCTAGCGAAGCATTTCTTTGATCTGTGGTTGTGTGAGGGTTGTGTTTTATTTGATCAAATTAAAAACAGGTTAAAATGGATGGCACGGCCACACCATGCAGTTCCCGCAACATATCCAGCTCCCCTGCTCCTTCCTCTGCTGTGCTGCTCGCCTTGCTGTGTCTCTTTGCTGTGTTTTGATGTGTCTGCTGTCTGTTATCTCTCTTTCTCTCTTCCTTTCTCATGCTTCATGGTTTCTCCTAGGAAAAAGTACAGCTTCAGGTCAGTATTGTTACCTCGTGCAACCTTTTGCTCTGTCCCTTTTTTGTGTTTATTTAGTTATTTGCTGATGTGTGGATTTAAATTGAAAGCCTCTTTGTTAGACCACAACATTCTAGCTTAGAGATCACATAGAATAATTTTGGGGTGTTCCTGGGTTTGTACAGAATGGATGCTTTTCGGTTTAAAAGGAACAGTTAAGAATTTATTTTGTAAAGCAGAATAGAAAGTTACCTAGGTTATGTTTTTCTCTCATCACTCTGGGAACTTTGGTGGTGTTCAAGCTCTTTATGTAAAATGTTTCTCACTTTTGCTTTGGTAAAACCAACCTGGAATTACAAAGTATGGTATATTTCTGTAAGACAGGTTGGAACACTATTACCGGTTTGAATTGATATCTGATATTGATTTTATAAATTTATACTCAAGCCACAAGCTGAAGAAGCCCTGCAGGGTTGTTTTGCAACCACAGACTGGATGACTCTTTGCCAAGCACATGGAGAGGACATCAATGCCATGACTGAGTGTGTGACTGACTATATTAACTTCTGTGTGGACAACATAATCTCCACCAGAACAGTGAGATGCTTCCCTAATAACAAACCCTGGATCACCAGTGACCTGAAGGAACTGCTAAACAAGAAAAAAAGAGCCTTCAGGGAGGGAGACTGGGAATCACTGAGGAGGATACAGAAGCAAGATCAGAGACAGCAAGGAGGCATACAGGAAGAAGCTGGAGAACAAACTACAGAGGAACAATATCAGAGCTGTCTGGTCAGGAATGAAAAAGATCACAGGCTTTAAGCACAGGAAGGATTGGATAGATGGAAGTCTGGACAGAACCAATGAACTGAACATATTCTTCAACAGGTTCATTTCAGGAACTAGCTCAGCATCCCCCTCTCCTGTTCCCAGCCAAACAGACATCCCACTCTCCTCTGATCAACAGCTTTCCTGTTACACCTCGGATGTTTTATCCTTCCCTTCAGCCATGGACTCTTCTAATTCCACAAGTTTGACTTCAACCAAGTCAGGAAATGCTGCTAACCCCTTTGCCTCCCCCTCCCACTTGTCTGTCTCCAAAAGTCAGGTGAAGAGGCAGCTGGAGAAACTGAACCGGAACAAGGCTGCAGGTCCAGATGGTGTCAGCCCCAGAGTCCTGAAGGCCTGTGCAGATCAGCTCTGTGGGATTCTGGAGCACCTCTTCAACCTTAGCCTAACTCAGGAGAAGGTCCCAGTGTTGTGGAAGACATCCTGCCTTGTTCCAGTACCAAAGAGAACTCACCCATCAGTCATCAATGACTATAGACCTGTTGCCCTGACATCCCACATCATGAAGTTCCTGGAGAGACTCCTGTTGGCACCCCTAAGTAAGCAAACAAGAACGTATCAGGACCCACTGCAGTTTGCTTATCGCTGTGGAGTTGGAGTTGAAGATGCCATCATCCACCTACTTCAACCAACCCACTGTCATCTGGACAAAGCAGGCAGCACTGTGAGGATCATGTTCTTTGATTTCTCCTGTGCATTTAACACAATTCAGCCTGATTTGCTTTGTCAGAAACTCCTGAAGACACAGGTGGAGCCCTCAAAAATCACCTGGATCAATGACTACCTGACAAACAGACCACAATTTGTGAGACTGAAGAATTGTGTGTCAAACCAGGTGATCAGCAGCACAGGAGCACCACAGGGGACCGTACTCTCACCATTCCTTTTCACTCTGTACACCTCAGACTTCCAGTACAAATCAGAGACCTGTCATCTGCAGAAATACTCAGATGACTCTGTAATTGTCGGGTGTATCAGAGATGGAGAAGAAGCTGAATACAGAGAGCTGGTGGACCGCTTTGTGACATGGTGTGGAAACAATCGTCTCACCTTGAATGTGAACAAAACAAAGGAGATGATTGTAGATTTCAGGAGAAACAGGGATAAGTCAAACACTGTTTCCATCATGGAAGAAGAAGTGGAGGTGGTTGAGGAGTATAAATACCTCGGAGTTCACCTTGACAACAGACTGGACTGGAGACTGAACAGTGAAGCCGTCTACAAGAAGGGACAGAGCAGACTGTATTTCTTGAGGAAGCTTAGGTCCTTTAAGGTTTGCAGCAAGATGCTGGAGATCTTCTTGGGGTAGCAGCATCAGAGCCAGGGATTTAAATAGGCTAAACAACCTGATAAAGAAGGTTCTGGTTCTGTTCTTGGGACAACTGTGGAAAATCTGGAGATGATAATGCAAAGAAGGATTCTTCATAAAATCAAAAAAATTATGGACAACCCTGAGCATCCTCTTCATGCGACTGTCACACAACAACAGAGCGTCTTCAGTCAGAGGCTTCTTCAGTTTCGCTGCAATACAGACCGCTACAGTAAATCCTTCCTGCCCACAGCCATCATCATCTACAACAACTCCTTAAAGAATTAATTATATCAGCTATACCAACACTTAATTTCCCTCTGGGATCAATAAAGTATTTTTGAATTGAATTGAATTGAATTGAATTTTGTTAAACAATAAAAACCAGCGTTTGTGTATTTAACAACAAAAAAACAACAACAACAAAACACAATATAAATGGCCCCTACCGCATGCATGATATAGGCCTATTTGCTAAAGTCTAGGTTAGTGTCCTTATGGGAAGAGTAAATGCTGAATCCCTGTATGTTGTACCTTCTAAAAGTATTCACACCCCTTGAAGTTGTTGACATTTTGTCACATTACAACCACAAACTTTAGTGTAGTTTCTTGGACTTCTGTGGTAAAGCAACACAAAGTAATGCATAATTGTGAAAGAAAATGTTTATACATTGTTTTCAATTACACTGATACCCATAAAAAATCCAGTCCAACACGTTGCCCCAGAAATCACCAAATAAGTAAATGTAGTCCTCCTGTATGTAATTTAAAAAAGTGAGTTTGGATTATTGAATAATAACTGTGGAGATCCAAAATTCAGGCCATGTAGAGGCTGAAAAAGTAGAAAAAGATTAGACGAGCTAATTGCAGGTTTTCAGATCTTCTAGGGGGGGGAGAGGGCAGCTGGTGGAAGTGCCTGTGCCTTTGGTAACACATTCATGTTTTAGAATGCAATTTGTGGCTGGTGGAAATCTGACTTCTCTTGAGCTATTTTGCAAAGAAGAATGTGCAAAGCTGTTAGGGACATACCCCAGAAGACCTGTAGCTGTAACGAGAGCAAAAGGTGGTTATAAAAATGGAAACTCAGGAGGACTTGATGCAAATACTTTTCGGATTTTGATTTGTAAAAATGTTTCCAAACCCCAACGTATCATTTTCATTCCTCATCCCAATCATTACCTTAACTCGGTCTGTCACATAAAATTCTATTAAAATATATCGACATTTATGGTTGTAACATAAAATATGTAAAAAAGATCAAGGGGTATTGGTAGATTTGCAAAATATATACCTTATTTTTTTTCTTTCCTGTGTAACCCAAATGCTGGTAGTTGATTGCTGTGACGATCACTCACCCAGAAATCGTTACAAACATTTCTAGTTTAAAAAAAGAAGCCACTGAGGTAATGGTGACTGTGGCTATATTTTGAATAATCAAAAGGTAATTAATCTTTGAGCCAAGCAATATTTTACACGCTGGCTGTTGGTAGTTGAGATATTCTAACAGGAAATTTAAGCCGAAGTATAGGAACTATGTAATGGTCCAGTTCAGATCTGCATTTCGTCACATCATAGTTTGTATTGAACTGAAGTAACAGATGTACACACACAGTAAATGTTTTTATATTAGCACACATTTTTATTTTTTGTTGGAGCAGGTGAAGATGTAATGGGACTGTTTTATTGGATGTAGCCTATGCCATGAGTTGGTGTCTACACAACCCTGCTTTGAAACACAAAGACATATTGAACACAACAATATAAAGAAAAAAATTAGAGAAAATAGTCGAAATAGTACTTCATTTACATCAGTCATTTTTTCCCCTTCAAGGTGTATTCTGTGTAGCTCCTCCTTGAAGTGTTCTTCCTCAATATAAATGTCAATGTTTACATAACAAGAAACCATGCATTTCTTTGTTCCTTTTTGGTTTTGTGGCCTGTTCAACACTAACTTTCTTTCCTCCCTCCTATAGAGAAGGGGACTGGTGGCTTGCTCGCTCGCTCACAACAGGAGAAAGCGGTTACATCCCCAGCAACTACGTGGCTCCGTCCGACTCCATTCAAGCTGAAGAGTATATCATCTTTTTTGTGTCATTCCTGTAGTTTTTTTCCCTCCCCCACATATATCTACAACTTACGTGAATGTGGTTATATATGCATTATGGTAATGAATGCACCCCATCGCCATGTTTCCACTTCAAATGGTTCTGACAGTATTTTTAAAAGTACAAGCCGAGCTCCTCCTGTTCTTTTCAGCAGCTGGGCTGGAGTTTTCTCTGATCTTCCTTTTCTTTGACCGATTTCGGCAGGTGGTATTTCGGGAAGATCACCCGACGTGACTCGGAGAGGCTCCTTTTGAACCTGCAGAACCGACGAGGAACCTTCCTGGTGAGGGAGAGCGAGACCACAAAAGGTGAGAGGGCAGACGTTTGCTTTGCCTCAGCGGCTGCAGTCATCATTAAGATCCATCATCAGGATTAGGCCTAATGGGTTCATCTGCCCCATCTCATAATGATGTCATAAATCAGCAGTTTTCAGTACATACCGCCCAATTTAGACCATGTTACAAGGCAAAAAGCTCGAAAAACCCAACTGATTGCTTAAAGCTCAATATTACATTTTGAAATCTCATTAGGTAAATGCTGAGCGTCGGTTTGGTCCTGTAGCAACAAGACAATCAAGAGGAAAATAACTTGTCAGCTGCTTTAATTGCTGAACTGTTCTATTTTCAACCCAAGGCGTGGTTTAAATGTACTAAGTTTAATGAAAGATCTGCTGATTGTGACGTAAATTGGGAATAAACAAGCATGTTGAATTTTTGATTCCTCAAAAAATGTCTACTTTTAAGTGGAATTTTGTAAACAAAATCCATTTTCACTCATGCACTGTGCAAGCTTCTGCTTGTACCACTCAAGCAAACTCTGCAGCCCTTCCTGCTATTTCACACTATGAGAGCACATCCGGAGTAAAATATATTCTGCCGTTAAGTGAATGTGTTAACAGCGATTTGTGTAAAGAATCCAAATCTTCTCCACGTTCTCCTCAACATCGCTGATGTTCATGTGTAAAAACGTAGCGGTTGGTTGTCAACATGCATTCATTTGTTTGACTAGTTGCTTTGTCAGAAAAAGCACAGATTTTCACATAAAATGTAATATAAAAAAGTAAGTTGTTAAGAAGTTAGCCTTTTTTTATTTTGCATCCATGTATTCGTGTGTTAAAAACAGTGTTGAAAAACCAACTGTTCCCAACAGATTACTTTTACTTTGATATGAGTAAATCTTAAGGGACTACGTTTAAAAGAAGCAGAACCTCGTAATTAAGTTATTTTATTTCAGCCTTTGGGCATACTGTAGCTTTCTTCTCTGAGCTCGTGACAGAGTTGTTGCATCTTCTTCTTAAAATCTGTAGTCAGATCTAGTCCCTGTGATGTAGGAGGACCCTTGAAAGGCTTGTTTTTGAGAGAGTCTGGGGGGAGAAAGAAAAGGACTGGAGTGGGTTGGACCTGTGAATGGATAGGGGTGAATCATTCACCCTTAACTAGGTCAGCCTTGAAGGGTGCTGGATTTCCCCCCCGGCTGTAAGTCGTGAAATACTCACACACACACACACACACACACACACACACACACACACACACACACACACAAAGAAGAAGAAGAACAGTGGTAGAGAGGCTTGAAGACATGGTGCAGAACTGCAAACAGGCAAATCCCAGAAAAAAAGGGGAGGATCGAGAGGAGGAGGAGCTATGGTTGGAGATTTGTTCCATCAGGGGTACGCTCTGTATTAGCTGTCAAATGTTAAGTTCTTGGTGTGACAGAGATGAGCAGGAGCATGCTGCTGACATGTTGAGACGGCAGCAAAAATCTGATCTTTGGATTGTACGGGCAGCACATACACTACCTACATCAATCATTTAGGCTTTATTAGATTTTTTTTGGCAAACTTATTCTACTTGAATGGTCAAAATGTTTCACGATTGACCAAGACTGTGAAAGTGCTTCAAGCCTCACTCCGGGAAAGAATTTAATTAAAGCAAATTTGGACAATAACACGAAGGGCAAGAGGTTGAGCTGGTGGAGAAGTGTTGCTCTGAATATGCCATGTTGTGTGCAGGCTGGATGTACGCTGCGAAGTACAACTTCTCTGTCCTAGATTTATTTTAAGATCATTCAACAAATCTCCAGATAAAAAGTGATCGAATGTTGTTTTTTGTTTGTTTTAATTTATTTATTTTTATCTGGAACAGCTTCCCTGAATGTATCGCAAGATTGTTCTGTCTCTGAATCAGATCCAAAAACCGATTATTTATCTGAACTCTGTTGCATTTACAAGATCCTAAATTCTTTATTAGTTTGAATCTTTACTGAATTCCAACAAAATCAATGGGCTTCTACTATACGTTGAAATGAATATTTAGCTCTAGCATTTTAGTCAACATACTAGTAGTCAATAAACCAGTAGTGATAGATTATTTGAATCTGCTCAAAATAGATTTGTTCCTATCAGATCTCCAAAATGGTGATGTTCTGTAGTTGGGAACTATAACTTGGATCTCATATATTTTGTTTGTTGCATAAACCCTCTAAATATTCAGTGAAATATTGATCTTGTTATGCTGTTTGTACCATTATATTTGCAGCTCAGTTCCGCAGGTGATCTTTTATTTACATTAATGGTAAAGATCATGAGTGCCCGACAAATGATCTTTGGTTCAGTGCAGTTTGAATTTATGTGCTTGTGTTACTCGTGAATAAATGCAAGTTAGAGAAGCAGGAATTTACTCTCTAAGTAAATATAGGATGTGGCTGAATTGCTTCCTGTCCTTTCAAAGCTCCTTAACGAAACATAATGACCCAGAAGTATCTTTATGGAAGCCATGCTAAGAGGCTATTCGAATTCTTTCAATGCCAAACAAAAGAGGTTCAGTGGCTCCTTTATTTCCGTTAGCATTGGTTCCTCTTTTATGAAATCAAAGGAGATAATGGTTTCCCATAATTCCTTGCAGCCTTAGCATTCATAATCATTTTTGATTGTTTTCACCCTCAAACAAAATGGGATTCTTGTGGAATTGATGGTCAGAAAGATGGTGTGAGCTGAAAAGGCTTTCTCTAAAATGTGTCTTTTTCTTCATATTTTCTTTTATAAGACGTAAAATGTAAAATATTTCATAAACATGGTTTAAGTGTACTCATGGATATTTTGCCTGCAAGTCAAAATCCTGTAGTCTTTTTTTTTTTATATATAGATATTTTTATTGAAACTACTATCATAGTAAATGCTGGTGGTTTTAAAAACCAACGGTATTTAGAATAGATGCAGAATACATGAATCACCTTGTTGTTGAAAGTGTGCTATACAAATAAATTTGCCTTGCCTTACAAATAAATTGCCTTACATCAGAACATGTACCACTTTTCTTTTTATTGTTTAAAAAGACAAATGAATGTGATTAAATTGTAGTTAGAATATTTACATGAATGCTAAAAATTGTCATGATCCAAGCTGAAAAATAGGTTCCATGACATTGAAATTCCACATTTGGAGAGTCTGAAGTTTCTATTCAACTCCTAAACCAATATGTATATGTTAAGCAGTATGTATGGTTAAAACATACTGATAATTATATGCAAATAAAATGGGTTTTTTCTTGTTTTACATCTTTCACACCTTTAGCATGATGTTCAGAACATGAAACATGTCCCTTTAGTGTTTGGATACATGCACCATACAGCTTGTATTGCCAATGGTACTCAGGTTTTCACTAAGTACAGCAATTTGCATACGACACTGGTTTTCTGCATCGCAACTGGAAGAGATTAAGTTGAGTTTGACATCATTCCCCAGTTCCATGTTCCAACTTTAGATGTAAATAAATTGTTGTATATTCACTGTTGTCCAATTAAGTTCATATTGGGAGTTCTTGAAATTTTTTCTTCTACAAATTTTGGACTATTTGCTGTTTGGAGCAAATAGCTGAACAACTCATCTCTGTGTTTACCTTGAACATTATGACCCAAACTTTGTCTAAGTACCAGTAAAGGCAAGCCAAATCCCACCAGTGTTACTTATACCAGTTTGAAAACCTTACGGTGATTCACCTACAACTTTCATCATTTTTGACTATGTTCCTTCTCAACCTTGCCTTTACATGAACACTTTTTTCAATGCTGTTGAGAAAAGAAAAAAAAGATGATTATGAAGGAATATTTTCTTGACCTGTGGCTGTGTCTCAGCCACATGTTGAGAAAAATCTTTAGTATATTTTAGTTGTGAAAACTTGTAGAAGTATTTGTACTTTTTATTTGGATATTTTCCCTTTTTTGTTGTTCTCATTCATATAAAATTGGATTTAGCCCACGGGACTGGGGATAAGATCTATGCCCAGCTCACTATAGAGATATGAATGGACAACATTCTAGTTTGTTTGAGATCTTTGGCACAGCTAATATGAAACTCCTTATAGCAGCTGTCAGAGTGCCTCAAAGTCACATAGTTTTAATGTTCTGATTTCTCTCTGTCTGTTGTTTCTGTCTTGCCCACAGGGGCATACTGCCTGTCAGTGCTGGATTATGACAACACCAAAGGCCTCAATGTTAAACACTACAAGATCAGGAAGCTGGATAGTGGAGGTTTCTACATCACCTCTCGCACCCAGTTCACCAGCTTACAGCAACTAGTCTTCCACTACCGCAGTGAGTTTTCAAACAGTGCTCATAGTTGACCTCTTACAACACTGCTTTTCACTTTTGTCTCCTCTTTCTTTTTTTCTCAGATCACTCAGATGGGTTGTGCCATGCTCTGACGGATGTGTGTCCAGTGGCCAAACCTCAGACGCAGGGCTTGGCCAGGGATGCCTGGGAGATTCCTCGAGAGTCCCTACGCTTAGATCTTAAACTCGGACAGGGCTGCTTTGGAGAAGTCTGGATGGGTAGGAGTCTCTATGTGCTGTATTTGGTTTACTTGAAATGTACAACCACAGGGAGTCACTAACCTGTTTTATAATGCCTGCTATCAATTGATTCTTATCTCCATCCATCCGAGGTTGGATCGCAGGGGTTAGTGGGGAAATCCAGACATCCTGTTTCTCAGAGACACTCAAGCACGTTTTGGGGAATCCAAATGTGTTCCCAGACCAGAAAAGAGATGTATTCCCTTCACTGAGTTCTGGGCCTTCCCTGAGGTCTCCATATTAGGTATGCCAAATAGACCTCCAAAGGGAAGCATCCTGATGCCCAAACACCTCAACTTACTGCTTTTATTGCAGAGCTCCTTACCAGTAAAGGAGTTCCTTCCCCATACTTGAAGACTAAGCCGAGGCAGCCTATGACAGAAGCTGATTTGAGCCACTTGTATTTAAGATATTCTTCTTTCGGTACATGATATACATCTCATGACTGAAGGTGATTTACTTTCAGCTCCGCTCTTTCTTCACTATGCCAAACCGGAGTGGAACAGCCACTTTACCCTCACTCGTTAACGAGAACCAAGATGTTGGAACTCTTCCACGAGAAATGGAGACTGACCCCGACCCATAGATCCATCCTAATTTAATTCAGTGAAAAAAAATAGCTGTTTTTTTTAATTCTCAAATCTTTAATGCCGCACATACAGTACTGCATGGTTCCTCAGAGAGCAGGTGCTGTACTTCAGTGAGTTCAAGTTCTTGTTTCATTGACAGGTACATGGAACGGCACAACGCGGGTAGCGATTAAGACCTTAAAGCCAGGTACCATGTCTCCAGAGGCGTTTCTGCAGGAAGCACAGGTCATGAAGAAGCTGAGGCATGAGAAGCTTGTCCAGCTGTACGCCGTAGTATCTGAGGAGCCCATCTACATTGTGACAGAGTATATGAGTCAAGGTAACTGAGGAAGAAGTCTTACATAAATGCAAATTATGTCTGCGACACTTGCGATTTGAAATAAGCAGTTTTACTGTATAATTGACATCCAAATGAACATTTCTGCAGTTTTCAGAAATCCAATGTTGTTGCTCTGCATTCACAGGCAGCTTACTGGACTTCCTTAAAGGGGATGCAGGAAAGATGCTTCGTCTGCCACAGCTAGTAGACATGGCTGCTCAGGTAGACGTCTAAACATTAATTAGGATTTACTGTCATGAAGTGTTGGGGAATCTGTGTAAAGCCCTGTACGCTCTATCAGATTGCAGCTGGGATGGCTTACGTGGAAAGGATGAACTATGTCCACAGAGACCTGCGTGCTGCCAACATCCTGGTAGGAGACAACCTGGTGTGTAAGGTGGCCGACTTTGGTCTTGCAAGACTGATTGAAGACAATGAGTACACAGCGAGGCAGGGTAAGTCATCTTTAAATGGAGAGAATATCGGCGAAGCAAGTCTCATATGCGAGCTATGACAGCGCAATCAAAACATTGGAACAATGCTGTATGTTGTGTTTATATATGTTTCATTATGTTTTCTCTTTATGTTTTGTTTGTTAAGGTGCCAAGTTTCCAATCAAGTGGACCGCACCAGAGGCAGCACTGTATGGTCGTTTCACCATAAAGTCAGACGTCTGGTCTTTTGGGGTGTTACTCACAGAGCTCGCAACCAAGGGCCGAGTTCCCTATCCAGGTTAACGCTTAATACCAAACTCTCGTAGTCTTACATCCATCTATTGTTTACTTTTCTTCATGTGGTCCAGGGGGGCTGGTGTCAATCTCCAGTGGTCATTGGACGAGGAGCAGGGTAAACTTGGAACAGGTCGCCAGTCAGGCAACATAGTCACACATGACAACCAACCATGCACGCACACACTTATACCCAAGGACAATTTAGAGAGACCAAATAACCAAACAGTCATGTTTTTGGACTGGGGGAGGAAGCCGAAGTACCTGGTGTGTACCCAGGCATACGCTTGAAGAGAATGCAGAAAGACCCCCAGGCTGGGATTTGGACCCAGGACCATTTTGCTGCAAGGCAACAGCGCTACCAACTCTCCTATAGTCTATCAAACTATAATGGTTTCAGATTAGAAAAGAAGAACCGAAATGATTGTGATGTTCATATGTTGAGCAGATGAACTCATTGAATCAATTAGATTTGCTCTAAACAGATGAATCTTTTGCTCTTGCTGTAATTGGGTGTAGGTTTTCCTAAGTAACTTATTGTTTCTATGTGCAGGTATGGTTAACCGAGAGGTGCTTGACCAGGTGGAGCGTGGCTACAGGATGCCTTGCCCAGCAGAGTGCCCTACTTCATTGCATGACCTCATGCTTTCATGCTGGAGGAAGGATCCCGAAGAGAGGCCTACTTTCGAGTACCTGCAGGGCTTCCTAGAGGACTACTTCACCTCCACAGAACCCCAGTATCAGCCTGGGGAGAACCTATAGAACTGCAAACTGTACCAAACCTGAATTGGGGAGTGGGACCTCAGCACTGAATGATCTGCACTAACCGACCTCAGAGGAGGATCTGAGCCTGTGAAACCAATCTGTGAGGAACTTCTTCAGTGGAAATAAAAGCGACACCGAAAGCTGCAAAAGTCCCTCTGTGTGCCGTACAAGAACTGCTACAGAACAACACGGTGTTCTGGAACCCATCACAGATGACCAGAATTCTCCTGCACAAAGAGGAGAACGCTTGCTGGTTACTCTCCGCCTCAGATCAAACTGAGAGACTTGTGGGCAAATGTTTATGCGGGAGGAACAAAATCAGGACACAGGTGCTTAAAGGACAAACATTACAACAAGGAGAAAATTGAAAGAAAAGAAACTTCAATTTAATTAGCTGTTTTGAGTGAAATTGCCCTTTTTCCCCTCCTGTTGCATCTCTTTACCTTCATCTCATAACTTCTCCGCCCACATAAGCCTCGCTACCATTGTGGCTCAGGTGCCAAAGGAAAAATCCTTTATATGTGCCGCTCTTCCTCTTTCTCTCCTCAACTTTCAGTATCTCTCCAGTTTCCTCAAGTGCTGCTTCTTTAAAGTGTCTCAGCTCCGAAACCCGACTCTCGACTATGTTTCAGTTTCCCCGGACAGCGTATTTCATGTGGTGGACAATTTTTTTTTATGTTTAATGGCAGACAAACCTGTTATTTTTTGCTTATTTTTCTTGTGTTTTTTTTTTTTTCTTTCAGTAGACAAAGTTGGTAAAATCACATTCAGTTCAGCGCCAGGATAGACGGGCAGGTTCTGTGTTACTGAAATTAGTTAACTTCAACACATTTTTCTCCTGTTTAACCATGTTGGATCCAAACCTTTCATTAAATTGACTCTGATGCAGGTAGTGTCTGAACGTGTGTTGTTTTGATTGACCTCAATTTGCTGGAAAATTTTCTGAAAGGATCAGCGCTGTCACAGGCGCACTAAAGGGCATTTCTGTTGGATTTCACAGCACAAGCATCTAAGAAACAGGAATTGGGTCACTTCAGACCATTCATATTACTGGTAAATATCTAACTCAAGATGAGGGATGAAGCCCCTTGTGTTTTCTCTTCTTATGTACATATATGCTGTTAAGCTGGCAGATGGACATTAGCTGAGTAATGGACAGTTTTTGTTACCTTGCATCATTAACAAAATATGCAACTTGGAAGCACTAAAGAACCTGTTAACGTCTGATCAGGTAAACCTAATAAAACTTTGACTTTAAATTCATTTTGAAGCTTATTGGCATGCTTTTGTTCTCGTCTTTTCTAGGTTATTGGTTGGCTTTTATTTAGGCTGTATATCCTGCTCATTCAAGGTTCTGCTGAGACACTGGGATCATTGACAAACTTCTGAACACTTTGAGTCACTCCCCTGCTGTACATATTGTAGCTCTTTAAGGTTAGTTTTGCACCTCATCTTTCACAAGGCAGGTTTTGTATGCAGGGGGGTTCACACTTCACATTAGAGCAGAAGGACTTGGGTTTTTTATTTTTTTTCCAGAGTTGACATGAACCAACCATGCAGCAATAAGACATGGAAGTCCACCAACAATTGCCAAACACCACTGATAGCAGCTCATTTTTAATGACCGATCTGATTCTGGAACCACAGGGAAAAGGTGTGGGTTGTGATGTTACCATATGATTATGTCAAAGATGTAAATATTATCTTAATCAAATGACTGTGACGATCATGTTATGTTTTTGTGTAGCTTTTCTTTCATTTCAACTCTTTGTTGAGGTTCTTACACTGACATGCCTACTCTCAATGCTTAACTGAGTGATATCTTAAACAGGGCTGAAAGATTTTTTTTTTCCATTTTTTTTTTAAACTTCTGTTTCTGGATCTTTCAAAGTACAGCTCACAATTGGGTAAGATAATTTTTTTTCATCACCTGAGCGTTCCTTTTTTTAGTATGGGGAATTACCTTATTTATGTGGACACTGTAAGTCACTGGCACATTGGGGAAGTAAGCAGGCTTATGACAGAATGAGTAACTCTTAGGTCAGACTGGATTTTATGTGTCATATTTAAATAAGTGTGTCATTCTTCTGCTTTTCTTCATTATTTACTTCAATTAATTATAAATCTATGCAGTTTCAGTCTTGCATTCCTGCAACTGTACGGCCATTTTTTTTCTGAAGTCAAAAAATATTGATCGACAGTGTGAGCATTTTACAAGGATTTCTTTCATCTAGTTTTGTTTTTATGTAACGGGATTGAAATAGGTATTGTGCCACTTTATGTTGATCTTTAAATGTGCAATAAATTATATTTGAAATGTGTTTTGATAAAGGTGTGTGCTGGTGTGTGTTTGCAGTCTCAAGACCTGATGGTTTAGTTATTTATGCATGACTAGTTGCCTGACTAGTCAAACATTTAGGGAATTTAACATGTCATGGGACAATTATCACTTCAGGGAACTATGTGCATTGCAAAGAAGTAGGTAGATTAAAATGTGAAACACTGCATAGAGATAAAGAGGAAGGAAAATTGTGCATAGAGCATAAAACCTGAAATTATAAAGCATTTGTTAATACATTTTGGACCCTGTCCCTCAATTTGCATTTTATCATGGCATAACTGAAATCTCAAATGAAAACTTTAGGGAAATTAAATTACTTCTGTAATTGTTCTTTAAGACAAAAGAAAAACTTTCAAAATTATTATGCAGTTTTTTCATATTTAACTTCACGTTTGAATGTGCCTTGTGAATTAAAATTCAATTCAAAATACTTTATTTATCCTAATGAGAAAATAAATGTAACTCGTTCAAGTGTCGTCAGAGTTGTGGTTGGTGATGCTGTAGGCAGGAAGGATCTGTGGTAGCAGTCAGTCTTGCAATGAATCTGAGGAGGCCTCTGACAAGATTATTGCTGCATCTGAGCTAACAACTTGCCTTCCAGGCCACAGAGACGATATTTCACAGTAACGTCCTGGATGATACAAGAAGTTGTTGGCAAGTGCTGCTAATCCACCTCATTTGCTTTTGCTGCTGCTCTTAAAATCTCTGGTCATATAGTTGATGGAAGGCTACTGATCATAATGCAGGTCATTATGATCGATGGAAGAGATGGTTTGAACGTCCTCCTCTCTCTCTGCCCTGCATCCATGAAGCCTCCTTCTCAACTCTTCTGAGACTTGGTCATAATTCAGGTATTATAATTTAAAACCCATAAGAGCCTATTTTAACTAGGTTTCTACCATGTTTAGTCAGGTATGTGTGTAGATACCTGATTATGATACATTTTAGAGAGCCGAAATAAAAGCTGATATGCATTTCATCTTGTTTCAATCTTAACTTAGTTTGATTAAATCCCATTTAAAAAAATTTAAACGCCAAATCACAAAAAAATAAGGTCTTGTTTCTGATTTTGTAAAATCTAGTAGAAAGGGTTCCATCCATCCATCCATCCATCGTTGGCCATCCAGGAATTGTCTTCCGCTTATCCGAGATCTGGGATAAGACACATCTTCCAAGCTACGTCCTCCAGCTCATTCTAGGGAATCCCAAGCCGTTCCCAGGCCAGATGGGATATATAGTCCCCTCAGCGAGTTCTGGGTTTTCCCATGGGTCTCTTCCCAGTGGGACCTACCCAGAAAACTTTCAAAGGGAGGCGCCCAGGCAGGGGCGTCTCCAGCCTTTAAGGAGTACCTAGGCTTAGCCCAGACAAGATGTGATATTTTTGTTTAAAAAAAACAAAAAATAGTTACAATAAATTATAGACTATAGCATACATAGTAAGGTGCCTAAATTATAATTTCTTTTCAATGCATTCATGTCAAAACAGTGTAATGTGTCATTTAACGTAGAATATCTTTAATATAATTTTATATCCAATGTTCTATTTAATGTTACTGTAAATGTTCAATGTTTTGTGTTTTGGAAAATTACATCTGAAAACGGCAAAACCAAACAATAATTTAGTTCGATCAATGTTTCTTCACTTGCTTCTGTTGGTCTCCCTTTTCTCTTCTTTACTGAATGTAGCTTTCTTTTTCCCATTTGTCTTTGCTTTTTCCATTTATCTCCTTCCACCAGTGAACTACCATTTTTTTTTATTTTTAGACTTAGATTGCTCACAAACACAGTGCACATACTATCATTCATACACTATTCACCTATTGCTCTCTCTGTGTTGTCTCTCATCTTCTCCCTCTCATAACTTGATCTTCTGTCATCATTGGTAATGTCTTGGTTAGTCTGTTTGGCTCCATCAATAATCCCAAAATGGTAAATGAGCAAATAAAGTAAAGCAAAGCTTTACTTATTTGATTTATTATGTCTTCAATGATGGACTGTTATTGACCCGTTTTGAATTTGCTTCTATCTATATTTTAATAGGTATTATGATTAAATGACCTTTTCTGATTCATTATCTATAACACAATATTAGAATATGTAATTGTTACTAGTTCATATGCCCAATGATGATGGTGGTGCTTCTGCTGGAGCTACAGCTACAGCGCCTCTCTTTAGGTCATCTCTCTTACCCTCTACTGGTTGGTGTTGGTACTACTGGATCTAAGTGCTGCCTTTGATACAGTAGACCACACTATTCTTTTAACCCGTTTAAAACAGATTGGACTCTCTGGTGCTGTTCATAAATGGTTCACATCACACCTCACAGACAGGACGTTTATGGTAAGTTTAGATACTTGCTCGTCTAAGCTCCACAAGATTACATGTGGCGTGCCCCAGGGTTCAATTTTAGGCCCAGTGCTTTTTAACCTTTATATGCTCCCTCTTGGCAGCGTCATCAGAAGACATGGAGTTAATTTTCACAGTTATGCTGATGATACCCAGTTGTACATCTCCATGTCTGCCGATGACACTCGGCCAATGGATGCACTTTTTAACTGCATTTTTGACATCAAATCCTTGATGGCAGAAAACTTTCTCCAGGACAAAACTGAAGTTTAAGTCACCGGTCCTGAGGCTCAGAGAGAGAATCTTTTACCAAAACCACAATCACTGTCTTTTAATCCTTCTTTACAAGTGAAGAACCTGGGGGGATTTTTGACTCTGAGCTGACTTTTATCCCTCACATTAAAAACATTACTAATATAGGTTTTTATCATCTGAAGAACATTGCCAGAGTCCGCCCCATTCTCTCTCAGGCCAACACGGAGACACTGATGCATTCTTTTATCTCCAGTAGAATTGATTACTGTAATGCCCTGCTTTCTGGTCTTCCCAAAAAGAATACAGTGGCTTGCAAAAGTATTCGGCCCCCTTGAACTTTTCCACATTTTGTCACATTACAGCCACAAACATGAATCAATTTTATTGGAATTCCATGTGAAAGACCAATACAAAGTGGTGTACACGTGAGAAGTGGAACGAAAACCATACATGATTCCAAACATTTTTTACAAATAAATAACTGAAAAGTGGGGTGTGCGTAATTATTCAGCCCCCTGAGTCAATACTTTGCAGAACCACCTTTTGCTTCAATCACAGTTGCCAGTCTTTTAGGGTATGTCTCTACCAGCTTTGCACATCTAGAGACTGAAATTCTTGCCCATTCTTCTTTGCAAAACAGCTCCAGCTCAGTCAGATTAGATGGACAGCGTTTGTGAACAGCAGCTTTCAGATCTTGCCACAGATTCTCGATTGGATTTAGATCTGGACTTTGACTGGGCCATTCTGACACATGGATATGTTTTGTTTTAAACCATTCCATTGTTGCCCTGGCTTTATGTTTAGGGTCGTTGTCCTGCTGGAAGGTGAACCTCCGCCCCAGTCTCAAGTCTTTTGCAGACTACAAGAGGTTTTCTTGCTTCTGCAAATGGGACTTCTTATGGCTTTCCTTT
This sequence comes from Valencia hispanica, assembly GCA_963556495.2. Lineage (NCBI taxonomy): Eukaryota > Metazoa > Chordata > Actinopteri > Cyprinodontiformes > Valenciidae > Valencia > Valencia hispanica. Next base: position 8,747,573 of record OY747708.1, on the reverse strand, counting down.
AACAATGGCTTTCTTCTTGCCACTCTTCCATAAAGGCCAACTTTGTGCAGTGCACCACTAATAGTTGTCCCATGGACAGATTCCCCCACCTGAGCTGTAGATCTCTGCAGCTCGTCCAGAGTCACTATGGGCCTCTTGGCTGCATTTCTGATCAGCGCTCTCCTTGTTCGGCCTGTGAGTTTAGGTGGACGGCCTTGTCTTGGTAGGTTTACAGTTGTGCCATACTCCTTCCATTTCTGAATGATCGCTTGAACAGTGCTCCGTGGGATGTTCAAGGCTTGGGAAATCTTTTTGTAGCCTAAGCCTGCTTTAAATTTCTCAATAACTTTATCCCTGACCTGTCTGATGTGTTCTTTGGATTTCATGGTGTTGTTGCTCCCAACATTCTCTTAGACAACCTCTGAGGCAGTCACAGGGCAGCTGTATTTGTTCTGACATTAGATTACACACAGGTGCACTCTATTTAGTCATTAGCACTCATCAGGCAATGTCTATGGGCAACTGACTGCACTCAGACCAAAGGGGGCTGAATAATTACGCACACCCCACTTTTCAGTTATTTATTTGTAAAAAATGTTTGGAATCATGTATGATTTTCGTTCCACTTCTCACGTGTACACCACTTTGTATTGGTCTTTCACGTGGAATTCCAATAAAATTGATTCATGTTTGTGGCTGTAATGTGACAAAATGTGGAAAAGTTCAAGGGGGCCGAATACTTTTGCAAGCCACTGCATCTCAGGTTTACAACTTCTACAAAACTCAACAGTACGTGTCCTGACGAAGACCAGGAGGCGGGAACACATTACACCTGTCTTAAATTCATTGCATTGGCTTCCCGTATGTTTTAGGATCGATTTTATTTTTTTTCAAATGGTTTTTAAGTGTCTTAGTGGTCTTGGGCCTTCTTATTTCTCTGAACTGCTTTTACCATAATGAACTTTTGCAGTCTCTGCGCTCCTCTGGCAGCCGTCTCCTTGTCATCCCTAAAGTCAGGACACACACTCATGGTGAGGCGTCTTTCTGTTATTATGGCCCTCACCTCTGGAACAGGCTGCCAGAGGACCTCAGGGCCGCAGAGAACGTTCATGTTATTAAGAGCAGGCTCAACACTCACCTTTTTAGCATAGCTTTTAACTGATTATTGCTTGCTTATATTTTCAGTGTTTTACTGCGAAGTCTTGTCATATATATCCCCAGTTATTTTTATGCTTTAATCTGTTATTTTAATCTTCCTTCCAGTGTTTCCTCTATGGCAGCCCTCTGGCTCGGGAGCAGTGGTCGGCTGTGGCTGCCTGGGTGCTCTCCAGGTATCGCTTGGGTGGAGATGGGGGTCTCGGCCTTACCTTCTCTGGGTGCCCTGTGTGCCTCGGCTGCTGTGGTTGATCTGCTGCTGCCGGCGCAGACGGCTCCTTTGATGGCGTTTCCTTACCTGACTCATCTGCACTTGGCCCAATATCTTTTTTATGTCCTTTTCATTGATGTTCTTAAGTGTTTGTGTGCATGGGAGTTGGGTTTGAGGGAGGAGGGTATTACTGTGATCATGCTTTTAAATCTGTGGGTGAGGGATGTTAATATGGTTTATGTGGGGTCCTTTTATGCTGTAAAGCCCTTTGAGTTGCAATTCTTGTATGAAAAGCGCTTTATAAATAAAGTTTGACTTGATTACTAAATCATGACATCAGAACTAAGTGTGCAAAGTATGATTATTGTAAACTAATAATACAAAATACAAACTAAATATCCTTATGCAATCAACTGAGCTATATCAAGTCATGAATGCATCAAGAGTGTTACAAAATTGTTTACTTGGTTAGCAAATTTCTAGCACAAAAAAACTCTACTTAAATAACTGACCAATTTCCATGTCTGACTGGAACAGCTCTGCTGCTGCTGGCTCCTTCTCTGTCTGCAGCTCATCTTTGCTTCTTTCTACAAAATTATTAAATCAAATTTAAAGTGTGCAACAAACCAACAGAAAACAAGTCGCACATATAGTAATACAATAATGCAATCGAAGCATTTAGCCTTCCTGTCTAAAGCAGAAGTTCTCAAATGAGGAATACTGTCTGCAGGAGGAACGTGAGTCAAAGAAGTGATCAGAGCTATGATATATATATATATATATATATATATATATATATATATATATATATATCCATCCATAGATCCATCCATTTTCTTCCGCTTATCCGGGGTCGGGTCGCGGGGGCAGCAGCCTAAGCAAAGAGACCCAGACTTCCCTCTCCCCAGCCACTTGTTTCAGCTCCTCGGGAGGAACCCCAAGGCGTTCCCAGGCCAGCCGAGAAACATAGTCCCTCCAGCGTGTCCTGGGCCTTCCCCTGGGCCTCCTCCCGGTGAGACGTGCCTGAAACACCTCACCAGGGAGGCGTCCAGGAGGCATCCTGACCAGATGCCTGAGCCACCTCAACTGACTCCTCTCGATGTGGAGAAGCAGCGGCTCTACTCTGAACCCCCTCCGGATGACTGAGCTTCTCACCCTATCTCTAAGGAAGAGCCCAGACACTCCACGGAGGAAACTCATTTCAGCCGCTTGTATCCGTGATCTCGTTCTTTCTCGTTATATATATATATATATATATTAAAAAATCAAGAGAAAAGAACAAAAATAAATCCAATTCGATAGTCAATATTGTTGTATTAGTGTTTCCCACATCACGTTTGCAGAATATTTTTTTCTTTTTTGGACTGTGCTCTGTAATTAAAAAGTTATTTTGTTGCTTTTGTATTAGTAATTGTTCGTGAAGTCCCTATTTTGTTACCAACAGGACAGCTAAAGAAAATGATGCATAAGCCAGCACAAAGGCATAAGTTTGCCTTTGTGAATCACTTCATTTTACAAAGATAAATTCTTCTCTTTAGAAAAAGCTAAGGAGTTGGAATTTCTATGATCCATTGATTACAGTGTAAACACAGTATGTGTTACTGTTAAAACAACCATGTTGATCAGCTGAATGAAGGCTCTCTGCTTTTTATTATAAAAAAAAGAATCAACTTTATATTAAATAATCTTTGATGTGACTGAAAATAGACCAAAGATGTCTTTGCTCATTTCAACATATTGTATCTAAAATAACTAATAGATGCTTAATGGTCATGCTATTTATAAGTTTCCGACATACCGTGGGTCTTTTGATAACAAGAAGGAAAACATGTTTTTAATTTAAAAAAAATCTTCAGAGTTGCCTTGCTACATGTATTGACAGGACAGAAAGGGCCAAATTAGGGCCCTTTCTGGTCAACCAGTTTAACTGAAAGCAGATCAGTCCACATGGGGGCAGTATTTGTCAGTGTTAAGGACTCTGTTGTTCAAGTAGCACCAGCTTATGACCCACCTGCTTCGTGGCAGCCTCTGCCTAATTGCACCAACCTTTGGCTGCTCTGTGAGTACTACTAGATGTACTGGAGCCAAATATGTGTTTCTCAGAAAATAGTATTTATGGGACTTACTTTCACTTAAAATTCATGATGTGAGCCCAGAGTTCACCTTGTCTCTTTTTGCTTAATGTCAAAGTTCCTGAAACTGACTGCGGAGGGTAATTCATCACAGATGACTTCTTCTGATAATGGCTTTAATCACAGGCCATATTTACCTAACTGGCTGCAGAAATTCTACCACTAATGAGTAGCCACGACTTTGCTTTTTCCACTCTGTTGTGATTAGCAGCAAATTGTTGATTATGTGCCTCATTTCTTATAGTTCACCCTCCATTTTAGTGCTGGGGTGTTTATATAGTTTCTGAGCCAAAAAGAGATTAACAGTTGATAACTTTTCCTCATCCCTCTGCGTGTGTATATTTAGCTTTTCCTTAGTTGTGCATATCTGTATCCATGAATGCAAAGGTATGCTTGAGCACATGCAGTATATCTATGTGTGTGTGTGTTGCTGGCTGTTGCTTTTCCCATCTGCACTGAAAGTCATTTATCTCAGTTATCCAGACAGTGTCAGAGCTCCATCTGTGAAAAGAGTAAACACACTGACTCACACTTTTTAAGTGACTGCCACTGATACCAGACAAGTGAGCACAGCAGAATATACTGTGACTGCATACTCACCCGCACACACCGGGCTACAGTTTCTGTTTGTTTTCATCTCATTAGAGTGACAGAAGCATGGCAACCTCAAAGAGGAGGTGGATAATAGTCATGTTTTGTCATGTTTTCCCCCTTGCTAATGGTCCAGGTTGCTGTTTTCTTTCAAATGGTCCCAAGTGAGTCTGCAGAACGTTGAAGCATATGAAGATATCAGAGCTGTTTGCTGTGAGAAGTGCTTGAACTTGCTTTGGTGTGCTTGAGCTATTTAGCAGAGAAGAATAGAATGTTGCAATCTAGATGTGCAAAAATTCTACAACTCTTTCAGCTCAATTTGCAGCAAAAATATATTGCCGTTTGTTATTCTATAACATAAAAGCCCAATAAAATACTTTGATATTTGTAGTTGTTGAGAAAAAAAACTCAAGGGTATTAATACTTTTGCAAGTCGCTTTATTGAGCATTTGCCCATAAATGGCCATAAAAATCAATTAAAAACCTTACAAATGTATTAATGCAAAATTAAATTTAAAAAAAAAAGTACAATCTGAACTGCTGCCTCTTGTGCTGCATGATGTCATGTAGAAAGTTTTGGTGAAAGAATTATAAAGGGCCCATTGCTTTCTATTTTTATTTATTCACTCAAATTACTGAATTACTGACAGTCAGGGTTAACAGATTATAATGATCACTGATAAAGTCATTATCAGCCATTGCATAAAACCTAATTATTATCTTAGTCTGACTGAATTCAGAGTTTTTAAATGTATGTATACGCCTATGTCTAGCTAAGGTCGAACCGAACTGGCCTTCTATTCATCGAGCTAACACCCAGATAATGCGGTTAGAAAACCACATTTGTAAACCGGCATTCCAGCTAAATCGAGCAATTATCAGCCTGGGCAATGCCCCTTCAAGAAGTGTTGAGAATAGCTTAGTGGGAATAACAACACCATTACGACAACAACACGGCGGCAACAAGTTTAACACAATCTAACATTACAATACTTAATGAAATGTACTGTGCTGGAGAGTTGTTGTCATCGATTTTTTCGCTCATTGTGCATATCCATCTTTTAATCCATCTGCTTCACTGCCACAAGCATTTGTTTACTATCTGTGTGAAGCTCTAGGCCAATAGAAAAATGCCAAAGTGAAAGGGAGCATGTTGTCACCTACCATAGAAGAGTCGAAAGCACTTCATTCAATAGTTTGATTTTCTGAGTGACATGTAAACTGGGTTAAAGGCTCCCATTCTAGTTAAGGTGTTGGCTCGAATATTGCCATAGCTTTATTTAAATGTACATGTAAACGTATTGATAGACAGTTAACTGATAGTTGATATAATCCATCCATTGTCTATAAAAATCCAAACAAATTTAAAACAATATCCCTCCATTGTCTATATCCACTTGTTCCTGCAGCATCACAGGGGAGCTAGTCCCTATCCCCAGTGGTCATTGGGCAAGGACACCCTGGAAAAGGTCGCCAGTCAATCACAGAACCCACGCATGCACAGGGAGAACATGAAACAAATATTTTTTTTGTATAACATCAGAGGTGATCCCTTTGTCTTTTAGAAGTATCAACATGAAGAAGCTCAGTCATCTGACTGAAAACATCTGATCAGTGTTATGTAATGTTGGTTAATTTAAAACCACCATCTTCAGTTTGTTACAGTTCGTCCCCTGTTTTATTTACCCACCTCTGATCTTTACTCACCTGATCTGTCTTGCTCTACTACCCTCTTGGTATTAGGTGAGATATTCTTCATGTGAACCTACAGCAGCCGCTTCAGGAGGTAGGAGCACATGTTCTCCATCATCGGCTAACTTCAAACACCAGGTAAATCATTCAGCTACGTGTGTGAACAATCCCTGGAGTTCCTTTTGTGCCTTTAATGACTCCCTCAGATTTTGCACAGCTTGTGAACAGTAACAGGATATTCTTCCTGATATCAGAGGATGAACAGGTGTGCAGATGCCCGCAAACTTTAATCAGTCTTCCTTTGTTGTTGAGCCGTTTGGAGCTCAACCTGAATTACAACCTTACATGTTGCCTGCCAAGTTGCCACGGGTGTGCTTTGTGTTTGTAGCACAAAGTTGTGCCCTGAAGTTATTACTGATTACAGTCGGCTTGGCAGGAGATTTTCTTTTCTTTTGTCTCGAGCTTAGCTCTATCGTGACAGTAAGAGGTGTGCTTGGATAGTTTTGATATGCATGAAAAACTCGGCAAACGTCTTCAAGAGACCTTAAAATATGTCCTGCATTTTCTAGTGTTTTTGATGACGGGCTGAGTAGAGGATTTAATCTCTCTTCAGTAGTGAGTCAAAGGAGTTTTTTTTTCTGTAATGTGACACTCTTCCATACCTTTTCACTGGATTATTTTTGTAGATTTAGAGCTCAAGATGAACAAAAAATAGTCTTCCTGTTTGAGATAATCTGTTTTCATGGTTGCTATGCAAATCTCTGTCCTTAGTGCTATTTATTCAGCAAAGTTGTGTTAGTAAGACTAACAGTAGGTGGAAATGTTGTGCACATGCTGAAATACATATTGTATTTTTGTATTCTTGTTACTTTGAATACTTCTGAGATTTAATCTGATAAAAGATCACATGTCTTTCAAAATATAAAGAATTTTTGCAGGGAGTTAGAATAAAGAACTGTGTCAGCTCTATAGTTTACACTTGCAAGCCATGTCTGGTTAAAACCTAGTTTCAGTGAATGGAAGCAGCTAAAAGTCTCACTTTTTTACACATTGAAAGTTTAAAGAAAGGGGTTACTTATTTAATTTCATAAAGCAATCCACAAGCCTGATCAGACACAGTGTTATAGTGATAGAGAGCACATGAAACGCAAATAATAGGATAAAGTAATGATAATCATTGGATAAAATAACAAAAATGTTTAACGCTTCCTCCCAACTGAAAGCCACACCTCAATGGTCTAGCTGCTGACTTCACTAGAGCTATCTGTTTTTGCAATGACATTAACTGTAAGGTAAGCCTCATCTGCACATTTTAACAAGCGCAAACCTTTGATAAATCATGCCCTTAAAGTGTGTTTCCATAAAAATATTAAAGGGAAACTTTAATCAAGTTCAGCAATGCTCAGCCTTTTAGAAAATAAAGTCTTACTGAATATTAAGCAATAAAAATTACTCATAACAAGGACCTAAAAAGCCTAACACAATCAATCCAGCAGGAAGTTCAAGTCTCACCTCTGACTTCATAAAATATGCTTTGTGCAGTTGCACAGAATGTGGCAGCAGAGCTCTTTTCTGCTTTCATTTCTTCGCATTTTTAGCCCATTTTCATTCAATTGCTCATAAATCCTCCTCTCCTCTGTCAGCTCTCCTCCTCTCGCAAACACTATGTCACATTAATCTTTTCCTCTCACTCCTTTTCCCGCCTTCACTTATCACTATGGAAAGATACACTTTTCCTCCACCTGTCTTGACTGTCTTTGTTTATCTCCTACCATCGCCCTTCACTTTTTTCTTTACCCTTATTTTAACTTCCTGCTCCAACTTCCACTGTTTTAGGGCCTCAGTGAGATGGTGATATGCCCCACGCCTTTTACCTCTTCTGTCATACATCATCCTCTATTGATCTATTAGTCAAATAGCCAGGATTCGATTGGTTCAGTCAACAGCGAGCCAAAAGTCTCGCAGCTGCAGACAACAATCCGTACAGGTCAAGGAATGTGCGGAGTCAAAGTCTGGACACTAATGCTGTGTGGCATTTCGCATTAAAATAATTCTTCTTCCAAAAGTCAGGACCTCTTTATGGCATTCTTTTACTATGTACCTAATCTCCATGATGTATAATGCTTATGACAGCGGAGATTCTCTTTTCCTAATTTGACATACAGGGAGTTACAGACACTCTTTGTCGCTGATAAGATAGATACACCTGACGAGTATGTGCTCTGTTATAATGCTGTTGTTATGTTATTACGCTGGTTTATTTTATTTTATGTTTGCAAAAAGTACTGCAGCAATTTCCTAATGTTGTGAACCTGTTCACACTTCTGACAGTAATACCTTTCTGATTCTGAATAACATGGTGCATCATTGTGTAACATAGTGCATCTCAAACTTTATTTGAATCTAAGCTAAAAGCTCAAGTGGATAAGTTAGACTTATGAACTAAATTGTTTCCTGTAAGACTCTGAGGATAGACACTGATGCCTAAGGACAACTTAGATTAACCAACTACCCTAACGGTCCTGTTTGAGGATTCTTATAGGAAGAGGTACTGGGTGAGTACCCACACATGGACAAAGAAAACATGCAAACTCCATGCAGAATAACCCTAGGGTAGGACTTGAAACCAGGACCTACTTGCTGTGAAGTAACAGTGCTTCCAACTTTGCTACTATGCAGTCCAAAACAAATATGGTTTGGTAAATAATCAACTGAACAAAGTAACTGCATACAGTGGACACCAACCTATTCATCCAATCCAATCCAATCTACCTTTATTTATATAGCACATTTATAAACAACAAGATTACCAAAGTGCGGCACAACATATGAGATATCAGAAAAATAAGATAAAGTTAAAATACATTGAAACAAATAGGAAAATATAAAATACGATATGCAGAGACAAAAAGACCACACAACTCTTATGTAGTATTAAAAGCCATGGAGTAAAAATGAGTTTTTAAACGAGATTTAAAGGCATCCAGGATGGGGGCCATTTGACATTGATGGGTAGCTCATTCCATAATTTAGGAGCTACCACTACAAAAGCACGGTCCCCCCTGGTCTTTCTTTTACTTTTTGGCACTACAAGACGGAGCTGATCAACCGATCTTAATGCTCTTGAGGGGGTGTAAACATGGATAAGATCAGCAACATATTTGGGTGCCAAATAATTTAGTGACTTAAAAACAAACAATAAAATCTTAAAATTAATTCTAAAATGGACGGGGAGCCAATGAAGGGAAGCGAGAATGGGAGTGATGTGGTCAGGCTTACGACTTCCTGTTAAAAGACGAGCAGCCGCATTTTGGACTAACTGTAAGCGGGCAAGGGAGGCCTGGTTAATGCCAATATAAAGTGCGTTACAGTAGTCCAAACGGGTTGAGATAAAAGCATGGATCAAACACTCAAAATCATTAAAAGATACCATAGATTTAATTTTAGATAAACGCCTCAGATGATAAAAACTGGTTTTAACTACTGAGTTTATCTGTTTATCAAGTTTAAAATCATTATCCATTTTTACTCCAAGGTTTGTGACAATAGGCTTTACATATGGATGCAGGGAGCCCAGGTCTATAGAAGAGACACCACAGGCTCGACTGGGTCCCAACACCATAACCTCGGTTTTTTTTTCATTTAAATTAAATAAATTAAAAGCCCTCCATGCCTTAATATCCTTTAGGCATTCTAGTAAGGGTATCAGGGAGCTCTTATCATTTTTCTCAAGGGGCAGGTAGATTTGGGAGTCGTCCGCATAAAAATGATAGGAAATGCCATGCTTTTTAAAAATTAGACCAAGAGGAAGCATGTATAGAGAAAAGAGGATGGGGCCAAGAATAGAACGCTGGGGAACTCCACAAGACAGGGGGGCAGTAGATGATATGAACTCACCAATCGTTACTGAAAAGCATCTCTCAGATAAATAAGAGTGGAACCATTCCAAGGCAGTACCCCTGATACCAACACAGTGCTTGAGACGGGAAATGAGAATTTTGTGATCTACCCGGTAGATTCTACCGTATCAAAAGCTGCATGAGTATAGCAGAGTCGCCAGAATCAGTAGTAAGTAAAAGATCAATAAAAACCCTTAAAAGTGCAGACTCAGTGCTATATAGGGCTTTAAAACCAGACGGAAACATTTCAAGAATCCCATGTTCTTCTAAATAAGACTGCTGTTGTACAAATACAGTTTTCTCCAAAATCTTAGAAATAAATTGAAGCTTTGAGATGGGTCTATAATTAGAAAGAACTAATGTGTCCAAATTATGTTTCTTCAACAGGGGTTCGACAGCTGCTTCTTTAAAATATGCTGGGACAACACCTGAAACAAGACTACTATTTATACTTTGTTGGACATTAAGTCCAATGGTCTCCCAGAACTCCTTAAAGAGGCGAGGAGGAACAATGTCTGTGGGACAATAGGAGAGTTTAAAGTGATTAATAATTTTTGTGAGAGATGTAAGTGATGCAGGCTCAAACCGGTTTAAGGTGGTTGAGCAAGTAACGGGTATGGAAGGGTCAAAAGAGGGGGGTAAAATATGAGTTCTGATAGTTGCAACCTTATCAATAAAGTAACAGAGAAAGTCCTCACATACTTGGGCTGAAGCTTCTAGACAGGCGGATTGGGGGGCATTTAAAATAGAATCAATAGTTTTAAAAAGAACACGTGGTTTATTAAGATTATGAGAAATTATGTTTGTGAAATAGGTTGTTTATTCTGCCTTGACAATTCTTTGATAATTTTTCCATCTTTCTTTGACGATTTCATAGGATACATGAAGCTTATCTTTTTTCCACCAGCGCTCAGCTCTCCTGCACTCGCGCCTGGCCGAATGGGTGGCATCATTCAGCCAAGAAGTCAGTTGCTCGGTGTCAAGAAGGGCAAAAGGCCTCGCGTCAAAATGATTTTCAGCGAGAAATACAGAAGAAAACTGAGCAGCGGTGGAGGGTTTAAACATGCGGCGGTGTCGCACCAGAGCAACCGGTTTAGCGCTATGACAGGGCATATTAAACTCAAATAAAACAGGCATGTGGTCAGAGAAGACTGCATCACATACCTGAACATTAAAAATAGAAAGATCATGTGATAAAACAAGGTCTAACGTGTGTCCATGTTCTTGTGTAGGTCCAGTAACGTATTGTACAAGATTAAAAGCGTCAACCAGGTCTAAAAAGTCTTTAGCCAGTGGCTTAGAAGGACAACAGGCATGCACGTTAAAATCACCAACACATAAAATCCTGTCATAGTTTGTCAGAACACCAACTAAGAAATCAGAGAGCTCTTTTATAAAGTCTCTGTTATATTTGGGTGGCCGGTAAAATACTGCACACAATACCGGGTCTGACCGACCCAGTTCAAACAGGCTTAGTTCAAAAGAAGAAAACGACATAAGCGGTAAAGGCTTATAATACAAACTGTTTTAAAAAACAGTTGTGATTCCTTCTCCACGGCCAGATATCCTCAGCGAATTAATTAAAAATACAATCAGGAGGAAGAAGTTCTGTAAAGGCGGCTGACTCACCCACATTTATCCAGGTTTCAGTAATAAAAAGTACATCCAAGGCGTGTGAAGTGAAGAAATCTTGGATAATGAAAGTGTTGTTCATCACCGATCTTGCGTTTATCAGCGCACATCTAGTTGAAGCCGGCAAGGCCTGGATATCGGCTGCATGAGCTGTCCAGCTCAGTGGCCTGAGGTTGCGCTGGTCAACTCCACCAGGGCGCTGGCGGCGAGATAGCGGAGGGCGCACGGTATGAAGCTCCACATATGGGCCAGCAACAGGTACCAGCCAGGTACCAGCCAGACAGGTTCCATATTCCTATGACAAGCCCCAGGGAAATGTCTTCTGAGCCACGTTGGAAGAGGAGACCAGCCAGGCTTTAATTCTGACTAGTCGGCCACTGTGTCTACGCCTCCGGGGAAATTGAGCTCCACGGAGCAGGTAAGCGGGGACATCCGCCAAAAGTGTCGGAGGAAAAGCTTTTTGATCCCCCCCAACCACAACTTGCCATCAAGTTTCCAGAGGTTTTTATTTTTAGTAACTCTTGGCGATCATATACCAACAGAGAGTTCATGGTCTTCGAGACAGACACCAATGACAGGACAAACACAGTTAGTGCAAGCGTCAGACGGCCAGCTAGACACGCCGGTGCCATCTTTCTTTTGGGTTAAAGAGTTCATGTTTCAGTTTTCGCAGATTCACATATTTGCAGATTTTTTTTTTTGGAATGTACCTCCATATTGTTCGCGGAATTCCCGCCAAATTCCTTTGGATTCGATTTTAACATTGAGCATATCTCAAATATTCGAGAGACGATGCAGCTTGGGAAGCTCAAATACCTAGGCACAATACTGCTTGATACACTATTGGCTGGCAATTGCCAAGCATCCAATCCAGGAGCACCATTAATTTTTCTTGGCACTTAATTGGCTGTCCCCCAAAGAGCAGAGACAAATAAGACTGTAGATATTAGCTTTTACGGTAGTGCTAACATGGTTTCCACTGTGTGTATTAATACATATTGAGATATATTTGGTGTTTCAACACTTAAAACAGGCGGTTATAAGTGTTATAAGTGTCCCTAACCCCCAAGAATACTGTATATTCGTGGGGGTTAGTCAGCAGTATTTTTTTGACAGTAGTTCAGATATTTTAAAATTAAAAAAATGTTTAATACATTAATTATATTCCTGAAAACCCTTCAATTACAAATGTGTTGTTTAATGACTTACTGGTCTAGTTTCAAAAAAGCACTCTCTGTAGAGTCACATGTTAATAAAAAAGGAAAACATTTTTTTATGACACAAGGTACTTTTAAATTAGTACAAGTAAATAACCTGTTTTCATTCAAAGATTGCTTTATTCTAAAAAATAAATATTTGTACAGTAGAAGAGATACAGTGCAGCAAAAAAGTATTCACTAGCCACCGATTGTGCAAATTGTCCCACTTAAAAAGATGAGAGAGGTCTGTAATTTTAGTACACTTTAACTGTGACAGACAGAATGTACAAAATAATCCAGGAAATCACATTGTATAATTGTTAAAGAATTTATTTTTATAATAGTGCAGAAAATAGGTATTTGGTCAATAACAAAAGTTCCCTTCAGTACTTTGTAATGTAACCTTGGATGGCAATGACAGAGGTCAAATGTTTCCTGTAGGTCTTCGCCAGGTTTGTACACCGTAGCTGGTAGTTTGGCCCATTCTTCCATGCAGATCTTCTCTAGAGCTGTGATGTTTTGGGGCTGTCGCTGGGCAACACGGGCTTTCAACTCCCTCTACAGATCCTCTGTTGGATTGAGGCCTGGAGACTGGGTAGGCCACCCCAGAACCTTGAAATGCTTTTTACGTAGCCACTCCTTCGTTGCCAGGCCGGCATTTTTTGTTTCATTGTCATGCTGGAAGATCTAGCAATGTTTCATCTTCACTGCTCTCACTGATGAAAGGAGGTTTTTGTCCAAAAATCTCATGATACATGACCCCATTCATCCTTCCCTTAATATGGATCAGTCTTACTGTCCACTTTAAAGAAAAGATGCCCCAAAGCGTAATGTTTCCACCTTAATGCTTCACAGTGGGTATGATGTTCTTGGGATGCAACTGAACATTCTTCCTCCTCCAAACACGGTGAGGGGCATTTATACCAAAGAGTTCTATTTTGGTCTCATCTGACCACATGACGTTCCCCCAATCCTCCTCTGGGTCATCTAGATGGTCTCTGACAAACTCCAGTCAGGCCTGGACATGTGCTGGCTTAGGGAGGGGGACCTTTCGAGCGCTGCAGAATTTGAATCCATGGCAATGTAGTGTGTTACTAATAGTCCATCCATCCATCCATTTTCTGTACCTGTCCATCCTATGCAGGGTTGCGGGGGTATGGTGTCTATCTCCAGCAGTCACGGGGCGAGAGGCGGGGTACTTCCTGGACAGGTCGCCAGTTGTTACTAATAGTAACTTCTGTTAATCTTGTCCCAGCTCTCTTCATGTCATTGACTAGTCCCCCTCCCGTGTAGTTCTGGGCTGCTTCCTCACTGTTCTCAAGATCATGTATTCCCCACAAGGTGAGCTCTTGCATGAAGCCCCAGGTCCAGGTAGGTTGTCAGTGTCAATTCTCTAATATGTTTTACAACAGTTGACCTCTTCTCACCAAACTGCTTGCCTATTGTAAATTGGCTCATCCCAGTCTTGTGCAGGTGCATAATCTTGTCCCTGCTGTCCTTGGACAGCTCTCTGGTCTTGGCCATGGTGGAGGTTGGAGTTTGACTGTTTGAAGGTGTGGACAGGTGTCATTTATACAGATAACTACATACATACAGGTAACGAATGGAGGATAGAAGAGCTTCTTAAAGAAGAAGTAATATGTCTCTGAGGGCCAGAATTCTTGCTTGTTTGTAGGTGCTAAGTATGTATTTTCTTCACCATTATACAAACAAATTCTCTAAGACTCATGCAATGTGATTTCCTGGATATTTGGACTGTTTTCACAGCTGAAGTGTATATATGTTGAAAATTACAGACCTCTCATATTTTTAAGTGAGACAACTTGCACAATCGGTGGCTGCCAAATACTTTTTTCCCCCACTGTAACTAAACAAAAACAGCTGCTCTAAAAATCCTTTCTATGTCTTCTCACATCCCCTCATGAAATGATTTACATTATGTAGACCAACCAGACACAATTAAGTTTGTTTGGCATGCTGCCGATACTTCCACAGTGCAAACACACACTAATCATGAAGCTATCCAAAGCCTCTTTTGTAGACATATAATTTCCTGATTAGCTCTGCTTGCAGGTGGCCCAGGTTGATATCACAATTGGAGTTAGAAAAATGTTATATTTAAAACACACAAAGTAGGCTAATCAAAGATTGGACTTGATTCCAAGATGGATCAGAAATAAGTTCTGTAACAGTTTTGTTATGCCGACCTGTCTGACAAACCAAGCTGCAGTGAATCAGTTTGGTCTCTTCAAACATGAATTCAGAAGATGGTTAAGAAAAGACATGAAAAATAATGGCTTGCCTTTTAGAAAAACTGCTGTATTGGATTCATATCTTGAAAGTTTGTGTATACTTTGGTGAGCAGTAAGTCCATGCACCTGCCCCTGATTGAGCTAATTTACCTCTGCATCTGTGTTTTGTATAAAATAATGGTTTGTCCTATCAGCTTCCCAAAAACAGTAATGCATGCAAGTGAAATATATAAAAAAAAGATTTAATCAAATTAGGTTGAATACAATAAAATGATAAAAGTCATAAAAGAACATGACAGCTTTTTTTAATGTTTATTTTTCATGAAATTCATTATTGTGAAATGTGGTAAAAAAAGAAAACCTCTCACTTTCCGTGCAATCAACTACCACTAATAAATATAATGCCTGTAGTAATAATCAAAAATTCACTACAACTACAATCATATAGCAGCTCGTTTTCTAAACACTCCTTTTGAAAATGAAAATAATATAACTCCTGCACAAAAACACACATGCATGTACAATGGAGAGACAGATGTATGGATGAGACACAGCTGCATTCCTTTGGATCCACATAAATGAATGCATGTGGGATTGTTTAGTGCAAACACAAAACCACTCGCACTCTGAGTCCAATACCAGTGTGTGTAAATATATATATATATACATATACACACATACACATACACACACACACACACACACACACACATATATATATATATATATATATATATATATATATATATATATATATATATATATGTAGTACTGTGCAGGTTTAGGCAAGTGTGAAAGAATGCTTTCAGAAATATAAATGATTGTTTATTTTATAGGTACACTTGCAAAAAGTAAGGGATTTTGTAGGATTATAGTCAGGTGTATGATCAACCAATTCTACCAAACAAGTGCTAATGATCATCAATGTCACATGTAGGTTGAAACAGTCATTAACTGAAACAGAAACAGCTGTGTAGGAGGCTTAAAACTGGGTGAGGAACAGCCAAACTCTGCTATCAAGGTGAGGTTGTGGAAGATAGTTTCATGTCAGCAACAAGACACAAGGTAGCTATGCTGCATCAGAAAGGTCTCTCCCACACAAAGATTTCAAAGCAGACTGGGGTTTCAAGATGTGCTGTTCAAGCTCTTTTGAAAAAGCACAAAGAAACTGGCAACATTAAGGATTGTAGACGCAGTGGTCGGCCAAGGAAACTTAGTGCAGCAGATGAAAGACACATCAAGCTCATTACTCTTTGAAATCGGAAGATGTCCAGCAGTGCCAGCAGCTCAGAACTGGCAGAAACCAGTGGGACCCAGGTACATCTATCTACTGTCTAGAGAAGTCTGGCCAGAAGTGGCCTTCATGGAAGAGTTGCAGCCAGAAAGCCATACCTCCAACCTGGAAACAAGGCCAAGTGACTCAAGTATGCACAAAAACATGGGAACAGGGGTGCAGAAAAATGGCAGCAGGTGCTCTGGACTGATGAGTCAAATTTTAAAATATTTGGCTGGAGCAGAAGGCCGTTTGTTCGTCAGAAAGCTGGAGAGTAGTACAATAATGAGTGTCTGCAGGCAACAGGGAAGCATGGTGGAGGTTACTTGAACGTTTGGGGCTGCGTTTCTGCAAATGTAGTTGGAGATTTGGTCAGGATGCATGGTGGTCATTGCTGAGAAATACATGCAGATACTCATGCAATAACATCAGGGAGGCATATGATTTGCCCCAAATGTATTCTGCAACAGGACAACGACCTCAAACATACAGCCTAAGTCATTAAGAACTATCTTCAGCATAAAGAAGGACAAGAAGTTCTGGAAGTGATGGTATGGCCCCCACAGAGACCTGATCTCAACATCAATGAGTGTGTCTGGGATTACATGTAGAGACAGAAGGATGTGAGGAAGCCTACATCCACAGAAAATATGTGGTTAGTCTTCTAAGATGTTTGCAACAACCTGCCAACTGAGTTCCATCGAAAAACTGTGTGCAAGTGTACGTAGAAGAATTGAGGCTGTTTTGAAGGCAAAGGGTGGTCATGCAAATATTGTTTTGATTCAGATTTCTCTTTTGTTCATTCACCGCATTTTGTTGATTGATGAAAATAAGTGATTAATGCTTCCATTTTTTAAAGCATTCTTTGTTTACAGCATTGTTTCGCACCTGCCTAAAACTTTTGCACAGTACTATATACAGTAAAGGCCAAAAGTTTGGACACACCTTCACATTCAATTAAATGAGAAGGTGTGTCCAAACTTTTGGCCTGTACTGTATATATATATATATATATATATATATATATATATATATATATATACATTTAAGTTGCTTTACACTGAAGCCCTTTGCTCACCTAGTAGGTATTTTTTCAGCTGAATTTGTTTAACTTTAAAAGCAGTGTTTTCTGTTTGAGTTTTGGTCTAACTTATAGCTGTCCATATATTAGCCCACAACTACACAGACTCCAGAGAAGCAACTCGAAGCAGCTGAGAGTCTGGTGCCGACGTTAACAAGGGCTACTTCAGTGCCTCATATTTTCCTGCAGTGCTACACCTGTTGCCATGTGTGTGTGGAAAGCATCCAAATGGAAGTACATGTGGAGCTCATACACATTCCTTCTGCTCGGCACATGAATCACTCTGCCCGATTTGACTGGCTGTTCATGGAGAAGCAGGAGGACAGATGGAAGGATGACTAAATATACAGTGGCTTGCAAAAGTATTCGGCCCCCTTGAACTTTTCCACATTTTGTCACATTACAGCCACAAACATGAATCAATTTTATTGGAATTCCACATGAAAGACCAATACAAAGTGGTGTACACGTGAGAAGTGGAACCAAAATCATACATGATTCCAAATTGCCTGATGAGTGCTAATGACTACATAGAGTGCACCTGTGTGTAATCTAATGTCAGTACAAATACAGCTGCCCTGTGACGGCCTCAGAGGTTGTCTAAGAGAATGTTGGGAGCAACAACACCATGAAGTCCAAAGAACACACCAGACAGGTCAGGGATAAAGTTATTGAGAAATTTAAAGCAGGCTTAGGCTACAAAAAGATTTCCCAAGCCTTGAACATCCCACTGAGCACTGTTCAAGCGATCATTCAGAAATGGAAGGAGTATGGCACAACTGTAAACCTACCAAGACAAGGCCGTCCACCTAAACTCACAGGCCGAACAAGGAGAGCACTGATCAGAAATGCAGCCAAGAGGCCCATGGTGACTCTGGACGAGCTGCAGAGATCTACAGCTCAGGTGGGGGAATCTGTCCATAGGACAACTATTAGTCGTGCACTGCACAAAGTTGGCCTTTATGGAAGAGTGGCAAGAAGAAAGCCATTGTTAAAGGAAAACCATCAGAAGTCCCGTTTGCAGTTTGCCACAAGCCATGTGGGGGACACAGCAAACATGTGGAAGAAGGTGCTCTGGTCAGATGAGACCAAAATGGAACTTTTTGGCCAAAATGCAAAACGCTATGTGTGGTGGAAAACTAACACTGCACATCACTCTGAACACACCATCCCCACTGTCAAATATGGTGGTGGCAGCATCATGCTCTGGGGGTGCTTCTCTTCAGCAGGGACAGGGAAGCTGGTCAGAGTTGATGGGAAGATGGATGGAGCCAAATACAGGGCAATCTTGGAAGAAAACCTCTTGGAATCTGCAAAAGACTTGAGACTGGGGCGGAGGTTCACCTTCCAGCAGGACAACGACCCTAAACATAAAGCCAGGGCAACAATGGAATGGTTTAAAACAAAACATATCCATGTGTTAGAATGGCCCAGTCAAAGTCCAGATCTAAATCCAATCGAGAATCTGTGGCAAGATCTGAAAGCTGCTGTTCACAAACGCTGTCCATCTAATCTGACTGAGCTGGAGCTGTTTTGTAAAGAAGAATGGGCAAGAATTTCAGTCTCTAGATGTGCAAAGCTGGTAGAGACATACCCTAAAAGACTGGCAGCTGTGATTGAAGCAAAAGGTGGTTCTGCAAAGTATTGACTCAGGGGGCTGAATAATTACGCACACCCCACTTTTCAGTTATTCATTTGTAAAAAAAAATTGGAATCATGTGTGATTTTCGTTCCACTTCTCACGTGTACACCACTTTGTATTGCTCTTTCACTTGGAATTCCAATAAAATTGATTCATGTTTGTGGCTGTAATGTGACAAAATGTGGAAAAATTCAAGGGGGCCGAATACTTTTGCAAGCCACTGTATGAAATAGACTAATTACAAAAATTTCAAAATCTCAAAAAGTTAGAATTTTGTCAAAAGGTTCAATATTTTAGGCTCAAAGTGTCACATTTTAATCAGCTAATTAATCCAAAACACCTATAAAGGGTTCCTGAGCCTTTAAATGGTCTTTCAGTCTGGTTCAGTTGGAATCACAATCATGGGGAAGACTGCTGACCGGACAGTTGTGGAGAAAACCGTCATTGACACCTTCCATGAGGGGGAAAACCACAAAAGGTAATTGCAAAAGAAGTTGGATGCTCTCAAAGTGCTTTATCGAACCACAGCAATAGAAAGTTATGTGGAAGGGAAAAGTGTGGAAGAAAAAGGTGCACAAACAGGAGGGATGAAGGCAAGGCCTGGAGAGGATTGTCAGGAAAGGCCATTTTAAAGTGTTGGGGACGTTCATAAGGAATGGACTGAGGCTGGAGTTTGTGCATCAAGAGCCACCACACACAGACGGATCCTGGACATGGGCTTCAAATGTCATATTCCTCTTGTAAAGCCACTACTGAACAACAAACAACATCAGAAGCGTCTTACCTGGACTAGAGAAAAAAGAACTGAAAATGTTGCATCTCATTTGGAAACCAAGGTCTCAGAGTCTGGAGGAAAAATGGGGAGGCACACAATCCAAGATGGTGGAAGTCCAGTGTGAAGTTTCCACAGTTGAATTGGGGAGCCATGTCATCTGCTGGTGTTGGTCCACTGAGCTTTATTAAGTACAGAGTCAACGCAGCCATCTACTAGGGCATTTTGGAGCACTTCATGCTTATTTCCTCATACCAGCTTTATGGAGATGCTGCCTTCCTTTTCCAGCTGGACTTGTCACCATCCCACACTGCCAAAAGTACCAAAACCTGGTTCAGTGACCGTGGGATTATTGTGCTTGATTGGCCAGCAAACTCGCCTGACCTGAACTCCATAGAGAATCTATGGAGCATTGCCAAGAGAAAGAGGAGAGACATGAGACGGAACAATGCAGAAGAGCTGAATGCTGCTATTGAAGCATCCTGGTCTTCCATAACACATCAGCAGTGCCACAAGCTGATAGCATCCATGCCACGCCGCACTGAGGCAGTAATTATGCAAGAGGGACCCAAACCAAGTACTGAGTAGATATAATACTTTTCTGGGGTCCGACATTTTTCTATTTAAAATCCTTGTTTTATTGATTTCATGCAATATTCAAATTTTATTAAATTTTGAATTTGGGGTTTTCAGATTCAGATTCATTTATCAATGACCACACAACAAGTTGGTGGAATTTGTTTGCAGTACAGCATGACATGCTCACATCTCGTGTCAACACACAACAACACAAACAATAAATAGACAGATACACATGGAGACATCAAGTAATGACTTGGTTTAGTGTTCGAACAGCTGTTGGAAAAAAGCAGTTTTTGAATCTGACTGATTTTGTTGGCAGGGACCTGTGGCGTCTTCCAGAAGGCAACAGTGTGAACAGGTGATATGCAGGGTGAGAGGGGTCCAAGACGATTTTTACTACCCGTTGTGTGATGCGTTGAAGGTACAGTGTGTCAGTGGAAGGAAGGGTGTGGCCTGTGATTTTACATGATTTGGTTATATGTTGTAGTTTTTTGAGTGAATGGGAATCCAAATTTCCATACCAGACTATCATGGATGAGGTCAGTATGCTTTGAATGATGGCGGTGTAAAGCTGAAGCAGAATATTGTGCCTGACTCTGATTTTTTTTAGTTGTCTGAGAAAAAAATGATCTTTTTTTGTTTTTTTTGTAGATTTGGTCTGAGTGCTGTTTCCATTTAAGTGTGATACTGATGTGTACCTAAGAATCTGAATGACTCGGAGATGATGATGGGCTGGGTGGAGATGGAGATGGGTGTTTTGTGAGTGGCTGAGCATGAAAAGTTCACTATGAGTTCCTGTGTTATTGATGTGTTAAGCTGTGGGTTGTTGTTTTGGCACCAAGTGACTGCTTGGGCGACCTGTTCACATTAATGGTGTTTGTTAATGTTGGTGATGAGTCCAATTATGGTAGGGTCATCTGCATATTGGAGGATGGAGACTGAGCTGTGGGTGGATGTAAGGGTGTTTTTATAGATGGAGAAAAGCCATGGGGAAAGAACACAACCCTGAGGGGCACCTGTGCTGCAGGTTAGAGGTTGAGACAGGAGGCTACCCATCCTAACTCTCTGTGTCCTTTGTGACAGGAAGTTAAAAATCCAGTGGGGGAGAGTGGTGCCAATTTCCATGTCCATGAGTTTATTGAAAAGGTTGACCTGTTTGATTGTGTTTAAAGCAATGGTGAAATCAATGAATAATATCCGGGCGTTGGAGTGTGGGGATTCCAGGTGTTGCATGATGTAGAGAAAGGACAGGTTTATTGCATCTTCAACAGATCTATTAGTCCAGTTAGCAAACTGGTGACTGTCTAAAAAGAGAGAGGAGAGTTCTTTCAGGTGTGTGAGAATGATGAGTTCAAATGATTTCATTATAATGGAAGTGAGAGCTATTGGTCTGTAGTTGTTAAGGCAGGATTTGTTGGATTTGGGTACTGGAATGATAAAAGAGTCCTTAAAGCAGTTGGGTACAATACACTGACTGAGGGAGCTGTTGAAGATGAAAGTGAAGATTGGGGCTAGCTTCAGGACAGCTAGGCTGACACCATCAGGCCCCGCTGCTTTCCTCTTTTCCTCTAAAGGCTTGAAATATCTCCCTTTGGATGTAACGAGTCTATCCCATATATTTAACCTTTTATATTGAATTACTGGAATAAATTAACTTTTGCATAATATTCTAATTTTTTGAGTTTCACCTGTACATGCGACTGCTTCTCCCACCTTTTGTCCAGCATGGG
Organism: Valencia hispanica; assembly: GCA_963556495.2. Lineage (NCBI taxonomy): Eukaryota > Metazoa > Chordata > Actinopteri > Cyprinodontiformes > Valenciidae > Valencia > Valencia hispanica. Next base: position 8,725,751 of record OY747708.1, on the reverse strand, counting down.
AGCATAAGCATTTAATCTTTGCACAAGCTCTTTAAACAGTGGAGATCTGTATAACCACTACGTATTTCTATTTTGCTCTAAATACAGATGAGCACCCTCACTTTCTTGCAGATACTTCTATTTATAGACACACTCTGCTTTAACAAGATATAGTGTGTATTAACAGTCATATAGTTAATATTATTACACATCACTAAAGTGGTTTACCTTTATATTTTAACTGGATTTGTTATGATTCCATAAAAGATAATGTTGTACATTTTCTACAGCACCTATAAAATCTACTGTTGTCGCCATACACTGGATGTTTCACAGCCACTCACACTCTCCCAACCGAGATGCCCTGGGACACATTGTAACATTCCACAAGGCTAAGCTACCTGGCCCAGCTATTATTAGACTGCATGCCTGACACGACTGGGGTGCGCACAGAAATGGGACGACACTTAGAACAACCGTGGAGCTGATTAGTGAAAGTGCTGGAGACAGACAGAGGGCTGATGAGAAGAGCTCCTAGTCAGACATGGAACAGTCAATATCACTCAAAGGAAGAAAACAAGAATGAAGGAGGTTATTCAACTCTAAATCTCAAAGCAACTATATGGTTTTTTTACCTCAAGCTGTTATAAATACCAGTAATTGTGTTGCATTCATCTCCTGAGCTAATTATCTCCAGAAAACTGGAGTCCAGATTAGAGGATGGAATGGGTTTTCTCTGTTTTGTCCCAATCCCAAAAAGCAAGGCAAAAAAAAATTCCCTCCTGTGCCAATCCCAATAAAATTATTCCCACTCCCTCCCAGTCCCAGTAGGTGTTTTTTTTGGGTGCAGCGATCCTAAACAAAAACAAAAAACAAACATAATGTAAATTTTAATGTGCAGAAACACTGCAGAATAACATTTTCTTTACCTTGAGGTAGGAGTAAGCTTGATTAGTTTGTTTCAGATCTGGCATATGGCGTATGGTGTTTCAACTCTGTCACTGACAACTTTGAGAAAATTGCTATTTCAGACTTCTTGACAACGCTTTTCAGGTGATGCGGCCATCTTTATCAGCGTAATTTGCTGAGGTGAATAAGTGTCTGAGGCTGTGAGTGAAAACTGTGATTTATTTTAGTGTGCAGTTGCTTATTTTAGGCAGACATTTTTACATTTACATCCTGCTCTGTCTTCGCGGCTTTGCACATGCACGATTCATTGGCAATCTCGATGCAGTGGAGTAAAGCCTAGTTTATGCTTCTCTGGCTGCAGAGGTGCGGAAACATGCAGCACCATTGTCGATGTAATTAGTAGTCAATGCAGATTTGGGTACTAGATGTTTTATATTGCAAGGCCAGTTTATCTAATATGGTCTTTTGGTGATTTTGAACACTAGGTGTAGAGAACCACAAAACAGGCTGCTGTGTTTGTTTGTTTATATGTGTTTTTAGAGTATTCTATGAGCTGCACTTGTAGTAAAAAGTTTTCCAGCTCGAGCAAAAGTCACTCTCTGTCGGCCATTGCTCCTTGAGTGGGTGTGCGTTTACAAGCCGAAGTAAATAAACTGTCGTCGACCAGAGACGTCTCTGCAATTGTAGGCAGACCCTCCAGAAAAGGTCTGGACTTCCTGCTGTCCTACAACTCCGTCAGTACGTGTGCATGTAAGTGCAAACTTGCACACAGAGAAGTATAAACTAGGCTGATTCACACCGAGTGCAGGATGGATGCGGTCTGGACTGCATACGGCTTCTGCAAAGACACTTAATTTCCCTCTGGAATCAATAAAGTATTTTTGTATTGAACTGAAAAACATTGAGTCCAATCAGAGCATTCTGTCCAGCTGCAGTGCAGTGTGGATCCAGATGTGGCGCTCTGGAAAGTTTCCGCAATAACTCAATATTTTACGGGCACAGCATGTGTACTTCAATGAAGTTAAAGAAATGACATGAGCCAGACAGGAAGTGAGATGTCAGCCAGTGAGGTGCATCAGGTAAATTTCAAAATAGAACGTGTTGAATTTCCTTTTCAGCTTTTTCTTTTCTTTTTAATGACAGGGAAATTCACATTATTTTTACAGGTATATCTTTAAACGTATTATGTCAAATTTTGTCAATGTTTTGCAAACTGTTGCTAAACATTAATCGCTTTTACTCAGGGCTTTCCGGAGACGTTCCTCACATGAATCACAGTCGGTGTGAATGGCAGACCATACTGAAAGCGGACCGCATCTGTTCGGCACTCGGTGTTAATGATGCATAAATCTGCGCTGAGCAGACGTCTGCTCTAGCCTAGGCCTGGAGAGGTGGGGCTGCAGCACGAAGACTGCCTGTTTAATGTGAGTGCTCTGGGACGGGGGAGGAGTGGGAAAATAGAAGAGTAAGAAGGATACACACTTCACGTCAGTCTCTACAAGTCTCCATTAACACCAAAGAACGTCGCCAGATTTGTCTTTGAAAAAGATTCTCTAGAGGGATATAAAAACTCACTAAAAGCGCATTTTGTCCGGCTCTTGCCCACTCCTGTTAAGTATTATTCTTGTTTTGTCCCAGTAATATGAATAACTTAACTCCCATTTCACGTGAATCCTGTAGGATTCATGTGACCCACAAGAATCCCAAAAAATTGTCATCCTCTAGTTCAGATGTCAAAGTTCCAGTTGTTAAAATCTGTGCTTTTTGGTAATAATGACAGAGGCAAAAACTATTTCAAAGGAGGTTAAGAACCAGTTATCGTTCCAAGACATTATCCATGAAGAAGTCAAGTTTAAGATGGTAATACAAAAAGAAACCAATTTCTGTGAACTTCAGTTAAGCTATCGATACTTAAGCTAATGGAATTTTCTTAAGTTCCAGAATTAAAGAATAAGTTTCACTCCTAAATAACAATGGGTTTATGGCCTCCAACAGTCCATGTTTCTCCTGTATCTATCTCTATTTAGTAATTTATTCCATGAAGCTCACATATTTTTCACTCTTTGTCCAACTCCCTTTTCAAGAAGGCTGAGTTGTGAAACTGTCTTGAAATGAGTGAAAAACAACTTTTGTAGTTAAACAAATTATGGTTGCGTGTCTTTGGTGTTGGTTTTAGGTTAAGCTGTTTCACCCTGTACTTTATGGACCTACAGTGTGAAAGTTTACATGTAGTCACTGTTTATGTCAGTCTAGGGATTCATGATGTAAATTAGGACATTGTGGATTCTCTCATAATGCATCACATGCAAAACACTTTTTTTCTGGTTTAGCATTTCATGAGTCTGAATCCAGAAGACACAAAGCATGTTCACACACAAAGATAATTGTCCAAGCTGCAAAATTGCTTCACAAGCAGATGTGATTTCAATTACAGTTTAATGTTAGTACTTTTAGCTCTTTAGCTCCGACAGCGCTGTCAGGTGTGGCAACATTACTAAACCAATAATAGTCTGTTGAAACCACAAGTGCCAGTCATCAAATATATGTTACATTTGACAAGTGTGTGATAACATTTGCTTCATCAAATTTCCTCCTTAAAGCATAATTTTGCTAAAACAATTTCAATCATAAGCTCTTTAGGTTGCACATTTCAATACTGCACTACATTGTTCACAGATATACTTAAATCCTAAACAACAAAAAGTATTTTGGTTTTGTTCCAGGATTGTATTCAGAAAGCATATAGAAATCGATCAAGCCCTTTACACATCCACAATATTGGTGACCATAGTGATTCACAAATTCAGTAGATAAAAAGCAACATTAAAAGCAATGTAGATAAAACCAGAAGTGCCACCACATTTTTAAGTATTAAAATGCTGCCTGAATAAAATGCATTTGAGCTTTGATTTAAAAAGGCCAAGTTCATGTATAGATTGAAGGTCCAGGGGAAGCTGATTCCAAAACTGAGGTGAGGCCACAGAAAAAGATAGGTCACTTTAGCATATACTCTTTGACCATTGAACCCAGGGGTAACGTTAACTGAATAGTATTTGAATTTGACCGTTTTCTTTAAACAATGATGGAAAAATCTGAAGCCTATCGCTGATTTTGACAGATTTGGATTCACACCACTTGGTGCAGATTATTTCAACTTTACCGACAGAGTACAGGTAACTTAATCAAAAAGATAAGATTCTCATGAGAGCATCGGAGCATCATCTCAGACCTGAACACCAATGTATCTTGGTAAGCGGGAGCTGACAGGTTGTTGAAGAGTTATTGAGGCTTTGGAGTGCATCGCTCCCAAGAACCAGGTATTGTGCCAACCACTGCCTCATGCTGCGGGATTCCCATAAGTGGGTCAGGAAACGGCTCGTTCAGAGTCTTTCCAACTTCTGATCACTTCAGTTGGAGAATTGTTCCCTTATTTCAAAACTAGTCATCTGTAGTCATCAGTCAGAGGAAAAAATCCACAACTTCATGGTAATTACCTCTGCAGCAATCCCACTATTTGATCACGAACAAATGGGTGTGCATTTCAGTTCCATGTGGAGCAGGAGGAAGTTGTGAGACTGTGCATTCAGGCCACAGCAGGTGAACTATTCATATTTTACGTGCAACTGTTAGATTTCATTTTGGATCTGTAGTTCTTTGTTCAGCTTATTTGGATTAATTATTTAAAATGAATTAAAAAACAAATGTTATCATTTTAAAAACTGATGGGTAAAAATAGATTATGATAGGATTTTTTGTAGCCCATCAGTCAAAATGATGGACACCAAAATTGTTGAGCGCTACCTCTGGTGGAACCATAGTAAATGTTGATGTCTGACCTCAAGGACCTGGTACTAATAGCAGAACTCAAATAATAAATGTTTAAAATCTATTCTGTAATGGCCAAAAAGGCAAGCACAGTGCACACCAAATCATTTGTGCAAGGTGTCTGGTTGCAGCATGAACCTCTTATTAGGATAGGAAGAATGCATTGTTCAGTGCAGCTTCATATTGATCCTTCTGGTAGAAGCAAACATTTCAGCGCCTCCTACTCTGATGCTCTCAAAATATCCAGTGCAACCAATTGCCTTCAGAAGTCAACTGGTAGATAGTGAACAACACAACAAAATGGACCGAGAAACACTCAAAGTTGCGGAGAAGCTCAAGTGGGAGAATCTCTTTGAACAGCTATTAGTCACTGAAATGCTGCCCTACAGTACCGGTCCACTGAGGTCTCTCTGCAAAACAGTTTTTAGGTTTATGAAAAAAATTAACCATACTATCTATATGTGTTGAAAAACACACATTTTTTCGTTTTCTTTTTTTCTGCTTTTCAGGATTATGATGAGGTTCTTTAGTATCTGCAGATATATTTCTGAACATTCAAAAAGGACTAAAGCAAAGATCTTTTTGGACTTTAGAAATAGCTAACTGTATTTATGTGACGTTATAAAGAAAAGAATTTTCTCCAATAATACATCACCTAAAAATGTTTTTTCTGGATTGCATTTGTTTTTTGTGCCTCATCCGCGCAGAAAAAACAAGAATCTTAGATGCTATTAAGGATCGTTGGAAGATAATCTACTGCCAGAGGAGCATGAGCTCATCCCTGAATCAGCAAAGCTATGATCCATAATAACCACACATCACAGCCAGACACTGTTGTGTTTGGAGAAATATGTGAGGATCCTTCAGTCTCCTTTTCACAGGGCAGACTCTTCTCATAATTTTTTAACCTCCTCTTCGCTTTCAGCCTTACATGGCCTCTTCTTCTTCCTCCCTCTAGGTCAAAGGTCACGTGTATGGGAGAACGAGATAAAACCTTGCGTGGGAGAGATCGTCAGATGGTTCTGTCAGAGAGGTCAACTGAGGAGGAAAGAAAAGGGGACCGTGGGTGAAAAGATGGTAAAAGTGCAGGAGAAATGCAACAGATGTTTAGCTGTGGAATGTTTGGTTTCAGCTGATTCAACTTTGGCTCTTTTCCACAGATTTTCTGACCATGACTGCAGATTACGCAATGTTTGCTTAAACAATAAGGAAAGTGGGCCAATGAAAGACCAAAGAGAAGTAATTTAACATAAAGACTATATGCTGCTAATGAACAATATATAGTCATATTTTTAAAATTAGAATGTAAATTTTATTTAACGGTACCTTTTGGAAATACCTACCTTAAGCAGGTATTAAACATACTGTACTTTCCATTACGCTCATAATATTTTATCAAAATGTTTTTTATTAGTCTGATGTAATATTCTAACTTATATGTCATATTTTCTTAGCTTTAAGTTGAAAATGATCAAAATTAACTGAACTAAGTGCTGGAAAATATCCGTCCATGTGTAATTAATCTATTAAAAGTGTCTCACTTAGAATTTTATTACTGAAATAAATGAACTTTTCAATAATATTTTAATTTATCACCTACTGTATGTCAAGTTGTCAAGCTGTTCCCAAATGGTTCACATTCTATCTCACAGACAGGACTTTTATGGTAAGTTTAGATACCTGCTCCTCTAAGGTACACAAGATTACATGTGGTGTGCCCCAGGGTTCAATTTTAGGCCCAGTGCTTTTTAACCTTTAAAAATGCTCCCTCTTGGCAGTGTCATCAGAATACATGGAGTTAACTTTCACAGTTATGCTGATGATACACAGTTGTACATCTCCATGTCTCCCGATGACACATGGCCAATGGATGCACTTTTTAACTGCATTTTAGTAATTAAATCCTGGATGGCAGAAAACTTTCTCCAGCTCAACCAGGACAAAACTGAAGTTTTAGTCACCGGTCCTGAGAGACAAACTTTTACCAAAACTACAATCACTGACTTTTAATCCTTCTTTACAAGTGAAGAACCTGGGTGTGATTTTTTAAATTCTGAGCTGACTTTTATCCCTCACATTAAAAACATTACTAAAATAGGTTTTTATCATCTAAACAACATTGGCAGAGTTCGCCCCATTGTCTATCGGGCCAACACGGAAACAATGATGCATGCATGACGAAGACCAGGAGGTGGGAGCACATTACACCTGTCTTAAATTCATTGCATTGGCTCCCCGTATATTTTAGGATTGATTTTAAGGTTCTTTTAATGGTTTTTAAGTGTCTTAATGGTCTTGGGCCTTCTTATCTTTCAGAACTGCTTTTACCATATGAACCTTTGTGGTCTCTGTACTCCTCTGGCAGCCGTCTCCTCGTCATCCCTAAAGTCAGGACACACACTCACAGCGAGGCATCTTTCCATTACTATGGTCCTCACCTCTGGAACTCATGTTTTTAAGAGCAGGCTCAGACTCACCTTTTTAGATAAGCTATTTAACTGCATGTTTTATTTGCTTATATTTAATTAGTGTTTTACTACTTAGTCTTATCATATTTCTCCACTGTTTATTTTTATATTTTAACTTGCTATTTTAATCTTCCTTCCATGGTTTCCTCTATGGGAGCCCTCTGCCTCGGGAGTGGTGGGTCGGCTGTTGCTGGTTGGGTGCTCTCCAAGTATCGCTTGGGTGAAGGTGGGGGTCTCTGCCTTTCCTCCTGTGGGCTCCCTGGGTCAGTGCCTTGGCTGCTGCTGTTGATGTGCTGCTGCCAGTGCAGATGGCTCCTTTGATGGCGTTTCCTTACCTTATGTGGTACTCGGCAAGATGTCCTTATTAATGTTGCGCTTGAGTGTGTGCGTGCATGGGGATTGGGTTGGGGGGAGGGGGGTAAAAACGTGATCATGCTTTTAAATCTGTGGGGGAGTGATGGGAATGTGGTTTTTGTGGGGTCATTTTAATCTGTAAGGCACTTTGAGTTGCAATGTTTGTGTGAAAAGTGCTTTGATTGATTGATTGATTGATTGATTGATTGATTAATTGATTGATTGATTGATTAATTGATTGATTGATTGAATGAAGTTTATGCCAACCATTTACCTCTTTGATAATTACCCTGTTGGTGCTAAATTACTTTTATGTCTTTCTATCTGTGTTATCTTTGGTATCTTTCATAGTTACAAGGTGTCTAACTTTATCTTGGGAGATTAAGAGCCCCTTTGATGAATGCTAAATGATTCATAAGTAAAAGTTAAATCACTTTACAAAAAACTAAGCAAGGCAAGTTTATTTGTATTGGACCTTTTCAGCAACAAGATGGAGCAGATAAATATTACTCTGAAAATGCTCACCAGACAGAAAATAAGCATAGGCATCAAAAGTCCAAAGAAAAAAATTCTTAAGTTACTTCAAAAAGTCAAAACAAATGTAGATCAAAGCCACTTGACAACAAAGTGTTTGCAATGGTGACACCACCAGTGTACCTAACGTTTATTCAGATTCAGATTTTTACTACTTCATGTTTTCTCACATTTACAGTGATCCATTTTTAGGGTGTGTATCTTTTACTGGTCTTCTGAGTACTGACAGCAGGAGCCCTGAGGCTTCTTGTATTCCCGTTCCAAGCTACCTTTTAGAATAAAACTTCTGAAATTCTATTGTGGTCTTTAGTTTATTTTCCCAGACTATCACTGGCTACCCCTATAAAGGTTTTCTGGAAACACCTCTCAATGTTTAACTGCTCGGAACCAAAAGAAATCAATAATGAACCAAAAACTTTGGATAGAACTTAGTTGGGATGAAAACAGTTTTTCATATTAATACTAAAATGTGTATTTTTAAATTATTATACCCTTATTACTGGCATCTACATATTCATAGATCAAACAAGTAAACTTTGGGACCAGTTCTCCTTCAGGGATCACTAGATGTAGTGCGTGGTGCTAATTCAGGATCAGTGCGGGGACACAAAAAGCACTGGGATGGACAAAAATTCTATCTCTGCCTGAAGCTCGCAAATGGAAATCATTATCTGTGATTGCAGGGCTCGTCTGCCGGAGGAAAGCCCGACTGTCTCTGTATATGACACACTGGACATCCCACCGGCTCACAGATGGTATTTGTGATAAAGCAATCAGCCCCGGGGATTATAAAGGCCTCCCTGGGCTGCCTAACAGTCTGAATCCCACAGTTAACAATCAGTGTCATGTATGGAATAGATTTATCTGTATTTATCCTGAATGCAGTGCCAAAGATTCCCTGTCTTGTAGACATTAATATCTATATGCCAGTGTCTGATTGGGTCTAAAACAAGATAATAAGCTCAGACCTGCTGTTTTTCCTGGGATGTTTTCCATACAGTTTTGCTCCTGACCTATACTTTCTCCTTCATCACCCTAATCTCACTTCTTTCCTCCCCCTACTTATCTCCTGCTCGCTTTGCTTTGATCTCCCCTGTCAATACCATTCTTCCTTTTTCCGACACCACCAGACAACCCAGTTAGTGCAGATTATAGAGTGGAAGCAGAGAAGAATACAGTCACAAAACAGTCATTTTCCTTTTGTTGTCATGAATAGTTATTCTTATTTACTGTGATCACTGTTTCTGCTAAAACCCCGTTGTTTAACCTATTCTTTGCTTAAACCCGGAAGCTTTCATGTTTCGTGTTATCAATTTTTATGGAGATGTCAGCCATATTATTTGCAATTTTCAAAACACTATTCAAATGCAGTTTCCAAAATGTTTAATTTAAGAGGATGTCAGGGAAAAGATGCTTTGTCGAAGTTTTGTCGCAAATAGCACCACAGTTAAGACTACAATCTTCAACTGCCAATATACCGACAGAAATATTAAAGCAGTAGTACTGTTGAACTTTGTAAGTTTGATGTTTTATTCTTCTGCATTGACACTGCATGATTGGTTGAAGGATACATTTTGATAATGTAAACTCAGTAGTAAAAACTGGAAAAGATTGTGTAGAATAGAATAGAATAGCAAAACCCTTTATTGTCCCACATTCGAGAAATTCAGTTGTACCAGCAGCAAGTTGAAGGTCAATAGAATTATGCATTTTCAATCTAAATTTTATATATATATATATAATTTTTACAGACAGGATCAACCCATCAATTTTAAAATATGATAATAAATTCCTACAGTATTTATTTTTTAAGTAATTTAAATAATATTCAATCCAAACAAGCTGAACAGAGAACTACATATAAAAATGAAATTAAACGATTGCACTTAAAATACGAATACCTGATGTGGCCTGAACTGAACGCACAGTCCCACAAGTTTCTCCGGTTCCTGTGTGTTTGGGATCATTGTCATGCTGGAAGATCCAGCCACGTCTTATCTTCAATTCACTTATTGATGGAAGGAAGTGTTTGGAAAAAAACTCACAATACATGGCCCCATTGATCCTTGCCTTAATACGGATCAGTCGTAATGTCCCCTTTGCAGAAAAGCAGCCCCAAAGCATAATGTTTCCACCCCCGTGCTTCACAGTGGGTATGGTGTTCTTGGGATGCAACTCAGCATCTCCCCTCTCCAAACATGGTGAATGACATTTATACCAAAGGGTTCTATTTTGGTCTCATCTGACCACGACATTCTCCCAATCCTCCTCAGAATCATCCAGATGATCTCTGGCAAACTTTAGACAGCCCTGGACAGGTGTTGGCTAATCCTGGAGAGTTGCAGGATTTTAATTCATGACAATGTGTGTTAGTAATAGTAACCTTTGTTGCTGTGGTCCCAGCTCTCTTCAGGTCATTGACCAGTTCCTCCCGTGTAGTTCTGGGCTGTTTCATCAATGTTCTCAAGATCACGTTTACCCCACATGGTGAGATCTTGCATGGAGCCCCAGGTCGAGGGAGATTGTCAGTGATGTATTTATTCCATTTTCTAAAATTTGCTCCAACAGTTGATCTCACCAAACTGCTTGCCTATTGTAGATTGGCTCATCCCAGTCTTGTGCAGGTGGACAATCTTATCCATGGTGTCCTTGGACAGCTCTCTGGTCTTGGCCATGGTTGAGGTTGGAGTCTGACTGTTTGAAGGTGTGGACAGGTGTCTTTTATACAGATAGCGAGTTTGAACAGGTGCAATTAACACAGGTAACGAGTGGGGGATAGAAGAGCTTCTTAAAAAATTCTCCTGAGTACCCTTAAATGCAGCCCAAATATCACCAGTGGTACTTATACCATAGTCTGAGAACCGTGGTGTTAGATGGTCATAAATGCCCCTTTTCCACTAGGGTCGGCTCGGCCCAGCCCAGGTCGAATCAGCCCTTATTTAGCACGTTTCAACTACCTTTGTCTGGGCAGAGCCGACCCCTTTTTTCGGACTACCTCTGATTCAGTCCAAAGTGGGCTATGGACTGATTGGTCCGGTAAAGTGATGTCACTCACATGCCTACCTAAATAGGGGTAGCCACTGATTGGCCTTGCATTGTGAGTGTGAAGTGATGACAGATTTTTACTGGATCTTTGCTACGCTGAGCCCGCCCATGTCCTCGCGCATTACCACGTTCCTGATATGGCAATGGAAACACAATCAGGTCGTGCTGGGGCAGGCTGACTTGAACCCAGTGGAAAAGGGGCAAAAGACAGTAGATTTGAGTTATTTAAACAGTTGAATTTAAACATAACCCTGATGCTCTTTACAGGAAGGGTCAGAGCAATACCTGCTGAGGAGACTGAGATCTTTTGGAGTCCAGGGAGCGCTCCTTAAGACTGTTGACTCTGTGGTGGCATCAGCTATCTTTTATTGCATAGTAATGTTGGAGCAGCACTTTATCTACAGCCGAGGGGAAGAGGTTGGATAAACTCATCAAGAAGGCCAGCTCTGTTCTAGGGTGCCCCCTGGACCCAGTGCAGGTGGTGGGAGACAGAAGGGCTCTGGCCAAAATAACATTACTGATGGACAGAGTCTGCCACCCCATGCATGAAGATGTTGCTGAGCTGGAGAGCTCCTTCAGTGACAGACTGCTGCATCCTAGGTGCATGAAGGAGCATTTTTTGCAGATCCTTCCTCCCTGCAGCTGTTAGACTCCACAACCAGAACTGTTTCCAACAAACTCAATAATGTTTGGACCCCTGCTGTAATTTGCACTGTTCAACTCACTTAAATAACATTTCTGCTGCTGTTATTTGCACATCTGTTTTTTACCGTTTATATTCTGTTAACTTCTTGGAAATAATACGTTTACTTTTAAATGCACAACTGCACATGCACATTCTGTAAATATCTTTTTGGTTTTTAAATTATCCTACTCGGTTGCACATTCTAATCTGAGTATTCCACTTTATTTTTAATGACTACACAGTACTTAGATTTTGTACTTTTGTCCTTAATGTACATATTATTCTTAATTCTTAATTTTGTTTTTATACTTTTATACTTTTCTTGTGTGAATCTAAATGCTTCTATTACATGTCACTTTGCTGCTGTCACAGCTGAATTTCCCCCTTGTGGGACAATAAAGGATTATTCTATTCTATTCTATAACATGACCTCTTGTTTTGTAACAATATTTTCAGTGATAACTAGGTTACCACAAAGCACTGTTGTACGTTTTAAAGCAAATTCCAAAACGGTGGCCTTTTGTATCCTCACCACAAATTAGGCCCCTCCCAATAATGCAAAGACTTGTAGAGGAACAAGTGAGTTATCTTTCCTGACTGCTACCAAGGAGCCTTATCCCTCTACAACTCCACAACAGTCTTTATCTTGAACCATCCCCCGTTCCAGTTTGTCTACATGGTCCACTCAACCTCGACACCCTAATCTTGACCCCAGCTCAATCTGCCCCTCTCCCCCTAATCCTGACCTCCTTCTAATCCCCCTTCTTGTCCCGCTGGCTGTGTCAGTATAACAAATGCGCGCTCATTCTCGAACCCAGCACGCCGTCGGTCAGTGATGGATGTGCACATCACAGCCGCAGTTTTTACAGAGTGCACGAATACAGCGCAGCCACCACAGATTCTGTCAACCGAATCCCTTCGGTCAGCCTTTAATGCCATACGCAGTGGGGCTCCCTGCTGGGAACGACTCCTAAAACCTGATAGTAGAGTTGGTGGAAAGCCTCATCCATAAATGTCAACTTGTTCACTCACGGGCCCCCACTGCCAACACCAACAGCAGCCTCAGAGGGTTTTCAGCTCACCGCAGCACCACTTTATGAGGGTCTTACATGGAAAAACTTGAGTGTGAAATTGATGATGAATCATTGTCACTAAAGAATGTACTACAGACACGTTGAAAATCCTCTGTTTTCCCACTTCTTCCTCATTAATGGCACTATTCATCTCTCCAGCAACAGGCCGTTAAACTTCGGGTCAAACAGGAATCCTGAGGCAGTTAAACAAAAAGCTGCCCCATCAATAATACCCCACCTCTTCACAAACTGGTAGAATACTACACCGACTATCTATTTCATCCCATTCCAACCTCGGCACAATCCTTAAGCTGTTCAACCGGATGGTAACCTGAGCTCTGTCATGATATTGCATGAACTCTCCGGACAGGAATCGTGTTTGTCTAGCTGTGTGAGCGCAGAGTAGGAAGTGGTGGATTTAGGGACAGCTTCAGACACTAAACCCCAAGATCAGCCACCTGTGTGTTATCAAGGTCGGCCTTATAATCCTCCCTGCCCTGTATGTGCCCTCTCTGCATCCACACACACACACCAAAACACACAGAAGACGTGCTTTTTGATCTTGCTGATTTTCTCCTCAACACACTTCCAAGACATCAGAAAACTTTGCCACGGCAGACGTAAAATATGATTTATCTGATCAATGAAGCGGCAAAGAGTCTTACTCTTTTAATCTGTCTAAACAGGATGGTAATATTATAACAAGCAATCAAAATATTTCTCACGTTCCTCCGGGCAGCAGTAAAAAAAGAAACTCACTTTACTCCTGATGAGAGGGAATTTAGTCACCGCAAAATTTAACTTCACAGAGAGGGAGGGGAGCAGGTGAGGAGCTCTAGATGCAAATCATGGGAATATGAGCCTGCTTGTATGCTATAATTTCCTCATCAGGAAGAAAGACATGCTGTCACAAGAGCCGCTTCAATCCAAACCACATCTCAGCAGGTAATTAAACATCAGCCGTTCCCCCTCTTTGACTGAACCTACAGCAGAGCCTTTTCAAAACCCAGAAACATGAGAGCCAACATGTCAAGCCCACACTGTGCCCCACAAACCACCTCAATGCTTGATTTTGATTTTTGCTCACTCGCTCCTCCGTTTGACCTGTTTTTACCATTTGTTGCTACAGACATTTATAAGTGAGGGCCGCTTTGCTGAAAAAAGGGTCAACCTAGCCAACAAGAGAGCCTATTCTTTTGAAGGACCACTAAATTTCTGGTGTAATCTAATTCCTGCATGCCTCCTGTCCCGTATCGTGGCTGCGTGTCTCCAAGGTACAACAGCAGAGTAAATAATGACCAGGGGCTCCACCTCTGCTTGGCAGGTCGTTATTCCTTTACAGTAGAAAATCATAAAGAGGCAGAAGCAATAAATACATTTCATCCAACAACTCTAAGGACTATGCTGATGAGAATTATGGCTGTGCAAACCTGTCAGCAAGAATTATTCATTTGAAAGTTGAAATAGGATGCCTATTGTTTCAGTGAGGTTTAACAAAACCAACTAGAACGGCTGGACCAAATATCCATACTGCATAAAGCAGGTAAAATAGAAGAAGAGTGTGTTGCTATTTTAAATAACTTTAAGAGTTCGTTAGTTACATTTATCATCAGTGTCGTATGTTATATGCACAAGCTAATGTACTCCTTCGGAAATTTGGTTATTGTTCTGATGAAGTAAAATTAACTTTGTTCAAAGCACTTCACTGTACAAAGCAAATCTATGGTGCAACTACAAGAAAGCCAGCCTTCAGAGACTGCAAGTGGCTTATAATGATGCACTAAGACTTTTGTTAAAAAAAGCCCAGATGGACTAATGCTAGTGAGTTGTTTGTGTCTGCTCGAGTTAACACATTGAAAGCTGTCTTGAGAAACCAAATGTATAATTTCATTTGCCGACTTAATGAGTCTGGAAATAGTGTTATGATGATACTGACTAACAACGAATATAGCGCCATACGCTACACATCTTAACTTTGGAGACACGGGTATGACTGTCTCCTGAAAGGATAGAATAATTTTTTTATATGTATTTAATGTGTTTTTTTGTTTTTAATCTTGTGCTGTCTGTAGTTTTTATTAATTATGGACCACGAGTCTACAAATAAATCTATCTATCTATCTATTTAAGAAAGGGGAACAGAGAGTGTGTTCAAACTACAGTATCAAGGGGTCATTTCTCTGATTCTTTAGAAAAGTTTACTCAAGAGTGTTGGAAAAGACACCTCTACTGATTGTCAAACATCAGATTGAGAAGAGCAGCGAGGCTTTTGTTTGTGGATGTACTAATGGCTTCATTCTGTATCACTTGAGATGTTTTCAAAAGTCTCTTGCAGGACTATAGGATACATGGATTGCTTCTAAGGCCTATCCAGCCTAATTACACCCAAAGCAAGAACAGAGTTTGCATTCAAGGCGCAGTCAAGCTATTGCAGACTGGACTCTGGCAGGGTTGCTCCATGTCACAGTTCCCATTTAAGGGGGTTCATTTACAGAATCTCAAAGTTCTGTCATTGAGAGGAGAGCGTCAGGTTTAAGAACGTCTGGGTCACATCTTTGATCTTAGCAGAAGTGGTTGTGTCTATGTCTTCAAGGTGACCTTCAGCATGCAGTGGGTGTGAAGCGGCTGGAATGAGAGTCAGCTCGACTAAGTCTTAGGCCATTGGGCCACTCCAGGTGCTGCTACGGCATTTCGTGGTGGAGAAAGAGCTGAGCCAAAAAGGAAAGCTCTGGATTTATTCGCCCATCTATGTTGTGACCAGAGGTCACGTTAACTGAATATTTTCTGAATTTGACAGTTTTTTTTAAACAGTGATGGAAAATCTGAAGGCCATCGGTCATTTTGACAGATTGCAGAGGCTTTGGAGCGCTTCTGTGACTGTACCATACACAAACTGTTGGTGAAAGGTCGCTGGAGTTTGACCACTGACGCAAAAAGAGGACATGCTGCGGGATTTCCTCCCACTGAAGCGATCAGAAAACCCCTCGCTCAGAGTATTGTCGACTTCTGATCACTTTAATTGGATAAATGTTCCCTGATTTCAAAATTTTGGCTGAAGCGGAACTTGTAATTCCTGTATTCAGTGTGGCAACAGACACACACATGCACAAGCAGGAGCGCAGTTCAGCTCCATGTGGAGCGTTCAGGTCCCAGCAGGTGAAATGTTCATAATTATAATAAATAAATGTAGCCTATTAATCTGCTTGATGTGTGATGACACAATGTGGATTCTCTGTTCAGTTTGTTTGGATTTAACATTAATTAAAATGAATAAAACATTAATACTACTGAATGTGCCATTACTATTATTTTAAAAATTGACGGGTAAAAATTTTATATGAACAGATTTTTTTGACCACGTCAGTCCAAATTACCGACAACAAAAAATTCTAACGCGACCTCTGGTTCTGACCCTAACCTATGGATACAGATTTGGAGCCTAAACAAAAGAATGAGATCATGGACACAGCCTTAAAAACGCAGCAAGAAGCTCCATCATCCAGGAGGTACATGGACTTCAAACACTGGTCCTCTGCGTTAAAGCTCTGTGTATCAGTTCTTTGTTACTTTGAGGGCATATTTACAGGAATAATGGAACACAATTTTTCCAAAATGAGTGACTAAAGTAGTGATTTTGATTAATATAAATCCATACATACCGCAAATATTTTCATTTTGCACACTCTGCATCATTATGTGCATGATTTGCACTCTAAATGTTTAACAGTCAGACACATCACCTTTATTTCTCAGACCAATTTGTTCGGCGAATATCTGCAGTGTTTTACTCTGTGACATCTTGAGCAACAGCAAAGAGTAAACCCTGCAACAATTAGCTGCCTGATGGTTGTCACAGGGGGAAAAAATCAATACACTTAAAACATTTAAAGCAGTTGGTCATGCAACATTTCTGACTTCCTGGAGTACTGCTGCTGGTTTGTCTGTCAAAACAATACAGAAATTTGTTTTTAGCGACGCTTTCAGGTTTTTTCTTTTGCAACTCTGCAACTGCTTCCAACAATTAGGTGGGTTTTTCAGAAAAAGTAAAATTTTTGGTCATATTTCCACCTTATCCTTATTGTTCAAAACAATGTACAAATTCTTTAAAAAATGAAAATTGTAAGCTAAGTGAGTAAGAATTTAAATGTACTAATCTGATTATACTGCCGAGTAATAACAACAGCATCTCAAGGGTTTTATTAATTGTACTATTCACTTTTTTTAAAAAGTTATTAGAGTGACACATACACACACTTTCATGTATTGGTACATGTCCCCTTTCTCGGTTTTTGTGCAAATATCAGACATATCAACAGAATTACCCCTCCGGTTTGCAAGCACGACTTTGTTCCCTGTTGTATGTTGTAATGATGAAAACATGTCCTTCATTTTGGTCTTCGTTACACATCACATCCTCAGACCCCACCCGGTTAATTTGACACCGCTTCCCCTTCTCAGGAGCAAAAAGCAGGAATGAAATCTATCGTTTCCAGATCAGTGGAGGAGGGAGAGTGTGTGGAGACAAGGGGGTGCAGCAGGAGGAGAGGAAGAGCGTGACTTTCTTTGATCCCCTCTGAAGGTCTTCGTCATTCCCACTCCTCCCTCTCCATTCCTTTTTCCCCTCTCTCATGCACGTCCTGCCCTGCCAAGCACCTGTCTGCAGGTATGAATTTTAGAGCAAGAGGGAGAGTCAGCCTGCACACTCTGTCTCCTCTCACCTGCTTGTCCCAAAAGCTTATCTCTCCAACCTTAGCTGCCTCTTACCACATCTGTCAACATCAATATCTCCAGCTAAATTACAGACTTCGAGTGGCACAAAATGGAGGCAATGATGATTACAATCAGACAAGAGATCTGCAATCCAGAAGTGTTTCAAAGCAAACACACACAGTTTTCAAAGGGGGAACAAGTCAAAGCTTTTCTTTTTTACTGTGACCCTCTCTGCCTAAAAATTCAATATCAGAGTAAGACAAGAATTTCTCTTTGGGGCGTTTGTCTCCTGCTAGGTACAAAGAAAAGCCAAAGGATGGAGAGGGCTTGTTTTTATGGACTAAGAAACCAAACTCAAGCAGTAAAGCCTGTTTGTAATTCTCCGTCAACAAGTTTGCACCCACACGCACACGTATTGACGGAGACGTTTTCCTTTTATACTTCTCCGTTGGTGTGTCAGTGTTGCAATGCAATTCTCTGCCAGGACAGCGAGGGGATGTAGACCTTTTCTGGCGGGTCTGCCTACCATTGCAGTGACGTCTCTGGTCAGCGACAGTTTTTTTTTACTTCAGCTTGTAAACGCACATCCACTCAAGGAGTAATAGCCAACAGAGAGCGAGTTTTGATTGAGCTGGAAAGTCTTTTACTAGAAGTGCAGCTCATTGACTACACTAAAAACGCATGTAAACAAACAAACACAGTGGTCTGTTTTGTTGTTCTCTACACATCCTGGTGTTCAAAATCGCCAAAAGACCATATTACATAAAATGGCCTTGCAATATAAAGCATCTAGTGCCCAAAAGCTGCAGTGACTACTCATTACATATAGAGCACTGTTCTGGTGAAATGATCTGGGGCTGATGTTGGGCTGACCAATCACAGACGTGGGCTCTCCGTTGGTTTGACGGATAGTTTAAAAAGATTAGCTCTACTCCGTATGTCCTCGCATGAGTGATGGACAGCCCTTGCGTCGACGGCTAATGGCGCTGCGTGTCTCCGCACCGCCACAGACAGAGAAGTATAAACTGGGCTTAAAGCTGAAGAAGTATTGCTTGTGGAGGTTGAGAAAGAAATAGTTTTAAAAGGAGAGTCCAGAATGGAGCACACAGTCAGCTTTATAGTTCAGTTGCAGCGGATGGTGATTGATTAGAAGTGTGTCTGTCTGCCAACTGGTAAAACTACTCAACATTGATGGCTTCAGATGCAATGTTTAGATAATTTGGAAAAATTAGGACCAGGAGAATCGGACTGCGAAAACCTGCCATTGACACAATCACCTAAATTAGTTATGTTCCAGCAGGGAAACTTTTAAAACACACAAGACTGCGTGGAGTGGAACTGTTTAACAATGTTTAAACCAAACAGATGTATTTACCCCGTGTCCAAGGAGTTAAACTTTCTATAATTTTTTTTAAATGGTTTTCATGAACTGTTATTTAGGCAAGGCAAGGCAAACGTATTTGTATAGCACACTTTCAGCAACAAGGCCATTCAAAGTGCTTTGGGTGATTAGGGGGAAAATAAAAGCAGCAATGAAACAATAAAAACAGAAAACATAACATCAAAGACATACAGAACATTAAAACATATGAATAAACAGCGCATGACATTCCAGCTATTAATTATCAATTAATCAACGGCATTCAGGAACTCAGTGTTTCAGCAGCTTTGGAGTGTTCTGTAAGTTTTACCTAAATTAAGTGGAAGTAATTGTGTCTTTGTGACACGCAGCAAGAAATAAGATTCAACAATTTATACCTGAAAGATTCTTTTATCAAAAGCAAACATTATTTCTAAATGGGGGGGAAAAAAAGAAACACTGAAAGACATTCGACTAGCCTGAAGGACTGTTGATCAAGATTACTTAAAAATGTTACAAGATAATTAGGTTACTTGGAAAATAAACATATAGCAACAAGGGATTACTTTTGTTCAGTGCTGTAAGCAATTTTTCAATTACAAATGTACACAGAAACAGATGGTATTCAGTTCCTCTTTCTGATAAACATCCCATGGGATTATAAATATACATATGCATTAAATGGTAGTTTAGTTCATCTTTGATTTCATTATGCTCTGATTTCTGTTAAATGTTTTTTTATTCAAACCTGCTGAGCACTTGTTGCTTTTTGGCAGTAAAAGTAGGGTTTAAAGCAGGACAATATCAGGAAACGCCTGATGTTGTCCTCAGAAGTGATATCTGTGGTCGGGATCAGCTCTCACCTCAGCCGGCCTCTCCGTGTCTTTCTCTAATCTCGCAAACCGAGACCAGGAGACCTTGCAAAGACCCCCAGTGGAATGTGACAAGTCATGAGACAGCCATCGCTGCATCTCTCCCTCCCCCTTCCACGTTTTCTCCCCCAACGTTCATGCTCAGACAAGAAACCAGTTATAAACTGAAGGATATGACGTGCAATACTGGCTGACCCCTCTTACCTAAAATACTATGGTCACCCACTATTGTGAGGCTGACTTAAGTATTTATTGATTTCCAACATCTGTAAAAGCTAGGCAACAAACATTCTTAGATCCAAGATGTTGCCTGTTGCCTATTTGTAATTTCTAAATGTGTGCTGCATGTGTAACATAATACTATACCTCTGCTAGGTTAGTGGGAGGCTGATGCAGAAAATATGTGATGAATTTGTGGTACATTGATCATAAATCAACAGTGCCAGAGAGCAGGTGGTGTCAACATTTCCAGTTAGGCCATTTAAGGTCTCCCTCTGCCTATGGATATAATCCAACTTGACTTTTTCATGTCAGGTTCTCATTTACAGCTTGGGCCAAAATCTCTTCTGCCGGCTGAGGTCAGGTAAAATAATATGTGGGCAGATTTGGAGGACAGCTTTCATGGATCCAAACGGCTGATGACAACATCCACAGCATGGGGAGTGTTTCCTTTCTTTGGTTCCGCGCATTCCCTCTGCTACAGGAGATCTATCATCTGGGTCAGATTACAAAGCGGTGGGGATCCACGGTCAAATCTGGCTGATGGATGAAAAGAAGACCCAAAATGGCAGCTATGTCAATAACAGACGCAGCCTGTCCTGACATCTGCCAGGCTCGAACCTTCACCCTCTCACCCCATTAGCTCCATTTTGTTCACTATACCAACCAGATGTGACTCCACATCTGTCACAGACATGACCCCTCACCCTCACCTGGGTTTGGGCTGCTCATTTGATTTAAGAATAAGGACTTCCGACAATTGAATTTTTTACCAAAACCCAAACAAACCTCTTGCAGAACAGAAGCAAGCTAGTAGTAATAGTAGAGTTATTGGATTATTTTTTTCACAATAACACATTTATCTCAGTTATAGCTTGGAAGCTGTCCACACAGGTGTTTGCACACACGTTGGATTTCTACTCAGGATTATGATTAAATAGAGTATAGGGTGTTTCCACAAAGCATTATAATTTAACAAAACTATAGTTGGTGTAAATTAAAACGCATGCAAAGACTTATTTAAAGATTAAAATAATAGTGAAAAAATTATATTAAGTTACATAATGTAGCATAAAAGATGGAATCTTGGTTGTTTCACAGGAGTTTCACTCCAGTTAAGATATGGTGATTATGCATTAAAAAACAACAAACCTGGAGCTCTGCTGGGAAAATTTCGAAGCATGTTTATGGTTGCACACATGCATTCATGTATAGGACGATCCTTTAACGACCTTTTATCTCCCCTCCAGCTAAGATGGAAAAAAAATTGCGACATGCGACATACCAAGAGATTATCAAACATGTACAAAGCAAAGATTAGTGATACAGACGATGGTGTCAAGCATCCATCTCCTTGTCCTGTTTTAACGTGCTCACATGGTGCTAGAAATGTAAACTTAGCAGCAGATAAGATACAGTCCGTGAGTGCCCCCAAGTCGTCAAATAATACTAACTATTCAGTATCCTGAAGTAAGTGAATCTTCATCAGTGCAGACAGAGCGCTTGCATAGCATAGCATGGGATTAAGTATTGATAATATTGCCTCAATGCTATCAAAGTTGAGGAGCATGTGTATATATCTGATAGCATTGGTGGATTTACGTATAAGGTATCAGTGCTGTGAAGCTCATGGCACATCTCCCAAATAAAATCTTCGGAAGCCTAGCTCAGATGAAGATCATACACTGATGCCTCAGCATCAAATGTGTAAAAAGACGATGCTGGAAAGTTTTTGGGTATTTTTAAAGCAGTGCATCTTCCTAAAATTGCAAGAGACTGATATGGGCATAAAGTAGTTTGAGATGCTTTTCTGTCAAAAGCTTAAAATAAAATTAAATACCCATACTGTAATTGTCTAACAGACAAGGAAACTAGTCTCCTCCTTAGAGAAAATCATTGTTGCCATAGCCATCTCTTTTGTCTTTGGTCCAGTAGTTGGTTACTGGATAAGGAGGTTGTACTGACAAACAATACACTGTTGTGGGTCCCAATGGATGTAAGATTATGCACAATATTTTCCTCACTTTGTGATCCATGATGCTGACCTTTACTTGACTAAGTTCTAGATGTTGAGGCCTCAGATCATCTTTCATTTGCTTTGCCAATGTCATCCATTGTGCATTACACTGGACTATCTAGTGTGCAGGTTGCTGGTGCCACAAGAGTTTGTGCAGCAATTAATCGTTCCCCTTTAAGAAACACACGCATGCCTGTGTTTCTGGATTTCTTTTTCAATAGTTGGTTGCAATTGGCATTGTTCTTAGAAGTCGTTTGTGATCCAGTCATGTAAAAAGAGTCTCAGGAGCTTACAGAGTAATTGTGTTTGAAAAACCTCTTGCTTGTTCACATTTTGCATGATGTCGAGGTCTCAGATCCATGGAGAAGCATAGGCAATATGAAAGTCTGGAACATGTGAATCCTGGTCCATAGAAAAACGTAAAACTCCAATCATTCACACCTGATCCTACTCACCTCCTGCCTTTAAAACCCGTCACTTCCCTTCACTAAGCGCCAGATCATTGAATTGTCTTTGTATCTATGGTGTGTTGTCCTGCTGTTTCCCCTCCTGCCTCTCCGTTCCTGCCGTCGTCCTCATCACCTCCTCCACCAGCATCACTATTTAATAAATATCCTTCATCGTCTACCAGCGTCTGCGTTTGGGTCCATGCATCACACCATAATCCCTGACACACAGATATTAGAATATCAACAGAGAAAGATATATGTCGGTACCTGATGTTGAACATGTAGTCAGAGACCAAGGGTGTATTCACACCAGCCCTGTTTAGTCCTCTTTACAGTTTTTTTCAATTGTTTAGACGCAATTTTGAAAACCGGGTTCATTTTTTCAAAATATAATCACAATTATCCAAAAACCACACTCAATTTGCAGAATTCCTGGATTGTTTGCAAAGTGACACACTTCAGTCAAAACATACACAACTCAGTCAAAATATATACACATATTTGTGAAAATGCTATCAGTTTTCATTTAACCAACACAGTCCTCAATGATCAGACAATATTGCAGCCAGTTTCACACTGCTGTGATAATTAAAAAACATATTTGTAAAACAAAACAAATTTTAGGAAATAGCACGTCCTAGATTTTTGGCCAGATATTGTTATGTAAGGAATAATTAAGATGAAAAAAAGAAAATAATGACAAAACAACAACATTCTTCATGATGAGTTTGAGATATAGGGAGAAAGTAAACAAATAGGCCTATAAACTTACCAAGCACTGCACAACACTGATGCTGCAGACTGAATATGATAAGTATTTATTTCAATTCTTACAGTATTTCTAACCACAATCAGTTACAGTAATCAACCAAAAATGACATTTATGAAACAAATAAAATCTGTAGACAAATAAAAAATACTGCATGAAGTACACTTTGAATCTAAAGAAAAACTGCTATAAAAGCAACAAGAATACTGTAACTTCTGTAACTTGTCATCATCTCTCCATCTGGCTGGATCAGGCCTTAAGTTTTCATCCACATCACAGTCTATGTCTTCATTGGCCAACCGTTGGAAGAATTGCCTCGTGTGATGAATCCACCCCTGCTCGGAAGCTGCTTCGATTTGACCACGGAACTGCTCCATGGCCTGAATGAAGGGCAAACGTTCATAGGGCCACAGGTCGTATACCTTCCACCGCCATGATGAAAAAAACTCTTCTATTGGACTCAGGAAGGGGGAGTATGGGGGAAGGTATACGACTTCAAAGTCAGGGTGCTCATGGAACCAATTCTGGACCAGAGCAGCCCAGTGGAATAAGACATTATCCCAAACAACAACGTACCGTATCTGGTCCACTTGGTTTAATGCTGTGACAATCTCGTGCAATCTGTCAAGAAAAGCAAGTATTAGATTTGCATTATAGGGTCCCAGATTTGCATGGTGGTGGAGGACTCCATTTTGTTTAATACCAGCGCAAAAGGGTGATGTTACCCCCTCGCTGGCCTGGCACATTGGTGATTGCCCTGTGCCCAATTACATTACTCCCTCTTCTTGTTTTCGCAAGGTTAAATCCAGCCTCAGGCACATATAAAAATTCATGTTGAATTTCTGCAGCATCCATTTGGAAGACTCTCTGAAACACAGTAAAAGACAATAGGATACTATTCAAAATCTATTGCAGAGTATTTGTTTGTGCCAAAACATTATGAGTAGTGCACAATACCATACCATAGTAAGATGAACAATATATACCTCCACATACTCATTGTACAGATGTTTCACTCATTTCTGTCAAATGGTGCCCGATACAGTTGCTTCATGTATATTTGATTTTCCTTGAGGATTCGACCTAATGTTAACAGAGAGACTCGTCAGATGTTATTGTAAATATCTCATCATGTGATGATGTTGGCTTGGATTTCTCGCAGCCTGATACAATTATTGGTCAAAACCATGTTCACACTCTTGTGCACGAGTGAACACAGGGCCCCTTCCACCTTGGTGTCCTCGACCCTCAATCCTATGTAAGAATATATATATATAAAAAAATACATATGCACCCTACTGTCAAATGTCACAGTAAACAATATTGATGATAAGTACAGCAAGCTTCAGTTTCAATGTACTGTATGGTTAGCTTACCTGTATTCTCGATGAAATGTCCGAATTACTGACGCAACAGTATTTCTGCTGAGGTTGAACTCTTTGTCCAGCTTCCATCAGTGTCAGTCCATGGTTGATGACATGGTCAATAAGTGTTGCACGGATTTCTTGAGTCATATTTGGTCCTCGTCTTATTTGTTCAGGTTCTATCAACTCTTCAAGTCCTTCTCTACCTCCGCCTCTACCTAGGCCTCTTCCTCTACCTCCTTCTCCTCTTCCACTACCTCCTTCATCTCCCCATTTGAGCTCCCCCTCTCATTCTCACTCTTTTTCTTCTTCTAGCTCCTTCCATTTTTGTTGAAGACAGGTGAACTAACTTACTACCTTTTGCACACCTGAGTGCTGCTTTTTCAAATTAGCGCATGTGTGCTTCCACACTTGGTGGATGTGATTATCAGATTTATTATTATTCATTAGTGTGGTCATTGGAATCCTGGGGCTTAAGACAAGGAAGTAACCTCACAATCCTTATCTGTGTCTATGGTGTGAAAAAGTGTGTTGAGATTTATAAATCACTGTGTCTAATGTTTTGCAAAAAGGGTGAAGCAGACATTGTGTGTAATGTTGTGCAAATCTGTGGAGGTGTTTTGCTCAATGGAGTACAATTTTGCAAATTGTATGGACATTTTTGTTTTGGTGTGAAAACAATTGGAAAAAAACTGTAGTAAAACTCTAGTTTGCTTGCCCAGAAAGTCCGGAAAGTAACACAGCTCCGGCACAGACAGGGAAGTAAACAAGTTGCTCAAAAAGTCTGGTTTGTTTGACAAAGTGCAGTGTCAAAGAAACTCGAACCAGCTAAAAAAAAGCCAAAAAAAAACCAATGCTGCAATTTTGGCCTCCAATCGAACCAAGTCTACCTGATTATTAGCTGTGAAAACAGAACCCTGCCTACTGTTGTGTGGTACTGGTCTCCTTGGTCAAAAAAACATCCATTTTGTAGCTACCCCTCTGTGTTATAAAAGTTTGTAAAATAAAGTCTGGTGACTTTGCAAAAAAATTTAAACAAAATCTGACGTGTTTGGATGTAATTATTGAGATTGAAACTTCACAGAATGGGAGTGACTGTGGAGCAGTTGTGGCAACCAGAAGCTTAGAGAATAAATAAGCTTGTGGTTGACAATCATCTGTCAGCAATCAGTGCTTCTGAATATTTTTCTCTACTGTGCACATTTGTGGCGGAGACGCTCATCTGGCTAACACCCTCAGTGACATAAAACACTTTCCACTAACACACACAATGACAGACACACACTAACTGTCCTATCTATGTTTCAGCTCTCAATGATTGACTTTGATGCTGTGACTGTGCATGTTTAAAACTATACTTGACCTACATAGATTTATGTATTAATGTGGACCTTAGTGTCTTCGTGTGTGTGCATGTTTGTGTTAAAAGGGGAAACATCAAAACTGATGGTACCCCACATAAAATACCTTAAAATGATAAAGCAACATGAGACAATATGCAGATGAATGCTGGAAACTATGATTAATTTGCCTCAAGGAAAAGAAAACCCAGGCACTAAAATCATGACAGTTTTATCATCGGTTTACAGACATTTTGCACTGCCAATTTAAAAAAAATCATTTTTGTAATAGTTTAAAACAAATTTGACTGATTTCATTGTAAAAAGATGAGTAACGTGTTGGCATTACTGCAGAGTCAGGTCATATTTGAGCTTGCAGCCTTTACAAAGCCATACATATGATAGGCAAATTGTAATTCCTGCATCTTTAATGGAATAATACACCCACACTAATGGCATCATATTAGCAAATGAACACTAATAGTAATCATATTCATTTAGCAACCCTTGAAAGAGAAGCCTGTACAATTTGAACATATATATACTGTATAAAGTTTCAATATCTTGTTGACTAGTGATGAGAAATATGGCAGAATAATTCAAAGTCCAGTAGAAAGTTGCTTAAAGAGACAGATTTTGAGATAAGTTTTTTGCAAGTTGACATCTGAACACTGTTTAGATTTATTTATTTTTTCATAGCTGAACATGTGAACTAAATCAAACCCTGCATTGAATAAAATCTGCCTCACAAAGCTCAAATAAGGCACTATGTTTGCTGTTAAACCCGGATTCAGCATCTGCAGCCTTATAAAGCACAGCCACCCATAATCAGTCAAGAATTAGTAGAGGGTTTTCAACTTTAATCTCAGCTCAGAGAGAAGGAGAATAATCTACCAATCTGTGATAATTTTAACAGCAAAAATGAAGGAACTATTTCAGTTATATGATAGGATTTGAGCAGCTGTTGTTGATGCAAGTAAAGCTCAGATGACAATGTAGACAGACAGACAGACAGACAGACAGACAGACAGACAGACAGACAGACAGACAGACAGACAGACAGACAGACAGACAGACAGACAGACAGACAGACAGACAGACAGACAGACAGAATGTCAACCAATTAAACCAATTACATTCAGATGTCCTATGTTTACTAGGTGGACTTTAAAGTGATTTGATGACAAATTAATGTGAGATGTATTATTATGCATCAAATAATTTTCTGACCATTTTGTGTAACCAGTAAATAAATATAATATTCAAAGGATTCAAGTTCATTTAAGAGACAAAAATGTAAATGGTACCTGAACGGCAAGAGGGAAAGTAGTGTAATCAAGATAAATTCTGGTTTAAGGTTTACATAAGGGGTAAATCTTTTATTTTTCTGACTCTATGCTAATGGAAATCTATATTTTTATGGTATGTTTGCATACCCTAGCAGAATTTCTGTTTTTTGGACTATGTTCCTACCCTCATCTATGGTCACGAACTCTGGGTGGTGACCGAAAGAACGAGATCACGGATACAAACGGCTGAAATGGTTTTCCTCCGTAGAGTGTCTGGGGTCTCCCTTAGAGATAGGGTGAAAAGCTCAGTCAAATCGGAGGGGGCTCAGAGTAGAGCCGCTGCTCCTCCACATCGAGAGGAGTCAATTGAGGTGGATCTGGCATCTGGTCAGGATGCCTCCTGGACGCCTCCCTGGTGAGGTGTTTCGGGCACGTCCCACCGGGCGGAAGAAGATGGATGGATGGATGGATGGATGGATGGATGGATGGATGGATGGATGGATGGATGGATGGATGGATGGATGGATGGATGGATGGATGGACTATTTTTCTGAGAATATTCATGATTATATAAAAACTTTTCTGTCAGCCCTGGCAAGGTTTGGTAAATACTTTTATTATCAAGCAATTGTGTTTGGCCTGTTAAACTCATAATAGCAAATGTCAATGACTGATCAAAAGTTAGCATAACCTATTTCATAATACTGTGTAAACGCCCCCTTTAACATCAATGAAATCTTGAAATATTTTGTTGTTGATGTGGATGAGACACTTTATCTTCTTAGATGACACCACTTCGCTTGCATTGTGTTTGCATGTTACCAGGTAGCGGTGGCCATAACACACATCATGAAATTCCTCCTCTTTATAACAGTGTAACGTGTTTTAACATCTTCAGTAGGGTAGGATTACAACATCAGACACAAACACGCTCCTATCTTTTTGGCATTCACAATTCCTTAGATACATTTTTATATCCTCTTCCTGTGTTACAAAGCCCAGCTAACCTTTCTTGCAGATCTTTTGATTATTATTTTTGCTTTCCTCATGCTCCTTTAAGGTTATGTAAATCTTTAATCAGAGTGAGTTTGGTCGTTTCTGTTGTCATTATGATTTTAAAAGCTCAAACTCAATTGTTTGATAGTACATTTCTTTTCCCAACCACTACCATCATAGAAAAATAAGTTTTGTATTATCATTTATATTCTCTGTAAAATGGCAAAAAAATCTTTGACATTTTGACAGGGAAAAATCTGACATTTTGACAGGGATATGCAAACTTACGATCATATCTGTAGTTATGATTGTAATGCACTAAACTGTTACTAACTTAAAATTAAATATCATATGTGGACCATTTTCCTCTACTTACTCAACTTAAAAAACCCTCAGCATTGTTGCAGGAAGCTTGACGCAGTGCGAGACCTTAGCACCGTCAGTGTTTGCGTGTTCACTGCATTCCTCCCCTTTATTACACTGTAGCGTGTTTAGACATCTTCAGCAGGGTAGGATTACAACATCAGACACAAACACATGGCCTATCTTCTCATCAGCACATTTAAAAAAAACATCAAAACATCGCCGAGAAGTGACGTGCACATCTTAGCTATGGGTGAAAGCTTGAGTTTCTCGGCGCACTGAGGTTATGTGGACAAACGGTAAAGAATAATGTGCAAAAGATGCGGGTGTCTGTCTTTTTCTGGAGGTATGCATCTTGTAGATAAGAAGCAGATGAATGTGTGATGATTAATGAGCAGCTGTCAGAAGAAGGTTCAGCATCTGTGTGTTTGTAAGTCAGGATGAAAGACTTATCTTATCTTCATATAGAAGTAGAATGCTACCAGATTTTAATCCTTGTTCGGTTTTATGTCAATTCTGAAGAATCATGAAATTTTAAATATAATTTCATCTGGGTGCTTTCATTTTTTAAGGGGAAAAACAGCATTTTGTGTATTTTAAGAAACTGTTTAAACTGGGAAAACAGACCACAAATATCCTTACTATCAAGAATATTCCCATGAATTATACAAAAAGAAACTCCTCAATTTTGTTTGTCTGTTGTTGTTTTTTTGGCCAGAGACAGATTACCTTACCTGGCAATGATGCAAAGCTTCAAAGCAGTCAATACAAAATCTATGTTAAAGCAGAGATGCAAATTTCCCTTTTTCATCCTTTTATGTTGACATTTGGGTCTCTGCCGCCTCTTTAAACGCTCTGAATATGAATAAAAACCATCCATCCATTTTCTTTTCACATTTTTGCTGTCAGATATCTTGTGCTTCTACAAGCCGTTTGAAAAAGTGCTTTATAATGATGTCACAATAGCAACATTTGCATATAACAGCCCCTCACCTGTCATACCCCGCCCACCTATTTGAATTCCATACCATGGGGAGCCTGAGTCTCTTCCTCTTCCAGTGGGCCCATGGGTCTCCCGACCGAAAAAAATAGAATGAAAGTCAGTGGAGCGATAAAAGTTATTTTCTGGTCCGCTTTGACTTATGCGCTGAATCACACATATGATGTACCTCAATTAAAATGCTAACTAATTATGTGCGTTTCGACCATGTTTTTCTTGTGATTTGTTTGCTTGTAAAAATTCGTAATTCAAAAACTACAAATAAGAAGTCGCAAATATGACATTAGCTGACATTAGCACTTGAAATGCTCACCGTGACGTTGTAGAGTCCTGCATGCTGTCTTTCGCTTGACCGACTATTTCTCCCCCAGCATAGCTGTCACTTTCCACATGACCAGCTTTTTAGTGGTTTTCTTCAAGTTTAATGCTCCTTCCTTCGTCCTGGAAGAAGGATGCAAAGCTCATTAAACTCACAGCAATTTTTCGTCATCTCCTCGTGTGGTTTAGTGATGTAAAATTTGTGAGACGAGCAGTTGTAGTACACTACGTGTTTTCACACAAAACCTAAAGTAACTTTTGCCGCCTGTTGAAAATTAGCGCTTTCTCTGCATCAAAATGTCTTTAAAATTCATGGACATCATATGTTAAATCCATGGCACATTTCAAACAGGATCAGAAAATAACTTTTATCGCTCCATTGACTCTCATTCATATTTTTTGACAGTAGGGGATCCATGGACCGGAACTAGATGAATGTAATTTAGGCTCCCTATTCTCATGTGTGACGAACTTGCAGCCTATTAACGGGATGGGTGGGTGTGGTCTGCAACTGGTAATTTGCATAAAGGTGATACAGCCCTCTAAACAGCTCATTCTGAAAGGGACTGAAATTGTCAAGAATTGAGCTGGTGAGATTGCTTTTATGCAAAGAATTTTATTAATATGGTTTGTACAAATGATAAACCCATTATAACTTCTTTAAAAACAGGCATAATATGCCCCTTTTAAGAAAAGGCCATTATTTCAAATGAAACTTTAAAACTTTTACTTTCTTTAAATAGATCAGCTTTTGTTAGATCTGTTTTGTTGTGTCAAGAAAATGTGACTCAAAAAGTGTTATCAAAAGCAACTTCCAAAGACTTGACTATCCATCTGTTTATTGACAGCACTATTGACTACCATGTCCTTAGTTTTCGTGGTATTGATCTTTAGAAATCACACAAGAAAAGGCAGTTTTATTTGTATAGCACACTTTTCAACAACAGGGTAATTCAAGGTGCACAAAGAAACAAATTCAACCAATAAAGGACCCTGATGAAGTTCCTTACCGATAAGATGTGTGGATATGTGGTTTGTTTTACTTTTTTACCATAAAACAGATAAATGTGAACAGAGAAGAAAAGGCAGAGTAAAAGGTCTGATGAACATCAGCTCGCAGCCCTACTGAGGGCAGTGAAGCCTCTCACCAGCATGAATGTATACAGTCAAGGTTGTGTGTGAATATGCACTCCATGAGAAGGTAGATATCTCAAGTGAGAGCACAGAATGCGTGTGTGCGTGCATGTGTGAACTGAGGTGTGGGATTTGTGCCCAGGAAAACACCCACCACACACAGAGCCCACCGAAGTTGATAGCTCACGCTCAGTGGAGGGGTATGGGTTACAAGATTGAGAAATTATTTGATTATAAAATAGCGCTGGCTGTGTACTCTTCAGCGACTCATGCCAGCCCCAGTGCTCTTGTGCCAACAGACTGAGCCCAGTAGTCTGTGAGAGTTTGTTTATGTGGGTTTATGTGGAAACATGAGAATGTGGATTGCAGAGAGGGAAAAAATTGTGAAATCATATATTTACATCATCGTCGTTGCACCCTCGGCTATTTGTGTGACCTAAAATGTGTGAGTGTTGCATGTTAGTGCATTCCCGAGAGGACCCTCAGTGGATGAAAGCTTCTGTGACCCCAGGCGGTGTTTTCGTGAGGGAGTCAGCTGTCAGATCTGGGATCAGAGATCAGCACCCTCTTCTTTGCTCTCTGAGGGGTCTGTCACAGCAAGTTAGCACTTAGCCACTGGCACTGATCAGCAATCAGATTAGGCTCTCCCCAGATTATGGCTGTGACATTTGGCAGCAAGGATGATGATACTCAAAGGAAAGTAGCCAAACAAGAGGTTCCCTTCTTTAACACTAAGAGACAAATCTTCTAAAGCAGTTTTTGTAATCTGATTCAGTAGGAGACCTGAGAGGTCAATGGGTTGCTTTGTGAGTTCAGTCACAAGCAACTCCTGAATTATTAAAACAATAACAGTGATAATTTATTTTACACATCTCGTGAATATATGGATTAATTATTTTTAATGGCATGGACCCTACCTCTTAATTCTTTTTTTGTGGAAGTTTTGGATAGTGACTTTAGATACCAGAATGTATGTTTGTAAAAAATAATAATAATAATACAATAATGCAATAGAAAACATACAAAAAAGTGTTAATTTTTACCTGTTGATGTAGTTTTTGGTGAGAAACTGGAAGAAAGAAAATCTTTAGACAGAATGACAACTGGCACAAAAGTAAATTAGATGATAAATTCCAAAAGTGCCATATAAAACACAGTACACATGGTAAAAATCCCTCAGCCCAGTTGCGCTGACCATTACCTTAGTGTATCTGTAATGGTATTGGGAATATGTGCAGCCTTGACGGTGTGCCAACGCTCCAGTCACCCCACTCATCATAGATGTGTTGCCAGGTTTGGCTTGGCCGGAGATTTGAAACCCTTCTTTTTACCTCTGTAGTGGTCCGCAGCATCAACAGACCACATGTGTGATTCAATGACATTTGACTGTGTGCTAGCCTTTCTAATGCAGTGTGATACAGGTTTGTGTGAGATGTGTGTGCATGTGTACCAGACATTTTCTGATGGTACGCATGTATTTAATCCATTTTTCTCTACCTTTCTAACCGCCATTTTTTTGTCTGCTTGTACTTAATTCAAATAATACATGATGCTTTGCTATCATGTATTGCTCTAACAGACTGAGAAGGTTGTATGTGTTTGTTAAAGGATTTTGGGCAAAACCTCATGCCACTCAAAGCAGGCAGATGGTTTTAGAAAAAATCCCATTTCGCTTTGAGTGCATACAGCACACACTTCTCATAGCCATGTGTCAGTGGTGGCTGGCCAATAGAGGGCGATAGGGCGCCCCCCCCAGTGTTTCCCAAGTGTTTTTTATTTTTTTATTTTTTTATTAACAATGATCACATATTCTAAGTTAATTGTGCGTTTAAATTCGTAACAAAGTATCATATATAAAATTATTTATGATTGACAATTATATATATATATAATCAAGTCTGTGAGCATATAAACAGTAACGAGCTGTTTGAAGAGTTTCAGTCAGGTTTTTGGGCTCATCATAGCACTGAAACAGCACTGGTGAAGGTTACTAATGGTATTAGGTAATAATAGATCTCAGTGCTGCTTTTGACACAGTCGATCATAATATTCTCTTAGAAAGGCTTGAACATGTTGCAGGGATCAAAGGAACAACACTAGGCTGGTTTAAGGCAAGGCAAGGCAAGGCCATTTTATTTGTATAGCACACTTTCAACAGCAGGGTAATTCAAGGTGCTTTACATGATTTGGTGATTTTTAAAAAAACACATAAAAGAAACACACATTACACATGATACACAATAAAGCAAGAGAAAAATAAAAAAAACAAGAGAGCATGAACACATTTCATATATATGACATCAAGCATTTACTCAAAGGCAATTCTAAACAGACGGGTTTTTAGTCTTGATTTAAAGCAGTTCAGAGTTTCAGCAGCTCTACACTCGTCAGGAAGTCTGTTCCAGATAAGGGGAGCATAAAAAGTGAAAGCTGCTTCTCCATGTTTAGTTCTGAGTCTAGGGATGTTTAGTAGGCTAGAGTTGGAGGACCTGAGTGGTCTTGGTGGTTGGTACCATGACAACAGGTCTTCAACATATTTTGGTGCTAAGCCATGTAATGATTTATAAACTAGTAAAAGTATTTTAAAGTCTATTCTCTGAGCTACAGGGAGTCAGTGTAAGGACTTTAGAACTGGGGTGATGTGCTCTACTTTCCTGGTTCTAGTGAGGACGCGAGCGGCAGCGTTCTGGATCAGCTGCAGCTGTCTGATTGACTTTTTAGGCAGACCTGTGAAGATGCTGTTGCAGTAATCAATCCGACTAAAGATAAACGCATGGATGAGTTTTTCTAGGTCGTGTTGCAAAATCTGTCCTTTAATCCTAGAGATGTTCTTCAGGTGATAGAAGGCTGACCTTGTTATTGCCTTTATGTGACCCTGGAGGTTCAGGTCTGAGTCCATTACTACACCTAGGTTTCGAACCTGATCAGTAGTTTCTAGCTGTATTAATTGAAGCTGTGTGCTGACTCTTGATCGTTCCTCCTTGGGTCCAGAAATAATCACTTCTTTCTATTCAGCTGGAGAAAGTTATGGCACATCCATCCATTTATTTGGTCAATGCATTGATTTAGGGTTTGAATGGGTTCAGAGTCACCTGGTGACATTGTAATGTAGAGCTGAGTGTCATCTGCGTAGTTATGGTAGCTAATGTTATTGGTTGCTATAATCTTTAAATCATATTTGTCTGATAGATTCCAGTTTGTTCATCTAAATGATAAAACTTCTCACTCTCAAGGGTTACTTGTGGAGTTCCACAGGGTTTTGTGCTTGAACCAATTCTTTTCACTATATATATATGCTTCCAATTGGTAGAATCATTAGACAGCATGGGATAAATTTCCACAGCTATGCCGATGATACACAACTATATTTATCCATAAATCCTGATGGACCAAGTCAGTTAGGTAGATTACAGGCATGTCTGGAAGACATAAAAACATGGATGAATCTAAACTTTTTGCTTTTAAATTCTGACAAAACAGAAGCTTCTGTCTTTGGACTAGAAGTTCTAAAAATAAACTGATTGGTCGATCACTTTATCTGGATGGCATTAAATTGGCCCCAAGTAATAACATAAAGAACCTCGGCGTTATTTTTGACCAAGACTTGACATTTAAATCCCATATTAAACAGGTTTCTAGGATTTCCTTCTTTCACCTCTGGAATATTGCTCAAATGAGAAACATCCTGTCCAGGAGTGATGCTGAGAAACCAGTCCATGCATTTGTTACCTCAAGGCTGGACTACTGTAATTCTTTACTATCAGGTAGTCCACAAAATGCCATTAAAAGCCTTCAGTTGATCCAAAATGCGGCAACAATAGTTCTGATGAATATTAAAAAGAGAGATCACATTTCTCATGTTTTAGCTTCCCTTCATTGGCTCCCTGTTAAATCCAGAATATAATTTAAGATCCTTCTACTTTCATACAAAACCCTTAATAATCAAGCTCCATCATACATCAGAGATCTAATTGTTCCATATGTTCCATATGGTGACTGCAGGTTTACTTGTAGTCCCTAGGATTTCTAAAAGTAGAATGGGAGGCAGATCTTTTGGTTATCAGGCTCCTCTCCTGTGGAACCAGCTCCCAGCTTTAGTCCTTGAGGCAGACACTCTTACTTTTAAGGCCAGGCTTAAAACTTTCCTTTTTGATAAAGCTTATAGTTAGAGTGGCTAAGGTCATCCTGAGCTAGCTCTGTAGTTATGCTGCTATAGGCTTAGACTGCTGGAGGACAGACTTAGCAATTTTCTTCACTCTTTTACTTCCTTTTCTACTACTACTCTCCAGTTGTATTACAGTACATTCTGTTATTTCGACTGTTAACTTTGTTTTCTCTCAGTGTTTTTCTCTCCAAAGAAGATATACCTGGTCTGGTATCCTGCTTGGCTGCAATGCCCTGTTGGACGGGGGGCATCGACTGGGATGGTGCTCCCAGTGGCTGAACATCCACTGTGTCCTGTTATCAACTTTTTACTTTCTGTAACATAGAAAGTTCTCTTATATCAGATCTTCTGTTCCTTCTGTGTTTCTGCTCTGTCTTCTCAAACCCCCAGACGGTCGTGGCAGATGGCCGCTCCTACTGAGCCTGGTTCTGTTGGAGGTTTCTTCCTGTTAAAGGGGAGTTTTTCCTCTCCACCGTCGCTACATGCTTGCTCAGTATGAGGGATTGCTGAAGGATTGCTGTGGTTGGAAAGTCTGCCCAAACTCATGCCAATGACTGACGCAATCTGCTGGTATTCCTTAAATAGGAAACTTTTTAACTGATTGGATATATGTATAAATGTATGACATCTTGTTAAGTGCCTTGAGATGACATCTGCTGTGAATTGGCGCTATATAAATAAACTGAATTGAATTGAATTGAATATATTATATACAATCGATATATTACGGACAAGAAATTCGCACATAGTACCAGGGATTTTTCCAATCAGCTTCGTTGATTCGGCCGCATGAAGGGCGATAGAGAAATCGCCCCAAGGCTGTTGTGAGGGGGGGCAAGATATCTGGTGGTGACATTGGCAGTGTGATTTCTCTGCCACAAGGGGGCGCTGCATTAAGAGTTAACAGCTTTGTGTGAACATTTTTTGTGTAAACCTAATAAGTTATTGGTTTCCAGTTTGGTTCTAAATTTGTTTGTGCAATATTGTATTTATGTTTAGTATAAGAATGCCTCAAGTTGTTAATATTGCCATTAAAATAATCAGTATTTCACATAGTACTGGTATCCAGCCGTTTATGTTCAATTGTTTTGGGATGATTATTGAAAATGACTTGATAAGCTATATGCACAGCTCCACTACTTCCTGAACTAAGTACATCCCTTTTATTTCCTGTCTGTATTGGACAAACTGATCAATCCAGGTGTGTCTGACCTCAGTAGTCGCAACAACAATGGTCAGACACACCTGGATTAATCCGTTTGTCCAATGATGTAAAACAGGGAAAAAAAGAGCTGTACTTAGGTCAGGAAATAGTGGAGTTGTGCACAAAGCTCAGAAAGCACAAGTTTGATAAAAAAAAAAAAAAAAAAAAAAGCACAGCCCCACCAAGAATATTTTTCACCAGCCGCCACTGCCATATGTTAAAGGTACAGTGTGTACAAAAACGGACTCTTTAGCGCCACACAGTTCTGAGTAGGTATTGTAGCTATGGTAGCCCACACACATCAAAAAGGTAACACGTCATCAACGACTTCCAGCTTTCACTCCTGCGATCAGGTCTGTCCTTTTAATCTGTATTCTTTTAAAAATTTCTCTTTAATATGTGTTGAGTAATAAAAATTGTGTTTTTTTTATGTTCGCTATGTAGATGTTAATTATGTTTGCTGAATTTTATGGCGGACAGCAACTAGCAAATTGTTGCTGTTTTCCACCTAAATATAATAAAGTAATTATCTTGTAAAGTAACACAGGGGTGTGTAACTTCGGACCTGGTGCCAGAGGAACGGGGGGTGGATAATGGGGGGGGGGGGACCTTTTCTTTTGCAACACCCTTTTTATCTACGTATACATATTAGACATCATTGGAGAGCTAAGATTCTTGAGATTCCAATGACGTATGCCAATCCAGGATACAATCATAATTGTGAACTCAGTAAATGCTTTTCGCAATCTGCTAAGAAAACAAATAATGGGCAATGCACGGTTCGAGCATTAGTATTATTGACAGAACAGAGCCATCTTGAGCAAAAGTTTTTTTTTTCACATCCACAACTGTCCAATGAATGTACTTCAATAAAATAGCAAGTCCACAACCAGTCTAATGTCTACAATCCAACATAATTATCCATTCAAACCTTGGTAAATTCCTTCCTTGTGTGTATTTCTCAGAAAGTTTTCATCATTACAATGCTCATATTAGCCTAAGAATTACCCAGCGCCTTTCTTCTTCTTCCTCCTGGTGATGTTTATTGACGGTTGGCAAACAACAAATTGGTGAGTGTGAACCAGATTGTCACTCAACTTTGTACTTGCCTCTCTAAGACTGGTGATGTATTAGCATCGTCTTTGCTTGTGCCAGCTTTTCTGTTTTTTTGTAAAATCAAGAGCAAATCTCTAATATTCCAATATGGTATACAACCATATCAAAGTATCTTCTTTACTGCATGTAAAAGTCCCAATCCGTAGCCTGCAGCACTCCCTGTTGGTTGTCTTGGGCCAATACATTGAATGGTTACAACTTCATTTACACAGGTAATCTGTCTTGGGTGGACCCGATACCTGAATGGGCGGGCCCGGCCACCCAGGTCCGCCCATTGGCGTCGGACCTGGGTAAATTATCTAAAAAATAAAAAGGTTATATCATCTTTATTTCTCAGAAGCATAAAGTACACATTCCCACTAAAAATACCCACTAAATGCTGTCATACCAACACTAAAAGTTTATTCTTGTGCATCCAGCTAGCTTTTTTTGGATAGACGTATGGTCCTGTCCACTGAATATCATTGATTTGATTTGTAGCTGTTCCATTCACAAGTGAGTGAATAAAATAAAATTAAAAGTCACATCATGATTAGGTACACCAAATCTGTCAAAATGGTGAGTAAGAAAGTACCACTGCCCTTTTGCACCTTCCTCTAAAAGCTCCTCAGACCTGTCACTTTGCTCTGAAGCAGAGTCCCCACTGCTCCCCCTCCTCCTCCAAACACACTACAACTTTCTCTGTCTCTGCCCTCCCTTTCTGTCTCCCCCCCCCTCTCAGCTCAAAACTATAAGAGCGAGACACGAGCGCACAAACACAGAAAGTCCACTGCTCACGTGCACAGACACACTCGCTGTACATACATCGAGTGGAGCAGATCAGAAATCTTTCCTCCTCTTGTCAGCTAAAGGGAAGCACCTGCATGGAGTAGAAAAAGTGATCTTTTTTTTTTTTGGCAAATCAAAGTATGGAACCCAAGAAGAGGAGGTAGAAGAGAAGTTTCTTCTGACGGAATACTGGACTCTGCATGTTTGAGCTTTTTTGCCTTGTTCTTTTTTCTGCACTCTCATCTCTTGGTGACAGGAACATCTCTGTGATTTGGATTTCCAGCAGGTCAAAGTTAGCATTTTTTAGCAGTTTGTGTGATTGAAGGGCAACAAAGCAGAAAATATGTCAAGCGGGTGGTTCAGTCACCTGCTGAGGGGAGTCCTGCTGCTCCTGTCAGGTGAGTCCAGACTTCTGTTCTGTAAAATAATAGACAATTACCTACAAGATTAAAGCATACATTTCAAGCCTCAAATCTTTCAGTTTAAATATAGATGTTACGTGTATTAGCTGCACTTCTTGTTTTCCTGTTCCAACAGGAGCACCTCTACAAACCAAAGAAATAACAATAATAATTCTGGTGTGAAAACAAAGACTGTCTCATGTGAGCAATCAGCTAAAATCTGTGGGATTATTGCAGCTCAGAAAACAGATGGCAGAACAGTGTGACAGTGCAGATGAGTTCATAATTGCAAGGAAGTCATTATGTAATTCACAAATGTGGATCACCGTGTTTAAAGCTAAAAACCACAACTGATGCTGACATTAGTCTCATGAATAGCCAGCCTGTGTTTCCATCTCTGTCGCCGTGTGTGTCTTCAAAGCTCAGTGAGATCCGAGGCCACAGGAGGAGTCTTCTTGGCTGTGCCTTTCGGTGCGTTCAAACAATAGTTCCCTGGGAGCAGGGGAAGCGTGGCCATGGAACTAATGTTGCCATTATGTTAATGGTTAGAAAAACAAGAGACTGACATTTCTAACACCGCCGTAGGCTGCGGCCGATCATCCAGCAACGCAACGTTCCCTTTAATGTCAGGGAAGGTTAGTGTTACAGACGGCTGGATGCAGACAGGAGGAAGCATCTGTCTGCTTCTAATCATCATTTAACAGCTCAGTGCCCCTCTGCTCCGCCATCTTTCACTGCTTCAGTGGCAGACTGGTATCTGTGAACTGTTTTCTTTGTCACAACTCAAGTTTAGCCGAGGAGACAGGCGAGGTTAGGTTGCTCGCTCTGACCAGATGATTCTAACCGACCCGGATTGAAATTAATTTAATGGGTCACAGATGTCAGAGTGTTGCACCAACCAATTTTAAACAGATGTAATAGTAATTCTGAGTAAAAAAAATTTTTTTGATATGCTGAAAAGTAACCAACCCCAAAAAGGTATTTTGTTTGGTTGTGCTTGTTAGGAACTTTAGGGATAGTTTGATTTCTTCTTCTTTTAGTGAAATCAAATATTTGGTTCTTGGGTTATTGTTGCACATCTAAACTTAAATATTGCTCCTGCAATTTTGTATAATTTTTTATTGAAAAGAACATTTTAATTAAGTCTTCTTCTCCTTCTAACTTGAACATTTTGATAGAACTGGACCCCCTGAACTGCCTCCAAACTTCTACGTTTGTCTGATCCTGTCTGTGCTCCAGGATATCATTGAACCATCAACTAATCTACAATCTATATCTTTCTAGCAGGTGCTGTTTGAATTTAAGAACTACTCCGTTTGATTACTCAGAATTTCAATGTCTATTTCAGTGAATATTCTTGGAAAAAACTCTGAAGTGAGCAGATGTGTTGACTTGAGGTGACACATATTTCCTACACCAAGGTTTTGTGCGCTGCTTAATATTGAACAGGAGCCCAGAGTTCACTGACTACAGAGGAACTGACTGCGGCATCAACATGTCAAACTCGCGTAGATCTCTTATCTACGATCTAAATAAACAAGGCTGTTGGATTAAGGAGCTTACGCAGTGATGAAAAGACAACAGTAGTTGTCCTTGCGCTGCCCTGAGGACAGAGGGATGCTGCAGGGCCGTGATAGTTTGTGGGGGTAAAAGCATAAATAAGGAAGGGGGATTGCAAACGGGAGGAGGGGGTGTGGGGGTTCAAGGTTAGAATAACATAACGGACCCTGTGTTCTCTAAATCAACCTGACCTTCGCTTGACTGTGGTGCTGCAAGACGTTCGCGAGGTAAATTTACTTCTTATCTCTGTATCTGATAGTGTAAATGGGTGACTCATATATACGCAGCGATTACAGTTTTCTTGTCTTCATATCAACAATTTTGTTTAGCCCACATATGATAGACTGATATCAATAATAAAGTGTTCATTTAAAAAGTGCTGATCTAAAATCCCCCCCCTGTGAGATTAAAATTTGAGGATGGAGTTTGCAACCGTTCATCTCATACAGCTTTGTTCAAGTTTAGTACCAAAGAGCAACGTGACAGAATCCTTTTTTGTATTTATCTTGGTTAAATTGAACTTATAGAGCTATATAAGCACTACCTCTCACAGAATGCTCCATTATGGACACACACATAGGCATGACATTTGTAAAGTTACACAGTCAAAAGTTAACAATATGCTTATTTACGCTGTCATAAGGTAAATGCAGGTTCATTTTTCAAAGTTACACTGAAAAAAGAGAATGAAGCTTCCACTTAAATATATTGCGTCAGTTGGTCACATTTAATTGAATTAAGTTCAGTCAACTTAATTTATTGAAATTTTTTTAACTTGACAACTTAATAAACTTAATGTGACAGTGTTTGTAAATTTATTTAAACTTAATATAAACTTAATTCAATTAAATGTGACCAATTAACTCAATTTATTTAAGTTGGATCACAGATTCTCTTTTTTCAGTGTATATTTGCGTCTACGATATTTATTCATTCATACATGTCACAGTTTCAAACTAAATATTTAATTAGCAAGCTATTCAGTTTATATATCAAATTCTTAGCTCCAAACGAAATAGTAAGGTAACCTGCTAAATATTTAGTTTCCAAATGAATATTTAGCTTAAGATTTAGCTTGCAAACTAAATATTTAGCCTGGAGCTCAATATTTAATTAGTGAACAAAATATTGATCTTGTTACCAAAATATTTAGTTTGTTAGCTAAATGTTAGCTGTTAGCTAAATTGTTAACTGTTTAGTTTCAAACTAAATGTTTAGTTTGGAGCTCAATATTTAATCTGTTTACTAAATATTTAGCTTTAGCTTGTTAGCTAAATATGCAATTTCTAAACACAATATTTAGTTTCAAACTAAACATTTAGCTTGGAAACCAATATTTAGTTTGGAGTTAAATATTTAATTTGTAAACTAAATATTTAGATTCAAACTAAATATTTAGCTTGTTATCTAAATATTTAGTTTGGAGCTAAACATCTAATTTGTAAACTAAATATTCAGCTTGCTAACTAAATATTTAGTTTGAAACTGTGACATTAAAAAATTAATAAATAACATGGATGCAAATATGATTGAAAAATGAACCCCCATTTTTTTTCTCTTATGACAATAAATAACCCAAATAATTACTATTAATTGCTGTGTAACTTTACAAACGGCCCCCCATTCACCCCTGATCTGACCTTTTTCCATATCTATTGCTGTGTTCAAAGCATGCCATTTCTGAAATGCTTGGTTGTCTGGGTAAAATCTTTAGATTTTTATGCAAATACAAACATTAACATTAACATTTTTATTTACAATTTTATTACATTTCTATTTTTAATTGGAACATGTTTTTAGTGAGGTTATAGTACAAAATACACCCGGAACAACACTCGGAGCAATTCCTGCAAAAATAAATTAAACTAGAGTTTTGTTAACCTTTTGAAGTTAATCAAAGCATCTAAAAAGTTTTGAGCAGTAATTTATGACTCCTTTTTTCCCCCTGAGTATAAATGTATAAAACCCTTTACTCTACAAAATGAGAAAGACAAGAAAACATGCCATTCAAATAGGGCATATGAACTGGATACAAAAAAATTGCTGCTCGTCCAAATTTGAGCATATCTACAGTCATTAAAAGTTTATAAACAGCTGCAACTGTGAAAAACTAGACTTACTGTGATAAGATTTTATTTCAAGTTTTTTTTTATTTACTTTTGCTCATCTTAATCAATGGTGTTAATAAAAGTGCAGGGGGCTGACTGTAGATGCAACAAATTTCAGCATTTCTGGACTCAAACAGTCTGGTGACACTGCTCGTATGCTTACACTCTGTCTGGTGAAAAATATATATTTTAGACCAAACTATGACGTCTTCTCAGCCCTAGGCGAATTGTTTTTGCCGTCTAAACAAAATTTAACTGTGAGCAAGAGCAAACCAAACAAAATAATCATCGGATTTGGGTCACAAATATATGTTTCTAAGACAAACATTCCACAATTGGTTCTCTGGCGACTGTCTGAAACCACCACACAATTTTTTTACAAAAGACGTTTATTTATCTATTCTGGGGCTCGACTTTTGATTTAATTTGTTTTTATGCACAAGAAATAGCTAAATAATTATCAATACTGGTGCAGTCTCACTGCAATTTGAGGAATTTGACCAGAGTGAAAATATTTTGTCTCTAATTTTGAGGATCCTAAATGCATGTATAGCATTTTACTTTTCATCGATTCCCATAAAAGCCAAGCCGGACCTTTGGAGTGAGAAGCCAAAAACTTTACATTATGTTAGCTCAAGTAGCATCGTCCACATTCACCAATGAAACAAAGAATACAGCTAAAATAATTGCACATGCATTAACAAGATTGTTAATTGTTCAGAATAATTTTGCATTGTTTCTT
This sequence comes from Valencia hispanica, assembly GCA_963556495.2. Classification (NCBI taxonomy): domain Eukaryota; kingdom Metazoa; phylum Chordata; class Actinopteri; order Cyprinodontiformes; family Valenciidae; genus Valencia; species Valencia hispanica. The sequence goes on along the minus strand of OY747708.1, from coordinate 8,682,615 downwards.
AGTATAAGCACTAGTCTGGCTCACAATAGTCTGATATTAGATAGTATATAGACATTGTATTATCTGTGTAAATTTGCTCTGACTGCAAATTTCTAAAGATTAGCTTGTGACGATGGATGGTTTTATTCTAAGGTGAAACAAGCCCAAAGCTTCGGCAATTATAGACTCAGCAACACTCATCCAAGGTCTGCACGACAGCTCAGGGGGTTCAACAGCATAAAAGAGCAGCTGCAAGCTGTGAATAATGGGCAGCACTCAACAGAAATATGTGCAATGATCTCTGGGCTACTGTAGCATTTAATTCTTCTGCTGAGGAAAAACGCACACATGCACCTCACTAATCTTGTCAATCCAGCAGCACCGAGACGTCTCACTCCTCCCACATCCAGCCATTATCCTTCTAACTAGCTTCATCCACCTCATCAACCACAGACAGACACCGAGAGACAGAAAGAAAAGAAACAAAGATGAGGGGAGAAACAGGGGAGGAATCTGACATTCATCCAGGAGAAATGAGGCGTAAAGAATCGTGGCTTTTTCATCAGAGAGGAGGAGGAGGAGGAGGAGAAAGAGAAGGGCCAGCAGGGTGAAGTCGTTTCATGGACAGTTTGGAGGGTTCAGGATTGCAGCTTGGATGAGAGTGATGTTAAAATGCTGAAAAACAGGGGAATGGTTATGTATGCATCTCGTGGTATCAAATTCTTGGAAGGAAAACAATTACTGTGAAGTGAAAAATTAAGAGGAACTGTGACAGCCTGAGAGTTTTCCCAATTTATTTGGATATTTTGATCTTTAGCAAAACTAAGAAAGTAAGGCAAGGCAAGGCAAGGCAAGGCAATTTTATTTGTATAGCACACTTTCAACAGCAGGGTAATTCAAGGTGCTTTACATGATTTGGTGATTTAAAAGAAACACATAAAAGAAACTCATTGCACATGATACACAATAAAGCAAGAGAAAAAAATAAAAAATAAAAAATAAAAAAAGCAAGAGAGCATGAACACATTTCATACATATGACATCAAGCATTTACTCAAAGGCAATTCTAAACAGATGGGTTTTTAGTCTCGATTTAAAGCAGTTCAGAGTTTCAGCAGCTCTACACTCGTCAGGAAGTCTGTTCCAGATAAGGGGAGCATAGAAACTGAAAGCTGCTTCTCTATGTTTAGTTCTGAGTCTAGGGATGTTTAGTAGGCTAGAGTTGGAGGACCTGAGTGGTCTTGGTGGTTGGTACCATGACAAGTAAAGAAACACAAACAAACAATAAAAGTATAGGGTTCTGGTTCTGGTTCTGTTTCTGTGGTGGCACCACATAGCTAGAAGTGTCAGGGTAACACTAGCCATAACCTTTCCTTAAGTTAGAAGACACATTTTTGTGCCTTTAAACCCTTTTGTTTAATGAGTAAAACAAGGGTCATTTTTTGCTTCCCATTTCAGAGATAGGCTATATGTAAAAAAAAAAAAAAAAGCAGTTTGCACAGCGATTTGTGAACATTTATTTTGAAAGAACTGAATATATGATGGGAGGTCCAAATTTGTCTTTACATGACAGAGGACTTCATAATGGGGCAAATAAAAGTTTTTCACTCTCCAAACGAAGCATGAAATGGACTCTGATGTCAAGCACTTGATTCCATGTAGGCCTTAATCCCAAAAAATCCCTGGCTCTGGTTCTTGTTTTTGGAGGATTCGCGCATAAAGCTGCGTGTTTGACCAGTATTGAGAGAGAGGGAGAGAGAGAGGAGGGCCGAGGCTGCCAAACCGTAATCACAAATACAAACAAACAGAGGGCAGCCCGGGGCCTTTTTATAAATGCTATCCTTTTACAGAGTACAGTAAATCAGTGTGTGCAGTGTGCTATAGGCAAACAGAGTGTGCACGCATGTGTGTGTGTCTGTTTGTTTGTGCATTTATAGACCCTGAATGAATACAGGAACTCAAAGACAGGTAGATTACTTTGGCCGGCCATCAATCAGATGAGATGAAGGCCGGAGGCAGCAGCAGTGTTTTGCGTTGACAGACTGAACCGTCCAGACCACACACAGCTGCAGGTTGCAGCACTGACCCCTGCTGGGAGGCCTGAAATATTACAGGAAGACAGCTCAGATCTGATTATTGTTTATTGGCAGACGTTCAGGATCAGGAGTGTGTTGTCCAGCTGTTGTTCACACTGAACTGATGTAAAGGAGGAACTTGTATTGGGCTGGTGTACCCTCCCACTGATCTCACTGTCACAAATAACTCTGGCTTTCATTTGCAAAACCAGCTAACAGCTTTGGTCATAATTAAAGTTGATTGATCTGTCTCAGGTTTACCTGATCCACATGTTATATAGTCAACGCAGATGGATTTATAGCTGTTTGAGCGTGTTTATAGTATGGCTCTAATCAATGTATAACACAAGAAAACCAGGTGCTGTATGATTGTCTTAAAAAGGGGAGGATTGTGGTTTTTACCACAAAGCTCTTGGAAAGCAGAACAGCACCACATAAATCAATTTAAATGGATATGAAAACAATACAGATTCCAAGGTAGTTAAACGGGATATATTTTATTTTGAAATGCAAAAATAAATCCTGGTACTGTGGAAAAAACTGGAAAATTCTCCTAATTCAGAATGTGTTCCGATTAAATATGTTGCTTGGTATGAGTTAAATAAAAAATAAATAAAAAATCAACACTACAGTGGAGATAAAATGGAAAAAAACGGAAATCATTGTATGATAATTCTATTGTGACTAATGAAATAATAAAAACTAATCAGAACATGCATATTCTCACCAGAATTTAAACAAAGCTAATAAATAACAACTCAGTACTGCAAAACTCAAAGAAATAATTTAACAAATAAATAAGGAAATTTGCAACCAAGATCTAAGCTGAAAATATCATCAATTAAAATTTGATTATTGAAAAAGTTAGGGAGAACAGAAAGTTCATTGGTTATATTGTAATATAAAAGTGCACATAAGCAGTTTTTACATGCTCCATTCAAGTACAGCTTGAAAACAACTCCAAAGTGATTTAAGCATGTTTTATTCTCAAATGTGGGCAAAGTCTTATTTAAACATCTTTAAACATTACGGGTTACTGTTTTCAAGTGGTTATATTGTTTTCTACTCTGGCTATGTCTGCTTGAACTATTTTTTTATTTTTTTTAAATCCAATAAAATCTATTTCTGGTGCAGAAAATAAGTATTTTGCGCCTTCAACCAAGCAAGAATTCTGGCCCTCACAGACCTGTTACTTCTCATTAAGAAGCTCTTCTATCCTCCACCTGTTTGGACTTATCTGTATAAAAGACACCTGTCCACACCTTCAAACAGTCAGACTCCAACCTCCACCATGGCCAAGACCAGAGAGCTGTCCAAGGACACCAGGGACAAGATTGTACACCTGCACAAGACTGGCATGAGCCAATCTACAACAGGCAAGCAGCTTGATGAGAAGAGATCAACTGTTGGCCCAATTATTAGAAAACGGAATAAATACAAGATCACTGACAATCTCCCTCAACCTGGGGCTCCATGCAAGAACTCACCTCAGTCAGAGTAGAGTGGAGTAAACATGATCTTGAGAACATTGAGGAAACAGCCCAGAACTACAGAGGGAACTGATCAATAACCTGAAGATAGCTGGGACCACATAACAAAGATTGCTATTAGTAACAAACTACTTCGTCATGAATTAAAACTCTGCAGGTCCCCCTAACCTAAGTCATCATATGTCCAGGCCCGTCTAAAGTTTGCCAGAGACCATCAGGATGATCCAGAGGAGGATTGGGAGAATGACATATGGTCAGATGAGACCAAAATAGACCTCTTGGGTCACACCACTCACGTTTTTGGAGGGTGGAAGAATGCTGAGTTGCATCCCAAGAACCCCATACCCACTGTGAAGCATGCGAGTGGAAACATCATGCTTTGGGGGTGCTTTTCTGCAAAGCGGGACAGGACTACTGATCTATATTAAGGAAAGGATGAATGGAGCTATGCATCGTGAGATTTTGGGAAAAAACATCCTTCCATCAGCGAGAGCACTGAAGATGAAACGTGGCTGGATCTTCCAGCATGACAATGATTTCAAACTCATCGCCATCAGCAACGAAGGAGTGGCTACGTCAAAAGCATTTCAAGGTTCTGGAGTGGCCTAGCCAATCACCAGACTACAATCAAACAGATAATCTGTGGAGGGAGTTGAAAGTCTGTGTTGCCCAGCAACAGCCCCAAAACATCACAGCTCTAGAGAAGATCTGCATGGAGGAATGGGCCAAAATAGCAGCTACAGTGTGTGCAAACCGGGTGAAGACCTACAGGAAACGTTTGATCTCTATCATTGCCAACCAAGGTTACATTACAAAGAATGGAAGTGAACTTTTGTTATTGGCCAAATATGTATTTTCTACATTATTATACAGATAAATTATTTAAAAATCACACAGTGTGATTTCCTGGAATACGTTTTACATTCTGTCTCACAGTTGAAGTGTACCTATGATGAAAATTACAGATATCTCTCATCTTTTTAAGTGGGACAATTTGCCAAAATCTCTGGCTGCCAAATAATTTTTTTGCCCCACTGTACATTATACTTCATATTTTACAAAAGTGTACATAACCAAAAAAGGTTAGTCAGCAGTTTTCACTTCCTATGTGTTGCATACACACTTACTGCTCTGGCTAAACTAATTTAATTAGCTAATTTTATTAGCTAATTGCTGCACCTCCTCTATTAGTAAATCCTACTTGGATACCTCTCAAAACCAACATTTTCTCATTTGTCTTCTTTAGTAAAAATCCCAAATCCACCAATTTGATTTCACTTTTTACATCCAATTTTAGAGCAAAAATAGAATAATTCTGTTTTCAGAAAATTGATAACTGCTTGAGTGGGACGTTTTAGAGCCCATGGTGGAAAAAATGACTCAGCGGACCGAATCGAAGGGTAAATCTAATGATATCCAACTGCATGTGTAGGAAGCAAATCAAATCAAATGGTCACCCTGGTGCCTGAAGGGGTTGGATATTATCATACTGGATGAATTAAACCATCACCTAACTTGTGGTTAGAATGGATTCTCCAAAACCTCACAATAAGCAATTGAGTAAGATCTGCTTTTATGAGCACTTTATGAGTAAATGCAACCATATGGCAGGAAAAGATCGGAGGAAGGGGAAGGAGCTGAATGACAAGTGACCTCAAAAAGCAATTTAACATTTTTTTCTGAATGTGTGTGTGTTGGAGACTAACTGGGCAGCATGCTGAGTGCAGCCACCACACAAAACAGACTGAATAGAGGAGTTGCGTGAAGCATTACATAATGATTGAAGGTGAACGGAGTTCTGGGTTTAACTGACTAGCTACCTTCATTAGCTATGACCACAAGCAGCATAAGCAAACACATTGCCTCATGAAGGAAATTACAAACCCCATTCCAAAACCATGGATGCCATAGGTCATCATTTTAACAGTAAATGGACAGACTGCTGCATGGAGGTCACATGGGCTTTCAGGTTAAAACCTGACTCTGTGGTCTGTCACAGTTAAAGCTTGAACAACTCAATAGGTGTGTGTGTGTGTGTGTGTGTGTGTGTGTGGGTGTGTGTGTGTGTGTGTGTGTGTGTGTGTGTGTGTGTGTGTGTGTGTGTGTGTGTGTGTGTGTGTACATGTATAGCTATACTTGTGAGGACCAACCTTTGACAGCCCACCACCCTTGTGTGGACATTTGTAGTTGTGAGGACATTTTGCCTGGTCCCCACAATGTTTAACTAGCTATTAAACTCTACTAGTTAGGTTTAGAGGTATGGTGTGAATTAGGTTTAGGTTAAGGTTAGGGTTAGGCATGTGCGTGTGTGTGTGTGTGTTCAGATCAGGTGGGCAGAGACTGGGGGAACAACTGAGCTGCACACATGTCTGCGGTTGTGGTCAGCATGTGGGAAGCGGCATTCCAAGAGTGAAAGGAACAAAAAATATCCTCCATTTGACATTTAACAAGGTTAATAAATGCCCATCGGTCAGCCTCCATCTTGGGGTCTTAAAGAAAATTCAAGTGAGCATACTTTCCACTCAAAAAACCCTGTTTGATTTAAGGTTTCTGTGCTTGACCAAAGAGGAGCAAATTGATCTCTGGGAAGTTGTGGCATCTTAATGTGCAAACTGGAGTAAAATAAAATAAAAAAGACATTAAAAAAAAATCAAGAAACGGACAAAAAACAAAACAATCTTAAATTGAGGTAAATTGTCATCTTTTTATGGGAAAACTTGTCTAAAGTAAACAGAGCAAGCTTAAATAATGGCATCTTAGCAGAAAACAAGACAGCAAATACCAAAGTGAAAGATAATATGAGAGATACCAGTACACTTCAGAAATTCTTTGCGTTCCTGTATTTTCTCTTGATATGAAAATAGAGCTGTACTTCCCAGATGATAGAGCTCCGGCTAGCTGTGCAACATCACACAGGTTTTTATTCAAAAAACACTTCCATTGACAGACAGGCTGCAGATGTATGAGCTCAATAACTGCTAGAGTGAAAAAAAGGCTTTTAGCTGAATCCACTGTCAGCTTTTAGGAAAGAAACATTCATCATCATATACATTCTTTTGTTACTTCAAATCATATTATCCACAGATGTGTTTGGCTCAGCTGGCCTGCTGTTTGTCTATTAAAATAGAAAGAAAAAAAACACAAACAGAAAGCACGCACTTCACACAGATTTCCTACCACAGAACAACTCCAGATACAAGGAATGTGTCTTGCAGCTGTGGAAAAGAAACGTGCACTGAGGCCAACATCCTGGTTTACATTTATAAATGGGTTCTATAGTACCAACTTGGCTCTCTTTGTATGAATAATGTATCTAAATTACCAGTCCGGTAACAGCTTGCACTCAGACAGTCTTGTGTTTAGGTGTAATTGGGAGAAAATGTAAATAGTTTAGCTTCATTTTCAAATGATGGAGGTGGATGATCATCGGCCCATACCCCATATCTACCATAATCGAGCCTCTGTGTTTATTAGACAACTGTTGTTATTCGCACATTTTTAACAACCATCCGCTTCTTCTTCTTCTACAGCAGCAGCTGTAATCGTAGCTGGAACAAGGAGTAAACTTTGGGAGGTGCCAATTGGTCACTTCACATCCTCTTCCAATCAAACTGAGAGCCTGCAATGGGAGCATTGCCAGTACCGCCACCCACAGGATGGAGTAAGAATCACAGCAGATACACCCCCAAAACTGGACGGGACATGGGTGTCAACTAGGTATATACACTTCATACACTTTTTGCAGCACCAAACATCTGCTAATGTTTACATCTCTACTGTAATTTGCACTGTTTTTCTCACTTCAACTGCTGTTTGCACATCTCTGCTTCCACATTTTATATTTCTCAATTCTTGTAAATAATATGTTGTTTTTTACTGCACAAATACACATGCACATTCTGTAAATATCTTTGAAATTATTCTGCTCAGTTGCTCACATTCAAATCTGAGTATGCCATTTTAGTTTTTTACAGTCCTTTAGTACTGTAATTTTGTTCTCACTGTACATACAATATATTTAGTTCTGTTTTTTATATTTTCTTGTGTGAATCTAAATGCTTCAATTACCTGTCACTTTGCTGCTGTTACAGCTGAATTTCCCATCCGTGGGACAATAAACGATATTTCTAGAATGTCAGTCTCTTTAAAGAAAAACTGTATAAACTTGTTGGATACCCAAGTCACACACTTTTTCTTTTCTTTTCTTTTCAATCTAACCACTTTTGCCACTCGTAGAATACTGTGGTCTTTTGTTTAACTGGAAAACATAAAAAATGACTAAAAACAAATAAAAACACATTAAAACGGAGATGAAAATGAGTAGAAAGAGATGGAAAATGAGTGCCTTAATGCTTAAGATGTTAGAGCATGTTAAATGGGCCCAACTTATATAGTCCTTTTTTAGTCAAACTGACCACTCAAAGTGTTTTACACTGAAACCACATTCACCCATTTTCACTCACAAACGTGCACTGCACACATTCATACACCAATACAAAGCTCATAGGCAACTTGGAGTTAAGTGCCTTGTCCAGGAGCACATTGACATGTGACAGGAAGAAGCCGATTTCAAGACAACTACTCTATCTACGGAGCCACAGTTGCCCTTGTTGTCTATGACACTTGTGCAGAACACTTTTTAGCATTTAAAACAATGCAACAGATGACATCTAACAGACAAACAATGGCTAGAATTTGTTGGAGAAACTGAAAAGTGACCCCATTGAGATACAAAACATCAAAATACAGCCACACAGTAAAGACTCATTTGATTTATCTCCCTTTGTGTTCAGATGTGAAGTTCGGCCCGGTCCAGAGTTCCTCACCCGATCCTACACCTTTCACCCCAGCCGTCACTTCCAGGCGCTACAGCACTATTACACTGAGAGCAGCTGTGAAGACCCAGCCTACTCTATTTTGATCAGGGGCAAGATTCGCCTGCTCCAGTCCTCCTGGATCACCCGTGGGGCCACCGAGGCAGAACACCACCTCAGCAGAGTGGGGATTGTTGTTCACAGCGTGGCGGCCAAGCAGAGGCTGGCCTCCAGGCTGCCTCCAGTCTGTGTGAGCCTCAGCCTCAATGAAGCGGTGCCCGGAAAGCTGTACAACTTGTACAACACCCGTGCAGGGAGAGCATGTCTGGCAGCCATGGGTTTCTCCGTGACAGAGATGGATCTGGTACGAGTCGAGACGCAACACCACAGCCATGGAGGAAAGGTTCAGGAGCTGTTTTTGGGGGATATTCACACAGACTGGGCCCAGAGAACTCAGCACAGACCCACAGGGTACCAGCAACCACTGCAGAATGCCATGGTGAGATTAATAAGAATTATTGGTGATTGCAATAATTTCCAATTACCAAATTAGAGGAAGTTTTACAATGGACCACTGAAAATAGATCACAGAATTAATGACTTGTGAAGGGTGAAGTTGATAATTGATGCTGATCTTCACTGGAATGTTACATTGCCTATCTCATATATTTGTACCCCTGGAAATTTTTTTTTGAAAAAGCCTTAAAGAAATTTTTTGTAATATTTGTGAAGATTTTTGAAAAATCCTATATTTATAACAAGTCCCACATTCAGGAATAACAGTTTTTCACAAAACCACTGTGGGACAATTATTTGTAAACCCGTTAAAATAAATTTAACTGAAGTATTTAAAAAATGTGCATCATATTTGAAACATTTTATCAAGAAATTTCTAATTAGTAACTCATTACTTCATGTTTTCCTGACATGATACAGAGGCCCATTTATTTAGTGGGAAAAAGGGTTTCTTGTCCTGGTATTACAAACATAAAGAAATGAAAATTGTGAGACAAATAATTATCTTTTCCACAACAAACACTTCAGGTAGTTTTGATATGAGACAGAAGATAAATATGTAGAAAAGTTTGATATAGTAGCCTCTCCTTCTCCAATGCCTGTTGGAAACCTGAGAAATTTTATAGCATAATTGGCTATTTCCAGAAAAAATTCCCAGAAGATTCTAAATAAAAAAGTGGCAGAACATACCAGAAAATTAAAGATTGTTCGTTAGTGGGTCTTTTACCAGAATGATGAACCACAACACATAGCCAAATCGACACAGAAATGGTTCACAAGACATATAATCAACCCAGATTAGATCTCGCAATTCTCTAACACCCAGAGGGGGTTAAACCTATGGTTGCCCCAAGAGATTACAAATTCCAAAACACATGCAAATCCCAGTACACATATAAATCCCAAAACACATATAAATCCCAAAACACATGCATATCCCAAAACATGCAAATTCCACAATACATGCAAATCCCCTATCACATACAAATTCCAACACACATGTGAATCCTAAAACACATTCAAATTCCAAAACACGTGTGAATCCTAAAACATGCAATATCCAAAACACATGTGAATCCTAAAACATGCAATATCCAAAACACATACAAATCCCAAAACACATACAAATTCCAAAACACAGGCAAAATCCAAAACACATATAAATCCCAAAACACATATGAATCTCAAGACACATGTAAATCCTAAAACAATTGCAAAATCCAAAACATATACAAATTCCAAAACACATATGAATCTCAAAACACATGCAAATTCCAAAACACATATAAATCCCAAATCACATGCAAATCCCAAAGCACATATGAATCTCAAAACACATGCAAATCCCAAAACACATATCAATCCTAAAACACATGCAAACCTCACAACGGAAGTCCACCAGGACACTAGGGGCAGTCATGAGCATCTGATACCTAGGGGCTGTTTACACGACAACGTTTTTTGCAAAATTGAGGTTTTTCTCTTCGATTCGGCCCCTCGGTTACACGACAACGGGAAAACGGGGGGGGGGGGAACACAGCTTTTTGAAAACGGCTTCCAGAGTGGAGAATTCTGTAAAACGTTGGGTGATTCGTTGTCATGTAAATGCAAGCTGGAGATTTTGAAAACGATGACATCACAGCCAGCCGCCTACGGACATGTTGGACTTGCGCACTCCGCCTTTCTACAGAAAAACAACAATGGCGGATCCAGGTATGCTGTTACTGCTGATGCAGCTTCTGAAGTTATTTGGTCTCTGTAAGCAAAACTTAGAGATCATCAGGCTTCTATGCGATCGCCAATGGAAACGCATACAGTAGGTGCGTCAAATAATCAATACGCCTTTATTTAAGCGGAGAACTACAAGAAGACCGCCATTGTTAGTTATCATGAAATATTTCTTTTCCGGGTTGTGAGGGGGAAACCTTGGAACACTGCATACACGGGGAACACTGCCATCTAAAGGCCGGGTATATGTACTACATCGTTTTCCATCACGTGCCCTGTCGTGTAAACGCAGTGCGTTTTCACCCGCGTATTCAAACAAAAACGGCAACGTTGTCGTGTAAACAGCCCCCTAGTGTCTAAACGAACTAGGAAGTAGATCCACATTCCAAACGGGAAGCAGGATAGGCCATAAGGTGAACCCGGTTTTCTTTTCATCTCGAGTTTTTTTATGATCAGTGTTTTAATTTGGGAAGCACTAAAATGTTTTTAGTTTCCCCCCAGCAATGTTTTGAACTCTGTTGGAAGCCATGCGTCGCCATTCGGTGACATTACTTCAGACTCACAATGCCAGGCTAATCAGTGGCTATCACTATGTAGGTAGGAGTGAGAGCGACATCACTTTACCGGACCAATCAGTCCATAAGTGGGCGTGTTGGGTCACCTTGGTCCGCTTCAGGCTGAGCCAGAGGTAGTCTGAAAAAAGGCGTTGGCTCGGCACAGACAAAGTCAGTGGAAATGCGTTAAAAACGGGCTGACCCGACCTGGTCGAGCAGACACTAGTGGAATAGGGGCATTAGAAGACTTGAGTGCTCTTGAAGGTTGATACAACAAAAGCATGTCTTTAATGTATTTTGTTTCGAAGCTATTCAGTGATTTATAAACTGATAAAATTATTTTTAAAGTCTATTCTACACTACTGGGAGCCAGTGTGGTGACATTAGAACATTAGTTAAGCAAGACAACTGCTATTCCCTAAGACATATAGATAGATACAAGTATACCATGACATTTTTTTGTCACATGCATATGGTTATGGTTGTAAAATTTAAGTGAAATTGTATCTTGTTCTCAGCCTATTAGTGCATGGAGGGGCAATTAAGTCATTGTGAATACAGGACCTATGTTATAGCTCTCAGTACAGGTTATTCAAATTCAAAAACACATAACTGATCCCAGAGGAAAATTTAGTGTTGTTGTAATTCTTAATATTTAAGTTCCTTCAAAGAGCTGTAGATGCTGAACGCTGTGGGCGGCAAGGATCTCCTGTAACGGTCTGTTACAGTAAGTCTGAAGAAACTCAAACTGAAGACACTGTTCTGTGGGGAATTGTCATGAAGAGAATGCTCAGGGTTGTCCATAATGTTCTTGATATTATGAAGAATCCTTCTTTGTATCATCATCTCTGGAGGTTCCACAGTTATCCCCAGAACAGAACCAGCCTTCTTTATCAGGTTGTTGAGCCTTTTTAAGTCCGTGGGTTTGATGCTGCTTCCCTAGCAGATGATAGAGGCAGAGATACTCTCCACAACAAACTTATGGAAGATCTGCAGCATCTTGCTGCAAACCTTGAAGCACCTAGGCTTCTTCAGGAAGTCCAGTCTGCTCTGTCCCTTCTTTTAGATGCTTCAATGTTGAGTCTCCAGTTCATTCTATTTTCCAGATTAACACTATTGTTCCATATGTCTATTTTTCAGAGTGCTCTGGGGCTGTGGAAATCAATCTCCAGCTCAATGGTTCACAGCAATGTAATGAATGAGTGTGAATAAAACAATCATATGCAGATACTTCTGTTCAGTTTATTATTATTACGTGTGGACCTTAAGAGCACCCCTGGAAACTATCACCTTTATGAACATAAACATTTATACAAAGGCCTTTTTATGAGTAATGTTCACAGCAGTTTAGGTCCTTGCACGATCCAAATAAGTGTCAAAATCAATCAATAAATCCAAAACCATGTTTACAGTAATACTTCAAGTTAGTGTGTTGGCGTAGGAGCATACTTACTGTGAATGATGGCGTCTCAGTACATATTCCATTGCATGAGTGTGAAATCCAGTTCCTGTTCATGTTTCATGGATGTTAAATGCATGTAGCACTTTCTACGTACATGTTTACTCGGTTTTGAAGAACTTTCAGATGTACTTTCCTCATCATCCCTGCGTACGTCACGATGTCGGTTAAATTTGTGTAATCCAAAATGGTCAGCCGTTTTACTACTTTCTCATTACAGTAAAAACAAACTAGTCCTGAATTAAAACATCAATCATAAAAAAACTGCGCTATTACAAATAAGGAACTTTTACTTTTGAACTCAGAACGAACGTATTTATTTTACAAAGCAAACAGTACGTAGATCCCAGAGGTCGGAACGAGATAAAACAAAAACCAGGTTTACCTTACGGCCTCTACCACCTCCTGTTTGGAATGTGGTTCTACTTCCTGGTTTGTGTAGACACTAGGTAACAAGAGCTCATGAGTGCCCCTAGCGTCCTGGAGCATTTCCGTTGTGAAGTTTGCATGTGTTTTGGGATTCATATGTGTCTAGAAATTTGTATGTGTTTTAGGACTTGCACGTTGTTTTGGAATTTGCATGTGTTTTGGAATTTGTATATGTTTTAAGATTTACACATGCTTTGTCTTTAGGGACCACCGTATTAAACAGAGTAGATAAATATGCTACATTATACAGAGTCACAATATACAGAGACTGTATATCACTGTATATCGAACTTGATTTTTGAAGTGACCTATTAGATAAAATGTTGGCTATTTTTATTTCTGTTGTTTTAAAACTGAGGTTCTGCTTTGGTGCAAAGGTAAAATTATGTCAGATTAAAATACACATTTAATGGTAACCTCTCTTTTTTATGTAGTTTTTTTTTTTAGTTCAATTAGGAATTTGCATTTAAATTACTATCAGACAGAACAAAACGCAAACTTCGCTAAAGTTAAACCAGGTTTTCTGGAAATCTGAACATTGTTATTAGAAGTGTGAAAACTAAACTTCTCACCTGTCTCTTCTTGCAGCATCACATCCACCCCTGCCCTGTGTGTGCCCTGGTGTACCGCTCCTCAGAGCAGCGCCCCCCTATCTTGCCCCGTGCCCCTGCAGTTCCTCTGTCTCTGCTGGGCCACTGGGTCAGCCAGCGCTGTGAAACTCGTCCCAATGTTCTTTTCCTCACCCGAGACTTCACCTTTAAACCAAGCCAGCACGCCTGGGAAGGCATCTACCGTCACTACTTGGACTCAGCCTGCTCACAGCCCACTTTCACCCTGAGAGCCTTGGGGCACTTCGCACAGGGAAACCCCTCCTCCAAACTCTCAGGAGCCTCTGAGTTTGTCTTCAAGGTAACACAGGTGAGAGTCAAAGCCATGGACGAGTCCACTGCTAAGCTGCTGAACAGCACAAGACCAGGAAAGTGTGGACAAGCAGGAGACTGGAGGGTCGGGATGGAACAGGACTTGACTCCAACAAACGGATGTCCTATGCTGGGCATCAAGCTGCCACATAAGGAATATGAGCTCTTCAAGATGGAGCTCGACCACAGAAAACACCCACTGCTATTCACTGGAGAGAGACCAACTGATGGGTCCAGTCCTGATCAACCACTGCGGCGACCCACCTCCTTTCAGGCTCCCATGGTGCTTTGCAATGGGGGAGAGATGCACTCCTCCTTCTCGACTTTTAATAGCAAGCAAGTACAGTTAGCCAGTGGGACAGCAGGTCTGGGGAAGGTGGTGTTACTGGTGTTTGCATCTGCACTGTGCAGCTGGCTTGCTGTTTATTAGAGACGCTCTCACAAATCAAACCAGGTTCTCTGCTCGAGCTAGTGATGGATGTTGTTTTGGCAGCTGGAATCATCTCTCCCTTTAAAGACTAGAACTGAAAAAAGAATCAGCAGACATTTAAAAGAGCTGAAAGATTTTTTCACATCTTGAACTTGGATGCCACCTCAAGAGTAAAAGACTGACTTGTTAAACAAGAAATCAATCTGGAAAAGACTGAGATAAGATGGGAAAGTATCTTTGACAATATCAATCCAAAAGTGCCACAATCCAGTAAATAATTTAATTATGAAATAATTAGTTAGGCAATACAAAAACAATGTTAATAATTTTGTCAAGTATAAAATAAATGCATCTATATGTCGTTACTTTATCAAAAAGTATATGAAATACACAAATAATGTAATTACATGAAAAATAGTCAGAAAGGACTATAAATACTCCCTGTACAAATTTTCTGGATTCATATTCTGGCTCATCAACAAGTTCTAACAGCTGATTGGTTTCCCTGGACTGTAATAAAGACAGTGAATGCACTCCAATGTATTAGATTAGATTATTAGATGTACTTGTTTTTGCGGATGTTTAGATACATTACTAAACTGCCAACAAAAACTCAGGTGCCTAATTTATATATTTTTCAGTGTGTCTTAACTCCAGAAAAAAGTTTAAACCTGTCCATTAGCTCTTCTGGTCAGGACTAAAGGAAAATAATTATGTTGTAGGTAGGGGTGTAACATTCATATTCACATTTTTTTGGTACGGCCCTGTCGCTTCCGTGCACACCTGTAAGCATACTGCTGTTTTCTACCTGAACACATGCAGAACTCAGAGCGCAGTACAACTTTCTGCAATGCAACTTTAAAAAGTGACACTAAAACAAAACAGAAAGGACTCCCAGCTGTCACTAAACTCTATATGGGAACTTTAATGGTTTCTCATACAGCTATAGTAGAAAATGAAAAATTAGCCGAACCAGAACTTTGTCAGCAAAAACATCTTTAAACAGCAATAAGGTCCATAACACGCTCTGCACTGACTGAATGACTCACCTGAAACAATGTCCAGCTGAATGTAAACATCACTGACAGCAGAGAAAAAACAATTGATGTCCACATGGCTACCAGTAGCATCCAATCACCCCAAACTCCTCATATTGGATAAAATGCAAATCAGTGGAATCCCAGTTGATGAGAAAGGATTTTCCCAACAGCTGCCCATGCTGCATTCGAGTACAGCTGGGAGACTAGGTTATTCAAATATTAAAACAACTCCAAAGTCATTTAAGCATGTTTTATTCTCACATAGGGGCAAAGTATTATTATTAAAATATTTCTACACATTAACACTGACTTTTCAAGTGATTTTTGTGTACCGTTACACCCTTAGTTGTAGGTCTAATAGATCTGTAGCTTTCTTGGCGACTGATCTATTTAATCATGTATATAATAAATTATTTGTGTATTTATTTCAATATTCAATATTTAATGACACACCCTGCCCTGGTATTAATTAAATTGTGTATTTATTGATGGAGTATGGCACTTTTGGATCTTCATATTTTTTTGCTTCAATTTGTATTGTGCAGATGTTTCTCAGATTGCTCAACTGCATTTATTTTTTTAATCTACAAACGGTTGTGATGTAATGAACAAACAAACCAAAAACTAATACTGACATGAGTCAATTCCACAATGTAATTTAAGACATGCATATTTACTAGAAATAATATAACTAATTCCATTTGTCCAGAACACTTTAGATTCTGCATTCCCTAAATACCAGTAGCTTGATGACAGAAAATTTGTAAACAGCTGCCACCATCACGGATCCACAGCTACTGTGGTCTGAAATATTGTTTTATCTTGATGCTGTTGAAAAACTTGTGTGATAGTCTGCCTTTCTACCAGCAAAGTAATCTAATCAAATGAGTATTTATTTTTTACCATTTATATTGTTTATTCACACACAAAGATGAGTTTTTTTTGTCTAAAAAGTTATCTTTGTCATTTAATATTTTATATGTCAATTAAAAATGAATTTTAATAACGCATTGGGTTTCATTTGCTCTTTGAACCATGATCTCAAAGTTGTTCATTCCTGCAAGTTTCTCTCTGGAGATGTACTCATTCACAACAATGAGTCACAAGATGAAATTTAAACCTCATGAATTATCAGCTTCAAAACGTGGATTTTGACAAAACATCTGATGGTGTTATGTGGTGCTATCAAGACGTTACCAGTGCATCTTTTAAATGCAAAAATTAAAAAAGATCAGCCTTTCTGGGATGCATTTAGCTTTCCAGAACATCCACCTAATCCAATGACAGCACAATAACTCTAGAGGAAAGACAGTTTATAGTTTACAGAGAGTTTACAGTTGAGCACAGACAGCAGACAAAACCCAAATCAGACCTCATGGGAGGTGATTGGACAATTTTATAAATGCCTTCCACTTTGCAGCGCTTGTTAATTTTCAGGCCTTGTTTTTCCCAAAGTTTGCGTGAGAATGTTATATCTAACATTTTTATATGTCCACACAGGATATACACAATGCTCTAGAGGATTCAGCCTTCAGAAATCCCTAACAATCTGTTCAGTAACTGCTGAAATATTTATTCTTGACCAAAGAGGTGGACCAAAAACCCTTGCAACAGTAATAGTAAAACTTTGTTTGAAATGTTTTCCTCATGCAGCTGCTTTATTTCAAGAAAGAAGCAGCAAATTGAAGTGAACTTCAGCTGCATGTTGTCGTCCTCCAGCCTGATTCAAAGCCCAGATAGTGAGTTAATGTGCTGGCATTTATTAAATACCTGTCATGTCTGGCCTGCAAATTATTCCATAGACATCCCAGTGCAAGTTCTCCCGAAAACATACAGAGAGAGGGATATCAGACAGCTGTAAGCATAGAAAACAGTCTTTCCAGCCAGCCTGGGAAGAAATGAGCCAAGAGGAGCAGAAGCGAGGAAGTATAGGAGGAAAATAAAGTTTATGCTCAGTGTTATGGCTAAAGCAAGTCTTGTGCACAGATCCACATAAATAACATACTGACAACTGTTCCCATGAAATGAAGATTTTTTAAATTTATCTCACTGCAGACTCTCAATGAATTCCAGTAGCAATATCTAGACTTATTAATTTAAAATGTAATTAGTTAAACATATTTTAAAAGTCCACTTATAATGATTCAGCTGTATCTGGATGAGAATTTGATGATTCTGCTATAGTCAGCCAAATTAGATCAAATGTTACCACAACACTTCTGTACAGTATAGATAAACCTGAATACTGTAAATGCATTTTGATTCTTAGAGTCTAAATAAGAATAGTAAAATTTTTACTCTTTTGTTTAAAGTTAAATAGACTTTTTTGTATATTTTATTTGTATTTTTTTATAAGAGCACTCTTCCAGTCGGATTCATCTTTGCAACCCTAAACCTTTAGGGATCTCACATCAGGCATGTTCCAAAAAATAAATACATAGGAAAGACTTCACAAACGGACTAAATAAATGGGAAGAGGTAGAAACAAATTACTCCCTAAACATTTAGAAGAGCAGACACTTTTTTAGTTATTTCATGGGAAATTTTCACCCTGGAAAAATTTGATCTTTCCCAACACTGACCAGGCAGCTCAAAAACTGGATTATTCTATTTGAAGAGTGTAAACTGGTGTTGATTTGTCCCTGTCCAACTGGGAACTATATACGGTTCCCGTAGCCCCAGTGGTTACAGTCACAGTTTTTCCTCCAATGTCCAAAATGTTGTCAGAAAAATTGCACGGGGCTTTTTAAATGAAATACTGCACTCTCCATAGGTGTAGATCTGATTTGAGTAGAAAGGGAGGCTTATTCTTGATTTTGAAAGTCACCTGCCTGCTCCAGCTGAGCACCAACACACAATAGTGGATTTTAGAAAGAAAGAAAGAAAGAAAGAAAGAAAGAAAGAAAGAAAGAAAGAAAGAAAGAAAGAAAGAAAGAAAGAAAGAAAGAAAGAAAGAAAGAAAGAAAGAAAGACTCTTCAGACAATGCATACTGTTCCCATTAACTCCTGTGAAAATGGTGATGGCAGCTGCTGGCCCCATGAGGTCATCATTCAGGCTTGGATGGAGGATACAGGTCTGTACCCCCCATACTGACCCCAAGCCTACGCAGAGAGAAATGAAGACTTATTGAAAGAAAAACAGAGTGGGTTAGCGCCATTTATCTCTTCAACAATGTGCAGACTTTGCAATTAACCCAATCATGATCCTGGATAAATCCTGTCTCCCTTTGAATCTCACACTGAATCCAAAAGCAACCGCACGGATCCATCTGGATGGTTGCCGGCTCGAGAAAGCGCTGGGCTAGGGGTCTGTTTGTGGTTTCTGTTGCACACCAAAAAGGCAAAGAGGAACTCGATGCCAACCTGTTAGCAATCAGACCCAGCGGCTTATTAACTGCATTTAGGAAAATATAAAACACACTCACAAATCAATTAATTACATCATACAGCACTGTGGGTTTGGCTTTATACCAAAGTAACAGATTTCCTCTTTTTTTTCTCACCATTTTTAAATATATTTACAGTATGCTGTATTTGAAGCCGGTTAGCATTACCAGTTTTTATTAAGACAGAAATCAGTGCTGGCCTGGAAAATTGTGAGCTTGTAGATCTAGATTCACATTTATATAAATGCAAATTAAATTATAAACACCATGCCATGCTGGGTTTATGTTTTGACTCCAGATAATGTAGCTATGTTCCATTTTTGTATAGCATATCTCCTACATGCATTTTAGTGAGATGTGATCTGTCGTATAATGAGTGGATTTTGTACAGATTAAAGGCTGGTTTCAGACTACAGTTTTCTGCATGACCCTTGGGATGTGTGGGGCTGGAAATGATCAGGATTTATCTGAATTTTAGATAACAACAAATAAAGTGGACGTTTGTGAGTTGATAGATTTGTACTGTTCCCTGCTCATGTTTATACAATCATATATTATAACCCCAGGTGAAGCCCAGGATATGCTATATAGACATAGTTAGGTCAAAATGCTTTGCAACAGAGATAACTATTAAAACATTTTGTTAAAGTTCAAGTTACTTCCTTTACATATTTTAATTATAGAATAAGTTCAATCCAACCTTTACCAACATGCAAACTAAATATTTTTGTGAAATTATGCAGTTGATGAAATTTAAATGTGAGCTAATAAACTTGTCTTTTCTATAACCCACTGAAGTACTGTAGAGTAACAGCTTTTACCCAAAGAACAATAAAGCTCGCAATGCTTATTATAATTCACATTACTAATTCCAGATTCCTGTTTTCTCTGTAAAAAAAAAAGATTTTCCTTTAATCAATAATCACAATATTTTGCTAAATCAGGTTGTACAGTGAATTGCCCTACAACTCCCTCCCATTTTCCGTGATCTCTTTCTGTTTTTTGCGCCTCTCAGTAATGAACAATCATTCCCTGGTGTTCTCTTGCCGCTCACCAGGATTCTTCATGTATGTATATTGACGTTTTTAGATGTGAACAATAACCCCATCATGCCATTGACCTCTATTACAGCAAAGTAATTTTCCTAGCTTTAAAAGAGAATCAAACTATCAACAACCAGATCAATATTGCTCAATATTGACTAATATATTACCGGTTTGACATAGGGTCAAAACTTATTGACCTAGGTTAAAGGAGATTACATTTTATAATAAGACAAATGCAAATGAAAAATACATTCAAAATTTTAAAAAAACAGGACGGCAGGGAGAGGGGGGAAAAAACAACAATGACAAAACAAATCAAACAATGCAAACCAAGAACTGTTAGGTTACTTAGGTGTTTGTGTTTTGACTTTCAGTTATTTCATTTCCCTATTCAGTTTGCCTTCTCATTTTAGTTTATTTCTTGGCGTTAGCTTTTGTTAATTTATTTTTGAAGAGCTTAGTGTTACTTTTTTGGCACTGTCTCCCTTCCATATTTTCACTTCCTCTCCTTAGATAGTCTTTACCTTTGTTTCATTGTTTTACCTTTTATTTGCTTTTTCCTTACACATAATTGGTCCCGTTAAAACAAAAATGACTAGGCAAACTGAACATGGAAATGAAATAACTGAAAGTCAAAACACAAACACCTAAGAAACCTAACAGTTCTTGGTTTGCATTGTTTGATTTGTTTTGTCGTTGTTGTTTTTTTCACCCTCTCCCTGCCGTCCTGTGGGTGTGGAGACGGACTGGGATCTTGTATTTTATTTGTTCCCCTTCCTCTCTTGTATCATCAGTCGGTGCACTACACCAATAGCCCCAGCAAACAGAAGGCATCCCCAGGCCAAGACCACCCAGCACCCGGACACCGAGCTCAACCAGCTCCCGAATCTGAATCCCGCACCACAGAGCACCAAGACCAAGCATCCAACAAAGGTCAGTCAAACCCACCAATAAACCGACCAAGCATGAAACATACAGAACAGGAGATCAAGTGGAGATGTGAACCCGACCCCCCGCCGAGCCACCCGACAGCTACCACCAAACAATGCCCAAACCGGCCCAGTTTGGGCACAGTGGCGCCCCAGCCAACGGCGCAGAAAGGAGAACATCGGCCTGGCACACCCACCGACTGATACCCCGGTGCACCCAGGCCCGGACAGGCAAGCACCAGGAATGAACCGGCATGCCCCCCAAGCACCCAGCCCTGGGCACCGAGAGCCAAAGTGCACCGGCAGGCAGAGGCCTCAGTCAGCTCCAGGGAGTGACGAAGGGGAAATAGGCCCCTCATTTGGAGGGCGGCGTGAAATGCGCCAGGTAAGAAGGCAGCCAAAGACCCCACCTGATGTATACACAGGAACACACAGACACAGTCGTATGTTCCCTCCCTCTAACACACACACACTCTCACCTGCACACCAAGATACACAAGAAAGGACGCTGTACACCTACTCATACTCCCCATACACACTCTATACTCCCAGGTCCAGGTACTGATACCCCAGCAGAGCAACCAGCCCCCGGACCTAGGATGTGGTCCTCCTACCCTCTAGGATGGAGACAAGTAGACCACCAAAGCGACGTTGGCAGTTTTGCAACTGATCGATCTGATCGACGTTCATCTGTTTTGAACATTAGCCTATGTTAGCATTACCACTCAGAGACCGGACTCATCCTGGCTCCCTCTGCCTCAGCAGCACCGGGTTCAGGCAGAGCTGACTCAGCGCCCTGAGCCAGCAGATCTCCTCCGTCATTTTAGAGGAGACATTAGAGGAGTAGAGGGAGGCTTTATGGAGCCCAGCGGCCCCAAGCTGTATCAATTCGAGCCGCTGGCTCAGGGCGCTTAATCAGCGCTGTCCGAGGGCGGCGCTGCTGCTGAGCCAGAGGGAGACAAGATGGGTCCAGTCTCTGAGTGGTAATGCTAACATAGGCTAATGTTCAAAACAGTATGTTAGCTATGCTAACTAAGTGCTAACGTGATAATGATGGTAACCTGAAAAACGCAATCCAACTCCAAACTCGCCACGGGGGTGGGGGGGGCGGGGGGCGGTATGTCTGATAGTTTACACCCAAACCCACGGGGCGTGTCTGTGAGACCATGGCTGCTGTGACACAGTCAGTGCCTGTGACATAAAGATGTACCGCTCTCCACCAATCACAAAATTCAAATGCAGTAGCCACCGTTCATCCCTAAGAGGGCAGCACTAAGACATTTTTAGACCAAAAAGTGTAGAAATAAACAAGTTTACACGAAAATGTAAAAAAAACTGAAAGAAACTGAAAGATTGCATTGCTAAATACCCATTTATACAGTTTAGAAGCAAAAAAAAAGTTGTTTTGGGGTTTAGTTACTCTTTAAGGTTCATAGTTAGTCCTTATTCGTCTTTAGTATTCATCTCTGTCTAGTCCTTTCTTATATTTTGACTTCCTCTTTGTTTGCGTCACTCCTTGTCTTGCTGTGTTTGTCTAATTATCGTCAGCTGTTCTCTGTCATTGTCCTTCCCTGTCCTCAGCTGTTTCTTGTCTCTCTGATTGCCTTTCCATTGTTGTTGTCCTGTCCCGTCCTGTTCCTCTCCGAGGTTTGGATTTTTTGTATTATTATTATTGTATTATTATTTAAATATGAGTGCTCTGCACTTTAAATGCCTCTCTGCGCCTGGGTCCTCCCCACAAAAAACGACACATGCTTTAGTCTGACTGGCATGCACCAGTTCTCCAGGTGGACAAGCAGACAGAAGAGCTATAAAGTTTTAGAATAGAAGGGTTGGAGGGGGGGGGGTTAAGTGATCCCACTGCTTGTACACACTGTCATTCATGTTGATCAACGTTATTAAATCCTGAAAATGCCTAAAGGACTCCAGTCTCATCTTTGTTTAAGAAGAAACAATTTTTTCCACAACAGTACCAAAAGCCCGCATTTGATTTGTTGTGGACTTAGCAATATAAAGTTTTGGAATGTTCTCTGTTGGTTGATGTAGTGCCACATTGAAACCAATCAATGAAAAACTTTTGGTGCAGGAAGTCTCATCTTGGATGTTTGCTAGTAATATTCACAGGCTACACCAGTAGCTGTCTAACATTTTCCACTGCCCACAGAGACATAATCATCGGAAGGTTGGTTCCCAGATGGTGAGAAGATTAATAACATTTTCAAATCTGTCTGATGAAGGTGCAGTCAGCAGCCAGTTAGCTTAGCTTAACATAAATACTGGAAACTGGGGAATCATCCAGCAGCACTCCATCCAAAGGTAACAATATCTGCCCACCGACGGAGCAAATGCTTAACATCTAGTCTGTGGAGAACATATGTCAGGTGAGCTGTTTCACTTAGGTCATAGGAGAAAGTGAGGAGAAAATGACTCCTTTTAGACATAAAATACGATACGGCTGAATATTATAAGTGCAAATCATTAAAAGACTAACAGAAATATTAAGAGACAGATGTGGTAATACATGAGAAAACTGGCCAAAATTCCTCCACTTGAAACCATCCAGACTAGAAGTGGGGTCCAAAATGATGTCAATCAAAAGCAAGAAAAGAGATGTAAGAAGGAAACTTTTATGAAGGGCCAGTTGAGAAGTTCACAAAGCTGGTGTAAATCTCTGCTGCTCATCAGTATCTTTTAGAAATGATTTCTAGTGCGTTTTTTCTACATGTTTCTGTGAACGTGGACACTGCAATACCTTTATTTTGACTACAGGAACACATTTTCTGGTCTTAACAAAATAAAAGCAAGATTCCAAGAGTTTTCTTTTAGTCAAACCAAGTTTCCAAACCACAAATAGTTTAGTGGTTTAGTTTGACAAATGTTCTAGTAAAAGAAAGACTGACTGCTTACTTTGGACAGACTTTCTTCTGGTCACTTCTCCTAAATTCCCATGAAAATCTTACATTTGAAGTTAATGCTCTCAGATTTGTCTAAGATGACTTCACTGCGGTAGCATGGGTAACTTCCAACATCTCCCACTCATTCAACATTTCGGGTCAGTTAAGGAAATCCCATTATTTCTATAAGAATATGAGCTGCAGCTGCATCATAAAAAGAAAACATCAGGGCAACTTGGTTAGCTTAGTTCAAACAAATGAGTTTCTATTTAAACAACAACGTTCTGTCTTATTGGCCACAGAGCTGCAGCGTAGAGCAGCAACTGGGTTTTCCTTGATCTTGGGCCAAACAGAAAACGGGCTCCTTTCTGTCATGACCTCATGCTCATATTCACCAAACCAACTGAACAGAACCAGTGGTGCATTCTTTTCTATTTATTTATTTTTATGAGCTCCTCATCTATCACACCAACAAGCTTAAGGCTCAGAATGTTTTATTCCATTCCATTTTATTCCATTCCATTATAGGTTAAAAAAATATACAGCACTGTCCAAAGGTTTTGGGGAGGTGTGAAAAAAGAATACTTTCAGAAATGTAAATAAATGAAACATATAAATCAAATCAATATTTGGTGTTTCCACCTTTTGCCTTCAAACCAGCATCAATTCTTATAGGTACACTTGCACAAAGTCAGGGATTTTGTAGGATTATAGTCAGGTGGTCAACCAATTATACCAAACAGGTGCTAATGATCATTAATGTCACAAGTAGGTTAAAATACAGTCATTAACTGAAACAGAAAAATATGTGTAGGAGGCTTGAAACTAGGCGAGGGACAGCCAAACATTCCTACCGAGGTGAGGTTGTGAAAGATTGAGCACAAGGTAGTTGTACTGCATCAGCAAGGTCTCTCCAAGACAAAGATTTCAAAGCAGACTGGAGTTTCAAGATGTGCTGTTCTAGCTCTTTTGAAGAAGCACAAAGAAACGGGTAATGTTGAGGATCGTAGATGCAGTGGCAGGCCAAGGAAACTTGGTGCACCAGATGAAAGACACATCAAGATTATTACCCTTTGAAATCAGAAGTTGTCCAGTAGTGCCAGCAGCTCAGAACTGGCAGAAACCAGTGGGACCCAGGTACACCCATCTACTGTCGGGAGAAGTCTGGCCAGAAGTGCTCTTCAAGAAAGAGTTGCAGCCAAAAAGCCATACCTCCGACGTGGAAACAAGGCCAAGCAACTCGAGTATGCAAGAAAACATAAGAACTAGGTTGTAGAACAACGGCAGAAGGGGCTCTAACTGATGAGTCCAAATTTGAAATATTTGGCTGTAGCAGAAGGCAGTTTGTATATCGAAGGGCTGGAGAGCGGTAGCCTACAATAATGAGTGTCTGCAGGCAACAGTGAAGCATGGTGGAGGTTCCCAGAACGTTTGGGGCTGTATTCTCCAAACGGAGTTGGAGATTTGGTCAGGATTAATAGTGTTCTCAATGCTAAGAAATACAGACAGATACTCATGCAATACCATCAGGGAGGCATATGATTGGCCCCAAATGTATTCTGCAGCAGGACAACCACCTCAAACATACAGCCAAAATCCTTAAGATTTCTGGGATTACATGTAGAGGCAGAGGGATGTGAGGAAGCCTACATCCACAGCAGATCTGTGGTTAGTTCTCCAAGGTGTTTGGAACAACCCACGAGCCGAGTTGCTTCAAAAACTGTGTGCAAGTGTACCTAGAAGAACTGATAATGTTTTGAAGGCAAAGGGTGGTCACAAAAAAATATTGATTTGATTTGAATTTTTCTTTTGTTCATTCGCTTTTTGTTGATTGATGAAAACAAATGATTAACACTTTGTATGTAATAGTTTTATTTTCTCCTATTTATATGTAAGTGATTTTGTCTATGTATGTATACACTGTAAATGTATATATGTTTATCTGAATAAATTCAGTAGAGTTCTGACAACAGCGTACACAGTACCATGTGGTAAAGACAAACAAGGCAGGATTTTCATCTAAATGAAATCATCTACTTAAGCTGGTATATGGTAAAATGATTTATCACAGGGTGAATAAATTAGCTCCTAGCACCCTCTGCTGTCTATAACAAGAATAGCACCCTTTCCAAAAGAAGTCTCCAAGTTGACCCATCAGTCTTGCATTTGTGGGGGTGGGTAGGTGGATTGGGGATGGGGGGGCATCAGAGAAGGTGTTCGCCCAGGTCACCAAACAGGCTAGGAACGCCCCTGGTTTTGCTCCATACCGCACCTACCCTTCAGCTTTAGTCCATGCAAGGATGTCTTAATATACTTATATATCTGTCAATATTTTAACAATAAAAAAGAATCAACTAGCAAAGCAGCACTGGCACGCAGTTTACTGTCTGCAAACCTATAGCAGAGGATTTGATGAGAACGTTAATGAACTATCAATCCTCATTTAATTTTCTTTCAACTTCACATTTTATTCCTGTATATAGGATTTTCTAAGTCTTCATAGACTTGTCATGAACTTTATTTCAATCAAAGATGTAAAGTTTCAAAATGTTGATGTGTTAATTTGTTTAATCTTAAGGGAGTTATTTGTGTCATTAGCGTGACTTCTCACTAGAACAGACAGAAATCATGTGGGGTGCCCCAGGGCTCCATCCTGGGACCCCTCTTATTTATTATCTACATGCTCCCAGATTATAACAAGCAATAAGATTAGTAACCATACCTCTGCAGATGATACTCAGCTCTACATTACAATGTCACCAAGTGACTTTAAACCCATCCAAACCCTAAGCAAATGCATTTACCAAATCAGTGTATGGATGTGCCACAACTTTCTCCAGCTGATCAGAAACAAAACTGAAGTAATTATTTTTGGACCTAAAGAGGAATGAGCAAGTGTCAGCACACAGCTTCAGTTAATACAACTAGAAACTACTGATCAGGCCCAAAATCTAGGTGTAGTAATGGACTCAGACCTGAATCTCCAGGGTTACACAAAGACAATAACAAGGTCAGCCTTTTATCAACTGAAGAACATTTTTAGGATTAAAAGACTGATATTGCAACAGGACCTTGAAAAATCATCCTTGTGTTTATCTTTACAGAAATTGGTTACTGCAACAGTGTCCTCACGGGTCTGTCTAAAAAGTAAATCAGATAGCTGATCCTGAACGCTGCTGCTTGTGTCCTCACAAGAACCAGGAAAGTAGAGCTCATCACTGCAGTTCTAAATCCTTACACTGGCTCCCTGTTGCTCAGAGAATAGACTTCAAAATACCTTTACTAAATCATTAAATGGCTTAGCACCAAAGAATGTTGAAGATCCGTTTTCATATACCAACCCCCCAGGCCACTCAGGTCCTCTAATTCCAGCCTACTCAATATCCCTAGAATTAAAACCAAACAAGGAAAAGCAGCGGTCAGTTTTTAGGCATCTCTAATCTGGAGCGAACTTTCAGATGACTGCAACGCTGCTGAAACAATGAGTTCCTTTAAATCAAAGTTCAAATCCCATCTTTTTAAAGCTGCCTCTGATTAATTAATAAAAGCTGGAATGCCATAACAGTAGTATGTTTTAATCTTATTTATGGATTTAATGTTGTGTTTTCTGTTTTCATTGTTTTATTTTTCCTCTAATCTCCTAAAAACGCCTTGAATTGCCTTGTTGCTGAAAGTGAGCTATGCAAATACATTTCCTTTGCTCTTGCTTTGCCTTTAGTGAAAAACCAGTAGGCCTATATTTAGAAAATTATTTAAACTCCTGACAAGTATGTCAGTATTGGTAATATCGGCTCCCAAAGGCCAGGTCGCTCCATGCATGTATAGGTTTTGAATTACCAAACAACTATTGATGGAGAGAAGTATAAGAAGGTATGTGTGCTGGAGAACTAATCATCCCTGTAGTTAAACAAGGTAGTGGCAGCATGATGCTTAGTCGGAAATTTTCTGCCGTCGGATCTTGGGAGCTGGTCGGAGTTGATCCTAAGATGAATACCTGATAGTCCTGGAAGAAAAGTGTAACAGACTACAAACAACTTGAGGCTGGGGTGGAGGGTCTCCTTCTAGTAGGACAAAAACCCTAAAGATACAGCAGATTTTTGTGTTAGGACAGCAAAGTTCAGACCTGAGTCCAGTTGGAAATCTGTGGCAAGACATTTGAAAATTATGTTCAAAGATCCTTTACATGTTATAATTTTCTTATTTACTAGCTTTCATTAAGCTCATAAAAATGCAACACAAATGTTAAGAGGAAATTGTTGCTGAATTCATTATTTTTAAAGTACAGAATTGAATAGCAGTATGCAATAATGAAACTTTCACTGGAACACATTAATTTCATCCTAAGATGTTAAATAAAAATGTTTTCACTACATTTATCTCTGTACTGTAATTATAATGCTGCAGTCATTGGCGAGACCTTTTATGTTCTCGGTAATTTCAAGCATTTTCCAACTGTTTATTTTGGAAATGGATTATTTCCCAATTTGAATGTAAAAGCAGTTTACCAAGTGTGCAGCTGTGCTCTACTCAGGCCAAGGCAAACCGCCGAGGGGCTACTGGCCCAGGTGTGGACCCAGGAGACCCAACCTCTGCCGTGCTGCCCACATCCAGGAGGTGCAGACAGAAACATTGTGTGGTTGTTACTAATGCAATAACACTGGGTGAATTACAGGAATTCATATTTTCTAAAGACCACAACTGTCTGAGTAAAAGTTTAGGCAGTCAAATTCTAATTTGCTTGCAGCTGTAAATATTTTTTTTACCAAAAACTCTGTTGCCAATTGTGGTTTGTAAGAAGAAGCAACTTGCAGACCAGGAAGGACACAAATTTTACTGGAAGTCAGTTCATCTTAATGACCTGTTGGATTTCATTTCTTATTCTCATTTTCTTCAATTTCATGTTATATTCACATATATGGAGTTTCCTAATTCCTCACAAACTCCATTTTAATAAATATTTGAAAGCTTTTAGTGCTTTATTTAAAGCACAAACATAAGTAAAATAAATTACAGATGAACAATTTTTTATTAACTCTATCAAATTAGGAATTACATTTCTGAAACTAGCAGACTAGGATGTCATAAAGTAAAGAATGTTTTCATGGAGAACATTATCTCCATGCAAGGACGGTTCATTCAGTTCAATTCAATTCAATTCAAAAATACTTTATTGATCCCAGAGGGAAATTAAGTGTTGGTATAGCTCATATAATTAATTCTTTAAGGAGTTGTTGTAGATGATGATGGCTGTGGGCAGGAAGGATTTCCTGTAGCGGTCTGTGTTGCAGCGAAACTGAAGAAGCCTCCGACTGAAGACGCTCTGTTGTTGTATGACTGTCTCATGAAGAGGATGTTCAGGGTTGTCCATAATTTGTTTGATTTTATGCAGAATCCTTCTTTGCATCATCATCTCCAGATGTTCCACAGCTGTCCCCAGAACAGAACCAGCCTTCTTTATCAGGTTGTTTAGCCTTTTTAAATCCCTGGCTCTGATGCTGCTATCACAACAGATGACGGCTGAAGAGATTACAATCTCCACAACAGACTTGTAGAAGATCTGCAGCATCTTGCTGCAAACCTTGAAGGACCTAAGCTTCCTCAAGAAGTACAGTCTGCTCTGTCCCTTCTTGTAGACGGTTTCACTGTTGCGCCTCCAGTCCAGTCTGTTGTCAAGGTGAACTCCGAGGTATTTATACTCCTCAACCACCTCCACTTCTTCTCCCATGATGGAAACAGTGTTTAACTTATCCCTGTTTCTTCTGAAATCTACATTAATCTCCTTTGTTTTGTTAACATTCAAGGTAAGATGACTGTTTCCACACCATGTCACAAAGCGGTCCACCAGCTCTCTGTATTCAGCTTCTTGTCCATCTCTGATACACCCGACAATTACAGAGTCATCTGAGTATTTCTGCAGATGACAGGTCTCTGATTTGTACAAGAAGTCTGAGGAGTACAGAGTGAAAAGGAATGGTGAGAGTACGGTCCCCTGAGATGATCCTGTGCTGCTGACCACCTGGTTTGACACACAATCCTTCAGTCTCACAAATTGTGGTCTGTTGATCAGGTAGTCATTGATCCAGGCGATTGTTGAGGGCTCCACCTGTGTTTTCAGGAGTTTCTGACAAAGCAAATTAGGCTGAATTGTGTTAAATGCACTGGAGAAATCAAAGAATCATGAATAAGCACACCAAATCATTCATTATCTGTAGTTGTTTAAAGTATATAATACTATATACACTAGTTTGAATCCTGAATCTTGGTTGATTTATACACTGGTAGATTTAGATTTGAACATTTTCTATTCCAGACATTATTTTCTAAGATCTTGAATTGAATAATCAGAAATAAAAATAAGGGGTATCTTTACAACAAAATGTTGTCTTCCCATAGCTGCATTGCTCATATCATTTTAATATTAATCTTTTTTGTAATGGTGTCGTTTTTGTAAATCCCTTTTATATTATGTATTTTTTTTGAGGACCTAAACCTATATAACCAATCTGCAATTGCAAATAATTTAGACATAAAAAAAAAAGCTCTTGCTCAATGATCGCTGGAGAGAAGCACCAGCCCTCCCACCACCCCCGCTAGGACAAGCGGGTATAGACAATGGATGAATATGTGTGTTGAAGTATTTAAGTTCTAAACCCTTTTTGTGTTCATCCATGCTGAACATTTTCCTTTGGGCAGGATTTTTCTTGATCTTCATCAATCGGGGGGAATCTGATCTCAAGCCATTTTAAGATCATTTGTCATTACTGTTAATCAGCTAACTCTCTTTATTGTCAAGTACTGCATTTCTCTTATGGTTTCACAATAGTCTCTCTTCACTTAATCAGTTCATTAAACTGAAAAATAATTTTGTGATTTTCTGAGTCAGTGATAAAGCTTCAGTGTGTAACAGAAAATAACTTCACACATTTAGGAAGAAGCTTTATTCATTTAATTTATTAAGATGCTACATAGTCCAACCAGCTTGCGTTGGATGTTTTTTTATTTTTATTTATTTTTTACACCAGACTACTCGACTAAGAATTTTTATCACCTTCTCAGATAGACTTTTTTATTTATATACATACAAAACAGTTTCTCAAGTGCTTACAATGATCACGTGATGTTCGGAAACTCCCGAAAGGTTCAGCGTAGAACATTTTTACAACCAGGCCCGAATCAATTAGTGTTTACACATAACTGCTTTATTTGGTCGGTCCCATACGGTGAAGTTTTACAGCATCAGAATCAAACTTACACATTTGATAACCGAGTTATATTGTGGTGTCTTTACCAAACCTTCGGATGCTCCAAAGTGGATGGAACTAAACAAGAACAACCTTGTGGAAACACTAGATCTGATATACCAAAGACTGAACTGTAGCTCTGGTCTGCTCCGCCCTCCCTCCAAGCACAAAGTGATCCTCAACCCAAAAACGTCACAGAGATACAGTAAAAACCCAAACTCATGTTTATTTGCACCTTCTTACCCACCAATCAGATCCATATTAACTTTCCCTCCACTCAACAGAAAAAAAGTAACAATTCTGTCATTTTTCTTTATTTCTCAGCAAAAGTAAACGAACGTGTTTATCAACCAATTACTGATTCTATTTGAACACAGAAGGATAAAAATGTCCCCAACTGCTTGTTTTTCCATCAATGAATGACAGCAAAATGACACTCCTCTCCTACATGTGAATTTGCAGATGAAATATTTAGTGAACATGTTTTGTTTTATTTGTGGATGAAATCGTGATGATGTCATGACGTGGTCCCCAAGTTATAACCCGGCTGTATTCATTTGCTGCTGCTGCTGCTTTAGACATCAACACAGCTACAGAATGATCTTTGATCATTTTAAGTTTAGTGCATTTAAATATTTGTGATAAAATGCAGGGATGAACTCACAAGAAAATAAACTAAATAACTGAACACAGGCCTGTGAAAGATGCAGCTTAAAACACTTTGCTGACTTTGACATGCATTTGCCAGAAATAAGGCATCAACAACATAAGAGCTGGAAAAAGTTGTTTTCCCCATCACATTTAGGATGTGATCACAGGACCTTGATCCTGTTGATGTCAGGGAAAGCTATTTGATCTCGTTCAGTCTATTATCATGTACTGTAATTGTACCTCCATCTTGGCCTGAGAATAACTTGCTCCAACAGGTCACAAGGCAAAGCTTTCATATCGATTTACAGAAACGAACCAAACATCACTTCAGTTAGCTGAAATAGTTCGACTGCTTTACTTCCTACCGAAGAAAAAAAACAAAATATACCATAAAACGAGCAAACGTCAAGAAAAAAGGACAAAAAAAGGGAGCAAGAAAAAAAACAACCAGCAATTAAATTGTGCAAATCTACAGTCAAATGACAAAAGCAATTAAATTAGATTCAAAAGTCCAGATGCAGCACTCATGTGAACGCATGCAAACATCCTCCTCTGACAAGCGAGGATGTGGTGAGCGGTGATTGACAGGTGACAGGAATAAATTAGGCCAAAAATAAAAAATAAAGGGCATGAGGAAATAAACACACCTCTTGTAGTGTTTCAAAGCTGTTCCACAATCAAAGACGAGATTTCACAAAGCCTTCGACTGGAGAAGACTTGTTTATAGCCCTGTGTGCAACCCCGACTGCTTGGATCCTCCCTTCCTTAAAACGGGCTTCCACTGTAAGGAAAACCAGGATTTACTGTACAGCGGAGTTGTCCACATGTTCGTGAAGATTGGCTCTGGCGTGCGACGATTAGAAAAGGAACAAGAGACTAATAAGATGACATTCGCACAGTTGCAACCATCAACACTACCTCGCCTGCGTTAGAAGACTCATTAAACTGAATTACCAGTTATATCATGAATCTGCGCCCCCCCCCAACCCTTGAAACAAAATCATCCAACTACATGAAACTTTGGGAAAAAGGCCAGAAGGATTGTGTGATGATTACCCAGAGGCAGGAACTGTTTGTTCTTAAGATGAGTCATTTTTTCCTTTTTTCTCACATGGATTACCATTTAAATTTAATTATTATTATTTTATTTTTTTACATAAATTGGACTTTCAAGTACTCCCCCCCAACCCACCCACCCTGCAGTTATGGCATTCTGATCCAAAATTCCAGCTCCTGTGTTTATTTTCATCCACCATGAAAGCATGCTGCGGCCCGACCGAAGTGCTGCGCTCTACAACACCAGCTTCCCCACGATGATGCCGACGATGAAGAAGAGCAGGATGAGGGCCATGGAGCGGGCGCTCAGCCCTTCCTCCCTCTTCATGGAGCCTGAGGCGTGCGTGGGTATGATGTTGCTCTTCCTCATCCGGAGACCGTCGTCGTCCTGCAAAGGGTCAGAGTAAGAAGGGTAAAATAAATAGGACGGTTAAAAGAAATGGCCCTTTTGTCGATCAGTTTGATACGGCAAGAGTTTATTTATCAGCTCGAAGAAAAAGGGTCTGCTTAAAATATCATCTGACCCAATCCACGGAGGAACACACAAGGGGCCAGGCTTTAACACACTTCATTTCCCAGCAGCGGGTGGGGCGATCGGGGCTCTGTTAGTTTAATCCGAGCCGGAGGAGCCGCCAACAATCTCTCTGCCTCTGGCAGAAACTTAAAGGGGAGGGGACAGTGGCGATGTTTGAGAGGAGGCCGAATCTTTCTTTCTTGGCAGCCTGAGGGGAGCGTGTGTGACTCATGCCCAAACGAACTTTTACAGAACCCGTTTTCAAACCTTACCTCATTGATAGCTGTGACTGATGGCGTGCTCATTGATTTAAATTACTCATTGCAAAACTGGGCTCTGAATAGCTGTCGAAAGGGTGGAAGGCTCTGCTTCCTTTGACTCAACAAACTAATTCATCTGCTTATCTTTACTGTGATAATTAATCAGGACAAAAATGACCTTTACTTTTGAGGTCCTATAAACTTTTGATGAGTAATTTATTTGTTCAATCTGACTTTTATTTAAGATACAAGATTAATTTCTGCCTTTTGATTTTACTGTATATGTAGCACACATGAGAAAATGTTGGGTTATTGATTTTAGATGCTTTCATGATTTCTCAGAAACTACAGTTATAGCAAGACCTCTAAGTAAAAGCTGGATATGGTCTAGAGATTATGTTTCTTAAAAAAAAAAACAATTTCTGTATTTTCTCATCAGCTGAGTGTTTTCCATACATATAGTTAAATAACTTGACATTTATTAGTGTATGCTACTCATAACATAATTGATAAATGTTGAAAAACTACCCACCAAAAAATAAAAAGAGCCCAGAATAGATCTAAAAGTCCCATGCAGCCCTTAAGCTGGTCCACTGCTGGCCAAGGTCTAAATCAAAGTGGTCTTGATGGAAGGATGGATGTCAAGAAGCCATCCTTGAAGGAAAGGAAATGTGGAAAAAAGGCTGAGATAGACTTGGACAGACTTTACATTACTGGTCATGGATCAGCTTCAATGAGTCCAAGCCTCAGCATAATTGAGGGTGTCACATGCAAAGCAGAGTATTGGGAACAGAACTGAATCTGTGTAAACATTTCTTAACCAGAGGCTAGTGATACTTTAAATATCATTTCTGGGGATGGAAAATGCTTAAAAATGATTAAATAGATGTTTGTGATTAATCACAATTAATTGCATTTTATCAAACAGCAATATACAGAAAAAATAAGAAAAATTAGATTATTGTGCAAACTAGGGATGTATGAAAATATTGATATGCAGATATATCGCAATATTTTATATCACAATATTCTATCAATATTCAAAAGCAATGTATCATTGTTTTATTTAGCATTTGAATGGAACCATTAATGGTAGTAGTTTTTTTAATAAAATTTAAAGTATGACTGGTAGTTGGTGTCTGTTTTCACCTTCTTCGTTCCAATGGATCAACTAGATCTAGTAATAAAAATGGATGTGTTAAAGTATGAAACAGGCTGGAGTGTTTAGAATGCTGTTACAGTTTTAAAAATCGCAATATATTGTCTCGTCTCCCCATGTACCGTGATGCACATTGCATCGCCAGATTTTACCAATACACATCCCTAGTGCAAACGTTCATTTATTTCATTAATTCAACTTAAAATGTTAAACTAATATATGATATAGACTCATTACATGCAAAGAGAGATATTTCACGCCTTTATTTGTTATAATTTTGATGATTATGGCTTACAGCTTATTACAAATTTCAAATCTCAGAAAATTTGAATATTACATGAAATCAATAAAACAAGAATTTTAAATAGAGAAATGTCAGACGTTGATTTGGGCTCCTTTTGCATCAATTACTGCCTCAATGCGGCGTGGCATGGACGCTATCACCCTGTGGCTCTGCTGATGTGTTATAAAAGATCAGGATGCTTCAATAGCGGCCTTCAGCTCTTCTGCATTGTTCCGTCTCATCTCTCTCATCTTTCT
Source organism: Valencia hispanica (assembly GCA_963556495.2). Lineage (NCBI taxonomy): Eukaryota > Metazoa > Chordata > Actinopteri > Cyprinodontiformes > Valenciidae > Valencia > Valencia hispanica. The sequence goes on along the minus strand of OY747708.1, from coordinate 8,647,505 downwards.
CTTGGCAATGCTCCATAGATTCTCTATGGGGTTCAGGTCAGGTGAGTTTGCTGGCCAATCAAGCACAGTAATCCCGTAGTCATTTAACCAGGTTTTGGTACTTTTGGCAGTGTGGGTAGGTGCCAAGTTCTGCTGGAAAATGAAGTCAGCATCTCCATAAAGCTCATCTGCAGAAAGAAGCATGAAGTGCTCCAAAATGTCCTGGTAGATGGCTGCGTTGACTCTGGACTTAATAAAGCTCAGTGGACCAACACCAGCAGATAACATGGCTCCCAAATCAACACAGACTGTAGAAACTTCACACTGAACTTCAAGCATCTTGGATTGTGTGCCTCTCCATTCTTCCTCCAGACTCTGGGACCTTGGTTTCTAAATGAGAGGCAAAATCTGCTGTTCTTTTTTTTCTTTAGCCCGGGTAAAAAGCAGGTTCTGATGTTTGTTGTTCAGGAGCAACTAGACATAGACTAGACGTTTGTGTGTGGTGGCTCTTGATGCACTAACTCCAGCCTCAGTCCATTCCTTATGAACGTCCCCAACACTTTCAAATTGCCTTTTCCTGACAATCCTCTCCAGGCTGCAGTCATCCCTGCTGCTTGTGCACCTTTTTCTTCCATAGTTTTCCCTTCCCCAAAACTTTTTATTAATATGCTTCAATACAGCACTTTGGGAACATCCAACTTCTTTTGCAAATACCTTTTGAGGCTTTCCCTCCTTGTGGCACTTTGAGCCTAAAATATTGAACCTTTTCACAATATTCAAATTTTCTGAGATTTTGTATTTGGGGTTTTGATATAATCTCCATATAATTTTTTGTTTCACCTTTTAAGTTGAATTGCTGAAATAAATTAACTTTTGCAGGATATTCTACTTTTTTGCGTTTCACCTGTACGTATATAACAAAAAGTTACGTTTCTTTGATTCAAATTTGTTTTAGTTGAGGAAGGAATAAATATAGGTGTGTAACAGAACATGCATTCGTATTTGTTGGTATTGCTGTCGGTTCAGTACGCATGTGTCCAGGACAAATGCAGCTGTTTTCTACCTGAACACATGCAGAGCTCAAAGCACAACTTTAAAAAGTGACACCAAAACAAAATAGAAAGGAATCCTAGCTATCACAAGATTCTATTTGGGAACATGAATGTTTCCTCATGCAGCCACAGTAGAAAAAGAAAGATGGACCAAACCAGAACTTTGTCAGCGAACACATCTTTCAACACCAATAAGGTCCATAACACGCTCTGCACTGAACTGAATGACTCACCTGAAACAATGTCAAGCTGAATGTAAACATCGCTGATTTTAGAGAAAAAACAGCTGATGTTCACATGACTACCAGTAGCATTCAATCAGCCCAAATTCCTTATTTTGCATAAAATGCAAATCGGTAGAATCCCTTCTGATGAGAAGGGATTTTCCCGACAGCTGCCCATGCTGCATTCAGTTACAGCTGGGAGACTAGGCTGTCGAAATATCAAAACAACTCCAAAGTGATTAAAGCAGGTTTTATTCTCAAATATGAGCAAAGTATTATTTAAACATCCCTAAACATTAGCACTGACTGTTTTCAAGCGATTATATTGTTTTCTATTCTGGCTATGTCTGATTGTGCTATTTTTTTTAAATACAATTTTCAGTCAGTTCTATACTTCAACTTTTTGAAGTTATAGAAAACAATAAAATCAAATTAATTTCAGGAATTGAAAGGAAAAAATTCAGGAAAAAAGGTAATTTGTTTAATGCCGATCAAAGTAAAGAAAAGTCATATGCACATTTGTACTTATTTTTCTTGTTTAAAGTGTACCAAAAATCTACTGAACTATGTGTTTAAAACCCCAAATACGTACCCAACTGTGATTTTTGTGTACCGTTACACCCCTATAAATTGATAGATATGATTTGTATTATGAACATGTACAGCAATTCCAACTGGAAACTGGAATCTTGTGCCTTTGTTTTCATTCTGTGGTTCATTCAACCATAGATACAGATGGAGATTTAACAATTTTTAAAATTTATTACAAGTAAGCTTTAGGCATAATCTTCTCAACATGAAAGTATTTGGGGGGGGGTTCAATATTTCTCTTTTTTTTAAAACTATTTTACACAACAAGCTTTCCTGCCATGTAATTCAACATTTAGAAGTGTTCAACCTGCATCTAAATTCTTTCATTTTTGTATTTTTTTTCTTCTTCCTTTTCCTCTTGACTGGCAGGCCCTAAAAAATAAACATGATCCTCAGTTGGTCATTTAACAACATCTTTAACCAGTGCTGCTCCCACCACTTAAAGGGGGGAGTACATGCATATATATCACAGATCAGTCTGCGCTACATTCACTTGGACTCAGACATCTGATTCTTAGTTATTTAAACACGACTTAACGTGTTGTGTGTTTAAATTTGACTGCGTAAAATTGGGCTGGTACATGAACCCACCCTGCCCACCACGCCAGCCCCCAAACTTGGTACGTTTAAAGAGTAATTTTTTTTTTCCTGTAATTATTTAATCTAAATGAACAGGTTAAAGTCCCAGCTCCATCAAATTAGTAACATCAAATCATTGAAGACCTTCACCTCTTGAGCCTTCTTGGACGAGTTTCCTGATTATTTAGCCGTATTCTAACCTGGGGTTGACTGATTTTCCTCGACAAAATCACTTGGTTATGTTCGCTGAAGGTGATTCTAAAAACCTCTCAAACCTCTGCAGAAAAAAAGATCTCAATTCAAAATGAAACACTCCAAATACAATGAGCATCACTATAGCCAGGTGACCTTCAGCCATGGGAATTTAGAAAACTCACTACATCTGATGTGTTAAGTCCTGCATTAAGATGACATATCAATCAAAGTTAACTAGGCAGACGTTAAATACTGGGCAAGATGGAGTAGCTAGATATTAATATGAAACACACTGTGGTGTCAATAAACCAACAATGTGATTACTGGATATACCATTCTACATAATGACCCACAGATACAGAGTGATTTTATTAAACAAATTGCGCTTCTGGGGTGTTAAGCAATTTCAGTCCTCATCACACAACAAAGAAAAGTTTTTTAAACCACTGTTAAACGATTTATTTGGTATTGAGAAACAATCAGTGGTGTCAGGCATGTGCTAACAAACTGGGGTTTCCTGTCTGCTTATTGGTTAACGAGTTGTGAGCCTTTCAGAGAAATGGAGCAAAACTAAAGAACAGAGGAGGAGAATAAGAAATGCAGTAATTCTGGTATTTTGAGTCGTTTTACTCACTCTGATCTGTTTGTTTTCTTCCCGTAGCCTTTGAGCCTCCATCTGCAACCGCTTACACTCCTCCATGATCTTTTTTACTTCTCCGTCGTCCAGGGTGGAGCTCAGTGACTTTGCAGAAGACTCTGACTTCAGCAAGCTCGACGACATCTTGTTGGAGTCCGTGTCATGCTGTAAGTGGGTTACAAAGGGACAGACTTTGATGCAATCAGCAAACAGGCGCTAAAATGTTTACATGGTGATTCTCCACGAATATCTTAGCCGCCTGGCACACAGTTAGAACTATCCGTTTACATTTGGGAAATTTAACACTGTTCACTTAGAGTGGTGCAAAGACAGAGACAGCTTTGTAGAGGAGTTCACCCAGGGGTGCCATTCATAAGACGATGAAGCTGGTTTCCATCACCATTATGTCTGCCTTAAACACTCTGTGGCATCCAGCCCCTACTGGGAGCCCAGCGTATGTCTCATGTTGGTCATAACTAATTCAAAACAACTACTGAAGATTGTTTTTGCTCCGTGCTCAAGAAGCAATTAAACCAAGCTCCTTTCTATGATGAAATGCTGTGTCCACAGCTGAATGGAATCAGGTGACCCAAGAAGAATCACAACAATAATAAACTTCATGTGAGACTAAAACAAAGTAGCTTTGTTAAAAGGCTGATAAAGTGAGGCTGGAGCAGGAAAAGCTGAAGGAATACAGGCGGAAATGGAAAAATAATTGACAAGAGGAAAACCAGAACTTGCAAATTTTGAAAAAAGAAACATGAGTGCGCAAAAAAAAAAAGAAATACAGCCTCTAACTGTATAAAAAATATAAAGTAGTGTACGTGTGCAAGAAAGAAAAAAAAAACATAAAAAGCTGGCAAAGTTTGTAGGAAAAAGATATTTCTACAGGTTCTAAAGTACAACAGCCTGAATTATCTCATTGATGTCCAATATGTAGTGACACTGTAAACATGCACAATAAAGCAAAGCATGAAGTACAGGAGCTTACCATTTTTTCATTCTCCATTGGCATCTCAAAAACACACCTCAGCTTAGAGTCCATCAACTCCTCTGGCTTTGCTTCTTTCCACTGGAGACAGAGAAACAAAGGGGGACCAATGGGAAAGACGCTTATGTTATCACACAACTAATACGCTAAAGGCTTATTAAACCATTAATGTGATAACCACAGAGTTATAATGAACTGCTAACTGCACAGAAACAAATAAGCCAAATTAAGATAGACACAGGCTGTTAATCACTTCTTTCACCAAATATATACTAGATAGATTTAAAATACAAAAAAAATAAGCATTTGCACCCATAACAAAAAAAAAAAAAGACTTGTACCAAAAACATTGAGGATTCTTTAATTAGCTTTAAGGACTACAGAAAAAACTGATTCACTATCAATAACCAACATGCACATTCACACTTTAAATTATGAAGACAACTGTCTGGTACAGTACTTGGTTGGTTTGAGTCTTATCTAAAGAATAGGGACTTCTATGTGTCAATATTCAACTTCTCATCAGAACCGACAGAAATCACATGTGGGGTACCCCAGGGCTCCATCCAGGGGCCCCTCCTATTTGATGTCTACATGCTCCTGCTAGCCCAGATTATATAAAGTAATAAGATTAGTAACCATAACTATGCAGATGATACTCAGCTCTACATTTCAATGTCACCAGGTGATTTTGAACCCATCCAAATGCTAAGCAAATGCATTATTAATAGTCATTATTTTTGGCCACAAAGAGGAACGATCAAAATGCAGTACACAGCTTCAGTTAATACGGCTAGAAACTACTGATCAGGCCTGAAATCAAGGTGTAGTAATGGACTCAGACCTGAACCTCCAGGGTCACATAAAGGGAATAACAAGGTCAGCCTTCTATCACCTGAAGAACATTTGTAGGATTAAAGGACTGATGTTACAACAGGACCATGAAAAATTCATCCATGCGTTTATTTTTAGTCGGATTGATTACTGCAACAGCGTCTTCACAGGTCTGCCTAAAAAGTCAATCAGACAGCTGCAGCTGATCCAGAACGCTGCCGCTCGTGTTCCTCATTAGAACCAGGAAACTTTTGCTAGTTTATAAATCATTGAATGGCTTAGCATCAAAGTATGCAGAAGACTTATTATACCAACCCCACAGAACACTCAGGTCTTCTAACTCTAGTCTACTAATCATTCCTAGAATTAAAACCAAACATAGGGAATCAGCGTTTAGGTTTTATGCTCCTCTTACCTGGAACAAACTTCCAGATGACTGCAAATCTGCCGAAACACTGAGTTCCTTTAAATCTAAGCTAAAAACTCATCTGCTCAGAGCTGTCATTGAATGATTGATTAATAATAGCTGGAATTTCATAACAGTAGTTATGACCAAATAACCTTGAATTGCTTTGTTGCTGAAAGTGAGACATACAAATAAATGTGTCTTCTCTTGCCTAAAGTACGTTTACACTGTGCAATTTTATTTGACAATTGCATTTATTTAAACAAACCAGTGATGTGTTGTTTATCAAAAGCACTGATTTTTGCTGTAATTTGTTTTTGTTTTCTTTGCTTTTATATTTGTTGACTATAATAAAAATAGACAGAAGCGGCCTCCTTTAGATTGAGGACTAATTTTTGGAAAAGTTTAGCAGATCTGAGTCACAATTTTCTCTCTGATCTTAGCATATTTGTAATAAAGCCGACAGTGTAGCACTGCTCCATGGAATATCAATGAGGTCATCTAGCTGCGGGAAAACAAACAACAACAAAAATCAAATAACCCATTACTACAGACTTTTTATTGTGAAAGAAGGGTGACATGACTTCATACTGAAAGATGCATCTTGATACCACATCCTTCCTTTACTGAATTTAAGGTAAAAGTTTAGATAATAATCACATATTCATGTTTTATTTATCAAGATAAACCAAATACTTAAATTTTGATATGGAATAAAATCGACCAACTTTCATTAGCTCAAACTAAGAGAAAAAAACTTTAAAATTCAAATCTTAAGTTTAAATCTCATTACAAAACTAGATTGCACGTCTGATCAAAGTAGGCACTAAATGTTCAAAAATATTAAGATTTTGCAGAGTTAATCATATAAAAAAATGTTTTAGTGTCTTTGTTTACAATTTCAGTATTTGTTTTATTACAGAGATTTTGCCTATTGATCATTTCATGACTCAATACATAAGAGCGGAGTAAAACAAATCAGCAAAAAATCACGACCAGTGTAACTTGAGAATCTTTTCTATGTTTATGATTCAGTGTTTAGGCTTGCCAGAAACAAAAATGCCTCATTTGCAATGCCTCAGATCATGCATACTGTAATAGATCATGTGTGTCTAATGTGTTTTCAATCATTGAAGGACAGGGAAACGCAGAAACACTGCTGCTTGCAGAAGAGTTGAGTTAATCACAGAGTTTTTGAGCAAAGCGCAGGATGAGAAACACTTACCACTCCCTCCATGTCAGTCATGTCAGGAGGTGCCAGCATGGACTGGACCATAAACTTGTGCTTGCTCTTTTCATTGGGGTCATATTCAAAAGGCTGCAGCATGACTGAAAAACAAAACGACAATCAGTGTTAATAAAAAGAAGAGAAACATAGAGCTAGATTACCTGAGTCAGAAAAAATTTTACTTTGGTTTTAAGTTGCATTTTTGTAACTAACAGTAAATCTGAAAATCTGAAAAGAAATTTGGTTGGAAACAAAAGCTGAAAAACACAGTTGTTTTCAACATAATAGTTTTGTCTTTTTTTAATATTTATAGACAAACACTGTCAGGAATATTTCAAGGCGAATGATTTGAAAATCCCTACCTAGGACTAGCCACCCACCCAGGAGCTGAAATTGGTCCATTTTTTCTTGACCTACCATCACTGGGATTTGGCAGGTTAAACACCAAAACAATCTATGTTTTCTCTGTTCAATAAACACATCAAAACCTAATATAGTCCTAGTCCTTCTTTGTTCTGTAAATGCAACAACAAAACACAAGTTCTTTGATCAACTTTTCTTTGAATTTAGCAAAAAGCAGATAAAGGTTAAGCCTAGTTTATGCTTCTCTGTCTGCGCAGGTGTGGAGACACTCAGCGGCATTATCCGTCGACACAAGGTGGCCGACGGCCACCCAGCGACAGATGGAGTAGATCCCAATTTTTTAAATATCCGTCAAATGCAACGGAGAACACACGTCCAGAATGGTGCTCTATAGTTGATGTAATTAGTAGTCAATGCAGCTTTGGGGCACTAGATTCTTAATATTGCAAGGCCAGTTTATCTAATATGGTGTTTTGGCGATTTTCAACACCAGGAGGTGTAGAGAACAAAAAGAAAAGCAGACCGCTGTGTTTGTTTGTTTAAATGTGTATTCAATGAGCTGCACTTCTGGTAAAAACGTTTTCAGCTCAATCAAAACTCGCTCTCTATTGGTTCTTGAGTGGATGTGCATTTACAAGCTGAAGTAAATAAACTGTCATCTCGCTGCAATGGTAGCCAGAACCGCCAGAAGAGGTCTGCTCCCCCTGCTGTCCTGGTGGAGAATTGCTTTGCAACACTGACACCAACGGCGATGTATAAAAGGAAAACGCGTCTGTCAATATGTGGGTTCGACTGCCAGCCTGGGATCTTTCTGCATGGAGTTTGCTTGTTCTCCCTGTGCAAGCGTGGGTTCTCTCCAGATACAAAACAAAACCATACCTTTAAAGCACAATGTCAAACAGTTTTATTAGTAATGATCCCTTTTGTACAGCTGTACATTGTATGGAACTGCAAATTGTTCTGCATACCAATATTTGGTCAGACACTGCTCTTGATACTCACGTGCGCATAACTGCAAGCAATCAATTCTAGAGTTTAAAAACATAAATGATCTGGCCTTTAGCAGCTTCTAAAATGATTTAATTCTAACCTCAAGTATACAAAACGACAATTGTGATCATGCCATTATTTATGAAACAAATGTGAGAAGGAGAAGAAAAAGAACAAAAAGAACAACAAGAAGAATAAATGTGCTTTCTTTGTACCCTGACTACAAGGTTGTATCAATTCTTTTAAATAAATAGTTTCTTTTTTTTTATTGCTTTACATTTTTGGTGTTTACTGTTTGGCTAAAATCACAGCACTTAAAATATTTTAAATTGCGGGTTAATCAAAACTAATATGCTGTACACTAAAATATAAAAATAAGCAACAATTTAAAAAAGTCAGGTTTGTTTTCCTATTTTATCCTTTAAAAAATTATTTAATAGAAAAAGTAAAAAAGAAAAACTGCACAATTTTAAGTCACACCAAATGCAGAACTATTTTCCCCACACAGTATTATGAGAACTGTATGGTTTCTTTTTCACACCATTAGTTTATTTACAGATAAAACTAAACAGCATTTGTTAAAGCTTAAAATGTTCATCGTATCCATGTACAAGTCAAAGGCTCTGGGTTCGAATGTACACCATGGAAAAAGTGGTGGAAATGATTCAATGCTGTTACCATGATGATGATGATACAGTAACGGACCAATAGATCCCCCCCCCCCCCCCAAGGCTAATCTTTCTAACAACTTCTAAGCCTTTTTCTTTCCTAGCATTACATATCGCCCTAACAAAAAGCAGGTGTGGAATTGGAATATATCAGTCCTCGTTTTTGATGTCACTGAGAAGGCATTTTAAAGCTGTAAAAAAGATTTACAGTAATCACTTAGTTGTGTCATCAAAAGGAGGTCTGGAAAGATGAAAATGGTTATAAATGGTGAATAATTTACCTCCCTTGGCTCCAACTTTTAAATCAGCATATGATCAAAAGACATATTTTGACGTCAGTCCTGACTACATCCACTATGCTTGTTGAAGTTTTTTTATTTATTTAACTGAAAACAAATTACCTAAATTCAAAGCTCTTCTGGATATCAGTATGACTTTCATATATACGGCACATGCCAGTGCTCCCAAGAGCCGAGCTGTGCATCATTTCAGCAATCAATGTGGCTCAACATTGCAAATCAGAAACAGACGGCACGAACAGATTGAGAATGCCCTGTTTCAGTCGGTCCCAATTTGCTCAACCATCCAGCGTTGGTCCATAGGGACAACAACCGGGAATAGAGGCAGGAAAGCATGAATGTTTTTTTGAGTAACACTGAACAGTGAACAGTGAAAATGTTGCTTGAGATGGGAAAAGGTGCATCCGTCAGAGCGGGAGGAAGTCACTCAAATCTATGGCTTAAAAAAGGAGCTGCCTCTTCAGAAGGTGTTATTTGATGCTCTTGTCTAATGCTAGAACTAGATCTTTATAAAACTCAACAGCTAAATGTGGGAGGACACAGCAAGGCAGGAGGGTAAACCCCAACCTGTTTGTTAATGAAGAATGGAGAGACTTGAATGGATAGTTTATTTTTTTGTACAACAAAAACCCCAACCTTTGCCTCTTGTAAAAAAAAAAAAGAGAAGAATATTATAAAGTGATCAAAAATGGATCAATGGAAGGCTTTATATGTGTAATTAATAGGGGTGTGACGATACACAAAAGAGTCACAGTTCAGTACGTATTCGGGGTTTTAAAGTCACGGCATGTTTTTGTTACACTTTAATCGAGAAAAATAAATACTAATGTGCATATGACTTCTTTTTTTTTTTACTTTGATCAGTGTTGCACAAAAAACCTGTTTTCCTGAATTCATTGCTTTCAATTCCTGAAAATAATTAGATTATTTTCTAGAACTTAAAGTTGAAAGTATACAACTGACTGGAGATTTGATTGGGTTTTTTAAAAATAAATGAAATAATACAAGCGTACATAGCAAGAGTACAACTTGATGTGATAATGTTGGTATCACCTTGATAATGTTTAGAAATGTTTAAATAATACTTTGCCCATATTTAAGAAACATGCTTAAATCCGTTTGGAGTTGTTTTGATATTTCAACAACCTAGTCTCCCAGTTGTACTTGAATCCAGCATTGGGCAGCTGTTGGGAGAATCCCTTCTCATCAATGGGGATTCCCCCGACTTGCCGTTTTATAAAGTATTTTTATTAGTTCATTGGGCTGGCTGAACATACTCTGAAACACAAGCACTGGAGAAGCCTCCAAAAGTTTTGGTTTGTGTTCTAGTACTATGGGTACCCAATAAAAATTAAAACAGTCACAGAGTGGCCGAAAAATCTATATCCGAAAACAGAAAAAGAAGCATTCTCAGTTTTGTTTCATTAGAAACAACATAAAGTAAGACATGCTTGAAAACCACTTTACATTGACTTGCCAAACCTGGACTTCATTATTCAACGCTGATTAAACATTCCTTAAAACTTATTTTTCTCTTGAACCAAATATTGTGCATCATCTTCTCTCGTCAGCTGAATGTATTATCACAGCCCTAATACTATTACTTTGGTTTCAAGTTTTGGTCAAAGCAAAAACTTACAAAGACGTGATATACAGTGTGAGATTAAAGAACAGAGCTGAGTCTGAGATACTGGCCTGAAGGGAAAACCATCCAGGATGTGAAAGCAAACTCTCCAAATGTTTTCAGATTCAAATTTCTCAGGGCGCAATGCCCTTACTCCCTTGATTATGTGCTCCTGAGTCTGTCTTATTCAATTAAATCTGAAAGGGAAATAAGTACCGACTACACAGCTTGAGATGAGAAATAAGCTGCAAGTCATCAGCTTCCACTTTATAGGTTAAACTTTGTTATGAAAATATAATCGACTTGAAATGGAGCTAGCATGCGCTCTGATTATTAGAAAAGATCACACATAACTCACAGACTTTTGAGCTGATATATTGTATAAATATTTAGTTTCGACAGATTTATCAGTCTCTTGCTCAGTCAAAACAAAAAGTCCACAGGAAATAAAAGTAAGGACAAGCTAATGAAATAATAACACTACCCAGAGCTGCCCATACTGTCTCATAAAAAACATCACAATGAGCTACAGACATTTTAGTATTTGCAACTTATTATCAATAGGCTATGTTTAAGTAGCAAATCTCCACCAAAAGCATCAAGCGATGTAGATACTGAGATCAGCGTAGACTTTTTCAAAGAAAGAAAATAGTAGAAACAGCAACACGCCTAGCCAAATATGATTAAAGATAGTCGGTGTTGATTGTATCTTACTGTACAGTACTACTTGATTATATACCTTAAATACATCTGGATTTCTCCATTAAAACCGTGTATTATATTTCTAAAAAGGTACATTTCCTCTACTTGAGTACTTGCTGGAAAAAGAAACTGGTTACAGAGCACACCTTTAAGTTTGCCAATGAAATTACATTCTGTCCTGTTTTGAGACTCCAAGTTGATCCTTTTCAGCAGTTTAAGGGATAAATGATGGCAGCTGAGATGGGACTTCGTTTGTCACCTACTCCTGACAGTGAGCACCAGTAACTCAGTCTGAGGTTGTTGACACCAGATAGGGGAAGCTGTAAAATGAGTATCTGGTCGGGCCGTCACAGTATGGAAACATTAGCCTCCATCGGTCTCTTTACAACAGCTTGTGTGGAAAAGCAGTCTGGTAGAACTCACTGTACTGCCTGGCTTCTGGAGGAACTCCTTTGGAAGATTCCTAAAGAAATTGCCCTTTGTGATGTTATATTCAAAGAAATATATTCAAAAAGAGTATTAAATAGTTAGACACTGATGTATTAAATTACTATATAGTTACCGACCAAATATTCACCCTTTTAATCTAAGCTAATGGACCACAGCGGATCCCCGGTTTTCACAGGGGTTAGGGACCTCAGCCGTGTGTGTATACGTCAGACCCCTTCTGAAAACGCTTAAAGCTGGCTACTTTAATAGCTCAAACACTAAATATACCTTAATATACATTAATACACACAGTGGAAACTATCTTAGCAACACTACAAAAGCTACCATCCACAGCAGAGGTTGCGCTAGACACTTTTGTTGTCCATCATTTGCCAAATTTGCTGAAAAGAGAACTACACATAAAAAATGTAATTAAACGATTTCACTTTTCGATTAACCTGCTGTGGTCTGAACCCACAGTCTAACAACTTCGACCTGCTCCGATGGAACTGAAATGCTCACCCGCTCGTGCGTAATCAAATAATGGGATACGTCGAGTATGGTGTGCAGGTCTGAGCTAATGCTCAGATGTTCACATGGAAAACTTTTTTTGTTTGATTTAGTTACCTGTACTCTGTGTGCAAAGTTGAAAATGTCTGTGTATTTGCACCAAGTGGTCAGAGGTGTGAATACTAATCTGTCAAAATGATGGACGGCCTTCAAAGGTTTTCCGTCACCATTTTTTTATTTTTATGCTCAAATACTGAAAATATTCGGTTAACGCAAACCCTGCTCCACAGTCTTACTAATCTGCGCTCTTGAGGGTACAGCCAATCAGTGCCAGATAAAATGAATTGCGCTCCTGGATTGGCTGCTTTGCAATCGCCAGCCAATAGCATGTGAAGCAACAGGTATTTCAGCTTCCTAAGCTGCATTATCTTTAGTATATTTTAGATAAATCTGCAAATAGGCTAATTTTCCGCAGATAATATGTGAGTCAAATCCGTAAATAGGCAGGGGTCCACTGTAGTGGTTGTAGTTACATTGAAAACAGCAGCTATATGCTAAAGGGATTTAAAAATAATAAAATGAACAAAGAAATCTAAACCAAAGTCAGTACTACTAATTTATCCTCACCAGAGACATTGATCGAGGTTCCTGCATCAATGATGCCACTGTTAGGCCGCACACAGTATCGGCGGGGCGCTGTTGTCTTGACCTTAAAACATACATTCCTGTCTGTAGGGTTGGAGAGCTTAAGATTTGTGGTGACCACGTCTGAAAATGGACCTGCGGAAAAAAAAGCAAAGAGAAGAGACACTTAAAAAGGATATTTAATAAAAGAATATCTGAATACATCTAACGCTACATGATCCGAATGGTTGACAAAATAGGAAAGAAAAAAAAACAGAGAGACAATTTTAGGCAAGAAAAATATCAACTAAACCTGCAGGGAGTGTTTCTATTTTGTAGCTAGGGAGGATAAGATCTCAGCGACCACACATACAGGTTTATACCATTCCTTGGTCAGATTACCGGAATGCCAAATGCTAGAAAAACAAGATAAATCAAAAAAGACAGATGGAGAATAAACTGTAACTGGCGAACTCAAACAGGCTAGGAATGTCTTGAAGCCACACAGTAAAAAAAAAAAAGAAATAAAATAACTCAGAGCAAATGATCGAGATTCATCAAAATATACATCCATCATAAACTGCTGCAGGGGAAACGCCAGCAACAGAAAAACAATCAAAACACATAAGAGTTTCTACTATTTCAAACAAACTGATTCTTCAAGTTTTAATAAATATGACTGAATTTTATCTGTAATTCAGAAAAGAAATCTATAAATCACATATTTCTTTTATTGTAAAACCTAAAACAGGACACCTAATGTACTTTGGCTTGAATTAACTACAGCAATCATTACAGATGCAGCCCACATCTCTACGAGGCCCTCTCAAGGCCAGCTGCATTAGATTGCACAGATCTGTCAATAATGCCGAAAATTTGAATCCTTGAAAAAAAAAAATAATAAAAATAATAAGCTTGAAATAATTAGGTTTTAGAACAGGATTAACAATGTTCTTGTAACAAAGTCCAATCCTAAATGTAGAACGCATAGAGCTTCCTCTAATTTGCAAATGATTGGAAATTAAATGGATTTTAAGTTCATGCTGGACATGGAATAAAGTTGGAAGTTAATGAAAGCTTAAATATGATGAGAATAATTAGCTGTTTCATTTGGCTGAGTGTGTTGTTCAGTGAAAGCTAATGCAAAATAACCTAATCCCTACCTAAATACACAACGAGGGAAACCCTCAAGGATTCTATATGTAGCAAACAGAAATGAACATTTTATATATAAATAACTACAATTTGGCTCAAATTACAGTTTCAATCTTGATAAGTAACTTGATAAACACAGTGCTGATAGACAGCTTTCAGACCCTTTAGTTTGCACACTTAAGCTCTTTCTCTTCATCAGTCTACACAAAATTCATTAAAATAACAAAGAATAAAGTTGGATTATTATTAGTCTGGTATCAATTTATTTCAATATTGTGAAATGTAGTAAACATCAGTTTCAGAACAGATGTTCATATCTGTGTCAAAACAGACACGTATGAATCCTTCACAAAGGAAAACGATTTTATTTGGAGATCAAGTTCTAACAAAGTTCAAATTAACCAAGTTGAATCACCTTAAATGTTGTTGCTCTTATATAAAAACAGAGGCCGTATAAAATATGATGGCAGCATAAAAAAGACACATTTGAGTTAGGAAAAAAAGGAGTCAACTTTTTTGGGGGGTTTTTATGGATAAAAACGGGGGAACATGGTGAAGACAGCAGCTGACAATTTATATAAAAAGACAAATTAAAAGCGAAACAATATTAACTCTAATAACTATAGCAACTCCTGTAGTGGTTAAGGACATTGTCAAAGGTCCAAATACAGCCGTCGACAAAAGAATACTGACAAAACAAAAAGTAAAGCAACTATCTTGTCCTGCATGTTCTGAATACGTTATCGGTTTCGAAATACTGAGCGGGGAAATGACAAGCAGCTCCCCTCTATTACTTCTCTGCTCAATAGTTGAGAATAATGTGGCTAATAATAAATAAATAGCCGACATGTTGAGCAGGAACTAGACAAGGCAAGGCAATTTTATTTGTATAGCACACTTTCAACAACAAGGTAATTCAAGGTGCTTAACTAGGCAGAACCTGTTGGAACCTACCCTGCTGATTAAAGTGAAAAAGAAAAAAAAAAATAATAACCAGAAATATAAACAAAATAGGCTGGTCATTGAATACTGGCCAGATCCGACCTTTACACTGCAAAACATAAACAAAACTTTTTGTACAAACCAGATCCATGTTTACATTGAAGTGTTCAACGATTGCACAACTGAATCCATAATAAATACTTCCATAAGTGTTATCTTGTCATATGTTTAGCTATATGCAAAATCAGCTCTAAATGGGTGATAAATAGCTTTATTCTTTATGCTATATTCTTGTGATCTTTATCAGAAACAAGCCTGCACTTTCAATATAGCTTTCTGCTGTAACAAAAGAATTGTTTTAGTATCGGTGTCAAGTTTCAATGCGGATTACGTTTTAAAAAGTCCTAACAACTCATCACCGGTTGATATTGGTCTCATAATTTCCTCAGTAGTTAGTAGGGATGTCTGTTCATGTTGTATAATAATAATAATAATCATGCTCATTCAGAAATGTTTCCATCAAGGTGGGAATTTTAATGACCCGTTTTTCTGATTCAGGAACACAGCATCCTGAATCCATCCCAATCTACAAAGATCCGACTGGATCAACCTGATAAACTTTTATAGGACTAGAATTGTTCTAGCTGCTAATTAAATTATAAACCTGAGATTCAAATTCATCAAATAGCTACCAGTACATGGCACTTTGACTTATCTTAAACTTAGAAAATGATGGAATTATTCTTCGTTTTGCTGTAACCTGTTCTATGAAACTTGCTGGTAATGACAGGCAGTAAAGTCAAAATGTTTTCAGACTGGACAAAAACTGCGCTAATATAAAAACAACAACTAAAACTATTTCCGGTAAGAATTTTAAAAGGAAAGCCAAAACAGTCTTCTTTAAAGCTCATCAGCAGACTAAATATTGTGTAGGGTGTGTTTTCCTGACATTGATCCTCAACCAGTTTCTCTCTACCTCTAAGGTGCCTCCTTCCATAAATTTCATTTATTTATTGAAATGTTTTCTACAAACTAAAGTGATTACTGACGAATGTTAGTCCCTTGTGTGTGTGTTCGGAAAGGACTGTGATAACAGAGGCAATTCATAGCTACTGTATAAAAACATGGACATATACAAGATTTAAGATAAAGTTTCAGCTCAACAAACATCCAGAGGCAAGTGACACTTCCCTTCCCGGCTGAGCAAATGTGGAGGGTAACTTCAGACTTTTATATCTTGGTTTGACATCTAAAAGTGAACTTTAATGAAAGGAACTTACTAAACTACTGTAACACCTGATCTACTACTTCCTGCCAGTAGTTTTGGGAGATTAACACAATTAATATATATATATATATATATATAAAATCCTGTGCAAAGGTTTTAGGATTACGTTGCTGCCCATGATAATTAGAAACGATTAAAAACTGCAAAAAAGAAAAGAGGCTTCGTATGAGATGTTGCTGTTTTCACTGACTGGTCTTACATTTGGGAGGCTGTAGACACAAAAAGATTGTCTAAAATTGTGGAGAATGCCAATATACCAAATACCTTTCAAGCTGATGGAAACTGAGGTCAAATGTGTTAACAAAAATGTAAGGCTTTACCACTTTATTTTTTGTACAACACTGTATACATGTGTAATAAAGTAATTTCCAGTCAGTAAACTGTGTGAGGGGTTGCGTTCAATCAAAAATATGCTTGTGTGAATTGATAGCTTAACACGTGTGTAAACAGTCAAAACTTGGCACTGTTTTTCAATAAATAAAATCCCGTAGATGGTTTGGTTTTTTTCTTTTTCTTTTTGTTTTCACATCCATGTTGAGAAAAAAAGACAAACTGACCTGAGGGTAAGAGGAGAGAGGATAAGAAAAATAGAGAAGTTGCAAAAACACAGATAGACAAACAAAACTAACCGGATCCCAGCAAAGGTAAGACGATTAAACACATTTTCTATTTACACAAATGTGAAATTCCTAATTTTATAATTCAAAACAAACCCCAACAGCTGTGCTCCAGACTTAAAAGCTGAAACCAATGAATAAGAGTTGTGCATGATGACCTGCACACCGAAAGTAAATTTCTTTGTGTACTATTTTAAATATAACATATATTGCTACTTTTTGCATTTTTCATGTAATTAACCAAAACGTTTACTAATTAATACATCTCAATCATTAATTAAATCCACTCATTGGCCATTGTATAGGCTAATATTTTAGTTCTGCGTGGTGAATAGATATTTATGCATTTCAAGACCTTTTGAGAAAAAGTTTAGCATTCGGAGTTGTGGTAGAGCCTTTTCGTCTGCTGCAAGACGCTAAGGAGGAGAACAATGCGAGTTTATGTAACATTATTTGGGCCTAAAGCAACGTGACATTTCTAAACCGAATGCCAAGCGTAGCTAGGATGTTTGTTGCTGATGCTGAACCCTAAACAGAGAAGGTTGGTGGCGTGGTAATGACATTAAAACAGCAGAGGCAGCCCAGTATCCCCGTCATGTGTGCTGTCAAGTTATTAGATGACAGCTGGCTGGCCAATCAGAGAGCAGGCTAATGCTACTAAGCTAGCATTCCAAGAGGTGATTTAGCTTCGGAGTTTTGAATTTATATCACTTCACAAAAGCTTTTTCATATGTGATAGAGTTATATCTTCTATAAGCCAGCAGGTGTGCGTTTCGTCTGTGAATTGTGTTAAAGATGGTTGCTGCGGGAGAGGAGGAATGAGCGACAAGGCCCGGCTAACTTCGCCGTCGAAAGCTAATCCAGCTAGCAGACTACCTAGCTGCAGTGCTTTCAGAAAAGCCTTGGGTCTTTCCAAGTCGGTACTGTCACACAAAAAAAACTGCCCCGCTGCCTCTCTCCGTTTCGATTATTCCTACACTGTACTGCTCCCCCCCCCCAATTTTCACGCCGGCAGAGGAAGTTCCCCCTCCCCTCTTCCCGTCCACAGCCGGGGCCCTCCCCTCTTACCTCTGAATTTCAGTTCGTGCTGAGGCTGCAAGAGCAGAACCTGTTCCGGCCTGGCCATATCCCAACAACTGGAGCGGGGTTATCGCACTGCAACCACTTCCCGACACCTAGCCCCGTGTTAAGGGTGTTGTGAAAGCCGTCAAGGGGTTCCTTTTGTCTGTGAACTAGCGGTGTATATATCCCGTCCCCGCGGTCACAAGTACAACCGGAGCTGCTAAAGGCTGCTGTGATGCAGCAGGAAGGGAGTCAGCCTAGTGGCGTCACCGCCTCTGCATAGCGCGCCTGGCCGGGGAGGGGTGAGGAGGTGTGAGAGGGTGAAGCCGGGGAGGACCCAAGCCTGGTGGGGGGGCCCCCCATCACCACTGCTGGGGCTTTAGGAAATCTGAACCCTGCAGATAGGCTCAGGTTATAATTTCAGCTGCAAGAGTATAAGCACCTGTTTACATCCCGTCACCTCCAGTGCTGAAACAGACTCTGTACTAGTTTCTTCGTATTTAGCTGCAAGGCGCTAGGCTGGATTAGTTTTTCTTTCATGTTTAGACATCTTTCACATACCAATATTTCAGCGTATTAATATATCCTTAAATATATTTTTAAATAATAAAAAAAAACATAACGCGTACATTTTTGCATACATTTATATTATATGATTTAAATGTTTCAATAATGACAGGACAAATAATTGCATTATGAAATGTGGAATAATTCAATTCCGTTCAGTTAAATTTTCATCCTGCAAAAAAAAGGCAATAAGACTTATTACATTTTCAACCTACACCCAACCGACCCATTCCCTATTCATAAACTTGTGTCACAAACACAAAATATTAGGGATGGGACGAAATATCGTTTGGCAAAATATCGCGATACAAAACGTGACGAAACGCATCGAGTTTGAAAAAAATGGATAGCGAAATAAAGACTAGAAAAAAATATATAAAATTTAAAGTTTAAAATTTTAGATATGTTAGTTTTTCTAAGGAAGAATCAATCCTAGGCCAGGGCCATGACTTAAGAGAGGCTGGGATAACTTAACTTAGGGTTACAGCAGCATGAAGGGAGTGTTCTTGTTTGTGTTTCCCTGTGTGCAACTGACACAAAATAAATAAGTTGTAATTACGCAGTAATATTTTTCTTTTTTGATATCGTATCGTGACCCTGGCATATCGAGGTGCATATATCGTCCGTTTAAGTGTATCGTCCCATCCCTACAAAATATGTTGACAATTAGACGGAGCCAGTATGAGCTCAGAGGAGTAGAGATGTTTGTAAAGAAAAAAATGGCTAACACCATGAGATTTTGTGTTTCTGTTAAAGGGGTCGATCTCTGGAATGACTGCACAGAGGATCTCAAATTATGTCCCTCTCTCTTCCATTTAAAGAGAATATATAAAAGTATTACCCTTGCAAAATACACAAACTCTGTTTTCTAGTCGGGTTTAGGACTGTTTCAATCTAGACTACTTATAAAGAATCATTTTGTTTGATGTAATGTTACAAAGTTAACAAAAACACATGCCGTAAGTTGTAAAAAAAAAAAAAAAAAAAAGGGCAGCCAATATAAGCATTAGCTTCAGCCTATACCTTTTCGGTCAGTTTGTATGTTATGTTGAAGTATTATAATTCACTGAATGTAAAAGATTAGTGCATACTTTTGACCAAATAAATTAAACAAACAAAAACAAAGTTTATTTATATAGCGCCAATTCACCGCACGTCTTCTCAAGGCACTTTACAAAAAAAGTCATTTAAATTCAAACATACATGCATTCCAGTTGATCCTACTTATTAAAGAGTGCATCCAGTTCAATTCATTATTACCTCCGCCAGGAAGTAATGTTTTCGTTTGGACCACGAATCACACTCAGGACGGCTGTGTGGAGGATCAATAGCCTCTGTTTTTTGGGGTGTCTTCTCTGCCACTACACCTTGAGCCGCTACGGCTAGGAACTTTAATATGTAATTCCCGTGTAATTTCTTCACATTTCCTTGGGACAAAACAATGACATAATACAGAATTCAATTTCTCTCAGCAACTCTTCAAAATGGGAAAGACGAGAGAATGTGGCACTCAAATTCAATTTAATTCAAAGATACTTTATTTATCCCAAGGGAAATTAAATTGTGCCATACCTTATAGTATCCAGCGTCTTAAAAAATTTGTTGTGGATGGTGATGCTGTGGGCAGGAAGGATCTCCAGTAGCAGTCAGTCTTGAAACAAATCTAAAGAAGCTTCTGATGACTGTCATGACATGTTATCTGCTCTATTTCTGGGCAGCAGAGACGATATTCCACAGTAACCTGTCCTGAATGACACCATCAGTTCTTGACAAGGACTCCTAATTCACCTGATTTGCTTTTGCAGTTCCTGTATAAATCTCTGTCTGGCCACATTGGTTATAAAGTTACTCTTTAGTGTTGGTATTATATCGAATAATTTTAATTAGAAAAGTGTTTGTTCTTCCTAAAATATGTTATTTTGTTACTGTTATTTATTTTTTTATCTTTAAAATATCAGAATTTGCCCTTTCCAGCCGGCAGCAGGCAGAAAACTGAACAACACAATAAACCACTGACAGCATTCTTACTGTATTCCCAAAGAGCTGCTAATGCACACATTTCTGTCAGGCTTGGGAGACTCGACTCAGACAACAAGCGTACACTCATTCTTCCTTTCTTTTTTAAATCAGTTTTATTAGGAAACAAATCCCTTTTCAAACATTCGGCCTACCACTGCAAACAAGACTTCGCAGGCATTTTGTTACAATCAATATGAAAAAAAAAAGCTAAATATAGTAACTACACTGCTGATATATGTACCCAACATGATGTACAGAGATATTGTGTTCGCACAAGCAACATGAAATCAAGAGGACAGAGATCAACTTGTGTGCAACCTGATGGCAAATATCTACACTGTAAAATGCACATGATACAGATTAATCAAAATCCTAGGGCCAGCCCAAGACCTTTTGTTCATTTCAACGAAGAAACCAAAACTGGTGCATTATTGAAGTCATGTCTCCTTTAGAACCATTTAGAAAAAATATCCGGGTTATGATCAAACCTATAAATATCATCAAATCAGGAGTCAAGATGGGTAAATGTGGTATTGTAAAATGGTTTTGGCACCAAGATCTTAAAGAGGAAAAGAAGAAGTAAAAATCAAGGTATATATATATATATATATATATATATATATATATATATATATATATATATATATATATATATATATATATATATATATATATATATATATATATATATATATATATATAACACACACATACATACATACATACACACAGTACTGTGCAAAGGTTTTAAGCAGGTGAGAAAAAATGCTGTAAACAAAGAATGCTTTCAGAAATCTAGTGATTTTTTTATTTTTATCTATTTACAAAATGCAAAGTGAGCAAAAACGAGAAAATCTAAAATCAACATTTGGTGTTACTACCTTTTGCCTTCAAACCAGCATCAATTCTTATAAAGTACACTTGCACAAAGTCAGGGATTTTGTAGTATTATAGTCAGGTGTATAATCAACCAATTATACCAAACAGGTGCTAATGATCATCAATGTCACACGTAGGTTACAGTCATGAACTGAAACAGAAACCGCTGAGTAGGAGGCTTAAAACTGGGTGAGGAACAGCCAAACTCTGCTACCAAGGTAGGGTTGTGAAAATCAAGGCAACAGTGAGCCAAGATAGTTTCATGTCATGGCAAGATTGAGCACAGCAACAAGACACAAGGTAGTTATACTGCATCATCTCCCAGACAAAGATTTTAAATCAGACTGGAGTTTCAAGATGTGCTGTTCAAGCTCTTATGAAGAAGCACAAAGAAACGGGCAACGTTCAAGATCGTAGACACAGTGGTCAGCCAAGAAAACTTAGTGCAGCAGATGAAAGACACATCAAGATTATTACCCTTCAAAATCGGAAGACTTCCCATCAGCTCAGAACTGGCAGAAACCAGTAGGACCTGGGTACACCCATCTACCCAACCGAGAAGTCTGGGCAGAAGTGGCCTTCATGGAAAAGTTGTAGCCAAAAAGCCATAACTCTGACGTGGAAACAAGGCCAAGTGACTCAAATATCCACGAAAACACAGGAACTAGGTTGCATGACAACAGCAGCAGGTTCTCTGGACTGATGAGTCGAAATGTGAAATATTTGGCTGTAGCAGAAGGCAGTTTGTTCTTCGAAGGGCTGGAGAGCGGTACAATAATGAGTGTCTGCAGGCAACAGTGAAGCATGGTAGAGGTTCGTTGAACTATTGGGGCTGCATTTCTACAAATGGGGATTTGGTCAGGATTAATAGTGTTCTCATTGCTGAGAAATACATGCAGATACTCATGCAATACCATCAGGGAGGCATATGATTGGCCCCAAATGTATTCGGCAGCAGGACAACGACCTCAAACATACAGCCAAAGTCATTAAGAACCATCTTCAGCATAAAGAAGAACAAGAAGTCCTGGAAGTGATGTATGACCCCCACAGATCCCTGATCTCAACATCATTGAGTGTGTCTGGGATTACATGTAGAGACAGAAGGATGTGAGGAAGCCTACATCCACAGCAAATCTGTGGTTAGTTCTCCAAGATGTTTAGAACAACCTACCAGCCGGGTTCCTTCAAAAACTGTGTGCAAGTGTACCTCGAAGAACTGATGCTGTTTTGAAGGCAAAGGGTGGTCACAAAAAATATTGCTTTGACTTAAATTTCTGTTTTGTTCATTCACCGCATTTTGTTGATTGATGAAAATAAATGATTAACACTTCCATTTTTGAAAGCAGTCATTGTTTACAGCATTTTTTCATACCTGCCTAAAACTTTTGCACAGTACACACAAAAAAATTATATATATATATATATATAAAAAAGATGGGACTTACTAAACTTCATCAAGTGATGAGACAATTACCACAGTCAAAGTGCAGCTTGTTTTTTACTTTTCAGATAGTTTAGGAGGTCCACTGACCTACTCATTAAATTAACTTACAGAGCCAATTCAGACTTTTTGGCACCGCTTGCAAGGATGTATGAAACGCCTCAAAATAAACTAATCTATTATTGCAGCAGACAAATCTCACTCTCGCACTTAGAAATAAGCAGTGTTTACTCTAGTAAATCAATACTGTGGGAAATAATTGTTCTTTAAAAAAAAAGAAAATCAAATTCACTGGTATCAAGCGAGATGAGATCCATAACAACTTCTACATAAGTTTAACTGAAGCATTTTTAGCTAAGTGTTTAGGAACTTTTACTAGACAATTGATTTCTTCCCGTTTCCCTGGGATGTAAATATGATGCAAAAAAAGGCCGATTTCACTGCTAATTGAAAATATATTCATTTGAATAAGGCAGAGTTGTGTTAATCTTCAGTGTTAATGGTAGGAAGGGGGATAAAAAAAATGTGATTTTTTTTTGTTTTTAACACATCTGTACCAGGAGTGCCATTAAGTATGAAGGGTGTTGCACGTCTGAGCAGAACAATGACCAAATAACCATGATACAACATTTACGTTAAACTCTTCCAGAAGGCATTATTTAGCAGATCTGAAAAGCAATCTGTAGGGAAACAAAGACACAAAGTCCAGTTCATGCTACATGAAAGGGTGAATTATTCTACCACTGCAATGCAGAATTACACTGATATACAAGACAGGAAATACATCCAAATGTTACATTATATACTACAATTAGAGCAAGAATCAGAGCCCTGGTGTTAAATGATGAGGCACAAACATTGAAAGAAAAGAAAATCCAAACTCTGCTTAAGTCATTCAGGGTCAAATTCGGATCAAAGTTCAGTGAGGGGCAACATGTTGACACAGAGCCACATCTGATTCTCCCCATATGGGACTTGCGAACTTGTGAACATGAGATCAGAGCTCTAAAATACGAGTTTCCTTTTTTTTCCTTTGAGGCCCAGTTTCCAGATCTCAGCATTTTCATCAGAAGCCAAGTAGTAAAAGCACTTGGAAGTGCAAGGCAGTGCTGATTGGGTAAAAGAATAAAACATCTTTATTGGACAATTAAAGAATCTGGTAAAAAAAAACAAACAAAAAAAACCCTCATTACACAGTTTGCAAAGTAAAAGCTGAAGAAGGATGAACAGTTAACACGAACACGTGCAGCGGAGGGCGTCTTCTGTGACTATAATGAGGAAATGCAGAGCAGATGGCAGGAGGTGGCAGCGTTAACATGGAATAATTAGCCACTGTTTAAAGCTCTGATTAAACACAGAGCTGCTGCATGTAAGCTTCTTCTGATCAAAGAGGGTAAATTACAGTTATAACGTATTATTCACCGGAACCTTACAGGTGCCAAAGAGACTATTCCTTAAGGCCAAAGAGAGAAGAATAACAACGATTCCAATAACAGGGACTTCCAACAGACATTCCCACTGACTTTCAGACCCTTTTAATGCAGGTTAGCCTGCGTCAAAAAGCTAACCCTATATTTTAGTCAGAGTTCATCAAAATGTCGAAGTATTCCCTCCGTGTGAAAGGAAGTAGGCTCCCACACATATTTCATTTCTGCATTGTTTCCTACATGATTGTTGTTTGCATCTAGACAACTTGTGGGGGTTAATGGGGATCAGGCAATAAAAGTGATAAATAAATTACTGAGAAAACAAAGTAAACAACAAAGAGGGATCCTTCATGAAGATAAAGATGTTTTAACTTTATATCTAAATAAAAAAAGATAACTTAGAATTTTTCATGGTTAAATTACTTCATTGCGATTTTTTTAGCTGGCAGAAAATGTTTTTTTTTTGTTTTTTACAAATGTACAAGTGTACAAATATAAATGACAAATGAAGTCTGAACATTTCATGTTTGGTAATGTTCATTAAACTTGAAAAAGTTATTCTGCAAGCATTCTGAATATGAAACACGATGACTTGCTTTTTGTACAGAGCCGGGAAAATCTCCTGTGGCTGCTGCTGCTGTAAAAGTCATGCTGCAGTGAGCAGAATTGGGTGTTTGTTGTTGTTGTTTTTTTTTATAGTGTGTTGTGTCTTTAAGCTGAAAACACACCAGGAGAATAATGGTTATTTCTCAGGTCGTGTTGAGTTCAGTCACCAGATTTCATCAGCAGCATGTCCTTCGAGACTCTGAGACCTGTCGTCCCAATTTGAAACTTTTGCCTGAGGTTGCTCCTGCAGTCTCAGCAACGGGGATCCGCTTACCTGCAAGGAAACACGCAGACACTTTGATATGAGCCTTCACATTTTGTCACATTACACCCACAGACCTCAAGGTGTTATGTTAAGATTGTATGTAATAGATTAATGAAAATAAGTAGCACATAAGCTCAGGAAAAATGATTTAAAAATAAGAAAACAGTATTTTGGCCCTTTTACTGTAATACTGTAAAATCCAGAGCAACCAACTGGCATCAGAATTCCACTAATCAGTAAATAAAGTCATTTAAACACTCTTTAGTTTAATATCAGTGTAAATCCAGCTGTTCTGTGAAGGCCAGAAGAACATTAGCGAAATAAAACAGCACAGTCAAGACAAACATAGCAGACAGGCCAGAAAGAAAGAAAGTTTAAAGCCAGGATAGGTTGTAAGAAATATCCCAGGCTTTGAAGACCTCACAGAGCACTGTTCGGACAAACATACTAAGCCATGATCGTCCGCCTAAACTGACAGGCCAGGCCACGAGGCCCAGGGTAACTCTGGAGAGCCGCAGCTCAGGTGGGAGAATATGTTGGCAATGGGGATGTTCGATATTATCAGACTACAATTATTATTGGCCGATATTGGCATGAAAAAGTAATAGCGAAAATTATCAGTACCTTTATACTTAACTTTCTTACCAAGTAAATAATATACATCAAACTCTTCAGCTACTTCTCTCGCTAAAAATGTTAAAATATGACAGCTCAGAGGTATATTTCTCTAGATATTTTTGTTTGTTTGGCAAAACTCGCAATGTATCCTGTGGCTTCTGCATTTGTGAGCCAACCTTGAATGTTTAGGTAGACGTTTATCAGCGGTATCAGAAGATTATGACTATATTGGTGTATCGGATAACATTATCAGTATCATATCCATCCATCCATCCACCCATCCTGACTCAGATGAACTAAATGCAAATGCCCTCAACACTCTTTAGATTTATTTAAAGAAAAAATCAGAGCCATAAATTATTTCCCTTCCTCACCACAACTATGTGGTACATTGTGTTAGTCTACCACAATAAATCCAAATAAAATACATAAAATTTAAAGGTTGGACTGTAAATACCTCTCCATGGGAACGAAAAGAAAATGCCTCACTACGTGTGTTTTACTTGCCGACTTGTTAAATCTCCTTTAGACCCACTTATAACTCATGAAAAAAAGTAAAAAAAAAAAAAGCTAAATCTACCTTTAAATGCAGGAATTAAACAATTATCTAAAGAGACGTGTTGAGGTGAGCAGCAGCAAACTCACTTATCTCCACAAACGCCTCGTTGATGTTTATAGCATTCTTTGCACTGGTTTCCACAAAGATCGCATGGATGGAATCAGCATAGTCCTTGGCATCCTTTTCTGGCACTTCTCTGTAAATATATGAGATTTATTGAAAACAATATTTAGCAACATGTAAACTGATTCGCTTGATAAGCATATTTTTTAAACATATAAAACATGGAAGATTTCACAATTTAACAGATAGATATGGGAGAGTGTTTATGTTTGAGAAGATAACTGTGAAAAAAATTATGATTCCTTTTTATCATTTTGAAGGAAAAACTAAATGTTTATTAATTGAAAGCTGATTATCCCTCTGACTTTACAGTTGTGAATTAAGAGTAATAATTAAGTAATTATGATTATTTCCAAGACAAGAGGTATTAAGTTCAAGCAAAGGTTCACCTCGCGTCTGACAGGTCACATTTGTTGCCAGCAATGGCGACCACTATATTAGGAGGGCCGTGCTGGCGAAGCTCTTTCACCCAGTTCTTCAGAGTTTGGAAGGACTCCTGATGAAACATGTTATAATAAATAAAATAATACACGGACAGACTCTAATCATTACTGAGACAGATAAGCATACTTTTTTAAAGCAAGCAGCAAATTATGGTACTACTCTCATGTTAAAATACACAATTCATTAAAAAAAATGTTACAGTTCGCAGAATTTTGTAATCTTAAAGACATTTTTTTGCTTTTGCACAAATGTAATGAACATGAAAAACTAAGAAATTGAGAATAAGCAGTTAAAACAAAACAAAAAAATCACCTCTTTTGTGATGTCATAGACAATGATGGCCGCTGCTGAACCTCTGTAGTACATCGGCGCTAGAGCCCGAAACTACGGAAAGATTGAGAAAAGCTGTTAAAAGACAAACAATCCTCTGCTTGGATCATTGAAAGGAAAGTGACATAAATTAGGAGTCTGAAGCCTGAAAATAGCTTGAAATCCAATGAAATGCGAGCAGGATTCAGAATGAAGAATGTGACTGTAGATAATCTTATAAAAACAATCGATGCTGACTCATCGTCGAGGACCTCGATTTCTTTTCAGTCATTCATTGTTCGATGTAAGAATGCTAAATATATTAGTTCGGCATAATCGGACAGTTACACATGATTACCTCCTACAGACCGTGTCGTGGTTTTCCATAAGACTCCGGCTGATCTGCTGCGATGACGCAGAAATGACATCACTGAACTAGATCGTAGCAAGTGCAATAAAACTCAGAACAACACCGACATGCTGCATTTAAGATGAAGCAATGCAAGTTCTTTCACCTTACACATTCAAACGTTATCACGGGAAAGAGGAGCAGAAAGTGTCAAAGGATGTTGACAAGTTTATATTTATGAAAGATCACACATTTGATCTGAACCCAATACATCATGAAAACCAAAATCACAACAGTTTGTGCAGAATGCGTTTCCTTGCATGGTTCATCTGCACTCGGCCCAATGTCCTTTTTTACTTTTTCTTTTAACTGTGTGTGTGCATGGGAGATGGGATGGGGGGGAGGGGGGTATAACTGTGACCATGTTTTTAAATCTCTGGGGGAGGGAAGGGAAGGTGGTTTTATGTGGGGTCATTTTAATCTGTAAAGCACTTTGTGATGCAACTTCTTGTATGAAAAGCGCTTTATAAATAAAGTTTGATTTGCTTTGATTGTGAATCAGTTGAAAATTCAAATCCGAATATGCCATTTTATTTTTAATAACTGCGCAGTAATTTGGTTAATTTTGTCCTTAATGTACATATATTATTCTTAATTCTGTTTTTTAATACTTTTCTTGTGTGAATCTAAATGCTTCTATTACCTGTCACTTTGCTGCTGTTACAGCTGAATTTCCCCCCCTTGTGGGAGAATAAATTATTATTCTATTCCATTCTAAACTCAGAGCAGCCTGGGAGGCTCTGGGTTTACCGGGTTTGGGTGTTTAATGATGAAACTCTCTCCAGCTCAGACCTGACCTCATCAATAAGCCTGCTCAGTAGTATTAGGATCACAGTGCATTTCCGCTATCTCTGAAAGAAATTACTACAGGTCCTTCTCAAAAAATTAGCATATTGTGTTAAAGTTCATTCTTTTCCATAATGTAATGATAAAAATTAAAAACGTTCATATCTTTTAGATTTATTGCACACCAACTGAAATATTTCAGGTCTTATCGTTTTAAAACTGATGATTTTGGCATACAGCTCATGAAAACCCAAAATTCCTATCTCAAAAAATTAACATATTTCATCCGACCAATAAAAGAAAAGTGTTTTTAATACAAAAAAAGTCAACCTTCAAATAATTATGTTCAGTTATGCACTCAATACTTGGTGGGGAATCCTTTTGCAGAAATGACTGCTTCAATGCGGCGTGGCATGGAGGCAATCAGCCTGTGGCACTGCTGAGGTGTTATGGAGGCCCAGGATGCTTCGATAGCGGCCTTAAGCTCATCCAGAGTGTTGGGTCTTGCGTCTCTCAACTTCCTCTTCACAATATCCCACAGATTCTCTATGGGGTTCGGGTCAGGAGAGTTGGCAGGCCAATTGAGCACAGTAATACCATGGTCAGTAAACCATTTACCAGTGGTTTTGGCACTGTGAGCAGGTGCCAGGTCGTGCTGAAAAATGAAATCTTCATCTCCATAAAGCTTTTCAGCAGATGGAAGCATGAAGTGCTCCAAAATCTCCTGATAGCTAGCTGTATTGACCCTGCCCTTGATAAAACACAGTGGACCAACACCAGCAGCTGACATGGCACCCCAGACCATCACCGACTGTGGGTACTTGACACTGGACTTCAGGCATTTTGGCATTTCCTTCTCCCCAGTCTTCCTCCAGACTCTGGCACCTTGATTTCCGAATGACATGCAAAATTTGCTTTGATCCGAAGAAAGTACTTTGGACCACTGAGCAACAGTCCAGTGCTGCTTCTCTGTAGCCCAGGTCAGGCGCTTCTGCCGCTGTTTCTGGTTCAAAAGTGGCTTGTAGCCCATTTCCTGCACACGCCTGTGCACGGTGGCTCTGGATGTTTCTACTCCAGACTCAGTCCACTGCTTCCGCAGGTCCCCCAAGGTCTGGAATCGGTCCTTCTCCACAATCTTCCTCAGGGTCCGGTCACCTCTTCTCGTTGTGCAGCGTTTTCTGCCACACTTTTTCCTTCCCACAGACTTCCCACTGAGGTGCCTTGATACAGCACTCTGGGAACAGCCTATTCGTTCAGAAATTTCTTTCTGTGTCTTACCCTCTTGCTTGAGGGTGTCAATGATGGCCTTCTGGGCAGCAGTCGGGTCGGCAGTCTTACCCATGATTGCGGTTTTGAGTAATGAACCAGGCTGGGAGTTTTTAAAAGCCTCAGGAATCTTTTGCAGGTGTTTAGAGTTGATTAGTTGATTCAGATGATTAGGTTAATAGCTGGTTTAGAGAACCTTTTCATGATATGCTAAGTTTTTGAGATCGGAATTTTGGGTTTTCATGAGCTGTATGGCAAAATCATCAGTTTTAAAACAATAAAAGACCTGAAATATTTCAGTTGGTGTGCAATGAATCTAAAATATATGAAAGTTAAATTTTCATCATTACATTATGGAAAAGAATGAACTTTATCACAATATGCTAATTTTTTGAGAAGGTCCTGTAGTTTTCGGGGGGGGGGGGTTGTATGTGTGAGATTGTGCTACTGGAATAAAGGATTGCTTTATTTAAAGCTTCCCACATCTTGTTGCAAAGTGTTATCTACTGGTACTTTCCAAGTAGCATTAAATCCGCATTACTGCTGCTACTTGAAAGGAAACTCATATTTTAATATAGTGTATAGAGTTTTTTTTTTTATGTTCGTCTGGTTTCTTCCTGTTCAAGCGTTCTGCAAAACAAACACTATTACTTTCTGATCTCAGGAATAAAAAGAGTGACTAGCATGTGTTTATTACTAAACAAAAACAAGAATAAAAGATTTTTTAAAGATTTGAAAGACAGTTGAAAGCAGACATTTACACACACCGAATAAAAACTTTTTTTTTACACTGTTTTAAGTTAAATCAGACCACACTTTTCTTGCTTTTGGTCAGTAAGACTTAACATTATAATCAAAGATTTATTTATTCATGTCTTCAAAATCAGAAATTTAAAAGCCCTGATCTCAGTCCTATAAAGAGTTTGTGTACAGATCGAATATCCCAAGTGATTTAAGCATGTTTTATTCTCAAATATGGGCAAAGTATTATTTAAACATTTCAAAACAATAACACTGACTGTTTTCAAGTGATTATATTGTTTTCTACTCTGGCTATGTCTGCTTGTACCATTTTTTTTTTATCCAATAAAATCTCAAGTCAGGTCTATTATGTTCAACCTTTTGAGTTATAGAACATAATAAAATCAAATTAATTTCAGGAATTGAAAGGAAGGAATTCAGGAAAAAATATTCTTGGCTTAATGCTGATCAAAATTTGTTTTATTATTATTATTAAAGTGTACCAAATACGTACAGACCGGGGTTGTTGTGTACCATTACACCCCTAGTATAAAGACTATTGTGCCATTTTAGCAAATAGAAATTATTTTGGTAATTCTAGCTGACAAAACGGTTTTATTCTGTGAATTTAGACTTCTGGTTTCAACTGTATGCCTTCCTTGTCTAGGCAACTCTGGAGCTAATAAATTCAAGTGCCACAGATCAGCAACGATATTTATTTGGAAACCAACGACCCGGAAACTCAAAATCTGGAGCGACCGCGCCTTTACGGCAATTAAGTTTTCCTTAACAATAGAGCGAAACAAACCATTCGTCTTGGAGAGACAATGTTACCTCAGAAAAAACACACATTCCACATGATTACAGTTGTTACTGGCCTCGAGTCTAGCGGCAGGAATGTGGCTTTGGATTCGTTGGGAGGGGCACTGAGGAGAGCTCTGTCTGTTTCGCTGGCGAGTGTTGGGGCAAGACCTGTGTGGTCGATCTCTGCCTGAACCCGAAGAGCAATCACACTGAGGCCAGACGTCTGGCCACACAGAAGCATAAAAAACAACTTCAGCGATACCCTGGCAGAGCTGATTAATAGCTGAAACCACAAGCTGGATGTACGAAAGAGACTTTCTTGTTCCAGTTGGATACGAAGGTTCACTTTGCTTGATTTCTGTGAAAAAGAGCAGTCAGAGGTGGAAGCCTCGTGGGTTATAGATGGGATCAGTTGTCCCTTCCGATGCCTCATCTGATTTTAAGATATGGATGCTGAACTTTGGAAATCTCTCAGGCTTTCCTAGTGCACTTATATTTCAGCTGGTTTTTTTATTCCTCTCCTGCAATTTGTCAGTATTTGATGAGCCAAAGCTTCAAAGAGATTAGAAAACAAGCCACAGAAGTCCTCAGGAAAACCACAACAGCTTTTCAAAAACAGGAACCCGGGAATCACATGGTGCCTTTGTCACTTTTGCATTCACAGATATTAACTTCTTGGGGGATTAAGAGGCCAGAATGGTGCGTATAAAAGTAAAGAAATGGTTTAAAAAAAGAAGAAAACAGGGGGACAATCTGAAGTGGAGTGGCAGATTGTGTCAGATAAGATGGAGCAGAAACAGCAGCACACGCCACAGGGCTCAGAGGCTGAATTCATCCTCCTGTCTTATCTTAAATAGGTCTGCACGGATGTCCCCGTGAAGAGCACAGAGAAGAGGAATCCTCCAGAGGGAAGGAGGATAAAACACAAGCTATATCTTATCTCAGCTCTGGGGAGAGCGGTGACGCAAGGAATACAACATTACAATAGCAGAAGGTTGAGCATGAGAAAGGGAAGTCCATTGTCAGGGGAAAAAAGGGAAGTGATGTCGGATATCTAATGCATAGAAGAACAGGATTTAGACTGAGTCAAAGAAGAGAGCTGCTCTTTCCACAAAAACTGTCTCTGGGCTGGTTTCACTTTCAGCATGGATCCTGTTTTATTCTCCCCATCGTCTATCAACTCCAAGCAGAAGGTTTGCATCGTGTCTTAATGTGACAAACACTTATCAGATGCTTGAAAATGTAAAAAAAATAAGAAAGCTTTGTAGATGGATTGTAAGTAAGACAAACATCATTCACTGATTCAAAAAAAAAAAAAAAAAAGAAATACCACACCAAATATTCCAGAGCTCCTGCTATAGAAAGGAAAATGTTGCCCCCTTTCAGAAGTCTTAACTAACTGCAGGATTCATGTGTCCGAGGGGTTCAGACACAAACAGAATTAGATCTGCACACAACCCCTTCACTTGCTTTAAAAACACACACACAAAAAAAATCCAGATATATTTCCAAGTAACTTCAATCTTAAAATCAGCACCTCTGAGGCGTCCAAACCTCCTCAGTGGGGCAATACTAACCCGCTCCTGTCCCGCCGTGTCCCAGATCAGGAACTTATGCAGCTCGTTTTGGTATTGCACCGTCTTGGTCATGAAGGATGCCCTGGTGGAAACATTGAGCAGGTGATAATTAAATTAATAATAATGATGTTTTTTGGAAATGCCTCATTTTGCAAGGCTTTTCAAAAATAAAGAACAATGTATCTGTCGTCAGTTACAGTCAGCAATTATTTCACACTATAAATGATAAATGTTTTTCTGAAGACTGTTCCAAAAAAACCATGTAACATGACATTTATTGTACAGATTGTAGACAATTTCTGGTTAATATGTAAATACTAAAATTATCATAATTTATAAACACACTTTAATGTATTCTTGTTTTTTTATTTTGCTTTTATGGGATTATCATGAATATATAAGTCCGGTCTTAAAATCTCTTCATTGGTTTCCTCTTTGTCTTCGCACTGATTTTTAAATGTAATTGCTCGCTTTTAAAAACTTTTAAATGGCCTAGCCCCGTCTTATCTATGCAAACAATTTAACTTACACACACCTTTGGGAGCGCTGTCAGCTCAACACCCGTCTCTTTTCTCTGGCCTGTGACTGATTGTGTATATGTATGTGTATATAAACTTAGGGCTGGGCGATATGGCCTCAAATCTATATTGTGAAACAATCTAAAGCATGTGCAATAGTGATATCTTTCCCTATATATATGTCAAAATGACAGTTTATGAATATTCTCACTTTCCAGATACATTGCAGCAGAACAACTTTAAAAAAAGAAAGTATAGAATGCCATTTAAAGAGCATTCATTGCGCAAAAAGCTTTTTTTTTACTCTAATTTTCTTCCAAAAACTGCAACACAAAAATGATCATAAGATAAAAAAACATGTTTTAAATTAATTAAAACCTAAATGTTATGAAAACACAAAGTGTAAAATTGTCTGCTTTCCTAGTCATTTGTTGTTGTTTATAAATTCAATATCGCACAAAAATAAACCCGCACACATTTGAATTAAAAATGCTTCAAGTTCACCAGGTTTCTTTTCCGTTAAATGGATAACAAACCGCATTAGGCCGCTACAGTCAAAACCTCTACACCTTTGGCTAAATTTATATAATTTCTACCTCATACCTTTTATATCACCCACCACTATCTCAGCTGTTATTTAAAATCCTAATTCTGTGTTTTTGACGTACTTTTTATTACCGTTTTATTCTAATCTGTAGTTTATGATTGTGGACATAACCGTGAAGCAGGTTGGTCAAATGATATATAACTAAATTTGACATTGACATCATCCGTATCTCAATTTGTCAGATTGTATTTAGTGTTTTAGCTGAAGTAAAACCTTTTGTGACTTTTCAAAGATATTAACAGTACTGTATTGTTTTTACTAAATGTTAAGAGACATTGCAAGTAATCTCTTGACCATTTGAGCAGATTTCACATTTATTATAATTAGTGTGGAGAATATTTTGGGTGGGCATGACTTTTACAGGGTATTATCCAGACGCTGGACAACAAAAGCAAGAGCCGTCTTGAGATTCTCGGCACAACTTTAATTTCGTTCGCTGTGCGGATGAACTATGCCCGGCATCCCCGATCCTGTTAATGGTGTCCATGAAGAGGGTCTTAAGATGAAGTAGTAAAGAGGAATGTGTCTTTGATAGATCAGGGTCTTTGCATTGTACCGATGATGTGGTTGGCATGTGTGTCCGCAATTTTAAGCCATGATCTTCAACAGGGAGTTGAGTATTAAGCAGCTGGGATTAGTCATTAAGTCAGATGCCTTTTCGTTTAACCAAGGAAAATGTGGAGAGCTACATCTGTTTCATGAATGATGGCGGAATGGAGCAGGAAATGCATAGCTGGCCTTCACTGCATTGAATGAGAATGTTGCTCCTCTCTGTTGTGACAAAGAAAGAGCTGAGTCAAAAGCCAAATTTCTTAATATTCCAGTCTATCTACATTCCATCCCTCGCTTATGGTAAGAGATATGATTCATGAACGAAAGAGCAAGAACCTGGACGCAAATATCTGAAATTAGCTTCCACTGGAGAGAAGCCAGCCTTGAGAAAGAGAAAGAAAAATGTGTCGTCCAGGGGGGATGCTGCTAGTCCTCTGCATCAAAACGGGTCAGCTGGAGTGGTTCAGGCATCTGGTAAGGATGCCTTCTTTTGGAGGTTTCCCAAGCCCATTAAACTGCGAGGAGACCCAAGAACGTGCTGGAGGGACTATAATGTCCGTCTGACCTGGGAAAACCTTGAGATTCCATAAAATGAGCTGGAAAGTGGCGCTGGGAAGAGGGACGTCCGGGTTTCCCTTTTCAGACACACAGTGCATGGATAGATCTATTTTATGGGATCTATTTTATTTACATTCTCATGGAGTTCTAAGTTAAAATGTTTGGTCAAAATTCTCTAAATAAAAAAAAATCATCCAGTACGACAAGTTTCCATCTAATAATACACAAAAATGTGGAATATTGTCATAAAGATTATGACATATGTCAATAAATTCATTTTAGTAAGTGGTCTGTCATAATCACAAAAAAAAACAACAACAAAAAAAAAAAACACAGGAACTTACCCAATTGTTGGGTTGATATTTGGGTCAAAGCTATCCTCCACGAATCTACAAACAATACTTGATTTTCCAACTCCAGTATCCTGCAGAGACAAAACAAAGACAGTTTGTACTAAGCCTGTTAAAAAAACTTATTTCGTGGCATTTTCTTTTTTGCTCCTTCAACGCAATAGTTTGCTCTACTTTACAGACAATTCAACAGGAACCATGAGTCCACAATATTTCAGAGAGCAAAAAAGAAAGATGCTACTTTAATGAAGCTACTGACGGATTATTTCCGTAGTTAGTGATACTATATTTTTTAGCTTTACCTGTCCTAGTTCCCTTTTTTCTGATTTTCTCATTACACATGCTGATAATTCAAGGTACTTATAGAATGTGAGGATAGTAATTTTGATTATTATTTTTTTTAAGAATATGATCCAAAACTGTTAGAACTGAGATCGAAAACTTTAACTAAAATTACCAGCGTAACTTTCGCTTAGCTTGTTCAGCCTGCAAGTCAGAGGCAACCGATTCTAGGTAGGATTACAAACCTGCTACGATCACAATCGCAAATACATTTTATACGTCAACGAATCGACACCGTGACTTACCCCAAGGAGACACACTTTCAGCTCTCTCAGTGCCATGTCGACGTCTCTTAAAGCAAGATTAGATTGAGCTCATTGACTCTTTATTTGAATATTCTTCAGGTGGTCTATGTTTACAAACACTATCGCTTCAGTGTTCAAAAAGCTGCAAATGAACATCCCGATTCAGGCAAAAAAAAAAAAAAAACTCCTACTGTACGCATCAAAACGTCTCGAAGTCCTTCACATTCCTTTAAATATTGTCATTATTGTACGCAGCTAGCTAGCTAGCTAGCTGACTGCGAAGCCGCTGGATCGCGCAGTCTCCATCTTGAACTACGGCACGGAGTCACGTGACCGCGTAGCCTCCCTCCCTCTCTCTCTTTTTATTCGTTTGTTTGGCGCACAAAGAAGCTCAGTTTATGCTCAGTTATGTCGAGTTTGTGCCATAGCTGGCAAACAATCGTAGCAGGAGTTGTTTAAAACATAATCGGTCGGTTAAAAAAAAGGGCAGCGTTGGGAAGTACTTTCAGGAAGTAGCGCGTGTGTATATGCCGTGTTTTGAGTGACAGACCATAACGGGACGGCGGACGGTGTTGTGTCGAAAAACGCACCCCTGCCATGAAAAGCACCCCTGTCGTAGGAAGCGCATCAGAAGGCAGATAGGCAGAGCCGAGCCGATACTCAAGATGGCAGGTAATAACACTTTTTAAAAAACATATTTTTTTTTTTACAAAGTTTGTGGATATTTTTTTCTTCTTAATAAAGTGCCATGTTATTGTTCGGAGTTGTACCACTCGAACCGCAGTGCAGTAACTATTTCACCACTTGCTTTGGTGGTAATGGTAGCTTTGGAAAGCCGACTCTAGCGCCGGGCTTGGGCAACCCGTGTTAGCGGACTTAGCAACACTTAGCCTATTTGCTAACGAAAGCTAATCAGGGGTGTCGAAATGGGTCATTTCAAAAGCGCGCTCTGGTAATTAGTTTTTAATTTGAGAATGCTCTTTTCTAAAACGACCGATGTAGTTTTATTTAGATACGGATTATCTCTTTAGTTCAGATTGTTTTCGACCTGTTGTTATAGCAAATGCCAACGAGTTGACTTAGCTAGCGTTAGCCGGGTAGCTACAGTCAGTGTCAGCCATAAGCTGACCAAATCCTGCCATATACCATAACAAAGTGTATTGTTTGTTCCGGGCCGCTGTGTATACTGTTGGTGCCTTAAAATCGTTCTCCGCATTTTTCCACTTAAGTTGTAAAACAGCAGGCCCATTCCTTAGTTTCAAGTTTTTGGTTGTTTTTATATCTGGAGCACATTCCTTAGCCTCGACAGCTGTAAACACACTCGTCCCCTTCTTGGAACCGTTTCTGGGCTCTGGCTGAATGTTATTGAAAAAGTCGTTGTTGTTGTTGTGTTTTTTTTGTATAATAATAATAATAATTAAAGTCAAGTAGATTTAGAGTGTTTTTGGTCAATGCAGGAAATACTCCATTAGCAGTTGTTCTTTATTAGTAAAATAGGCCACGTCCATGTACACGAACACCAGGAGGCATAATATATAAACATATTGCATTCAGTGGCATCAAGGGTCATACAGATAATATTTCTGTAGCATTTTGTTTTTTACGTCGGCTATGGAAACATTTCTGATAGGACAACAGGTCCTCTCCTTGTCATACTGTATTATTATTTGTAAGGTTGTTTGATATTGGGGAAACTTTTAATACCAGTGCTATTACTGGATTTTATTAGAATGAATATTCTAATAAAATATTCATTATGTAAGGTTATTAAGGGCAGTTAAGAGTCCATCCGGCTATCCGGAGATGTTATCGATATTCAGCATGGATACCTGAAATGTAGGATCCTCCCAAATACTGAATCCAAAGCAGTCCTTTGTGATTGTGCTGTTGCGTAAGACGATTACGATTCAAAATATGGTGGCGTTTTGGTTACTTCATCTGTTTGTTTGTTTTTTTGCTTGACCATTATGTTAATAAGCCAAATAATTGTGTTCTGTTTATATTGGCCATACAGATTCGGTGTACGATAATCCTTCTATTAGATTAAAAGTATAAACCAAACCGAACTGCTTAAAAGGCTTTCTCAAGCAAAATTTAGCTACTAGGTATCATTCTAAATCATATGATCATCTTGTCACATCATTTAATGATTCTTTTTAGTTCCAACTTTGAGTCGCACGTCTTCCAAAAAAAACAACCTTCGCCTGTAAACTCATCAATTTATTCTAAGAGATCCGTTTGGTGAAAAATGTTTAAATGTCAAATATAATACTTTAATATCAAAGTACATTAAAATATACAAAATGAATAAAATATTTATGAACTGGGTAAAGTGAAAGTGGAATTATGTAGCAAAAATAAAACGTTTAAAACATGCACCAAAGGTTTAACCATTAAGTGTGTGAAAGTGTAAAAACCTGCTCAAATTGGGTAAAAAGACAAGGGAGTTAAAATTACACATTTAAAACAACAACTATGTTTTAAGTAATGAGATGAAAAGCTAAAAATGAAGAGATAAATACCTAAAGCATTAGAGCTGGTCATAGTTTTAAGTATATCTAAAGTAAAACTGAAAGCTTCACGTTAAGATCTTCTAAGATGTGCTAGAGGATAAACTCTCCAGCATCTTAGTTGCACCTGGCAAATACAACCAGATCCAGTCAGTCCCTCCAGGATTTCGCGATGTTGCGAACGCGACTATTCATGCCAAAAATTCATCCGGTCCTCGCGAATTCTGCACGTCTTGCAATTTTATCCAATTATCGCAACTTTAAAGGAAGCGACTCATTCGGAGAGTCTTTCCGACTTCTGATCACTTAAATTGGAGAAATGTTTCCTCATTTCAAAACTTTGGCTGGAGTGACGCTTCGGCAGCAGAGCGCGGAACAGACCTCCAGAACAACATCAAGTTGTGAGACTTCCATTCAGGCCACAGCAGGTGAACTGTTCGTATTTTAGGTGCGGTCGTTTAATGTTGTTTTTTTAAAGGGGCTATATGCAATTTTCTGAAATTTAAACTCGCAACTGACACCTGTGGCCAAAAAACGGAACTGCTCTTCCTTTCTGCTCGCTCTCGCAGCGCACGCTCGTACGCCGGTCGCTCTCAATCTTCGATCTTTTCCGGGCACTTGTCAGGGGTTTAACTTTCTTAGTCTTGTGTGGAGTTACTGTTGGTGTCAGAGTTGTCCTTTGTCTCTTCTGTGTATTCACACAATCCATTGCACTGCTTGCGAGTGCTGACTAGCGGTGGTGGCAGAGTGATCTGAAACATTTAACATGAACGCGCTTGACGTCACATCCGCAGACAGCGCGGGAAAATCAGACCCGACAGAAAATAGAAAAAATTGGATACAGGCTTATAGGTGCACCCACTGTGAGCTGACAAGGAGTCAGTATGCTCATCAGGAGATGTTGGAGTCATAAATGGTCAAATAAAAAGGCTATTGTTATGTTTATTTTGGGGATAAAGTTGCATATAGCCTCTTTAAATATAGTTACTGGGGCCACAGTCAGTGGTTTTTGTCACTGCGGGGAAAAAGTTGCATGTATTCATCTGGTTGATGTGACGGCAAGATGTGATTGAGCTTGTTCGGGTTAAATATTAATTTGAATGAATAAGAATAAATACTATTGAATATGCCGTTATCATCTTAAAAATTGACGAGTAAAAACAGACTATGATGGGATTATTTTAACCCGGTTGGTCATAATGACAAACAAAAACAATGAGGCTTAATTACTGTATTTTCTTTTTTAGCCTTATTTACAGTATTTTTGTTATACTTTTTTCTACTTTGATTATTTATTCCTATATCATTTCATTTTGTATATGGATGCTGCGAATGCAGGTTTTAAATCAATAAGATACAGACACAAATGACTGGGTTTACGATGGGATGGAGGGCCGAGAGTTCAGTTTGGGTTTATTCCGTTTCTGTTGAGTGGAAGCATGTGCTGAAGTAATGAGCAGGTTCAAAATACTGTCAATCTGAACTTTTGAATTTGCACCTCTTAAGTCCATGAATTTCTTTTTCTTTTTTTTAATTTTTATAATGTTTACATACTTAAAAGAAACCCAACTTTTCTTTTATTGGCACTCTGTTTTGTAAGCATTTTTGTACTTAAAATGTTTTTGTCCACAGAATTTTATGCATTAAAAAAACAAGTATTTTGTGAGTACAGGATTGCATTTATTGTTGCGTCAGTTCAAGCTTAATGACACAATTTTACTCTGTATTTCCTGAGTTATTTGTCAAAAACACAGAAAAGAAGCAGCTTTATTGTTTTTGTATTCCAAAGTTCTATGAACCTGGATTTGCTGCACTGTTCTTTTTGTGTTCAACATCAAGCTACAATTTGAAGAGAGTTCTGCTGGATGGTCAAGTGTTGTTGTTTTTTTTGTGTGCACTTATTGCAATAAACATTTTGGATTTTTAGAATGTAACATTTTAAAGGATAAAAATAAAATAAAATCACCAAAACGTTGCAACTTTGCACAGAAGCTGCTGCAACATCAGGCATTTTAGGCTGCAACAATCACAAAAAAAGTTCGGCACAATCCTGGAGGGACTGTCCAGTGTAAATTGAATAGTAGTGACAATTACTGTCACTATTAATGATAATTTATAGTTCTTACTTTGTTGATGAAAGTGGTGATTGAACTAGTGGCTCACTTTTTTTCTTGTTGGTTGCAGTTTTTGGTTACAAAAGCGTACAGCGCTAGGTTTACTGAGAATAGCAGCTTATTTGACCTAATAATGACAGTGGGCCTTAGAGGTATGTTATTTGACCACAAGATTATTCTTTCTTTTTTTTATCACTTTGTTGCAGAGGTTTTGTTTTGCATCACTACAAGTATTCAGTGCCTTCGGTGAACGAAGGTTTAGTTTTACGCATCCATTCATCTGAAAGACCACAACAGTTTGTTGTCAGGCTTGAAGGAGCCTTTTTTTCCCTTTCTAAATAATTGGTGGTCACTAAGCCTGAGATCGCTCTGCTCCTTTCATTATGTACACCAAAAAAACAAAAAGATGTAATGCATTCGGCCATCCCAGTGTAACCTGGTTGCAACACAATAATGAAGTTTAGAGAGTCCAGTTGTAAAATGTATAAACATGACTGCATACTAAAGAAGCCTTTGCAGAGATTCAAACCCCCTACTGACTGTTTTTTTTTTTTGCTGCAGGTCTATCTTTATACTTTGAAGATGGCCATGATGATATGGATGACTGTAAGTATACCAATAACTCTGTAATATACAAAGGATAGACAATATAAGGGATTTTTCCTGAAAACGTGAGGAATGTAGTTCTGCCAGGAGTGTCTTTGAAACGTCATGTTTTTGGGCAACCTCAGAATTTATACTTTTCTGTTTTAGCAGTTTTCAAGTCTAAAGTGACTCATTTATATCACTCAAATAAGTTAAACTCAAGTATATTTTATGAAGTTGCAGACCTGCACTTTACTCCTTGGTTGACACATTTCTAGTTCATTTATTGCAGACATTAAGCATTGTATAACATCGCATGAGGATGCTTCTGCATACATTTTTCTAGGCTTTGATCCAGGTTGCAATAAAAGCACATTCTTTCTTTCCTCCCTCAGTTGGATTTGACGATTACGCTTCAGATTGTGACGGCATCCGTATCACAGCATTCCTCGATGCCGGGCAAGACAACCTAACTCCTCTGGGGAGGTTAGAGAAGTACGCCTTCAGCGACAATACGTTCAACAGGTCAGTTGAGTTCTGCGTTGAGTCCACTACAACAGGTCAAACCCTAAAATCATCAAACCCTCTTTTCCAACTTCTGCTCCATCTATTTGCTGCTGGTGAAGTTTTAGAGAGGACATGATTTAACACTTATGGAGAAAAAGGTAGTCTCATCACAGTGGTGATATTTACTCAAGTTTTAAATCTGTCAAATAAGGCTGGGCGATATTGCCTCAAATCTATATTGCAATATAATCTGAGGCATGTGCTGTAATGATATATACGATATATATTGTTTTTCTTCCTGTTTAATACATGTCAAAATGATTGTTTTTGATCATTCTCACGTACTGGATACATTGCAGCAGAACAAGGACATAAAAAAATTATAGAATGCCATTTAAACGACTTAAAAAAAAATACAAAACCTTTCATGTAATTTTTAAGGTGTGTTACAAATCTTTGTCCAAACAATGCAACACAAAAAGTATCATAACATAAAAAAAGATGATGATATTTCAAATAAAATACAAGCTAAATGTTGGGAAAATTCAAAATTGTTTTCAGTGAAGTGCAAAATGTAAAAAGACTACTTATTTAATAATTTAATACTGCACAGAAATAAAGCTGCACATTTGTGAACTAAAAACGATTCAGCAGGTTTCATTTCCGTTAAATAGAAAACAAGAAGTTTTAAACTTACAATATCTATAGTAAATATTAACACTGAACAGCAGTATTGATCCTCCTTGCATACCTGGTATAAAATGGGCGCAGCTTGATGACATCATCAACAAGCACAATCGCGGTAGGCCAGTATAGTAAAAATCTCTACCGTTGGTTAAATTTATATCACTTCTACCTTGTACCTTTTTATAACACCCTCCACTACTAAGGCAGTTTTTCTGTTTTCTTGAAAGGATACCAGGATTTATTTTTAATAATTTAAAAACATCATCTTATGTTCTGTATATCCTCTGAGGTGATGAATGGTTGTTCTTCCCTCTATTGCAACAAATACGTTTGTTTTTTAAAATATACAATAGATGGATGAATCATAATGTTAACACTGTGTATTGTCAACATAACGCCATGCCTTGTAGGACTTTGCAACAAGGCAATGTCGGCAAATAAATCAGTATTAGGAAAATGTAAATGGAAAGGAAATCTTAATTAGCTGGAGTTAATCATTACTTGGAAATTATGCTGCAATAAAAACTAATGTCCTTGGTCCAAATAAATAAAAAAAAACTAATCACATTGTAGCAATGTCATTGCAACTCCTTGTTTTGAAGATTTGTATGAAGTTTATTATGTTGAATGTCAGTGAAAGAACGTTAGGGCACTGTTTGGATGTAGCTTTAATTCTCCCTCTTTTTATGTAGATTCTTTTTATATTTTTGTTCGAAAGATAGTTAAATTCTGAAGTGTCTGTTTTTGCCTGATGCAGCTTCATGACTAACTCCACAAACCTAAAGTCTCATCTTTATGACTTGTGTGCCCACGACAAACACTGGTTCCAGCTGTCTGATGTGCAGGGCTAAGCCATCCTCTTATTTTGAAGTAGATCTGCCTGTGATGTACTTGGCATTGCTTTGGGAGCTGCGTGTTGTGCTTTGCGGACTTGACACTTGTAGGTATTGGCAGGCAGACCCACTAACTTGGAGCAATTGCTTTCTAGGCAGATCGTGGCTCGCGGCCTACTTGATGTGCTTCGAGAGTTCAGTGACAATGAAAATGACTTTATCGTTGTCATGGAGACAATTGCCAGAATGTCAGAAGATGGAGGTAGATGCGTTTTCTTGTCATATCCCCCCCCCCCCCCACACACACACACACAATTGCCTTGTTTTATTTCGGTTTATTAAATTGATGCTGTAATGTGTGTGCTCAGAGCCCACTGTGCGATCGGAGCTGATGGAACAAGTTCCTAACATTGCCATGTTTTTGCACGAGAGTCGGCCCAATTTCCCAGCCGCCTTCTCAAGATACTTGGTACCGATTGTGGTCCGGTATCTTACAGATCCAAATAACCAGGTAGGTTTCATAATAATCACTTATTTGTTGGGGTGTAACCTTACACAAAAATCACGGTTCGGTACGTATTTGGGATTTTAAAGTCATGGTTCGCTACATTTTCAGTACACTTTATTTAAGAAAAAGGAATAGAAATGTGCACATGACTTTGTATTTGTTTAATTTTTTTCTTTGATCAGCATTAAACAAAGAACATTTTTATTCCTCAATTCTTTCCTTTCAGTTCCTGAAATTAATTTCTTTTCTGTAACTTAAAAAAGATGAACATATAGAACTGACTGGAGATTTGATCGGAAATTTAGTACAAGCAGACATAGCCAGAATAGAATACAATAAGACCATTGAAGACGGTCTGTGTTGATATTTAGACATTTCTAAATGAGACTTTGCTTTTAGTTGAGAATAAAACATGCTTAAATCACTTTTGTGTTGTTTCAATATTTTGACAGCCTAGTCTCCCAGCTGTACTTGAATGCAGCTTGGGCAGCTGTTGGGAAAATCCCCTCTCATCAACTGGGATTCCGACGACATGCGTTGTATACAAAATAATTTTTCGGGTGTCACTTTCAAAGTTGCACTGCGCTCTGACACATAATAAACATTCTGCATGTGTTCAGGTAGAAAACAGTCGTATTTGTTCGAGACACGTGCATGCTAAACCGACAGGGCCATACCGAAAAATACGAATACATGTACCGTTACACCCCTACTTCTTTGGGCAATCGGCAAAAAAGTAGTGAGCTGTTTCTAAACTATGTTTTGGGGAATTTAAAAAACAGAGCACTTGTGTTTTCGTATGTTGACTCAACAATCAGCCCATTCATTGGTTGCAGGTGCGGAAGACGAGTCAGGCAGCGCTGCTC
Source organism: Valencia hispanica (assembly GCA_963556495.2). Classification (NCBI taxonomy): domain Eukaryota; kingdom Metazoa; phylum Chordata; class Actinopteri; order Cyprinodontiformes; family Valenciidae; genus Valencia; species Valencia hispanica. The sequence continues at coordinate 8,602,891 of OY747708.1, read as the reverse complement.
GTTTTGTTGGAGCAGGGCCTCATCTCTAAAGCTGACATGGAGACCAAAGTTTGTCCTGTTCTGCTCGAGTTGACAGAACCAAGCAGTGATGATGACTACAAAATTGAGGCAGTTGCTGTAAGAAAGCTCATCTATGCATTTGACCCTTTCTGCTTGTTTTTAAAATTCAACACTCAGAAACAAGCTGTGGCCCATTTTTATTATGTGCACATTTATGCATTATTTGAAAATATTGTTTAAAAAAATTATTTTATTGATCAGTAGTAAAAACTTAAGTGTGATTGGTTTAATTTTTCTGCAGTTTTATTGCACATGCATGTCAGATTAATTGTTCTGCATAAGCTGTGTCCCCCTTTTCTCAGGCATATTGACTGTATCTTTTGTTTTAGCTGAGCTCATGATCTGCATTGAATAAGTGCATTATAACGAACTGTCTTTGTGCTATTCACTCTATTCACACAGATCATGTGTAAAGTTGTCACCATGTTGAGCAAAGACACAGTGGAGCATCTGCTGCTGCCACGCTTCTGCGACCTGTGCAGCGATGCCAGACTCTTCCAAGTGCGCAAGGTAAACCATTTCCTCATTCACGTTAAGACACAACAGACTATCTAAAAAAAAAATAACCTTCAGGTTAGTTGCTCTGTTGTAGCCTAAAGCACGGCTTAGAGAGCAGTTATGCGAGGTGAAGTTTAATTCTGTTTGTGTTGCTCTGTCAGTGTGAATTCAATCAGCCTCGGTTCTGTTTTGTTCAGCAGCCTCGCTGACACTACGCCGTTGTTTTCCCCCTGGAATGTTAATTCTAACGGGTGCCAGTCGGTGTCAGCGCTGCAAATGTGGTTAAACATCCCCATGGATTTTTCTTTTTTTTAAATCTTTTCGTAGTTCTAATTTAATTATGCTCTGACGTATTTGCATATGTTTAGAATTGAGTAGAGGGTAGCTCATAATATTCACAGCAGATCTCAACGATGCATACTTAGCTTTTGTTTTTGGTCTGATCATGTAGAATTCATGGAAATATTTTTCTCCCCCGTCATGCTTGCTGCAGGTGTGTGCAGGTAATTTCGGGGAGTTTTGCTCTATTGTCGGCCAGGAAGCCACAGAAAAACTTCTGGTGAGGGATTTTTGAATACTTTTCATGTCCTATTTTATTTCTTACTGGTCTGCATCTTCCTGTCAGTTAGTTTTAAACGCCTCTAAAACATTTTAGGCATTGAAAGGGATGTTCCACCCTGTGCTTTGTCATAATGTAGTCCCAAGTCTAAATCGGCTCGTGTAATTCCTTTGTGTTACTTCTTACTTTTCATTTGCAGTCGATATGACTATTGAGTTCACCAGGAATAATTAGGATCATTATTGAGTCATTCTAATCACTTTTGCACGCGAAATGCTAGTTGCTCCCATTCACCTACATTGTTTATGCAAAGCTAAAGGAAACGGACTGCTGCCAGATCAGGAGAATGACTGGGCTGGTTACAAAATGCTTTTTTCTCACTTATCTAACTCTGGGGAAGATGGCAACAGACTACATTTTACTTGGCGGTGGAATATCCCTTTTAAAGGCCAATATTTCTTTAATACTCTGGCTGTCAGCAATTCTCTCTGCAGTTCAAACACTCAGTGGGGTTTTATTTCTAACATAGATGCCCAAGTTCTTCAACCTGTGCTCAGACAGCCTTTGGGGCATCAGGAAAGCCTGTGCTGAGTGCTTCATGACGGTCTCCAATTTCACTTCTCCAGAGGTGCGACGCTCAAAACTGTCCCCCCTGTTCATCAACCTCATCAGTGACCAGTCCCGTTGGGTGAGTTTCACAAACTGTGCCCAAAAAAAAAAAAAAAAGTATATAGTACGTAAAAGATTGTGTAGAAATTATTTGTGCATGTATTGCAACAGTAAAAAAAATAAACTAAATGTTGACCTAAAAAGCCTGCAAGTTGTCATCGCCTGCTTTTATCCTCAAATGGTACTTTGGGCTCAGTTGAACATATCCATTTTTTGCATAACAAACGACTCCTCTCCACCTTCAGGTGCGACAGGCTGCCTTTCAGTCTCTGGGGAGATTCATCTCCACCTTTGCCAACCCCTCCAGTACTGGCCTTCACTTCAGGGAAGATGGTGCTTTTCCAGAGGTCCCCAGGTGTATGTCGGACAGGTAAAATTGCAACGATACTGACACACAGTTGACTTCTCAACACGGGAAAAACAGGCTAGGAGTTTTGTGTCATGTTTTGTGTTCTGAAATGTCTACATTTGAGGAAAACTGGTCATTTCACAATGTTGCAAAGCAGTAGTCATGTACTTCTTTCAACACAAGTTTTGTCCATTCCCTCAAGTTGCTTAAGAGCTCTCCCAGCTAACTTTCTTTAAAGCTCCCTCGAAGCAAAAGGTTTCATTTGTGTTCAAGAAGAAGTACTGCTTTCCCCTTTTTTAACTGCTGAATCAGGAGCCATGGATTGATTGCCAGCTTCAGTTTCCTTGTCATCGACACCTCAGCAAGTTAAAAGTAGAAAAGAGCTGTTTCTATAGGACAGCAGGAAGTCTTACAGCGAGTTATTTTGTCTGTTACAATCGTGAGCAGACCGTTGCTGTGTTTATGTTAAGGGATTTACTGTCTTTTAGAGCTCCACCAAAAAGTTCTCCATCACTTCAAAGGAATTTTGACTGACTGGGTTTCCCGTAGACATTTTGGAGTTCTCAATGTAATTCCTTCAATTCACTGGATTGATTTAAATGTATTAAAATCCCACATTACTGAACCGTGTACAGATAATATATTTTGAAACACAATGAAATGGATAAGAAAATTGTTAGAATTGTTGTAGCGGAAAATATTTGTAATATTCTATGGAGGCTGGTAAGGGGGATGAACAAGAAATATCTGTTTCCATAAGAAAGTCCCTGCAGGATTTCCTTATGTTGCGATCAAAACTATTAACGCAAACTTAACCAATAATTGCGTCTTCTCCACTTCTTTCAATTTTATCCAGTCCTCATACCTTTAACGCATGTTTGACAAATCGCTATGCTCCTTCTCATCATCTTATATCTGACGGCGTCACGCATCACCTACACTTCCGTTTTTTTCTCTGCGAGGATGCGAGAATGACATCTCACATTTGCCAACAAAAATCACTACCAAGGTTGGCGCTGCACAGTTTCTCTACATGAAAGTGGCTGTAAAGAAACAAAGAGTCTTTCCAACTTCTGGATTTAAAAACTTTGGCTGAAAAGGCGCTTGTCAGTCTCCATGTGGTAGTGCACCGCGGATTCGACTTCCAGTACATCAAGTTGTGAAACTGTGCGATCAGGCTACAGCATGTGAACTGTTTGTATTTTAAGTGCGATTGTTAAATTTCATTGTTAATGTGTAGTCGTTGGGACCACAGTCAGTGGTTTTGGTCACTGTGGAGAAAAGGTTATATGTATTCTGGGTGACGCAATGGAACAATGTGGATTCTCTGTTCAGCTTGTTCAGACTGAATAATTAATAAAATGAAAAAAGAATAAATACTAGTGAATGTCATTATCGTTTTAGAAATTGACTGGTAAAAATAGATTTTGGCGGAGAACAAGATGGACATCGAGCCTTAATCAGCTTACAGTATTTTTGCAATTTTTATTATTATTATTTATTCCCGCATCATTTCATGTTTAGTATGGATTCTCAGAATGCAGGGTTTAACACAAGAGAAAATCACAAATGAAAACATTGCAACTTCTGTTGCAACGTTTCTCAAAAGCTGGCGCAAAATCAGGCATTTTAGGCTGCAACAATCACAAAAAAGCGCAGCAAAGTCCCGGAGGGATTGATTAAATCAGATGTATTTTTAGTGTCTTTTATGCAATTCTATGCTTTAGGAATATTCTAGTGTCATATTTTGACTCTGAATAAATGCTCCAGTTATGCTCTCAAAAGTAACGCACAGCAGCAGCACAAACAATTATATAATATATCCCTGTTTTATACAATGCATCCCCACACCAGGAGGGTTGGTGTGGCACCCAACAATCCTTTTTTGAGCCTTTTCTGTTTAGAAGCATCACCTCTTCTAATAATATTAATAGCAATAATAATTTGTGGTGCTGCTGCGTTCCACTTTAAAATATGTGATCAATGCCATATGATTTTCATTTAGCTTGCGTAAAAAATCCCTAGTCATTCATAAAGATGAAAGGTTGAGGTTCCTGTAGACGATAAAGTTTTACGAGAACAACTCTGTTGAGCTTCATAGAAGACCTTGATTGTAAGGTCTGGTTTACTCTGAGTGATGACTTTAAATGGATGTAATTGTTCGTTTTTTGGGAGGGCGTTTGGAAATATCTGTGGTAATTGTCTGTTTATCTTGCGCAAATCTGTCACACGTTTGCTCCAGACAGAGCGGATCGGATGTCGTCTTGGCTCAGGAAGCTGTAGCTTAGTCAGTGGTTGAATGAATCATGGTTATTCACATGAGGATCAACCAGATCATCCTCTGTGTTCAGTTTCATTTTCAAAAGAGAAATGTCAATGAAACTCTGTTTTTACCCTAAAATATTTACCTGTAAAGAGTTTCGAAATGCTTCAGTTTTAACTTTTAGTGCGCAGGTCGTGTGTAAAGTCACCAAATAGGGAGTGCTGATTGTGTCTGGACTTTTCTTTCTTTCTTCGCAGCAACTGCGCTCTCAACTCCCTGAACTGTGCAGACATTAGCAGCTGCCACAAAGAGAGAACCATCACTCACACACCTCCCAACCAGGATGGCCGTGCCACACCGTCGCCAGAGCACGTGCCGACGCCAGACTGCGAGGACTTGAACCACTGCGACGACGGTCGTTTTTCTGCTCCCGGAGAGATGCGCAATGCCTCGCCTCTGACGGATAGCGGCGGCGCCCCCGTGGTTACAAACAATGCTAAAAACACGAAAGAAGCGGAGCAGGCGGACGAGAGCTTTAACTCCTTCAACTACTGGAGAGCTCCTTTACCCGACATCAGCGAGGAACTGGAGATGCTTCACGGTCAGACATCAGAGGACAGGACGGAGAGAGAGGTAGAAGAAGAGGAACCTGAAGGAAATTGTTCAGAGTCGAAATCCAGCCATGGCAAAGCTACCAGCGATCAGATCCAGAAGGTTTTGGACTGTTTGCAACCTCACATTGATGATCCTGATGTACAAGGTGAGTATATGGACCCAGAATGTGTGTGTGTGGTGAGATTCCTGGCAACGGGCCGGCGTGTAGATTTAGCCATGCATGTGTTCCACCCCCCAGCTCAAGTTCAAGTATTGTCAGCAGCTCTGAGGGCTGCCCAGCTCGACAGCCCCACAGACAACAGTCCAACTGAGCAGCAGCCGGAGGTGCCACTAGAAACGAACCCTGAAAGCCCGCCGGCGGAGAACAAATCAGCGGAGATTCAGTCGGATGAAACGGAGGAAAACTGTGCAGGCGAGGAGCAAACGGCGGAAGCTCCTCCAGCCTCAGAGCCGTGCCCGGTCCAAGAGCAAGAAGACGAGCAGACGCAGACGGAGCCCCAAGAGGAGGAGGAGGAGGAAGAGGAAGAGGAATTGGAGTCGTCGTCTTCTCCTGATTCTCCAGTTCCGGTAAGAGACGCTTCAGATTGTTAAAGTTTGGTCAAACGTCAATAAGAAATTATTAGAAGAACACTCAACTAATCTCTTCCAGATTTGATTTCATTGAACTAACTTGTCCTCCATATTTATACACTTTGTATCAAGCTGCAACTACATGACATTGTCTGTTCTCTGTTGCGTCATCTTTACCTTTCACATGTATCTAAAACCTCTGAATTAAAGCAGAAACTGGGATCTCTGTGTTGGCTTTATCAGCACAGTTGTTTTTTTATGTAGTCTGCTTGGAATGTTCCATAATGTCGTCACTGTGGATTTCCATTTTTCATCAGGAGTCTGAATTCATCGAAAGTGTAGAGGAGGAGGAAGAGAAGGACGACTGTTCTCACAGCCCCATGTCGGAGGACAAGCCGAAAATCCAGGTCTGTCTGCGCTGCTAAGACGCACCGGCCTATAATGTTCCACACATCGTTTCGAAAAATGTTAGTTTTTTTAAATGGCGGTCTCTTTCCCCTGTATTTGCAGAATGTCATCCCGCAGCAGCTGTTGGATCAGTACATCTCCATGACGGACCCGGCGCGGGCGCAGACTGTGGATACGGAGATAGCCAAACACTGTGCCTTCAGCCTGCCAGGTGTGGCGCTCACTCTCGGCCGAAAGAACTGGCATTGCCTCAAGGACACGTATGAAACGCTCGCCAGCGACGTGCAGGTAGGAACTGGAAGTCAGACTGTCGCACAGAGGTAGAGCCGCTTGTAGTTCACGTTTCGTGTTGGTGGGAGATTTTTATCTTTGAGCAGACAATCAAGTGGCCGTTAACTTCTTAAAGCAACACTATGTAGTTTTTCAACTTTCATAATCTATTTCCTAGACCCTTGTGATGGTACATCGACTTACAATAGGTTGAATGACACGCATGCCATAGCCTGACGGGGTCTGTATCTCTTTTACTGGCACTACGTAACTTCGGGGTGTGGGTAGTAACCTGTGCACAAAAAGAACTACTAAATTCGACTGCTGCTTTACTGCATACCTCACTTCCGCCCCCCTATCCACTGTCAAATAAAGGCCCCTGTGGCCACAAAACCTTTAAAAAAAAAAAAAGCATTAGCCAATAGGCTGCTATAATGACGCTGGCTTCTAAACGTGAGCTACATGATCTTTTGGCATTTAAAGAAAAAAAAACAACATGAAATTGTATTCATATGTATGCAGACGTAGAGCTGTCAGCCATATAAAAAAGAAATTAGACCGTATCAAGTTATAACGTGGCTACCAGTAGCATCCAATCAGCCGTAACTCCTTATTTTGTATAAAATGCAAGTCAGAGGAATCCCGTTGATGAGAAGAGATCCCCCAACAGGTGCCCATGCTGCATTCAAGTACAGCTGGGAGACTAGGCTGTTGAAATATCAAAACAGCTCCAAAGTCATTTAAGCATGTTTTATTCTCAAATATGGGCAACTTACTATTTAAACAACTCTGGCTATGTCTGCTTGTACTATTTTGTTTTATTTTTGAATAATCAAATCTCCAGTCCATTCTATACTTTTTAAAGTTGAAAGTAACAAAATCAAATTAATTTCATGAATTGAGAGAAAGGAATTTAGGACAAAGGTTTTTTTTTTTCATGCTGATCAAAGTAAGAAAAAGAAAAAAAGTATTATTCTTGATTAAAATGTACTGACAACGTACTGAACCATGACTTTTGTGTACCGTCACACACCTAATATTTAGTGAGTGTCTCTTGTTTAATCCGGCATAAAAAGTTTTAAAAGGTAAATGGGTGGTAAGTTGGTCAGTTAAGTGACTACAGCTACGTTTCTTTCAATGCCGGATCAGCAGAAGCAAGTTTTCCAGTAAAATCTTGTTTTGTCCAGATGGACCTACTCATTGTCTGTGATCCCCAAAGCAGAAAGACATTTACACTTTTTTTTTTTTATCATTTATTTGTCACATTTTGTTGTTATTGCAAAATTCACCAAATAATATGATCCCTTATTAATCAGAATAGAATGTGTTTAGGTTTTTTTGTAGGTTTTGTGACACTGCTGCTGATTGCATCCTGACAACTTTTAATGTCAGGACGGGTCTACAGACTTTTCCTGAAGTTGGAACAGTTGGAAGACGTGTTTGGACAAATAGTTGCTGGTGTTGTCTGCACACGCCTCGAGTTATTTCTCTGAGCGATTCACCGTGTGAAATGTGCCACATACCTCAGAATCTTTCCACATTGTTTTTTTCATTCAGAGTTGGCCGTTCATAAGAGTCTTTGAGCCTAAATATCTTAATTTTTTTCTGAAACTGATGTTTTCTCTTTTTAAAACCCGTTTCAAATTAGTTTCATTTTTGCTTCAGGCTATAACCATTCATTTAAAACTATTTCGAGGTTAAACCTACAACTTCTTCGTTGCTTTGGTCTCTCTCAGTGGAAGGTGCGGCGCACTCTGGCGTTCTCCATCCATGAGCTGGCGGTCATTCTCGGGGACCAGCTGACGGCGGCTGATCTGGTGCCCATCTTCAACGGTTTCCTCAAAGACCTGGACGAGGTTCGCATCGGCGTGCTCAAACACTTGTATGACTTCCTGAAGGTAAGATCTCGGATCTAACTGGTGAAAATCAGTGCAGAAACCCTCCACCCCCCCGACTTCGCTGGTAACCAAGCTGGTTTGTGCTCGTCTGGCTCTTGATGCAGCTACTGCACGCAGACAAGAGGAGAGAGTATCTGTACCAGCTGCAGGAGTTCATGGTGACGGACAACAGCCGCAACTGGAGATTCAGATATGAGCTGGCAGAGTAAGTTTACTTTTTGTCAATCCGGCAAGCAGACCAACCTCGCTGGTTCTTTAATTACGCTTTGCTGTGATGTGCTGACCTTATTTATTCCTTAGTTACCTAAATTGTCTGTATTTACTTTTCTGTGTTCCCCTCCAGGCAGCTGATCCTAATCATAGAGTTGTACAGCCACTACGACGTCTACGACTACCTCAGACAGATAGCGCTCACACTTTGCTCTGACAAGGTGTCAGAGGTCAGGTGGATCTCCTATAAACTGGTGAGTTCACATCCGGCAGCCTGGGAATTATTTTGGAAGAAGAGACATGGTAGAGGAAAAAGAAAAGGACATAACATTTTCAGAGACATATTTGTCATATTTATGTTACCTAAATGACAGGTTGTACGTTTTACAAATTTTAACACAAAATAACTACCAAAAAAAAGGATTAAGGCCACTGGAAAAAATGTAAGTTAATCTCAAAATTTTGACTCTTATTTCCTCGGAATTCTGTCTGTTTTTTGTTTTTTTATTGTTTTTTTTTGTCTTTTGGAATTCTATCTGTTATCCTCAAGAATATCAAATCAAAATTCTGACTAATCTTAGAATCCTGTCATTGTTTTCTCAGAATTATTTCTTTATTACCAGAATTCTTTTTTTATTTCCACTGTGGAATTCTATCTTTTATTTTATTTTTTTTGTCCCCGTTGGAATTCTGACTCTTATTCCCTCTGAGCTCTGACACACCCATCTCCCCCCTCGAATTTTTTTTTAAATTTTTTTTCAGGATTCTATCTTTGATTCTCAAAAATATGACTTAAAATTCTGACTCTAATCTTAGAATTCTGTCTTTATCTTGGAATTCTGACTCTGATTCCCTCTGAGTTCTGACCCACCCAGCTCCCCTCTGAATTTTTACTTTTGGAAATTTTATTTTTGGGACGATCAAAATTCCGACTCTAATCTCAGAATTCTGTCTTTTTCCTTCAGAATTCTGAGGAAAAACAGTGGCCCTAATCCTTTTTCATAGCATGTGATTTACTATATGATTCAGCGAAGACTGGAGGCTCGTTTTTTTTTAGCGTTGTCTCTCTGTGCTGTCAGGTAGTGGAGATCCTCCAGAAGCTGTACGCATGTGGGGCCGATGACCTGGGTCTGAACTTCATCAACGAACTCACAGTCCGGTTCTGCCACTGTCCCAAGTGGGTGGGGAGGCAGGCGTTTGCTTTCATCTGCCAGGTCTGTACATCGGTTTTCACACAGAGAAATGGGGAAGCAGCAGCTTCTTTTAAACTTGTCTGGGCTTCTTATTGAAGGAAATTATCAACATTAAGTGGAGTTTGGGGACAAACCAGACTCAAATATGAATGTTTCCGTGGCTTTTAATGCCATTTTAAAGCCATTTCTGTTCTTGTGAAATAGTTTGGCTGAAAATGATCATTTGTACTTATTTTCTCCCACACCATACTGGTTGTTTTATGCCATGTCAGAGTTGCACAGACTCCAAACACCGATGAGAATGCGTTTTGACTGCTCTGATCCAGTAACGCTATTTGCTGATCGACCGGTCTGATTAGATTTTTCTGTGTTCGTCACATCTTTGCACCATGAATGCCTTTTTCCCCCCCGAGCGCTTGTTGCAGCTCGGTCTCTGACAGTTAATGGTTCTCCTGGTTCTCCTGAAGGCCGTTGTGGAGGAGGACTGCATGCCCATGGATCAGTTCAGCCAGCACCTCCTGCCCAGCCTGCTCAGCCTCTCCTCTGACCCAGTGGCCAACGTCCGCGTTCTGGTGGCCAAGGCTTTAAGGCAGAGCATAATGGAGAAAGGTACTCTGGAGATAAACTCATCGATGGATGTTATTTTATGCTTTCAGATCTTGCGTATAAACTTTACTTCCCACTTACCGAGTTTTGTGTTCAGCTTACTTTAAGGAGCTGGGCTGCCCGTACTCTGACGACCTGGAAGAGACCGTCATGGCTCTGCAGTCTGATAAGGACCGGGACGTTCGATTCTTCGCCAGCCTGGACCCAAACAAAGGCTTGATGGACACGGCCCCTTTGCTCTAATCTACCACTCCCTCCAAACTGCGTCGCTGCCCACCTGCCTGTCTTATCTGTCTGCCTGACCGACACACACAGTCAGCGTAACCTTCGACACCAGCACCCGACCAGGTCCCAAACCACTCACCTGCTGGGCAGACCTGACCACTTTGTGAATCCGCACCGACATTCAGATGAAAACACAAAACGCCGTCTCTGGTTGGGCGACGTGAAGCGCACATTAAAACGAAAACAAGCCTACTTCTTTTTTTCGTTTTTCGGAGAACAAACAGGACTCGGGTGGGTGCCTTTTTGCTAAGCCTGATCTTTCTTCCCACCTTGATCCATACTGAGATCCTCCCTGAACACTGACTAATGGTCTCAAGTCAGGCTTTACCTCCTCCAAAGTCATTTCTACGCTTGATCTGATTCAAATGCTTTTTTTTTTCTTTTTTTTTCCACAATTCTTCTTTGCGTGGGTTTCTTAACAAGTGGACCGAGGCTTGCCTGACTCTGCACTAACTCAGGGGGACTTTTCTGAACCTGAACAGCATTATGAAGCTTGCAGCCGGAGAAAAAACCTCCAAAGCTGTCTGAGCAGCAGACCAGCCAAAACAAGTAGCTCTGCTGGTATCTCGCCTCTTCTCCTGAAGCTTGTCTCAGATGTCTTTTTTTTTTCCTCTTTCTTTTTGTCCTCTGAGATGTCCTCTAGGTTATCATCTGTTCCCTTACTCTCATATCACTCTATCACGTCCTGGGTCACAGAAACCACTAAATGCTGCACAGTAAAAGCATTCATTCTGCCACTCGGAATGATTTTAAAACAATATGTCAAAAACCATGTTTTGGAATAGTGACCCCCCGTGCCTATTACCAAATACGTGGCACAGTGTTTCTCCGATGTGGGGGAGAAACGGTTTCTGAATGTCCATTTTCTTACATTTTCCGAATGATTGGTGTCAATGAAATTATAACAAGGGCTCGCGATGAAGTGACACGGTGACTCCATGCTTGGAGAGGAGAGGGAAAAAAAGCAAGCACACTGTTGGATAATCCATGTTTTCCCCTCATGTAGCATCCGTCTCCCTTTCCTTAACGTAGACGTCATGATTGCTTTCGGTGAATCTGACTGATCGGTTTGTACAGTGCAAAACAGTGTTGAGAGCTTGAAAGATGCCCGATCAGATTTCCTTGCTTTGGTGGGATAAATGAGGATTTCTCCCTTTTTTTTTTAGTGTTTTTTTTTGTTTTGTTTTTCTGTACAGGGTGAAAAAAAAAAAAGTATGTTAATGGAACCAAGGCCAGTTTAGTCGAGGTTTGTGAGTATTGGGAGCAGTCACCAAGTCACTTTTTGTTTTGCAGGCTCCTGAGCTCAGTGTTTCTGTTGTAAATTGATTCTCCTCTCCTTTTGTTCTTTTTTTTCTCTCTTGAATGAGCATAATTGGAGAACTAGAGCTGGTTGTGGTTTGTGCTGTGCATCTCTGGTCTTTTCTTCTTCCTTTTGAAAGGAGAGCTCACTGCAGTAATGGTGGTGTCGACTCATCTCGTCTGTCTGCATTTTGTGTCCCATCTCATTTTTTTTTTTTTTTTTTTATGTAGTAGAACAGTTAATATATACATTTTATGAAATTTATTTTTCTTTTTCAATTATGCACCACAGTTCAAAGATTTTATATCCTAACTTTACAAGATTTACAACCTTTGTAATATTCAATGGTTTCTTTTAAAAAGACATTTTATGTAATGTTATTTTTAGTATTCTGTAATTAAAATGATGAAAAATAGCGGTGTGCATCGTTTATCATTGAGAAAAGTGGATAATTTTTTTCTCAGATGGCTTTTGTTGTGAAAGAACAAAATTTGGCGATTGTTTTCTTCTTTTGAACTTTCTGTTTGTACTAGCATCAGAACCAGGGACTAAAGTGATAAAGAAGGTTGGTTCTGTTCTGGAGCATCTGGAGATGATAATGCAAAGATGGATTCTTCATAAAATCAAGAAAATTAGAAACAACCCTGAGCATCCTCTTCATAAAACTGTCTTCCTTGAGAGACGCTGTAATACTGACTGCTTCAGGAGATCCTTCCTGCACACAACCATTAGCATGTACAAATCTGTGAAGGAAAGTTACATTTTCTACCCTCTAGAATCAATCAAGTATTACTAAATTGTATTTTAGGAAGACTTCTTTCAGCATGAGGGATTGCTGCAGTGGGCTGGGCTTCCTTGGATAACTTTTCACCAATTTGCATTTTATGACAAAACTTAAAATGTGCATTGAGTTGGAATAAATTGAATTGTTTTGAATCTAATCTAAATGCCTTGGTTGGATGATCATTGTAAATTGGTGCTTTATTAATATATAAATATTGATATGGGGAACTTATTGTTGGGTTGAACAAGGATCGGCTGGTTTTTTATCTCTGCACAAATATTGGAATGCAGAATGAAGGATACAGTAATGTAGTTTATTCTATATGAAGCCAATATATTCATATTGAGTCCTTGC